>CM052366.1:28491418-29712402 GCA_028551485.1 Casuarina cunninghamiana | reverse complement strand
AATTTTCCATAATGATGATATTATAGGCGAAGGCCATGTCAAATTCCAAGTCAGAACAAAGGCATGTAAAGATTGGTCGAACAGAGATGTTAATTTGAGTTGGGAAGATGTTAGAAATAATAAGGAAAGACAACATTAACTATAAAAGTCAACTGCATCTAATGGAGTTACTAATGCGAATATGTGTCATTAGGAGATGTTTAAGAACTAAGGAGAAGATTAAGGTCAAGTAAACAATAATTGTATAGTCATGCATATTGACCAAGCATGTCCATTGTGGGACAAGTAGTGGTCTATTGAGTTAAAAAATCAAACAAGGTTAAACTAAAGATAAATAAAAAATGCACCATAATTTTATCTATAATGTAAGGTAAGTAAAACACTGATAGAAGGTTTAAGGAAATTTCTCCCATTGGAGACTCACATCAACAAGTCTTCAAGAGACTTAGTTTTGTCACGTAAGTTGTCTTCAAGGAAAATTTTAATTTAAAGACTTAGTTTACTTTGACCATGCTTCTTTATAGACCATACCATTGTCTTTTAATGGCTTTCTCTATAACTACCTCTATTTTGTCATTTTCTTTTACCTTTGCCACCCACTCTTGACTTTGGTTGTCATTCTACACCCAAAACCACTTGTTTTTAGTGTCTATGACTTAACGTTGTGGACAAAAATTTCAATTTACATTGATCCTTTTGATTCCACCATTAGTTTCTTCACATCTTCAATCTTTTATTATATGCTTATCTTGTCTGAACTTCCAATGAGAATTCCTTTCCTTTCATGGGTTTTCTTGACACTTACTTGCTCATTTTTCATCAGTTTTTGCCTCTTTGCAGTGTCTGGCAAATGTTTGGTCAATGAGCAATCCTTATTGCTCCAATTGAAGAATGACCTTATATTCGATCATGATAAGTCCACAAAACTTGCTCAGTGGAATGGAAGTGTAGATTGTTGTTTATGGAAAGGTATAACTTGCTTGGAAGGACGTGTTATTGGTCTCGATCTGACTAATGAATCCATTTCAGGTGGGCTTAACTCGAGTAGTCTCTTCAATCTTCAGTGTCTCCAGAACCTAAGTTTGGCTCACAACTATTTCTATGCTTCTCAAATTCCATCAAAATTTGATAAGCTAGAAAATTTAATTTATTTGAACCTATCAAGTGCTGGCTTTGTTGGGCAGGTACCAATTGCTATATCACACTTGACAAGGTTAGTTATTCTTGATTTATCAATCAACATTTACTCTTTAGAAGCCACTTCTTTAAAACTTGAGAATCCAAATTTGGATAAACTCATTCAAAATCTTTCAGAACTTGTAGAGCTTCACCTTGATGGTGTGAACATTTTTGCTAATGGGAAGGAATGGTGTCAAGCTTTGTCATCTTCGGTGCCAAAGTTAAGAGTGTTGAGTTTATCAAGTTGTAACCTTTTAGGCCCTATCCATCCCTCCATACTACTACTCAAGTCTATTTCCACTATTTGTCTGAATAATAACATTTTCTCTACACCAATGCCAGAGTTCTTCTCAAATTTCACAAATCTAACATCACTTTATCTTAGTCATTCTAGGTTGTTTGGTATATTTCCACAAAAGATCTTCCAAATTCCAACAATAGAGGTCCTTGATTTGTCTTATAATGAATTACTACAAGGTTCTCTTCCAAAATTTTCTTATAATGGATCCCTTCAAACCCTAATGCTTAGCTCCACAAATTTTTCAGGGCCATTGCCATCTTCTTTGGGTAGCCTTAAAATGTTGTCAGTTATTGATATTTCATTTTGTAACTTTCATGGGTCAATCCCAAACTCAATGGGAAGCCTCACACAATTGGTTTCTTTGGACATGTCAAACAATAAGCTCATTGGATCAATTCCATCATTCAACATGACCAGGAGTCTAATTGAAATAAACCTTTCTCAAAATAACTTAAGTGGTCCAATTACTTCCACTCACTGGCAAGAGCTCTCCCATTTGGTTGGCATTAACCTTTGTAATAATTCACTCAATGGGAGGATTCCATTCTCTTTCTTTTCTCATCCATCTTTGCAAAAAATACAACTCTCCAATAACCAATTTTCTGGTCAACTCGAAGAAATTGCCAAGGTTTCTTCTGTCATGCTAGACATCGTTGATTTGAGTAGCAACAAGTTAAGTGGGCCAATCCCTAATTTTGTCTTTGAACAGCAAGGTCTTAAAAAGTTATCTCTTTCTTTTAACAACTTCAATGGTTCCTTACAACTTGAAGTGATTCAAAAGTTGAGATATCTTTCAAGTATTGAACTTTCCTACAATAGCTTATGGATTGGGTATAATGGAACTACTTTATCCTCATCCTCTTTTCCACAACTTACCACTTTAAGATTGGCTTCTTGCAAGTTAAGAAAGTTCCCCTATTTCTTGATAAATCAATCCAAGCTAAGCAATCTAGATCTTTCAGTTAACCAAATTGATGGAAGTATACCTAGTTGGATCTCAAAACTTGGTGATCTTCAATACTTAAATCTCTCTTTTAACCATTTGACCACTTTAGAAGGATCTTTCTCCAATCTTTCTTCTTTGAGTACTCTAGACCTTCACTTTAACCAACTTCAAGGGGAATTTCCTATCCTACCACCTTATGCCACTATCTTGGATTTCTCAATGAATAATTTTCATTCTACCTTACCATTTGTCATTGGTAACTCACTTGACCTCGTTAATTTTTTCTCTCTCTCGAGTAATGATTTCCATGGGCATATCCCTGAATCAATATGCAATGCTACATCTGTTGAAGTTCTTGATCTTTCTAATAATTCCTTCCATGGTTCAATTCCACAATGCTTGATTGAGATGAGTGAAAATCTTGGGGTGTTAAATTTAAGGAGAAACAATATCAATGAATCAATTCCTGATTTCTTTCCAGAAAATTGTAGTTTACAAACTTTAGATTTGAATGGAAACCAATTAGAAGGACTATTACCAAGGTCTCTGGTCAATTGTGAAAATTTAGAGGTTTTAAATGTTGGGAATAACCTCATTAAGGATACCTTCCCATGTTACTTGAGGAATGCATCCATGCTACGTGTCCTTATTTTGCGGTCTAACAAATTTTACGGGGACATAGGTTGTTCAAAGCTTAATATTACTTGGCCAATGCTTCAAATTGTCGATGGAGCTTCAAACAAGTTTATTGGTGAAATTCCAAAAATCTTGAATTGGAAACCCATGATGGGAGATGCAAAGGTTGCTAAATCAGAGCTCTCTCACCTCCAATTTCAATTTTTGCAATTAAGTGCCTTATATTATCAAGACTCAGTAATAATTATTGCTAAAGGGCTAGATATGGAGCTAAAGAAGATTTTAAGTATCTTCACCTTGTTTGACTTTTCATGCAATATCCTTAATGGACCTATTCCTGAAGAAATTGGAGAACTCAAGTTTTTACATGTTCTCAACTTATCTCATAATGGTTTTATAGGCCAAATCCCACCATCTCTGGGAAAATTAAGTTATCTTGAGTCATTGGATCTATCATGCAATAATATTACTGGTGAGATTCCTCAACAACTAGCAGATGGTCTTATTTTCTTATCATTTCTCAACCTTTCCTTCAATCAATTGGTGGGGCAAATTCCATCAATCAAGCAATTTTCAACATTTTCAGAAACTTCGTTTGAAGGAAACAAAAGATTATGTGGCTTTCCTTTGAAAGTGGAATGCAAGGATCTTGGATCACAACTGACAACACAAGACAGGGCACTAACTAAGCCAACTGGATTTAATGGGCTGTTCATATCCACTGGATTGGGGTTTTTGGTAGGCGCCGCGTGGAATGTTGGCCTCCTTATGCTTTGGGAGACGGGAAGAAGATGGTGTGATGAAACTGTCCATAAAATTCTTTTGGTGGTTCTTCCATTATGGGATTGTCTTAGACAGAAGATGGAGCATGAAGAATTTTGAGGATGGCAACATGTTTTTACTTTCTTTTTGTCCTTTTATCTTTTTCCAAACTCAATGGCTGCAATATATTTACTTTCGTTCCTTGTCTTTAACTTCTCTGCACACGTTCAAAACCTAATAATTAATTTTTATTTATTTTTTGAAAAAAAAGTTACCTCACTGTATCCTGGTGTTGCATCTACCACTTGGTGTCTACCTTTCCCCTGTTAACAGGGCCGTGAAGTGGGCAACATATGGCTTCTTTTGAAGTAACTCAAAGTTGTATCTTTTGAGAGAGAACAAAAACCAGAAAAATAATTCCCAAAAAGCAATAGCTCCGAATACTTTGATCAGATGTCCAATCTAAAAGAGACACGGGTTTGGAGACCATCGTAAATGATGGATACTTGGTGGGAAGTGCGAACAGAACCAACTATCGAGTATTTGATGTTTCGGCTTGAAAAAGATGTCAAGACAACCACATGCAAATCCGTTCGACTTGAAAATCTGTTCAATTTTCGGAATGTGAAAATGACCTGCACAAGAAGCATAACAAGATGAACCTATGGAAATTCCATTTCCTGTTCAGTATTACAATATTCTAAGAGGCATGATGCAAATCATTTCCTCTCACTAGTTTCCCACTACTCTATTTCAATTTTTTTTCCCCAGCCTAATGCGTATAAAATGATTTCACGTAAGCAGGAACAAATTGCAGTAGCTAATCCGTTACTAGGTCCACCTGTAGTTTTATAAAATTGTTAGGTGTTACACAATGTGGCGACCTCATAAAGTGGGTCTATATTGGGTTTCTAAAGTCCTTTACAATTTTAATTCTCGGTTATGTTTTCTATGTTAATAAATGTTATTTGTTATTTTTTATTCAAGATTTATGGTTATTTAGAAAATCATTCAAATTCAAATCTAAAGCAATTAGAAGAATTAAATGCAACATACTTCTGAGAAGATGTGTATGCGCATGAAACTTGAGTGGTTCGGCCCTAGAATGATTGGCATCTACATCCACTCTTACCAAACTAATTGGTTAGGGAGACCCTTTACTAACATAGGAGAGAATTTTTTTTTCCCTTAATTTTTGCAAGAGGCCCTTTTCAACACTCTAATGCACCCATACTGTACACAACAAACAAACAAATGTTCAAGCTATTGATTCCCCGAGTCCTTGGGGGTATTGTAGTAAATTACTGTTCATAATGATTTAACAATGTCAAAATCATGCAAATTGCATCAAGAATTGTTCGAATCCGAAATACCCATCCTAGCAAATTTAGAGTTTGGCTGTACAGAAATCCTAATTCCAAAATAGTGCAATTGCGTCAACAATCTGACCTAGAATAATACAAGTCACTATTACACTATTCTAAGGCTTAATGCAAGAATTGCCAAATTTGCTAACATCCGGGTTTTGGTGTTCAAATCTTAGGTTTGCGATTCAAGCACTTTTTGTGTACCAATGACATCAGAAAAATAGGAAAGCACATATAACAACATAGTTTAACCTTATAGTAAAAGCATGAAAATCATACCGACTTTCTCATGCAAAGAGAATCGATATCTTGCTGTCACAATCCTAAAATTGTGGTAGGTTTATGAAGGCTTAAGTTGGTGAGAGATTCAAATGAAATTATCCTTTGACTATAAAAATTTTGACATAATGGTTGAGAATCTTGATAAATAATTTTAGAGTTAACTCATGTCCTAAAATTGAACCACAAAGGGGGCAACTTGTGGAATTAAATGACCATAAGATTGAAACTTGGATCATCGCTACTAGGAAAATGGGCCACCGTGAGCAGTGCTGCAAAAACATGGTAGCTATTCAAATAAAATCATTAGCGGTTGGCTTGAAATTATGGGAACCTGAGTGGGTGAGATATTCAAATAAGATGATTAGTGATTAACCTTTAGTTTCTAGGCTCTTGGTACAATAGTCGAAGATCTTGACACTTGTAGTGCTTTACTCCCAAGTTCAAATCACTTTCGTATATAGATAAGTTGTTCTACAAGTTCGTCCAACTCCCTCTTGCCAAGCTCCATCTTACAACCTGTTTGTTACAGCAAGTGCCTAGCAGTACAGATGCGGCCTTAACAAGTCTAGATTTTCTCACAATTTGTTTCTTGTAGCATAAAGATGCCATTTTAGACGTGCGATTTTCGGAACGTTGGTTGGAGAACACTCCAGTATGACATCAAAACTTGGTTGTAGTAGATGTTTAGTATACCACATATTGACAATATTGGGAGCCAACATGTCCCGCCATTCGAGTGAAAATGTGAACTCTGCTTAAGAACAGAACAAAGAGCCGAACCAGTAAAGAAAAACAGAGAATGCAAATGAGAAATTGTAGAAGCTGTATTTTGTAGAATATGGCTGGCGCGTCTCCTTGAATGATTTCCAAAACTGTGACACAAAATTTCAAAAGCCTTCCGTTTGAGTGCAGAGAGTATGAGTGAGTCTTGAGTTTCAAAAGTTGGGGTCGTCGCACTGTCATCACGGTTGAGAAAGAAAACCTGCAGTGAATGCCTCTCCAGCTCATGGTATCTCCAGATTTACAGACGAGGCTTTGTGGCCAGTGGTGAGCGTCATGGTTTGTTGAACGTCAGTTGTTGGCCAGCAGTAAGGTGGACATCAGTGTTGTCCAGGTAGAGGCTGACTGGGGCTGAAGTTGAGATTCCGCCAATACCTCATATGCTCAGCACATATTGACTATAAGCAACTAGGTTACTCCTCCAAAGGTCATAACCACTTAAAAGGTTGGCCAGAAAGTAGTGCAAACATGAGAATCCGACATATTCGATGATCCAATCTCAAGTTTCTGTAAAGCAGGATCTGCACGAGGCCTAAAACATCACTTTTCCATGCTGTGATGCTTCTTCACAGCCTCGGTGATACATCCCCAAGTAACCTTCATTTCTTTTGGGAATACAACCAAGTCAACAGCCTCAATTCCAAACGATTCATCATGCAACGGGTTATTTTGTGGGTTCCGTAGTTGTGGGCCTTTGGTGAGTACAGGCCCGTTTTGTAAGTGGGCCACTGGTGACTTGTAGAGAAAAGCCCGTTTGTTGTTTAGCAGATTAGAGGCCCGTTTGTGTTCTGAAAAGTTCCCGTACTGTGCATGTCGTGAAAGTTCTGTTCTGTGAATAATTCCGGTGGGTTAGGAAGGAAGAAGTGGACTGGTTTGTTGCTAAATTTCAGTCCTTTGGTGCTTTGAGGTCTCGTATTCCTTAGATTCTGAAATCGTCGGCATTTCTTAAATGCTGAATCAGGCCTCCTATATGCAAACGAATCATCCTCATTATCCCAAAATCTCAATTTCTGCTTCTCGCATAAACTATCCTGACACATCATGCCCGTCAACATAAATCTTGAGTTTGCCCTCCAGCCGATACGTGGTCTCTCTGGCAGTAAATGTCTAAGTGAATTTGCTAGGACTGCCTTCCCATCTATTCAAACAAAAAATATTAGAAATGTTTCCCCCATTAATTTGCTGCTGCTTAATATGACATATCAACATCAAGAAGTGCTATGGATGGCAGACTTTTACGTCTGAACGCACTTTGAGTACGGACCAGGTGGCAGCAAATCTTTATACACTGTCTGCAGCCCCAATGCCATGAAATATGAGAAGTAGAAAACTCAGTATGGTAATGAACTCTAACTTAATTTACACCTCTCCTTGTGCAAACAAGGTGAAGGGCAAGGTGGGCAAGGTGGGCAAGGTTCTAGTTTGAAGCCCTAGGTGTGCTCACATCTTACTGATTTGAAAAACTGAAGTACTTAGTTGGAAGCAAGAGTGTATGAGTTTTGAGATAAGAGGTGTCCTTGACGAGTCAATATAGTTGTACTGCTGGTAGCCAATCTAGTTATGTTGGTATGGATTTTAACTAAATCATAAGTTTTAGTTGGCAACTGTTTATCTCGATGGTGAGCAAGTATTGCTTAGAATATCTTAGTCTTAGTTTTTATATTTTGAAAATGTGTGTATAAAGAAAATAAAAATAAAAAGTTTTACGAAAATAGACCTCATATATTAATTTACTTTTTTTTTTTTGGAAATCAAAACATAATCAATTAACATGACTACATAGCCATTAATGAAAAATAAAGTAATTATCTCATTGAAACTGAACATAAAATGAAAGTAATTGTCTAAGGAGGCATGTAATGCTCTAGGCCTAGTTGGTCTTCCTATGAAATTTTTCTGCATTGACTTGGTAAAGAGCCAAGAGTTGTAAAAACTTGCAATCTTGTCAATAAATGTCCAAAATTAGCCAATTCATCAGCTAAAAAATTTGCTTCGCGAAACACATGAAATATTTGAACATTGGAAGGAATATAACTAAAACATTTGCATAACTCATAAGCCAATTTCCAAGGAATAGAGTGATTTTCTTTTATGCACTGAATCGTAAACTGAGAATATATTTCTATCTCTGACAATACAATTCCCTTTTGTTAGCATATTTCTAAACTTTTAAGTAAAGCTAGGACCTCTGTTTTTGCACTATCTCTATTGCCCAAATTAACTGCATACGTAAGAAGCACACTTCCCTTCATATATTAATCTACACTAACTCAAAAATAAACTTCGTATGTGATATGCAAAATGAAAAATAAAAGATGAATCTATTTTACTAAAGGAAAAAAAAAAACTTTAGGAGACATAACGCGATGAATGGTAAAATGAAAATATCAAAGTATTTATTTATTACCCAAAATATTATTTCTATACATAGTATTTTTATACATACTAACTTTTTTAGGAGTGTTACATCTAAAAGTCTTAACAATAACTAAACAAATAACCATTGTGCATCTGCCAAAGATACTAATTGATAAAGGCGATATTCAACCTAATATTGTGTCAATCAAAAGATCCTAAAAAAACAAAAGCTAATTTTTAAAATGATTAGTTTGTTAATTTAGGGACTAGTGATTATATTATGTTTGACATTACATAGATAAAAAAGATTAGGTCATACATATCTAGCCCTTCTTGGATCAAATTACTTCTTCGTCATTGCATAAATCAGCTAGAGTCCAAGCAAAAATCCCATGGCTTTGCCAAATTTTCTTTTTGCCACCAATTAAACTAGGAAATCACAAGTGTATTTGTTACATTTACACATCATAGTAGGTAAGCATTTATCTAACTTTGCCTATAGATCACTAAGATGAGAAAATATTTGGCCATGGACTCCTTTGGTTACTGTTTGGTCTCTACAATCTGCTGCTGTAGATCATAATTTTGTAATATCTTTTTTACAACATCTTCCGTGCAATAGAATCAGTGGTACAAAGAGAGATGTGATAATATTCCAATTTACTTACAGAAGGTCGACTGCAAGCTATCCAAATTGAATAGAAGATACACAAGAAAATGATGGACTCCGTGAGTGTTGCCAGAAGTGCGTTATTAACAAATCATTCAAATGTCTTACAAAAAATGTCTCATTATAGACGATGGATTGTCACGCGTGACTGGGCCAGGCCACAAGAATATACAGCGTTTGGTTGGTCTAACAGTATGCTTTACCAAGCCCAATTGTCAAAATGGTCTATTCCGATGGCGTGCCCTCGCGTCGTCCTTGGTCAGCCTCTGCTGAGTTCCGTCCACCAGCTCGGGCTTCTTCCCAGAACCGAGTGCAGTGAGGAATTTGCATCTCTACGGAGGATGGTCGGCACGGTCCCGTGAGCAACTGCGGCACTAACGCGGCGGTAGAGACGTCTCCGGGAGAAAGAGACAACGGATGCAAGATCTTCGACGGATTTGAGGCCTTCCAAGACTCAGAATTGTCACGCATCGTGGCAGATCGATGGACGGTGGAGGCGGAGGCAGCAAAGAGGGAAACCGAGTCCTCGCTAGAGCTCAAGAAGCGGGTCGCGCACGCGGGTATGGATCCGACGATGAAGACCCGAAAACTGGCGAAACGGTAAGTTGGTTGGTGGGGTCAAAACAGGCAATTTAACCAACTACGTGTGCATGAACCCCTCTCAATATAATATATTTAATGCGCTATTGAAAAGGTTTTCCTTTGCCAACCCGCCTACTGATAACCAGTTAAGCCTGTTCACTGCGTCGGTAATGGCGAAGTCTAACATTTTCTGGCTATTGCTTTTGCTTATTCTGCAGCTTTTTCATGTCTCTTTTTCTGAAGTAGGCAAAGTCTCTCACTACGGGCCGGCTTACTTACGTGGGTTCCTGAATTCTAAAGATTTGAGACGCATCATCGTTGCATATTTTTTCTCTTGTTTGCTGATTCAGTTCTTGGCTTATTTTTATGCAGCGACTGCATGCGAAGATTCAGCCCAGTTCCCTCCAGATAACATGTTCGCGTCCGCCGGAGAAGGCATTTGGGAAAACGGCACTGCCTGTGGAAGACAATATAGGGTCCGTTGCGTAAACGCACCTCGACCCTGGACCTGCATGCCCGGTCTAATCATTAGGATTAAGATAGTTGACCGGGCGGTTTCCTCCGTTTCTCGGCCGTCCAGCCCCCGTGCAATAATGGTGCTTTCGCGAACTGCTTTTGGTGCAATCGCTGACCCTTCCGCTCCCTATGTCATCATCGAGTATCAAATGTAAGTTCTTCATCCTTCATTTTTTGTTTTTGATTTTTGATTTTTGATTTTTTCAACCATTTTGTGTTTTTAGCCTTAACCGCTCCTTTAATTTTTAATAATGAAGCTGAGATATGGCGGTAACATGTCAATATATTTGAGATCTTTTTTAATAATGAAGCTGATATATTTTTGTTTTGTTTCTTTGCTCTGATATTTTTTTGGTTTAAATGTGCAGGGTCTGACGTGGAAACTGAAAATTAATTTTTTCAGTAAAGGGATGGACCGCATTTTTGTTGCTTGAGAATTTTGTATTTGGTTGATATTTTTGGACATGGTTATGTAAAGATGAATTAGGTTTGATCTGGTTCATCTTTCACCGGCTATGGATTTAAAGTGTAAAGGTTGAAAAGACCTAGGGGAAGCCCAACTAAGTCTTCGTCATTCATTGAAGCAGATTGTTGTATAAATTATTGTTAATTCTCTTCAATCTGAGTATAAATTTGTTGATGTTCCCGGCCTATTAGGTATGGGTTTTTGCTGGTTCCCTAAAGTTGAGACGTTTTATGGTGGTTGAATGCTCAAGATTACAGCTTGACCTGGTTACATCTTGGCCTGACCTGGTTCTTGGTGTACATATATCTTCCAGATGAGTTACAGCTTGACCTGCTTCTTGGTGTACATGCCTTTTCACAGCCTCACTCCATCAAGATTATAACTCAACATGAATATAGAACATATTCGCTTGATAGATAAGAACCTGTCATCAATGCATGGGGAGAGGCCATTATGGGCTTTCTTCTTCTTTTAATCTTCAATTTCATAGATAGTAGAACCTTAACTTGTGTACCTCCTGTATTGATGGGTTGTTGATTTTGGTCCTCTTCTTGACGCAAATAACATAAGCAATTATATTGTAGTTACTGGGATCAAATTATTGTTTGGATAGAAATTATTGTTTGGTTAGCTTACTGGGATCAAGTGAGGAGATCAGAGTCAAAAAACCAATATCCGGGTGTGTCAGTCTTGCAAATATGACAAATGGGTTATGATTCAAAAAGTAAGTTTTTGGAATTCCTTTCTTGTTCATTTTTTTTCCCCCCAAATGTTTTTCCTTTACTTGGTCCTTGGTATTGATCTCGATTCAGATGGAAAATTTCAGTGTTATAGTCAATGAATATTTTGGTCTTGTAATTAAAAAGCAGATGAACATTTGATGGAAATGGGGAATGTAAAATCTGCTGGAACTGGTCTTCATCTTAGTTAGCCAATAATCAAGTGATTTTGTTTTCCTTTAGGAAAGGTCATTCCATCATAGGCTTCAATGTCTTCAAACATCATTGTAAGAAGCAGGAGGAATGAGTTACAGCTTGACCTGCTTCTTGGTGTACATGCCTTTTCACAGCCCCACTCCAGCGAGATTATAACTCAACATGAATATAGAACATATTCGCTTGATAGATAAGAATCTGTCATCATTGCATGGGGAGAGGCAATTATGGGCTTTCTTCTTCTCTTAATCTTCAATTTCATAGATATTAGAACCTTAACTTGTGTACCTCCTGTATTGATGGGTTGTTGATTTTAGGCCTCTTTCTTGACGCAAATAACATAAGCAATCATATTGTTGTTACTGGGATCAAATTATTATTTGGATACAAATTATTGTTTGGTTAGCTTACTGGGATCAAGTGAGGAGATCAGAGTTCAAAAAACCAATATCCAGGTGTGTCAGTCTTTCAAAGATGACAAATGGGTTATGATTCGAAAAGTAAGTTTTTTGAATTCCTTTCTTGTTCTTTTTTTTTTCCCCAAATGTTTTTTGATTATTAGGTACACTTTAGTGAGAGTGGTGTATCCTTGCTTTTCCTTTACTTGGTCCTTGGTCCGTGGTATTGATCTTGATCCAGATGGAAAATTCCAGTGTTATAGTCAATGAATATTTTGGTCCTGTAATTAAAAAGCACATTATTATAGCTAACACTTTTTTTTTGGTCAGAGATAAAGTACCCCTGCCATCCCTACAAGTTGACTATCTTTATGTTTTGCTTTGGTTTGCAGGGTCCATGAAGTTGTGAGGTTGAGATAACCAACAAACCATGTACCTTGAACTGTAATCAGATGAACTCTGGGTTCTGCAGTTCAATTCAGGAAGAAAGAAGCAGGCAGGAAAATCATTGGGCTGCCAGCGACAATACTTGTTTTCAAGAGTGTCCTATTATCTCATCTAGAACATTGAAGAGATTGTCCCGTTATCACTTCTCGCACGTTGAAGAATATACCAGAAAAAGGAGAGCAGTAGAGGAAGAGGTTGATCCTCAAAGATACATTTCAGAGTCCCCATCCCCCTTGCTGAAAAAGGTAGATGCTGCATGCTTCCTCTAATAATCAAACAACTGGTTTTATTGAATTGGAGAGGGGAGATCCGAATGATTCTGTTTTATCTTTTCGTGAAAGAAGTTCAGAACCCACTGATTGTGATAGTGTCGCATCTTCTGTTGGTAGTTGTAGTGTTGTTAGTAACAGTCCAAATAAGTTCTTTGGCCATAATTTATCAGGTCTACTCAAGATGCGGACACCCTTTGTAGTGATGCAGATTCATCGTATGGTTGTGCAGATGAGGAAAGAAAATATCCCTTTTCTCAAAAAGGGGATGAAGCAGCTAGAAACCATAGACTTGAGTTGCAAGCTTATCACTGCACTCTAGAGGCAATATTTGCTTCTGGGCCCTAAAGTTTGGGAACAAGAAGCTCTATTGACAGATCTTCGTATTTCACTCAATATTTCAAACGAAGAACATTTGATGGAGATAAGGAATCTAAAATCTTCTGGAACTGGTCTTCATCTTAGCTAACTAATAATCAAGTGATTTTGTTTTCCTTTAGGAAAGGTCATTCCATCATAGGCTTCAATGTCTTCAAACATCATTGTAAGAAGCAGGAGGAATGTTTTGTTTTTCCAAGATCAGTCTTATTTTCTCAATCAATATTATGTAACTAAAATTTGTATACAGAGAACATTTTGGGGCTCATTGCAGTGTTCTTTTATTCCCTTTCTTCCTTTTCTCTGTATGTATTTGTTATCTATTTTGAGGAGGATTTATGATATTTGATTATGTTCAGCAAAAAGAATCTTCTTTATGGTATGTTCTTGAGATGAGGATGACAAGTTGTTCATTCTCTATGTCGATGCTTGGACAAAATGTCACCATGTTATGCTCGTGTTTATTATATTTGGCTGGTTGACTGATTTCGCATTGATAAGAATGGAAGCTCTTCAGTTGTTTACTAGGTGACGAATGGAATTTGTGCATATCCTTTGCTCTCATTATGTCCTTTTTTCTTTTCCCTGTTATTGTGATGCTGTGAGATCAGTTGATTTTTCATGTATGCAGAGGAGTGATAGCAAAGCTATTCTTTGCTCCTCCGTCTGAACATTTTGCTGGATCTAAATTATTCCATGGTTTGATTCGCTTACTATATTGCACTGGGAGTTCCCTTTCAAGAATGAAATTGATGAATCCTAGGTGATGAATGGAATTTGCGCATATCCTTTGCGCTCATTGTGTGTGTGTGTGTGTGTGTGTTTTCCCCTGTTCTTGTGAGGCTGTGAGATCAATTGATTTTTCATGTATGCAGAGGAGTAATAGCAAAGCTATTCTTTGCTCCTCCGTCTGAACATTTTGCTGGATCTAAATTATTCCATGGTTTGATTTGCTCACTATATCGCACTGGGAGTTCCCTTTCGAGAATGATATTGATGAATCCCAGGCCAAAGTTGGAGGCTTGCATGTCTTGTTCCAAAGGTCTAAAGATGATGCTGATTTTTGCTGTCTTTCTCTTGGCTTAGACTTAAAACTGTAGATGATTGCCAAATGGCATCATTATTTTTATCTGATTCGGTGATATAGTTCATTTCAGGTCTGCTGGGAACCATGGACACATATGGTGCCAATCTAAAACCCAATCTTTGAAACAGCTGCAGGAACATTCTTGATGTGGAAGGCCTTCTTATCAAGCTTCTACTTCAGATAACTAACATCATTGTGGTTTTTTTTTTTTTTTTTGGTTAAATAATGCATATTTATTTAGCACATAAAATCTATCTTTTATTAGTTGGCATGAGTTTGTGGTTTAGCTTAATTCGCAGTTATTTCCTTAAAATTGGAAAAAAGAAAATGGGGGTTTTGATTTTCTCAGTTTGATGATATGCTCAATTTTTATAAGACATGAAGTTACATACAAGATATGCTCTGTGTATTGATATGCTCCATATGATGTACCTTATGGATGAGGTGTTTTTGACATTGACCTTGTTATGACAATAAAGAATTGGAAGAAAACTTCACTGCTCCCTTCCAGCATCGTACTATCCTCCTTGTTTCCTCTCTAGCAAATATTTCCCCACCTTTTTTTTTTTTTTTTTCCCTGTTAGTATCATTATCACTCTGTTACTTAGCTTAATGACTTGTATGTGTGGTCATAATGTGAATGCGCTTATAGGCTAGCTGTGCAAACATTTACTGGACTACCAGTTGAGAAGATATGGCTTGGAGTTGTAAGCATATTATCAAGAAAATTATGACTGGCTTATGAGTTCTGTTCAAATTTAAACAGCATCCAATTTGTCATTCTTAACCTTTCAAATGCTGAGTTAGGTGATTGGGGTTGATCATGGAATTGTGAAACCACTTGCTAGTAATTTGCTGCACAACCTCAGAACGTGTTAAATGTTGGGGAGGTTCAACATTTCTGAGAATTAGTGACCAACAATAGCCACTATGGAAAGAAAGCAATGGAGGAAGGGAGTATGTTTACTTTCAGGAATTGCAAATGTCGTGCAGAGATCAGATGCAACGGGTATGTTGGTTTTTTGACTTCTACAAGTTGTGATGAACTCATTTACCCTTTAAACGACCGTTTTGTCCTTACTACAAAGGTTTGAGATTCCTTTATTACCGAAGGAGGAAATGGATATGTTTTTTGAATGAAGAAATGGACATGTTACGTTGTGAGAATCCTTACTAGTGGACTTGGAGATGTCTCAATTTGTGGTTTTGAGCATGCAGGTAATAACTGCAGGTTTATCAAATGAGAGTAATATGGTGCCTTAAATTTTCTGGTTCTTTTATTTGTTCCAGATGTTGCTTTGAAGAGTTGGAGTGTTGGAGTGTTGTAGTTTGATTCCAATTCTTATTTTTGTTCTTTTTTGTAGCCCTTTTTACTCTTTTGCGAAGCATAGTTTGGAGTTGACTAGTCAATGCATTTGTTGCATTGATATGGATAGAGAAGTTGTAATCTAACGGCTTTCACCGTTTTGATAATTCGTGGGGTGTTCATTTTGTAATCTAAATATTTATTCTTAAATTTTTGGTACTTGCAGCAAAGTACCGTTTCATTTTCTTTTGTTGGATGCACTTTAGCTGTAATCTGGCTTTATTTGTTAGGTTTTGGACATGAAGTAATTTACTTCTGCAATCATTAATTTGGATTTAGCTCAAGCTTTTTTGGTTTTATCATCTGCTCTAGGATTGAGATCTGAAGCGGGTCCATGGGAAGAATTTGGTTGCTTTTCCAGTAAAGAACGGATACCACCCTTCACAACTGAGGACATATGAGTTGAGCAACAACGTGGAACTCCCTGTGGTGATGGGTTAACCAACAAGGAAGAGTGCATGCCTTCAGATTCGATCGTCGTGGGCTCGTCTCTGGAATCCTTTGTCCGTTTGGTTGGGCTCTAAACCAAAGTGCTTTTAAACTGGGGCCACTACATTTCAGGCTTTATAATTTTGATCTTTTATTTGCCTTGTGGTGCGGTCTCGACCTGCCTGTTTTTGACATCAACCTTGTTACCGCACAATACTATGGGAATGTTGTCAGAGACACTGGTAAAATAGGAACAAGAAGCCATTTAGAAAAAGATATGTTAGCACAAGTAGTTGCATTTCAGAAAAGAATAAAGGAAAATGAAAACCATCATCAACTTGCCTACAGAGATCATTGTGCCATGTTGGTACATTTTTGTCTGTCTAAGCGAGTTGGGACATCAAACATGATGATTGCACATTGTCCATGGATGCTGAAATCAAGCAATACATATCAAGCATGAATAAATGAAAGTTGAAACACATTCAAATATAGTGTGTCCCAAGGAATAACCACAAACTGAACAGGGTTGAAGGGGCTAAAGAAAACCACATACTAGTAGCCATCTCGGTGTCCACCGAACCTCTCCTGACCGGCGGTGTCTCAACAGTTGAACCTAATCTTTCGGTAGTTCGTGAAGAAGTCCAGCGGATGAACTTCCACGCCGATTGTCGCAGTACACAGCGAAGTTCGGAATTATCCAACCATAATTAAACAGAAGCAAGAGCGCTTACGCTCATATCTCTTCTCAAACTCCCCGGTAAGGTGTCTCTTAACAAACGTAGTCTTGCCTGCTCCAAATCAAAAAGGTTTTATTCAGAAAAGGCACATAAAGCTGCACGGTTCTCGGAAGCTTCGGTTGTTTGGAAAGAAAAAAAGGACTCAAAGAATAATAACGACAGGAAACATGAGACTCAAAGAACCTAAACAGATAAAAGAGATAAAGGAAAGTGCATATATACTGGTTCCACCATCGCCGATGATGACGAGCTTGAAAGTGGGGTAATCCACGCTCTACTGTGCTGAGATAGCCTACAAATACAAAACAGATCGACACAAGAACAGAATACTGACGACATTCATCAGTTCAAGCATCGAGATATAGAGAGAAAGAGAGACAGAGGAAGTTTACCATTGCAGTAATGGTGACCTCCGTTGTTCCTCTGTTGTGATCGAAGGACGGGCTGACGGGTTTTTATATGTATAATACATGCAGGGAGAGCTGGACTTTTGATCGACGCGATTTCCTACGCCGTTGGTTCAGCATCCCGCTTAAACTTTAAGCTTCAATCTCAGCCCTCCACGTCCGTCTCCGTCCTCCTACCTCCTACAAGCTTCACTGTAGATAATCTGCAACATATAACAAAAGATCCACGTGTCTACTCACATTTTTTAACTATTTTTTAATTCGAGGACATTGAGAATAAAAATCGAGTACCAGTCATGTGTTTGAGAAGCTTTCATGTCCTTCTATGTAAAATTCATACAGATTTGGAAGGTAGGAGAAGCTGAGATGGTAACTTTCAACATGATCTTTTTTATATGCTCCATTTATCTGTTTTCTTATAAAAATAGAAGAAAAGAGAATCATTCTCTGCGTGTGAAAAACACGCAATTATAGGCACATAGAGATGGCACCGAGTCTTATGATTCGAGGAGAGCATCCACAGAAAATATTCAACGTTACTTCAAGAATCATCTTTTGGAAAAGAGAATTCTAATGTGCATAGGTTCTGGTCGTGTCACTTGAGATAATGGTGTCCTTGTCTTGTCTTTTTGGTCAAATCCCGGGTGCTTGCAACCGAATAGGTGGGCAAAAGCCACTGTGTCCATAGATTTCTCCAGTCCAATGCAATAGTGATAAACATGTTTATGATTAGAGTCGGAATAGGTGGTCGGAAAAGTAGCTCGGACACTGTTGATAAATATTGTAAAACTTGAGGAATTGTATTTTACAATTGATTGATTAAGTATTGTGTTTATGGGTCTATTTGTTGTAGACTAATTATAAATTCGAAACTGACCTCCACAAATACCCTTAGTTGATTGTCAAAAGCTGATTCCAAACCCCCTACTATAACCTATAGGCCTAGACGTCGCGAGCACACAAGACCCTTGGTCTCACAATACTAGTCTCTTACAATTGGAGAGATTTAACTTAAAAACTTAAATCTAAACACAAAACCGATAACATTTTCGTTTATGATAATGAATTTTGGGGATTGTAATGGTTGCCTTCTTTTACCCATTTGTTTTCCCCTTAGAACTTACAGTTCATTTAATTAAAATAAACTGTAGTTGTTCGACTTGCGTTCCACTTATATAATTTGAATCAAGAAAACCAAAAAACCACCACCAACGCTGCAACATATCATCGACATTTAATAGCTTAAGCAGAAGCTAAGCATTTGACGGGTTGAACGTCTGCTATTTATAACAAGTTTACAAATCTGGAAGCAGCTTCCCGGCTACTGCTTCCCCTCACTCTCACACGCCACACACACAAATCGGGGGCCGGAATTTCAGAGGTGAATTCTCCACGCATTACCGTCAACCGAAAGCACCCAGCGACGGAAGTTCGCAAACCACGCAACTAGGAGGGAAAACATGGAAGAGGGCCACAAACGGAACTGATCCAAGACTAGAAAATAGGATATATGTAGCTTAGAGGCATAGGAATCCAAGGCAAAGCAAATCACCGGCCCAACGGCGTATCCTCAAAATGATACAACCACAAGATATTAGTTTAGTTAACATACACAAACGCCAGAAATTTTGGGAAAAAAAATGGCTCAGGAACTCGCAATCTCCATATGCAACTCCGACCAAAATCTAGACTACCCAATTTACTCAAATGTGTCATCATCGTCATCAGGAAGTGGCTGACTAGCAGCAGCAGCAAGCTCCGCCTCGTGCCTGCGGAAATCACCAACAGAAGAACACAATAGTCAAAATGCAGCAAAATAAATAGGAGAAATAAGTGCTGAGATCATAAACTCGGGGGGCACAACAAAACAAACTCAAGGACACCACCACTAAACACTTTTTGACAGTCATGGTGAACTGATTCCAGAAAATTGAGGAACACGAATCATTACTTGTAGAGGAAACAGTTTTAAGGCTATTAAAAGTAGTTCTTGCTGAAAGACACCAATACGAATGGTTTTCACATTGAGTGAAAGCCAAGGATAGACCATGTAAATCGTGGTATTACTTTGGTCATGCATTTGCAAACTTTACACTTCTGTTAAAAAAGAGATACAGTAAGAGAAGAAGACTTACTGTTGTTGAGCAGCCAAGTCGATTTGCACCTCCGGGGGAGCCAAGGCAGGAGATTCAACAAAGTGCAGATTAGGGTCCCTATAATAACATGCACATAACATTATACTTAAAACTGTATCTGAAGACTTACAGAAACATTGAAAGTAAAGGGGAAAAAAGTTTCTGCATCAGAAATTAATAGGTATTTACCCTGCAAGTTTCCTAGCAAGGTATAGGAAGGGCTTCTCGAAGTTGTAGTTGCTCTTAGCCGATATCTCATAGTACTGCAAATTCTTCTTCCGGTGGAAAGTGACCTGCTTTGCCTTCACCTGCCTGTTCTTGACATCAACCTTGTTGCCGCAAAGAACAATTGGGATATTTTCACAGACCCTGAAAGATGACACACAGGAAATGGGCATCAGACCCAATAAAAGCAGAGATACTTGAAACTAGTAAGGGATTATAAACATACCTGCAAAGATCTCGGTGCCATGTAGGCACATTCTTGTATGTCAAGCGGGCAGTGACATCAAACATGATAATTGCACATTGACCATGGATGCTGCACATTGGAAATAAGTTTTAAAGATTGTCCAGAGAGGTTAAACATATTATGTTATGATCACAGACTGCAGTGAAATCATCAAAAACCAAAACAAGAAAAACAAATTCAAAAGATGAAAGGAAGAAATTCTTTCTTTGTCGAAGTTAATCCCCTTCACAGAAGCAAACTTATTTCGTAGCATATAGTAGATGCAGATGCTATCATTATAAAAGACACCTCCACTACAGTCGGACCTATAGATTATCCTCCCCACAAGTAGCAAATAACCATTAGGGAAAGAACATTGAAGTATGAAGTAGGTTGGGTTAACAAACAACAAATATAAAAAGTGAAGGAACCCATGTTTGCTTAAGCCACACCCATTCCGTAATTCGTTGCTTGCAAAAAACAGGGTTATAAATTCTCAACTTGTAACCCATACACAGTTGAAATAACTGTCATTTACCAAGTCCCCGGCTCAAAAAAGCAAAGACAAAATAATAAGCACTTGCCAATAGATATCCCAAACAGGAGTCCTAGAGGGTACAATATTTGATTTCTGAGACAGTCTTTGCTTAGATGCATTTAGGTACAAACGAAACAGAGGAAATGGAATGTGATAGACGGCTGATTATGGCAACAACTTAAATTTGAATAACAAGTTTGGTATAGACTATCGCCCAAAACTTACTAATATCCATCTCTCAGACCACCGAACTTCTCTTGCCCAGCCGTGTCCCAGCAATAGAAACGAATCTTCCCACAGTTAGTGAAGAAATCCAAGGGGTGAACTTCTACACCAATGGTTGCTGCACAAGAGTTAAAAGACCAAGAATGAGATAATTACGAGCAACAAGACATTAACTTCGCTCTTAAAACAATATTTACTACTTCCTTATACCAAGGAAATAGAAACTACAAGATATCAAAGATCAAAACCCAAAAAGATAAAATCCGAGTTCATCAAACTTACGTTCATATTTTTTCTCAAACTCCCCAGTAAGATGCCTCTTCACAAAGGTTGTTTTTCCTGCATTGCACAGACAATGACCACTGAAATAAGTAAATCGTTCATACTGGAAGCCAGCTGCTTCAAAAATCAAGTATCACTTCCCGAATAATCGGCAAACAAAATACAAAAAAACTTCTTAGGTACAAACGCAACTACTAAAAGTGAGAAAACCGTTCACTTTTTATTTTCATTTACGTCTCCCAACAAAGATTTTCTCTTGGGACTATTTTCACACAAATGATAGTATTAATGGCAACATAACACCGGAGAAGAAATAAGAAAACACATATGATCCAACCTAGCCTTAAACGAATCTACTATCCAAAAGACTCGTCTTTCGTTATCTCCTATCTCAAATTTCCCGATCAACCAAACAGATCTTGAAAAACAAACCCCGCACATCAAAGAAAAAAAATACCTGTTCCACCATCGCCAACAATCACAAGCTTGAAGCTCGGGTAATCGACGGTCTGTTGGTTTGGCAGAGCCTACAAGACAAAATCAGAAGATCAAACACCAAAAAAATCAGGACCAGAATGCCAAAAAATCATCAAAGATAACCGCGAATAAACCAAGAATTCCTGAGAAAAAACCAAGAAGCCGAGATTCGAACCATTTTTCGCAGAGTGTGGCGCAGAGAGAAGGAACAAAAGAGAGGGGGCACTATGGAGGAGTTGAGGGCTTTATATAGGAAGAGCTGCTGGGGCGGCCCTAGTGTTCAAGTTAGCTTCAAGCTGACGCAGCTCTCTGGGCCGTCCGATCTGAGGACTCGAAGCTTTTACCAAACACACGTGTGGCTCCTATCTGTCGTTTGAAACAAAATTATCCGACGCTTAGATTTGGGTTTGGGCCTTTCATCTCACCCGTTAACCCATTTCGCCAAGAACCTTCGCGAATCTTACTTCTTTCTACGCTCTCTTTCCCCATTTAGGCTTTGAAGGGTTTTTTTGGAGTCAATATTAGTAGGACCTTGATGGGGTTTAATTTTGTTAATTTATTTATTATATTGGAGGATTTGGTCTTAGAAATTTAAATTTGTCAACCAAAATATCAAATTTATATTTTTCTTTTATATGACTATTGTATTATGCCCTTCGTTTCTTTTTTACATTATATTAAACATACAATAAGAATATATTTAGTGTGTAAAAATTTTCAATTTACTAATAGTCAAATAAAATTATTAGAAATTCAGACCTTCTTAGCTTAAAAATTTTAAAGTTTAACACTCATTTTTTACATCTTTTTATCTAACTAAACAATAATAATAATTGGGTATATTTTTGCAATATAAAAAAGAAAAGTGAAAAAAAATTATTAGTTTCTGAATAAACACACATTTTCGAAACGTGACAATTCTTCCCTAATTTTCCATCACTTGCTAACTCAGTTGATAATGAAGAGGGTATTTTCTCAACAAACAATTCATGTTCAATTGTGTTGTGATTTTTTGTTTTTTTTTTTTAGCCTTTAAATGTTGCTGGGCTTAACGTGTTGTTTTGGGCTTAGGCTGTGGCTTGCTTGGCCCAAACCTAAGTGTTCCCTTCTTCAATTGCCCATCAAAACAAACAGTTGTTATGCAATTGCTCTCGTTTTAATTAGGGAGGAATCAATTAAGTGATTGAATCAACAAGCGGCCCACAGGCAGGATCCTCGTCTACTCCGGGATTGTGAATCACAATTTCGGCGACAGGTAGCTCGGCTTGAAACGCCCACGCATACGAGTCCCACCCATAAGCCAGTTCAATCTTGACTTCCCTCTGTTCAATACATTAAACGATTCAGATGCTTCTGCTGCAGGTATGCGACGTTGGGTAACAGTAAGTATAGCAGTGGTAGCTCCCTTTCTCCGGTATTTATTTGCAGTTTTGGTAGCTTTATGGCATCAACCAAACTTCTTCCAATCTTTCCTCTCTCAATGATTAGGAGGCTCAAAGGTCTCATTGTTGTATCAATTGACTTTGTATTGTTAAGTAACATTATTTATTTCCTAATAACAAGGTAATTACTGTATAATGAAATTGGCTTCAATGGAGAAACTAAGAACGAACATGAATTCTCTCTCAAACAGAACAGCTTGGTTAGGCTTGAATGAAAATGGGCTAACAATAATGCGATAATCATAAAAGCAAATCCTAATGCAAGAGAAATCCAAAAAGAAAATCGCGGATTAAACGTACGAGTAGAGAAAAAAAATTGGGTACAAGAGAAAACACTCTTCTGAGCCGCAAGAGCGAGCCAAGATCGGCTTTGAAGTACTTCAAGTGGGTAGAGAGAAGGCGAGGATTCGTGAAGAGCGTGGACTCCTCGTGCGTTTTGCTTCACATTTTGGTGGGCTTCCCGGAGACTCATAAGCTTGCTCAGGGTTTGCTCAATCAGTGCGTTTCTGGCGATTCGAGTCCCGCGCCGGGCATTTTTGTTGATCACTTGGCAGAATGCGCCAAACAATAAAACATATTTATACTCTTTCAGATTGAAACTCCCCCACCATTAGAGCCAAATAAAGTACACATAAGATGCACCAAATCACCGTTTCCAAACAAGAGAATCTTGTGTCGGAATTGCTTGTTCTTAAAGACCATAAAAACACAAATACCAAAGAGGAAAGATACACAAAAGATTCCTACATAACTAAAAAATACACACAAAATTCTTAATGATTGTGATTTACCTCAAATCATGACTTCGGTTTCCAACATAAAACTTCATACTTTCTATAGATTTTTCCTTTTGCATATTATCAATGATTCTCCACAAAACCTTAGAAGCATCCCCCAAAGCCAATTTCGAGAGGTGATCAGCTGCTCTTAAGAGTTTCTGGATATATTTCAAGCAAGAGGTTGCCTTTTTATAAACAACTTGTTTGTTATTAATGTTTTACACAGAATATGACTCAACCCATATTTTTTTAATTTTTAATTTTAAATATATTGCAGCCCTTCCTCTATGCAACCTTTCTTTTAAAAGCAATAGAGGAAGAGCTGCCTGAAAATTAAAAAAATATGGGTTGAATCAGATTTTTTAAGTGCTGTGCAAAGTATCAAGAACAAACAATCTGCTTGGAAAAAGGTTTCTCATTCATGGCGTGAAACCAACAGAGCAGCTGATTACCTTTCGAAATTGGCTTTGGCTTGACTGGAACATTGTAATGGTATTTCAATCTCACTCATAGATTCATATAACCTCATCGGCGGCGGCCACGGCGACGGTCTGGCACCCCTCCGACGGAAAGACCTCTCCCGTATCCACGATCTCTCCCCCAACCACCGCCTGTTGCCAGATCCAACCAGAAAAACCCATTGCTGGCGAGATCTGGAACCCAGATCTGGCCATCAATCTGGCCGAAGCCCCATTCCCTTACGTCTGACTGCAACTCTAGCGTCAGAAACGACCCAGATCCTATCTGCCTGTCTCCAGAACCGCCTCTGATCGCTCCATAGCGGCCTCTTGCATGTTTCCTCCTTTTATTTGCGCTTTTCTCATTTTTCGCCCTAGGCCAATTACTGGGCTGGGCTTTACTTTTAAGCCCAATCATGACAAGCATATCTAGAAGCTCTAAGGCAGTTCGCCAACTGTAGTATTTTTTATTCATGGTGTGAAACCAATAGAGCAGCTAATCACTTTTCAAAACAGGCTTTGGACGATGCTTCTAAGGTTTTGTGGTCCTAATATTTTCAAAATACCCTTTCGAGAATCGTTGATAATGATGCAAAAAGAAAAATCTATTTGTAGAGGGTCCCATGAAGTCTTATGTTGAAATTTAGTCATGTAGAAGCATATTAGTTTTTTTTGTGAAGTTTTAAATATATATTTTTTCTTTTCTTTGAGGAAGTCATTTATCTACTTTTTTTGTATGATCTGGTTCTGCTGAATGGTTTTTCAATTTGATTTATAATTGGGCAATATAATCCAAAAAGATTATCAATATTTAATTTTAAGAATTGTCAACTATAAATAAAAAATTGGGTACATTATACTATATGTCCAAGAAAAGTGATAGCAAATTATTAGTTTCTAAATGAACATATTTTTCATCACTTGCTAACTCAGTTGATAATGAAGCCGGTATTTTCTCAACAAACAATTCAAGTACAATTGTGTTGTGATTTTTTTTTTTAGCCTTTAAATGTTATCAAAGTGTTTTGGTTGTTGGGCTTAAGGTGCAGTTGTGGGCTTAGGCTGTGGCTTGTTTGGTCCAACCTAAGTGTTCCCTTCTTCAATTGCCCGTCAAAACAAACAATTGTTATGCAATTGCTCTCGTTTTAATTAGGGAGGAAATATGTCTATTTTCCCTTTTTTCCTTGTTCTTCTTTGTGGAGGTGGAGGAAAAAGTGGAAAAATATCCGTTTCACTCCTTTAGTAGTAAATGGCATACTCTATAATCTATCCTTACACTACTATATATACTCTTATTTTCAAATCATGCTCTAAATTTGCTTATTTTTGCTAAACCTATATGTTTATGGTAATACATCTAAAAGTTAGTCAAAACAAAATACAGTTAAAGATAGTGATGGATCTCCAAGGAATTTCAGGTAGAGCATAAAATAGAAAAGATATAATTGAAGGACTTAGATTCTTGTTTCATCTCTTATGGTACTAAAATTGCCATAATATGCTCAAATGAAGCAAGCATAGATAGTGATGGATCTCTACGAAGGCAAGATCACAAAGCAACTATGAATAAGAAGGCAACAACAAGACAAAATAAAAAGAAAATATATGAGAAAGTAGAGTGTGTGTCCAAGAGAAAAAAAAAAAAAGGAAATAGGATATTGCCATTATGAGAGAGAAAAAGGAAAAAAAAAAACCAAAAAGGCAATATAAGCTAAATGATAAAATAAAATTAAGGGACGAAATCTAAGCTAAATGATAATATATATAGCAACCCATGCTTTGAAATTAACATACGAACATTTCAAAACATGCCGAGGCATCCTCTAGTAGTTGGGCATGTCATAGGAGATGTGTTGGACCCCTTCATAAGTTCCATTTCTCTTAATATTACATATAACAATAAGCAGCATTCAAAACGCACACACAATTCTTTACATATAACAGTAAGCGCATTACATATAACCCTTGGAAGTGGTTTATAGTACAAAATAGTTTAATCATTCACTTGTTACTTAGGCTTAAAAAATAACATAATCTTTTCTTTTGTACTTCTTTCTTTGCTTCATCCATCCCTTCCTTCTAAGTTTTCAATTGCCCATAGTTCACTGGCTCTTTAGGTTCTCAATATCATAGACATGGTCACTTCCCTTGCAGGTTATGGTGGACCCCGATTCACCAAATCCAAGTAATCCCATAATTCACAATACTATAGTCTATCCTTGCACTACTATATATACTCTTATTTTTAAATCATGCTCTAAACTCACACTAAAATAGGCATTGCACACTTTGCTTCCTGACAAAACAAAATAACTCATAGTACGATCGAAGATCTACATCCAAGCCACATCGAGTTCGACTCTCATCTTCTCCTTTGGACTCACATGCGTCGTGGCTTACGGACACTCAACAGCTTTACATCGTCAAGAACAGGTCCACACAGCGAAGAAAAGTCATCGCTTCTCATGGTGTAAAAGGTGCTGAAGAACACGACGCGTGTTCGTGGAGAAATGGCTACGAACTTGAGTGCTGCACGCTTGAATCCACCTTTACCCTTGGACTGGTAAGGCACTTTCACTGTGCCTTTGGCGGCGAATGCCTCCACGACCATGGACCCTTCGCAGGAGTTGCTCGCATCGCCCACGGCGAAACTGAGGATGTAGGTTCTTCCGGGGATGGTCCGGGCTACTTGTGCTATAGCACTTTCTTTTCCGGCGACAAGTTCCACGGCTCGCTTCCCTTGGGGCACCGAGAAATGGTCAGAGTCTATGTATTTCACGGCTTTAAGGGATTCAACCATCCATCCGGGTAGAGGAGAGTGGTCGTCTTCGATGTTAGGTGGGATGAGGACTCCCCAGGACGTGTTGGGGAACATATATGGTCCTTCTTCGAAACCTCCATTCTTCAGTAAGTTTTCTGCACAATCACAGCGTGTAAATATAGCGGTCTTGAATTGTAAACACCCATGTGCCATAATTAGTGAGCCCAAGAGACTTACTACTGGTTGGTCTGGGAGGATACAGAGCTTTAATGGCGATTGAATCAATAAGCGGCCCACAGGCAGGATCCTCCTCTACTCCGGGATTATGAATCACAATTTCGGCGACAGGTAGCTCGGCTTGAAACGCCCACGCATACGAGTCCCACCCATTGCTGCTATACATAGTTTGAATTGGCAGGTTGCCGGCATCCGGCGCCACGGATATGTTCAGCTGCTCCTCTTGAGCGCAGGTGCGAGCTGCACTGAACGTCAAGGAATAATACATTCCCTTGGTCACCGGGACCCTTTGCTTGATCGATGCCTCGTTACCAAGCCTGACGGCATAGGCCCCCTCCGGCACCACAAGCAACATGTCCCCTTGCTTTTGGCCCGATTTTATGTACTCCACGTAGCCGGAGATCTCCCATTCCGGTACGGCATGGCGCCCGATCACCACCGTGCCCTTCATTTCAGAGGGCTTGGGTCCCAGCTCGAAGTTCCCATTGCGTATCAATCCTGCAATCCACAGAAAAAACAACGAAATCTCCTTAAACACATCACGTAATTCCCGCATTAAGGTTCGACTTAGTCTAAAGCAAATTCTGTCGTGATTAGCTCCCGATTGCTTCGGAAAGCGATCCTGGATCATGTGCACTTTCTGACATATCTTACAAAGCTAGCCAAACAGTGGCCCACGCGGAAAGCCTGGAGACAACCTTCCAAATTCTTGAATCATTATCTTTGTGCAAGTGGGCGGATGACAGAAACCGCCATATTAAAGAATAGCTTTCTTCTACGTCAGAAGTTTCAGAAACAGCAGTGTACATGCTGTCCACAAAACCCAATGACAAAAAGCAGAAGCAGAACACACTGGCGATGAGCGTGACCTATCACGCCCTGACTAATCTCTAAGAATGGGAATATCTACCTTAGAAACTCAAAGTTGCTAACTTCATCAGAGCTTATAAGAGCTGAAATCTCAACCCGGAAGTTATCGAGCACTATAGAAACTAAGAAAGCCCAAGAAATCATTTGAAACAAGCTTGTGAATGCAGAGATGACTCACCGTCGGTGAAGGAAAAGGCGACGTGGAAGGTGACGCAAAGTAGCACCGACAAGAAGGCGATCCCTCGCATGGCGAAGCTCTGTAATTCCTGATGAGAGAGGAGAGAAAGAGACGGAGTTGAAAAGCGTGGAGACCAAAACAGGATGAGGATTGCCTTATATGCATGAAAACTTGCAACAAGACCCTTGTATTTCGTCGAAATATCCAACCTTGCCATTGCGCGTGTCCTTATCTTCACGTGGGATTCCCAATGACGAACTTGCCCTTTTTTGTCTTTTACAGATGACTTTCAAATCGAGACAAAAGCTGTTCTACTTCACATGGTTTTCTTTCCCAAGCTGCTACACAACATGCAAGGCCACGACATCACTTTTGTTTGGTTACTCCTGCTGTTTTTCTTCGAGCAAAGGCCTTCGATAATTATCAATTAAAAAAATAGAATTATTGAAATAATTCAATAATTATCGTGATGACCTGAAGTTTTGGTGGTGGCATGTGGGGGAGATATTCGCTCTGAGAATGTGATTATGGAGGTTGGATTGAATGATTTAGGCAGCTCTAAACGGATCTTAAACACTCGTGTTTAGATTCATGGTCTCCAAGAAACCAGCAGGGGCAAGACAGCATGTGCACTGATAGAAGCTTCCTGTTTTAGTATTCTAATTATGTATATGACAAGTCAAGTGCATAGGCACGTAAAATAAGGCAATGTTGATCGGAGCTTCAGGTTTCTGAAGGTAGAAGGATTTGCATTCTACAGATTAGGCGATACTGCCAACTGGGTTAATAATTGTTTTTGTTAGATAAAAGAGATTTAGAGATACCAGATGTTGAACATAAGATCAATTATTAAGTTATTGACTTGTTTGACTAATTAGGTTAATGTTAAGTTTTGTATGAAAAAATAAAATTTTTTAAAAGTAACTCATAAAAAGATGAATTCCTCTATTTTATACTTTAGAGTTTTAAGTTGGATATAAGTGTTTGTTTATCAAATCTAACATCATGTTATAACCAAGTTCTGTTTTACTAATAAAATCTAACATGAGTAAATCAAATACTTATGCAAAAAACAACACCAGCAAAATGATTTGGGTTAGACCATTATGGTGATTGACGTGTTAAATTAATAGCGTAAAGTTGTCCTATATTGCTAAGGAGTCCATAAGTAAGGCATCATGTTAAGTTTTAAATGTAAAAATAAGAAATCTAAAATGTAACTTATAAAGAGACATATTCATTTACTCAATACTTTAAAGTTGTAGATTAGATGTAATTTATTATCAATAAAATATAGTTAATGATGACAAAGATGATTTAAAAATTTTGAAAATTTTAATAATTTTTTGTGATATTTAAGGATTTATATATATATATATATATATATTTTTTTTTTCTTTGTCGGAATTTGTAGAGGATAATATCATTTTGCCATGCCAGGTGACTACTTATGAACAAAGCCAGATGTCGTAATTGGGAGAAACAAGAGTCATCCTTACCCTGCTGTCATCATTATTCCTTTCGTTTTGTTTAGAGTATCTTCCATAAACTTATTATTAAATTAATATAAATGATCTTATATGGTTTAACTCTTACTCAAATATCTCTTTCAAATAAGAACACGATTCCTTCTAAGGAAAAAAAAATAAAAAATGAAACAGCTGCCTCTCGTATGAAACTAAGGAACATGTTATAAATAATGTAACCTATTTTGCATTACATGAGTCTTTTTAATACATGTATTTTTCATACATGAATGCTCAAAAAGTTAAGGCCCCAAGAAATGAAAGAAGAAATTTAAGGCCCTGGAAGTGAAAACCCCATGAAACACACCACGGGGAATGTGGGGGCAGTGATCAGGACGGTGGGTTCAGAGCACCTACGACATGTCGGCGATGGAGATCCTGAAGATCTTAGCTTCCACTTGGAGAAACTTCACCCCAACGGAGCCGACTTGGAATCTCGTCCACATCTTCGTCTATCGCCTGCACGTGGACGAACGAGCTTCAGCCAGATATCCACGAAACAGAGTCATATCTTCTCTGTTCTTGATTTCCATGCCCCGAACTTATGATGAACCCACCTACCGAATCACTTCTTCGTCCTCGTTGGGATTTTTTTCTTTAATCTTTTTCTTCGCCCGTGTTTGTGAAATGGGGCAATCCATGCTTTGCTGGTTCCATGTTTTGCTGTTCCTGTCTGCTGGTATGAATAAAAAAGCAAATTATTGCAGTTCCTTTCTTTTAATCTTTTCCTTTTTCTCTGAGCAGCCTAGGTTTGTTTTACAGCTTTTGGGGGCTTTGGCAAGTGGGAATTCTGAAAGTTGACAGAGTATTGACTGGGTCAGAGGGTTAGAATTGACATGGACTGCAGCAAGTGCAGCACCCTTGGAAACTTTTAGGTTTGAGCGTGGGAAGCTCCATCGAAGAAAGGTTTCGAGTGAGACCCATTGCCTAAAACGAAGAAGCAAGGGTCAATGAGGAGAAAGTTAGTGCTTTTTATAAATAATACTAGTGTTCGTTTTGTTTTATTTGTAAAGTCACGCTAGATTGATTTTTGAGTTTCAACACATGAAATTTAATATGGTTGAAATATAAAATAATTTAAGAAACAAAATTCAATCATTTTATCAGTATTAAGGGGTTGATCTGAATTTGCTGTGAGGTTCTACGTAAAAGAGGACCAACTTAATTTTCTTTCTTCTTTATATGTTTCCCGTTGTTGTCTTCCTCTTTCCTTAGCTCTACGAAATGATATGCACAGACAAAGACATATAAAGTCAGATCGGATTAAGCAGATGAAGATTGAGATCCACTTTTTTGGCTTCGTTGCTTTGCATGTGAAGTGGACGTACTAGATCTATCGTTCATGACTATGACTCACCTTTTCTTCATAAAAACACAAGTCGGCAAACTCTTTAGAATCCACGGTACTGATATCGAAAGGAATCAGCAAAATAAATCCTTCCTGAGTTGGGGAAGAAGCAAAAGGACAGAGGGATGACGGCGAGCACGTAGTTTTCTTTGAGTAAAAGCCAGGCTCCATAATTATTCTGGTGGGGATCATGCTGCTCTGGGAAAAACAGACCAAAATAATGGACAAGCAAATCTTGGCGTCAATTTGAGAAGCAGCTCGACGTTTAGTTACAGAAGATGATCTGCAATTTCTGTTCTTTTAGGGAAAGAGACAAGCCAACCGACGGGTCTTCTTGGACAAATACGGCGACCGAGCAATCCACATGGTAGCTTTAAATGTGGTTGTCTGCCGGGAAGAGATGATTGCTGCAGTTTTAAATTAATTGACTTCTCATTCAGATTTCGCAAAATCGATGCATCCCGTAACAAAGTGAACAACTTTTATGATTCAGCTCGACATTCACTGACAAAATGAGCTTCTTTAAATCAATCTTCCTTGGAAGTGTCTTCTATACTTTTTGTATAGGTTTCGTATACTGGTTTATAATTTAAAAACTTAAGATTAAACGAGAGTTGAGTAAATCAATTTTAACTTTGATACCTGTCCTCATTTAATTTCCATGGAAGCGACGTCACATATGCAATGAATCTTCACTTGGATTGCAGGGTGTTAGATAAACGTGGAGCCCCTTCTCCTTTAAGGCATGGGGCCGATGTTACCACATGCAATGTCCAAAAGTTGGTAAAAATTCCACGAGGTCATGTCTTGGTCATCTCCACTCTGGATGTAAACAATTTACAGAAAGTCTCTGCTTTTTGATTTTATCAGTCATTGCTGCTTCACAGTCATAGCCACCGCCAAATTGTTCCACCGTCACTGTCATCCACTACTCTTGAAAAGATTGAAAATAAAGCGACCAAGTCAGGGTCCTGTAGGTCTATAGATCGGACAATCAAATCATAGGTAGATGTACTCCCCTTTGGGGACATAGCATCACATTATTGACGGACATGGTAATGGACCTTTGGGTAATTGCACTCGACAGTGAAAGAATGTTAGCATTTATACACGGCTTTGGTACTTGTATATTTATATTATGACCATAGACGCAATGAAACTCAACTATTTAGTTTGAAAGTAATAGTTGAAATTTGAGAATTTTAATCCAAGACAGCATTTTGATTCTTCACTTAGGAACGAGAGACGCTCAACTGAGCCTCGACGGCACGTGAGATCCGATTACAGAGGACAAAGAATACAAGCAAGCAGTTGCTTTATTAGCTCTGGTCCCCTCTCTGCCTTTTAGGACGGCGTGACAAACATGCCAAGGGGCAGAAAGCAACTACAGTAGAAATCCAATGACCAGGGTCAATCCAATGTAAATACGTTTATTGCATTCGTTCATCCGAAATATGCCAAAGGTAGCACTTTACTTAATTATTAGATAGAAAATGTCCACCAGTACAAGCGAACCAACAAGTGATGCCATTCAAACACCAAAAATTAGGAATTTAACCTTTGAAATAGAGACATAATCCATCTCTTCTACTATGAAAACAGTTTCCCACAAGCACTGACATAGATCTCATTCAGGCTTCCACCCCATTACTGCATGGTGATGTGAGAGACAAAGCTTTTTAGGGAATGGTACGCTGGTAGAGTGGCAAAGCTCCCAAAGCCTCACGTTCTGCCCTCTCCCTTTTCACCTGCAAATGGTAAGAAACAAGGCACTTGGTCACATATCTAGACCTTGTTTGTTCAGATTTTGACTTGCTTGATATCAGGGGCAAAAAAGAAACCAAACTTTTTTCAGTAATTAGTTCATTTGGTAAGAAACCCTTGATGAGGAGTAATTAACCTTAGTAATAATATTTATTTCCAGTGTTTAACCAAATTTTGATCTAAAGACAAAAGTAACACAAGCAAAATCTTACGCAGAGCAAGTTATTTTGGACCATTTGGGTATAGCCAACAGGACAACCATAAAGCCAGGCGTTTGACCTTGAAATTTCAGATCATATAATAAATCCCAAGTACTTGGGTTTTGTATATCTAGAAGTTACAATAAAAGATAAAGAAGGCTACCACGGAATAATACTAAATGGACTCCGAAGATACCATATTTTGCCCAATTTGTGCTTAAACAAGCTTTTTGCACAACATGTTTGGTTGGAGTACAGTGCACCCATAAGCAACCCATCATGGTATTGGTACAATTTTAGCAACTTAGAGCACAAAGTCATAAGCATGAACCCCAGCATCATATTTGCATAATGTCAATCCTTTCAAATTGCTAGTTGACAATGATATAGTTCGCCACATGGATAGGTCAAAATATGTGCAACAAAACTGTAAAAAACAGATCATGACATGATGAATGGAGCACATGATTAGCAAAGGTATTTTTATACAACAGCTGAATAGAATCACGCCACCAAATGAATCTAGGCTTAGACATTAGAGGCATCCACATCTAGGCATCAAAGAGTTCATGTAGTACATACAGATATTCCAGTCTATTTTTAGATTCTAAGGTGAGCTCATGAAAAGAATATAACAGTAGCATTTTCATTTATTTAAACACCAGATGAGCGCCACTTTTTGACAATCCAAAATCATTTGAACTGAAGTTAGAAAAGAGAACGGAATCACAAATCATGAGCACCTTGAGAATGAAATTCACATTAAAAAAGAGATGGATTCCTTATTTATTTCGGGAAAACAAACCTATTGAATAATTGCAAGGGAAAAATCATATCTCCTAGTGATGCAAATGCCCTGAAAAATAAATTATCATTCATGCTCTATGACAGGCTCCTTTTAAGGATCCGCCACTAATCTAGTGCTATTTGCAACTCCACAATACTTTTAACTTTACAACTGCATAAACTCTAGCAGAAAGCTGACAAGATGGTGATGAAGCAAAATAGTCATCTTATACTGTCCACCACCTTTATCAGTAAGACCGTATCATCACTGTCATCATAATGAGCTATGCATCTAACAGCATATCCCAGACTTCATTCTATTTCCTGAAGATATAAAGACAGCATAAGATGTAAATAGGCACACATGTGAGAAAAGGGTAAAGGGTGCTCTGAACACATGCAACAGAGAACAACAGCAAACCCAATAAAGGCGGCTCCCCTTCAGTTCACAGATGTGTGACTATAGGGAGGATAAGACTAACAGGTCGATTGAGAAGGGCAACAATTTACCAAACAAATCCAGCAAAAGACTTAATAAAGGCCTCACCATGTATGAATAACTAAAAACGGTATCTCATATTTCTTTCGTGAATCACAATTTGAAAATGAACCATAACTTGTCTCTTTGAATCTGGAACCATGCAAATTTACAGACCACATCAATACAATACTCATCAATCACATACTCTGATGCAGAATGAGACAATATAAGCAACAGAATGAGGATAAATAGCAGAGGTAGCAAAAATCAACTTAAGAGGTTGTACTTTCAATGTTTTTTTGTTTTGTTTGGTGCTGGTGTTTTGTTTGTTGGGGGGGGGGGCATATGATAGAGATTGTAAAACCCAAGAAGAAGCAGATATTTCATCGGTGGTGTATGTGTGAATAGAATGATGACATGAATGGAAAGTACTACACACCAAAGGCAAAAGAGGGCAATGAACAGCATCAGACGGATTAGCATCATCAATAATACAGATCATGTCAGCCATAATAATCAAGAAATAAAAGAACTGCTAAGATGAAAAACCAAGAAGAAGCAGCCAAGTTACTTAAAAATATCATTTATGAGGAATTTTTGAAACATCCATGCCAAGCAAAGAGGTTATCAGGGGGAAAAAAATCCCAAAAACCATCTTAACTAGTGCAATGATTTACAGAAATACTTTGACCTTTTCATATGTAGTTGAGATTATTACGTTAAACAAGACAAAGCTTCTCAAATTTCAATTTCAAGGAAGCGAGATACAGCAATAACAAAGTTCAACTCATGGGAAGACAACGAAATAGACAGACATATGATACCAAATTATCAGATATATCACTTGTGATTCATCAACAACATCAACTAATTATGTAAGAACAACACAGCAGAATTTCTAATTTGCAAGAACATTTCTTAAATATTTTTTACTCTATGGATTGGTGATGTTTAAACCTATCCGACCTCCTTTGCAACACAGCCAAAAATCGTTTAGTATGGGTGTTGAGGATTATCACAAGAGAGCAGTCCCAAAAGGTAAGTTATGTATGCTAAAAACCACTTACAAGAGCCAACATTTCCTGAAGGTAGCTTCTGAATGGTGTTTGCATTGCCTGCAAGAGGGTTAGGGGGGAAAAAAATCAGTACCATGCCAAGTCAGAGTTAAAAAATATTGTTTACTGATGCACATTCAAAACCCAAGCAAGAGGTTATGATAAGTATCTCTTTCTACATTTCCAAAAACAGAAGTGAATGGTATGGGTACACACTTCCAAAATACTCTCCGGACCTAACATAATGCCTAGTTCCAAGATAAACTATTTAATCAATTGGCTTGAATTGTACATTATGCATGTATCGCCAATATCAGCACAAATCAACGAACACAAGCATAAAACTTCTCCATTTAAAGGACAACCTTTTCACAAACTCCTGAGAAAATTAATTAGAAAAACCGAAGTTCCCGTCAAACAGAAACTCATTTCCAGCATTATCAACGAACACCTAGTACAATTGCATCTAGAGACCAACAATTACAGGAAACAGAATGCATAAAACCATTCGTATGCTGTACAACACGTTCTAGTTTGTTTCTTTTCTCTTGAACAAACAAATTCTTAATATAGTTCTGAATTCAAGCAGTTACAGAAAGCAAAAGAGTAATATAAATCACAATTTCCATTTTCTCTTCCGCTTGTTTTCTCCGTAAGCAAACAGATGGCAAATAATTATAATAAATAAAACCGTAATAGAGCGAGCGAAGAAAACCTGAAGGTTATCGGGAAGGTACTCGTGCTTCATAGAAAGGTCCATGGCGCGCTTGAGACGCTGGTTGCGCGCATCGACGATCTCCCTGGGCAGCCTATTGAGCGCCTCCTTCACATCCAGATCGTAGTACGGGTCGTACAGATCGTCGTATCGGAGGCCTATTTTTCATCCGAAATCGCAACAACAATCAGCATACAGAGATAGCATGGGAGAGCAATGTTAGGGTTGGGAGAACAGATCGTACCGTATTTGCGGAGGCGATGGGTGAGGGCTTTCATGTGCTGAGCTGCGAACCAGTTCTTCCTCGGGTTCAGAAACGACTGCAGAAACGACGACATTTTGGCTCCCTCGACCGATCGGAAGGGGTGTGCTGCTTTCTACTCTCCGATTTTCTTCTCGAACGATCGTCTACCAAAGAAGCCAAGATTTTATTGGAATGAAAAAGACAAGAATGTAACAGGCTTCACTAGCCCATTGGGCCAAAGAAAGGCCCTAAAATTAGGGCTATAGCCGAAGAGGGTTGGACATTTGAGACCCGGGAGGCCTGGCTTAGCCATATACCAAAGCCTTGACATTCAGTACTAAAATGAAAGTAACATAATTATTATTATTATTAAGGAAAAAAAGTTATAAATTTGTATCATCTTTTGAGCCCTACTTGAAAGATTTTTTATTGATGCCAAGCGTTACAGTTTTGTGTATTAGAATACGTAATAGAGTTCATCACTAATAAATTCTTTCAATTATTTTCTTTTACGTTCTATTATTCTATTTATAATTTTTTTATTCGATGAATTTATCTTTTTGACATGTTATTTTTTTATATAATATTTAAAATTTTTATATTAAGTAAATAAAGACTTAAATATTAGATAATGAATAACCAACTAAATTTTTACAATGATAAGTTCTAGACTATTGCTTGACCATGTTCTCTCCAAAAGCATAAGTTGGCGTCAAGGTGACACTTGGGATAATATGATTCACTTCTTTACCAAACCAAATGAGTTGCCATGTTATTATTGTTCATGATTATGTTCTTCTTAAGGTAAAACTTTTGGTTGATTAAGCCCTTTTCGGGAGTCATTTCTAATCATGCATTACGCTTTCTTGATGGGGTTGTTCCATATGTGTGGGATCCTTGTTGCCTTGGCAAGTAAAGGGACAATTTTCCGATGTTTTTGGGAACTTCGCGTGCGGAAGAATCTATTAGTGCATCTAATCCTTCTGTGGAAAGAGTTATGACGACCTGCAAGCAATGTTCCAGCTTGAAAATCACTATACAGTGGTTGAGAAACAGTGAGATAACTAGAGTGAATGCATTTTTATAGGAAGCATATTTTTGGGACTCCGTAGCTTAGAAGGCAATCAAAGAATTGGCAAACCAAAGTAGCTTTTAGAAAGTTGATGGGATCCGCTCCTGCCTTTGCATGTCTGCATGGGGCTCAACTGAAAGGAAATTAGAAGAAAACAAGTGAGATAGGACCAGAGAAGCATTAGATGCCCGACACCCAAGAACTCTAACAGCCAACGTGAATCTTGGCATGATTATGACTCAAAAAAGGCAAATGAATTCCCCCTTACAAAGCAAGATTTGTTTAGGCTGCATGCATCCATGTGATATCTAAACCCCCTACTTTTTGTTACTATGGAATGAAGACAACGTGTTTTCTCACAACTTTTCCTTGATCGTGGGAGTTTGTCCTCCATGTCTGCGGTTACCTACCATGCAGCCGACCGACAAGGAACCGAACATTGCTGACTTTTCTGGCTTATGCAGTGACTCAAACACTAACTTTTAAGAACATGAACGTGCTGTGTGTTCTTGCACATTATATGTTACAGAATGTAGGACATGGGTAACTTGATTAGAGAGATGTCCTTGACTAATGTTTAATAATAAGGCTGTCGGTGAACTACCTTAAGATGTTAAGTGTGACATTTTCCTCCACTCATATATATATATATATATATATATATAGAGGCAAAGAGAGTGCAAGAAATAAGTGTTGAACTTGAAACTTTAGTTATTAGTAACTCTATTGGACTACTAATGAATTGATATTTTAATCCCTCTTTACCTAAAAAGTAAATAAATAAAAGTTTTGAGAAAAGATCTACAACAAACATTACTTGCAAGTAATCTCACATTTTCTAGATTTATTTTAAAATTCTTGTTAAAATGAAATAGGTATCTCATTCTTAGAAGTTCATTTTAAAATAAACTAAACTTCTTCATAATAAACCCCAAATCTCAAGATCTTATTATCCGAGTGCTATAAATGTTTTCATATGAACAGTAGGGCCTAAATGAGTTCTATGGCATTTCTAACACATGTTAGCTTTGGTGGGGTTCAACAAATACGAAGCTACATATGTTAGTGCGTGGGGCATGCATGTAGAACTTGCGAACTAACAAGACTTCTTTTTCCCGTAAAGCTCCATGGCTCATGAAACACGGAGGATCTAGAATGCCTTAGAGAACTGGCGAAACGGTTAAAACTCTCTGTTAAGTTCTTGTGTTGCTTTCGTGTTGCAAAATTCCTTGCTTCTCGTAATCACACTTTGTCTCCTAATCCTCATTGCTGCAAATTTAAGTAAAGTGGAGAAGAGATTTGGTAGAATACCTACTTTTTTCTCTTTTTAAAATTAACTAGTATGAAATTAGAGTACTTGTGTATCTAAAGCACATAATATGTTAACATATTAATTATAGAAAATATATACTATAATTGCTAAGACTAGATTTAGTCTTTTGCTATGTATAAATAAAGATAAATATTTAAACTAACTATCAAATGCTTAGTCGGTATTTGTAAAATTATAGTGACTATGAGAACAACATTAGAGAGAATTAGAGAGGTTTGTTTACATGTATTGGGAACTACTAATCCATCATTTGATTTCATGGTAAATCTCATGTGTCTCTTTCTTTTAAACCTCTTTTGTATGTAATTAAGATTGTGAGTATATTGAATTACTTGTAAATTATTGTTTTAGATCTAACATGTTATAATATTTTCTTTTGTCTTGAGCATATCGAAATATACCTTTCATGAGACTTATTTCCATATCATGTTAAAAAGGTTTAATCTCTTCTTTAAGATAAGAAATATCCCACACTTCCTTTTGTGCTTTTGGCCCTATAACCCTTTCCACATATACTAAACCATGAAGTAACTAATTCATATAAGGCTTAAATAATAAAATTTCACTTTTAGTGTAAAACAAAATCCCAACATGCCTCCTTCACATCAAGAAGTGATATTCAATCAACCCAAAAGGCCTCTTGGCTATCAGCCTAGAAGGAAAAAGCCAGCTTTGATATCATATTAAGTGGGCTTTATGATATTTTCTCAAAAGTGCTTACGAGGAAGAGAAACATCAACTCATATAAAGTCCCAAAAATGAAACTCCATTCTTGATGTGCCACAAAATCTCAGCACACACTAAAAGCACAAACCATATGTAAACGAGGACTTTGGCTTTGGCCCTGTGTCTTACACCTCAGGAACAAAAAGCAACTTGAGGGCCATTTCCTTTCGTCTGCCATGGAATCCCACGGCACGCCTCCAAGTGAGATCTGAATAAAGCTCTGCAGGTGTCTAAATTCTGAGGTGAGACGACTTGGCATCTATACCCATCTCCTTGCGTGGAAGAGAAAAAAAGAGAAAAGACGAGTAAGTTCCTGTGGATCGATTCTTCATGATGGGTGATGGTGCAATGGCCGTGGATTACTTTCCGTGATTCGATGGTCACCAGAATTTTGCTGGACGAAGTTAATTTGCAGAGAACTTTCCACAATCAAAAGGAAAAAGAGTAGAAAAACACTTTCCACAAAACTTGTGTACAAGGCTTCTACACATACCACACGGCATAAGGGATCTTTTCTTTTCGGAAGATTTGGTTTGTTTGTTTGTTTTAATTTGACCCTGAGTTCACCTTTTGACAAATAAAATCCCTATATTTGCTCACTTTATCTCCTCCTTCCAAAAAACGTAATATTTGATATTCTATCAATTATGCGAATGGATTCTCTTCCCACAATATGAATTTGAATTTTGTAAAACAGATGAAAGTCTTATTTTTCACTATTACAAACTTATATGTAATTCAAAAATTAGCTTAAGAAAAGAAGAGTATTTATCAGGGGACTCTCCTAACCAGTTATTGGGTTAGGACCCTAACAGGTGAATTCATCTATTTAGGAATTGAATCTTTTCCTTTTTTCATATATGAGTTGTATAAAACAAAAAAAAAGAGTGCTTATTATATCTAAGCTTTACTATATGTCTTTCCTTTATATGATATTGGTCTATGCCAACTTTAACTTAACTTTTCACCAAAATAATTCAACCCAAATCATCTTGTAGTTTTACCTTTACGATATAGATTTTGAGCTTTACTCTATCTACAAGGGTGTTAAAGAAAATAAGGTTACATTAAGTTACAAATTTTATATTTAATTCAAAAGTTATCTAAAATAAAATAGGTATTCATTATACATAAGGTTAATCATTAAACTTTCTTAATTGTGTAATTAAGTCATATACGTTGAGTAGGTAGAATATTAGTCAAGGTAATACAAATAAATAAATAAAAAAATTGGAAAATATAAATAATTACTTACATTTCGACCCTCCAATCAAGCAAAGAAAGCTCGAAGGCATAATTGTATAATGCCTTTTCACTTGATTCTTCAAAGCAGATAGTAGAATGAGAGGAGGTGCAAAACGGTAATTTCGGGAACCCAGGATTTTGGAGGGACAATGGATCCAACGGAAACACGAAAGAGCCGCGATTAACGGTTGGAAGCGACGAGAGGTCTTTTCGAAAGGACGGAAAGAGAATGAAAGGAACCAAAAGTCTATAAGAATGCAGAGAACTTAAGCGAGCGAGGGAGGGAGGAGAGAAAGAGACAGAGGAATGGCAACGATCCAGGAGAGGCCGACATAGCCAGAGAGAGAGAGAGCTTGAGTATTATTATTATTATCATGTGGAGGCTGGAGCTTGGAGGGGTGTTTAGGCGGTCCATATGCGGAAGAGGAGGAGGGGGAGATGATCAACAACCGCTGAGAGAGGATGGCAGCCATTACAGCCTCACCGCTGGCATTCTTCCTCCGCTGGGTGCCATGGCTTCCAGCACTCGCCGCGTCAAGCTCCGCCCCTTCATTATCTCTCCCTTCGATCCCCACTACAGGTTCGTTTTCCTGTTTCCTACCTTCTTTCCACTCTCATCTCGTTTTAAATGCCGTTTTTTCTTCTGGGTTTTATCTCGAATCTCTGAGGAGATACGTATCTCTCTCCGTTTCTCTCTTGAAGAGTTCTTTTGGGCAATTTGATCGAAAGGGTGTTATATTTATCGACCGACATTGTTGTTCTAGTACACAATCATTGGAAGCCCAGTAGCCTGTGTTGTTAAGAGATTATGCCCGGTTAGTGTAGCAAGCACTATTTTTCGTTGCATTGTGAAAAAAGGGTTTTGACGTTCAATCTGCCTTAAGAAGGGTTTTTGTGGCAAATAGAACGTTACAGCGTCAATCCCTCTCTGCAAAGAACAGAAAAAGTCAGAAACTTTCCTACTTATGCTTGATATCATCAGCGTTAGCCCCCGGCATGTAACTCATATCCTCTTATCATTTGAAGGGATAGGTTTATGGTTCCTTTATCGTTGCACATTGTAAGAATATCCCTGTTCAAAACACCTTTGATTATCTTTTGCTCACTATCTCGTTAGTGGGGAAGCGGATCTTTTTCTTTCTGGGGGAGAAAAAGCCACTTTGTAACTAAAGTATTTACTAGTTTTTTCTAATATGTACGTGCTTGTTTGCAGCCTTTTTAGACATTGTTCGTTATTTCTACGCAATTTATTTATTTATTTATTTTTACGTTATCTTATGAATCGATTGCAGACTCTGGGAGACATTTCTGGTATTTCTAGTTTTCTACACGGCATGGGTGTCTCCCTTTGAATTTGGATTCCTGGATAAACCCAAGGGACCTCTCAGTGTAATCGATAATGTCGTCAATGGATTCTTTGCCATTGACATAGTATTGACTTTCTTTGTTGCATACCTCGAGAAAACTTCTTATCTCCTCATCGACAGCCCACAGCAGATTGCTTGGAGATACACCAGGACCTGGTTGGCATTGGATGTCATCTCCACAATCCCTTCTGAGTTTGCTAGGAGCATATTGCCTCGTCCTCTACAGACTTATGGATACTTCAATTTGCTTCGCCTCTGGCGTCTCCGCAGGGTCAGTAAAATGTTTGCCAGGTAAAGATGGGGAATTCCCTTATCCATTTCAGCAAATTTCCCTTATGTTGATATGATGCCAATTTATTCTGTTCTGAGTTCTTCTGGAATCATTTTTGTCAACAGCATGCTTATGTCTTTATTCGCTACTTAAGTAAATTAAGTGAACAAGATACTTTTATTTGAAATTACCATTAAGGACTTTTTCTCTCTTGAGAATCCTCTGAACCAACTTCCTGCACAATTATTTGTATATGCATTTAGTTGTCTCTACTTCCATGAACCACAAGTATTTGTCAACACCATAAAATACTGGAAACCCGTATATTTTTCACCTACTTCCCAAGCTAAACAACAAGCTTTTGTCGTTATATATATTCTTATATTTTTGTTCCTCTCTCTTCTGTGTCTTCCTACAAGATTTTATTCAGTCAAAGCTAAACTTTGCTTTTCTACTTTCCCTTTTCTTTTGTCGTGTCAGATTGGAAAAAGACAGGAACTTCAGCTACTTTTGGGTTCGATGTGCAAAGCTGATATGTGTGAGTATCCATTGCTAATTTTTGTTAATTTCCAATTGAAGAATGGAGATGTTTCAATATTGATGTATTTTTATCATGTGCGTTCTGCATTAGGTTACTCTCTTTGCAGTTCATTGTGCCGCCTGCTGCTTCTATCTTCTCGCTGCACGTAATACTAACCCAAGTAGGACGTGGATTGCACTTATCTTGGCAAACTTTCATCAGCAGAGTTTGTGGATCCGATACGTAACCTCCATTTACTGGTCCATAACCACCCTTACAACAACCGGATATGGGGATTTGCATGCCACAAACACCAGGGAGATGGTCTTCGATATCTTCTACATGCTTTTTGATCTTGGTCTAACATCATATATAATTGGAAATATGACAAACTTGGTTGTCCATGGGACCAGTCGAACAAGGAAATTTGTGAGTAGATCCTATCATAAGGCTAATGTCATATCTGATTGGATCTTTTAGCTTTAAATGCTCTTTTCTAGTTTAGTGTCTTTCCTTTATTTACAAATAATGGTTTTATAAGAAAACGGTTGTGTGGATACCATTTTCTGTAGGAGGTTCGATTTACTTCTGGATGGTGTTTGTTAGAAGCTTGAACTTACAACTTTATTTGTTACGATAATGAAATCTTTTAATTACTTCAAATGAGCCACTGTTCAGTTTGTGGTTGCATATAGTAACTGAAGAGCACCCAGCTTTGATTTAAAAATGAAGCCTACTTATGCCATACAAAAATAGAAACAAATAACAAATTCTCTTTTTTTGGCTGTTTCTACTTTCTAGTGGCATGTCTTCCAAGTTGTTTGTTATTATGACAAAGGCAGGGTGTTTAAGTTTTACAGGGACGATCATAACATTCTAGTTTCTGTACAGGGATTAGTAGATTACAGATAAGGCCTTTACAGTTTACTTGAGCACATTCAAGTTTTCATTTAGTTTGTTTTCTTGATCTTGTTTGTTTACATGGAACTCTAGAGAGACACCATTCATGCAGCCTCGAGCTTTGCACAAAGGAATGGCCTACCCATGCGCCTGCAAGAGCAGATGCTTGATCATTTATGTCTGAAGTTCAGAACTGATTCAGAAGGGCTGCAGCAGCAAGCAATTCTTGATTCCCTACCGAAAGCCATTCAATCCAGTATCTCGCACTTTCTCTTCTATACACTTGTCGATAAGGTGTACTTGTTCCGTGGGGTATCAAATGACTTTCTTTTCCAACTGGTAATACTATCAGCTCTATCTCATAATCTTATGGTGTTTGGGTGGGGCATCAAGGGACCATTGTCTGTGTTTCCTCTATTAGATGCAAATGATGAGTAGACAATTGCTTTATGCCATTCTCTGTGTGATCATATCAGCTTATAATGCAACAATTGCCTGTCATGAATTAAATAACAGTAAGAAGGTTAAAAGTCACCCAATACTTTTATGTTTTTCTATTTAACCAGAAAAAATATCTTGGGTCAAGACAAGGCATTAAAAGTTTCCACATCCAAACACCAGCGGGTCTCCTGTACATTTTTGCATGGATTCTTTGACTTCCATGTCTTTGAATCTTTGTATTGCAAGGTCTCAGAGATGAAGGCTGAATATTTTCCTCCCAAAGAAGATGTAATTTTGCAGAATGAAGCGCCCACAGATTTGTATATACTGGTTACTGGTGCTGTGGTAAGAGCTAATATCCTTTCCACGCAAAAACAGAAATGAAATGTGCTCGTGTGTGTGTGTATGCTGAGTGGAATGGAAGAAAAATAGAAAATATTGTTTAGTTTTCTTTCCATAGCCGTAAGATGTGCATCCAGACATATGAAAGAGAAAGTACACCTAGAATGAGGGTCTCTTGGACCTTTCCTTTCTTGAAGGTCAATCCAAACTAGAAGTCTGAAAAAAAGGATAAGGAAGGTGGGTAAGATAATGTGACTCAGTTACACTCAAGGAAATATTCCTTTATTTCCTCTAGGTCCATTTATACCTTGCAAAAGTGTTTTATTGGATTCTGATGCAGTATATGAATAGTGGAGTCGCCAAAATTTAGTGAACTTAATTCTGACTCATAGAAACATACAGTGAAAAATGGGCCTTTTATTTTTCTCTCTTTTTCTTTCTCCTTGGGTTACCTTTGTCATTAAATTCTCTCTCTCTCTCTCTCTATCAGGAACTCATTGTGCAAAAGAATGGTGTAGATCAGGCAAGTATAATCATAGAAGTCTTCTGACTGTTTGTACTGGGGTTCTAGAGATTTAACGTGTTCCTTGCAACTGATGATATCAGACCGTTGGTGAGGCTAAGAGTGGAGATGTTGTTGGTGAGATCGGCATGCTCTGTTACAGGCCTCAACTGTTTACTGTCCGGACGAAAAGGTTGAGTCAGCTGCTGCGTTTGAACCGTACTGCCTTTTTGAATATTGTTCAGGCAAATGTTGGAGATGGGACAATAATCATGAACAACATTCTTCAGGTCTGTACCAATCATCTAGCTTTACACATTTAGATGGAGCCGGGGTGTACTTTAATTGTAAACTATGGTTCCATTCTTTTCCTCCTCATTTGAGTAGATTTCTAGCTTAGAATGGAACATAGCATATCTGACTAGTCTTGTTATTTTTATTTTCTGAATTGCTTTTACTTTTGCATCAACCACCTGTTTTAAAAAAAGAGAGGCTCAAAGATCTTCATTAGTTAGAAATTGATCTAGTGAACCATTTCTGCTAATCTGTTTGTGGCAGCAGAGCCCTCCATTTGTAGTAATTGAAATCATTCTTTGAAATAGAGGTGAGTTCTTTATCAGATGTTGCTTCCAGGAACTAGGCTGAGTGAGAAACCTTGTTCCCCCCATTTTTGTAGTGCTCTAGGTATATGACACGAAACCTTGTAATCATTTGTTCTTTTACTTGTGAAAGACAACAATTTTGTGAGATTGTCTCACAACATATCGAGAAAGATTTATAAGTAAATGACCCTTATATGGTTCAAGTGACTGATTTTTTCACTTGATGCAGCATTTAAAAGATATGAAGGACCCAGTGATGGAAGAAATTCTTACTGATACAGAGAGCCTGCTAGCTCGGGGCAGAATGGATTTGCCCCTTAGTTTATGCTTTGCAGCAAATAGAGGTGATGACCAATTGTTGCATCAGTTGCTGAGGCGTGGTTCTGATCCAAATGAAGTGGATAATGCAGGACGGACAGCAATGGTGCGCAAATCATCTTTTTCTGGACACGCTTTGTTCTTTTCTGAAGAATAATACTTCAGTTGGGGACTCTGAGCTTATTTTCCTTATTTTTTTTTAAAGTTTTTTTTAATCTTCCCTTTTTCGTTTTTCAACAGCATATCGCAGCATCAAGAGGAAGTGAGAATTGTGTGGTTCTACTTTTAGAGTTTGGAGCAGACCCTAACATCAAAGGTATCTTCTAGCGTGTGAAAAGTATGAATCCCCTGATACAGTTCTTTGAAGTTCTAGTAATATTTTTCCCTCCTTTGCCTGCCAATTGTATCCGTGGGTCTTCTTCTCTTTATTTGTATGTTAGCTCTGTCCTTTCTAGAATCTATATACTCTTTCAACATATTTTCTGTAATTAAGAAGGCTGGATATCATGGTTTAATTTCTTTTTGTTTCAGAAATACAAACCTCCCTTTTCTTACAAGAGTAGCTTTAGCTCTAGCAAGACTTCAGTCTGTAAATTCCATTTTCGGCTATGAAACAGATACCTGATTTTATAGTTTTTTATTTCTAGGTTATTTTATGCATATTTTTCGAAGATTTAGAATGATGTTTACTTTTGGATGCTTCCTAGTACGTCAATAGCTTCTTCTGCAGCATCTTCTTCTGTCAGTGCTGCATTGGAATACTTGAGATCTGGTTTCCTGTTGCCTGGTGATCTTCTAGGTTGTGGTCGTGGGCTGGCTTCTACTTTTCCTTCTTATTCCTCTAGTCAATCCTCCTTTAGTGTCTTGTAGTGAATAGAAAGTTTCCACAGACTATATTGCTCTGCTAAGATCTAGTTTGCTTCATCTCAAAACTGCTGCACCTTTTTAATTTCTGTGGGCTGCATTTTAACTCTTTACTTCCTATCTTCTTGTAAGATTCATCTTCAATTTCTTCCAAGCATGCCAATATATGGTAGCCCTCCCCATTCCTTTGACCACCATAAAGTTGCATTATCTGACACCTAGTCTTGATCTGTAGAAATAATCGGTAGTCACAATGTCTCTGTCATTTCCCTTCCTATTGTAACCAAAAAGCATAAAACGTCACTTTCTTATTGAAATTGCTGTGTAAATGATTCAGTGCAAGCATTTAGGATATGGCCAAGTACCTTAGGGTGGGCAACCATTGGTTTAGTGTTCCAAAAGTTTCTAGAGAGGTGACAGAAAAAAGCTCCATCAGCGAGTGGAGGATTACTCAACCTAAGGGAAGACCACCCCAAGTTGGAGACAATCAACATAGTTAATTTCTCCGTCATTTGATTTAGTTATGTTATTAGCTTCACTAATTCAGAGTATGGCTCAATTAAAAACTAGAAAAAGAATGGATTTAGCCAACCTCAATTACTCATCATCAAAGTTGCTTTGAGTCGAGTTCATCTGAATGAGAACATTGCCTATTCACTGCCATCTATTTGCTTTAGTCTTTAGCTACTCTTATTTTTTGCAGATTCCGAAGGAAATGTTCCCTTATGGGAAGCAATACTGGGGAGGCATGAATCCGTAATTAAACTTCTCACTGACCATGGAGCCGAGATATCTTGTGGCAATGTAGGTCATTTTGCGTGCATTGCTGTTGAGCAAAACAACTTAGAATTGCTCAAGGACATTGTCAGATATGGTGGAAAAGTAACACTACCTGGCAACGGGACTACTGCACTTCATGCAGCAGTATGTGAAGGAAATATAGGAATAGTTGAGTTCCTGATGAACCAAGGAGCTGACATTGATAACCCAGATAACATAGGATGGACACCTAGGGCTATGGCAGATCATCAGGGCCATGAAGATATCAAAGACTTATTCCAGGCCAAGCAAGAAGGGATCAAGAAACAACCAGCTTTCCCAGTGCTTAAAAGAAATCCAGATGTGTCATTCCTTGGGACGTATCAGAGTGAGCCAACGATCCCTCCATACGTCCATGAAAGCACTCCACCTTCTCGAGAGAATCGTCCAAGGAGAAGGGCCAACAATATCCATGATTCGCTTATTGGGGTTATGTCAGCAGCTAATGCTGGTGAGGATATCCTACATCTACTTTTCATACTTTTTTATGATATGCCAAAAGGGTATAGAATTCATGACTACTTCACGAAACTTACATTTCATGTTTCCTTAATGGACCTGTATGTCAATTGAGAAGTATCAAAATTGCTTTATTCTTTCAATGGAAACAATTCACGACTACCTTCTTATGCATAATAGAACGGTTTAGAATGGTATTGGTCAATAACATGAAAGAAATTGTGAAATCTTGTCATTCTTTTTTCAGCTGATTATGGTGAAAATGCAGTATATTCTTTCTAGTTCTGTTGTATCTTATTTTATCTTTATTTTTCACCAAATTGTATAGTTTCAACAATCTGGAAAACACCTGCGTACAATCAATGTTTTGACAAGAAGGTACTTAAAGCAAGCTTTCAAAATAACGCTTATTTCTCATAATATACAGGTGTCAGAGACCTCGTTGCATCTACTGGCAGTTTAGTTAGTGCCCCAGGTTTGAACAGCTTCCCACCTAGGGTGACAATTAGTTGCCCGGAGAAAGGTGAAGTTGCAGGAAAGCTTGTGGTATTGCCTCATTCCCTTCAGGAACTACTTGGTATTGGTTTCCAAAAATTTGGGTTCTCTCCCAGCAAAGTCCTAACTAAAGAAGGTGCTGAAATTGAAGACATAGAGGTTATTCGAGATGGTGATCATCTTATTCTTGCAAGTGATGCCGGCACTGAAAGAACAAGAAGCCTCCAGACGGTCTGTTAGAGCTGAAATTTTGCACCCAGACTTCTACAACAAGGGCCGCAGTACTGCAAGAGCATTATGAGCTAAAGGACACTGATTTTTCTTGCTTGTTTCCATTTTTTGTGTTTAACTTTATTGAGGCTTTTGAAGAAGCATGTTTACGAGTGATAGAATAGATAACAGAAGGAAGGAAAAGGAGAAAATAGTCTTCATCTTTAGAGTACTATTAGGACAACTGTACCACTATCCATATCGTACTGTTTCTCCTCCTCGGACCTCATACTTGCATGTTGTAATTGATATTTACATCAATGAAAAGGTGTAGATTGCTTGAGTTTTGTATGGAAGACAGAGACATCTCGTTTTTGTATCTGCAACTTCAGTTTTTTCAATATGGGAAAACAAAATCTTATCAGTTCGGCAAGCTTTATTTTTATCCAAAGTCTTAAAAACTGTTTTGAATACAATACAGCATGTTAAATGGATTTTAGCTTCGTCTTTTATTTGAAAATCGTTGCTGTACATATCTGTCACCATCCTATTAATTCTTCCACGGTCACCTGAATGAGCAAAAAACGGGAGAGAAACAAAGAAGATTCGATGGTCCTAAACCAAAAACGGTACTGGAGTTCTGCATTTCTAAAGCTAGCATTTACGAAGTCCATTTTTCTCACGATAATAATGAGAATTGTGGAAATAACATTTAGATGGTTTGGTTTACGAACCTGAAGCTTTAAGCAGAAATCTTCATGATACTTAAGCTGCCGAGTTAATAATGATATTCAAATAAAATATAGTGAGACACATGTTAAGTCTTTTGACTCAATAGTTGAGGCATGTGACAAATGGTATCAGAGCTAGCCTCATGTCTTGAGTTTGAACCACAGAAGGGGCAACTTACAAAAAGGGCTACCTAGTGACTAAATGTCATAGGCGGACTAAATGTCACATGCTTATAGGGGCTTTGTGACATGCTTGGGCTTATGAGAGCTTGATTTAATAATGATATTCAAATGAAATATGCTAAGACTAATTGACGTGCCAATGGTTGAGGCTAATATGCCTACTTATAGGATACTTGGAACATGTAAAAAGATAGAATTTGATATAAATAAAATCTCCTTTCATTTGCTTTCAATTTCTTGTGAAATCTATAAACTTCTATGTTAGCGTAAACTCTTAAAAGATAAAAGAGTTTATGAAAGTCAAAAGAGTTACATACTTTATTATTTCACCATTCTTAGCAACTGCAGCCATGTAAACATAGTCCAATGTAAAACGACATTAAATTTTGATGACATTGTGTTCATTTTGTCTGTTTCGCATTCCTTAATACTTAGGCCGTTCGTAAATTGACTAGTAGTTCAATGAATTTTCACGACTTAGGTTTTGGGTTCGACATTATATACTATACAACCATCCTTTACCTAAAAATAATAAAAAGAAGAAAAACCCATGTCCTTTTATCAATGGCTTTAGGTTCCTACTCTTGATACAAGGCAGTGAAGAAGCCAATACCTCATCCTTCTTTTGTCAAATCTAACTTACTTCGTTTGTTCTTTTACTTCATTTCCATGGGGTTTTTACCAAAAGAACTGAACCATAGTCGGCTCAGTTCGTAGGCCCTGGAATTATGAGGTTATCTCAAGAAGGATTGAAGCATAGATTGAAATGTCAATAACTAATTGGATTTTGTTACTTATCTATCTCTTTACAACTCATGAGAATCATAAATTGAATAAAAAAATAAAAAAATTCCAATAATCATAGTTCAAATCAGAGCAAAAAAAATGCAAGAAAAATGAATAAAGAAAGAAAGAAAAACTACAAACCAGCTACATTGAATCCCTACTGGTTGTAGTATACCCTTTTCCCCACCATAACTTTGTCCTTATATTTGGTGGTAAAGCAATGAGCAAAAAAGTGAAAGGCTATATGAACTATCTGTAAATGTGATAAAGACTTTCCCCACCAAAAAAAGAAAATGCTCTCTCTCTCTCTCTCTCTCTCCCCTGTTATTAAATAGTTAGCCGACTACAATAAAGAACAAAACAGATTCAGCACTTCACATTGTCTCACTCACAAATTCATTATAAAAATGAAAGTCAGCATAGCAACTCTCTTCATATTCGGACATCATCTGGGTAAACCTGTACATGATGAATATTAGTACCTAAGCATGAATGCGAGTACATTTAATGCAACCATGTTGAAACATTATAGAGTTTCTTATGGAATGTTACCTGAAAGAATCTGTCTACACTGCAGTTTAGAGTTCTAAGCTTGACCTCTCCTCTACGTCTAGTCATCTCATCCAAAATCTCAGCACCATAGAATTCTTCCAAACTTTCCTCGTTATCAGAATCAGGCAGTTCTTTATCCTGCACCCATTTTTTGTCAGACTGTATTGCTCACTGAATTGTTAATTAGTGTCAGGTAGTAAGTTTATCATTGGTTAAAAATTAGGATGGGTTGGTAAACTAGTCTACAGATGAAGCAAGCACAAGAAAATGGACATACTGTAATTGAGAGACTCCGGCAAAACTGCGGGGCACCAGCAATTTCCTCATAGTCAGAAGCATCCAGTTCCTGGAGATGGAAAGGATCAAAGAGCTTGGGAAGCACGTGCTGTCTTATGCTTATGAGGATAAAGAACGGCAAGGGAAACAATATTACAGCTATAGGTATCCATGTCACTCCAAAACAGAGGAGTAAGTATACTAATTGGAAGAGTGTAAATGTTGCAAAGTACTTAAATGGCACCGACTCCACAAATGAAGCATGAGAGCCTTCCAAGACCCTGTCCAACAGAGTGCCACCACAAGAAGAGAAATAAGTTTAGGATGCTAAGTTAAAACAAGACTTCTAAGTCTAGACTTTCAGCAAAGCATGATTATGCTACTCAGACAACGTGTGGAGGTATATAGTTCTACCACATTTTATGTTTCACGTTGATTAGCTCACATCAGCAGGATCACTTCCAGGAGGCAACCTACTACCTCTGTAACAAAATTGACTAGAGTACAACCTTTATCTGACAAAAGTGTGGAAGTTGTAAAATCACTTACTTGTAACGACGCCTAGGGGTGATGAAGAGGAGCAATATACTTAGAACAAACTTAAACTAGACATAATTGTTAAAATCTTATTACCACAAAGCTTATGAACTTTGTAACTAAACACGTTTCTAGAATTAAATGATTGAATGAATGTCTCAGTCTTACCACCCACAATGTGCCAACAAGGAACTTATTTATTTTTTACATGTTAAGTCTCCTAATGTGTTTTACTAGTTATTTATCTCTTATACTCAATAATGATCCTACACTTAGAAATATATTTGGATTGGATTAAGAACTCTATAAGTAATATAATTAAATAAACTATGTATAGGATAAGAGTCTCATATCGAAAGTGTGATTCATTGTGATAAAACTTCAAAAAAAGAGAGGTATCCATTTAACTTTTGAATTAAGTATTTCGGCACTCTTACATTATATTACAGTCTAAGTTGAATCCACTCCACCCCATATGACTTTGAGCCCAATGTTGCTAGGCATGTGAGGACATGTATGCAAGACAAAAGTCTCACACAATAGTGTGATCTCCTATAATGAAACTTAAATAAAATAAGTGTATGTTCAACTTTTGAATTGGCTTTCAAATTTTCTCATATAAACATTCTTTGACCTTTAGACTAATTTTTTTTTTTACCCTTGGATATTCTTTTCACTTTTTAATTTTTTTTGCAACCCACATCATTTTCCCTTAAAAAGATGACAACGGAAATTTCATAATTCCCCCACATATGAAGTCGTTGAATAATGATTAATTAGGTTTTTAAGGACCCAAATACTATTGGCATGAATTCCCTTCTCAAAAGGATAACTTGTTAATGTAATTAGGATCTTTCATTTTTCTTTCTAGTCTAGGTAAAAGTCCTCATTGGAGCATTCTACTCATGAGATGTGACATTCTTTTTTCACATTAAAAATTCAATTTCTTATTCTTCAAAGTTCGACCTACAAGGAATGAGATAATGAAATGCTTGTCCAACTCAAAGAACATAACTCGTTATCAACACTACGTACCAACCCAACAAAAAAAAAAAAAAAAACAAATCTATTGTCAAATCAATAGATGAACCAGCAAACCACGGCAAATTGGAACATCATAAAAAAGACTAAAAAGGAAGCATCGACGGCTACATGTTTGGTTGCTTCTATAGCTTGTCAAAAAGTGGCCAATTAGGCATCCCACTTGAAATTATGTAAATCACTAAACAACATAGACACTAGAGCCATATTACCATTGTAGTTGCCATATTAAAATGAAAGCCTTAGAATGTGCTTAAAACGTTTCTTTTAACCTTTTCAAAATTCTTTGGGAGAATTAACAACGATTGCATAACGTTGCGGGGAGGCCATAATTGTGATTAAATTATGTTATTTTCGTGGTCCAAATCAGGAAACCTTTTATGGCACAATGATGGCCAAGCCTTGGAATGTAGCTTTAAAGTGCATTTCACCACTATAAATCTCTAGAGTAGCTGTGAAATTGGTATGCCAATCCTCCATCTTCAACTTTCAAAGCCTTGTAGCAACCAAAACAAAACATGGGGTTCACAAACCAGTGCCAATTCATTTGTTTTGCTTTGATCCTCGCATTAGGAGCTTTGGCCTCTCAAGTTGTAGCTCGAACCCTCCAAGATGTATTGATGCGCGAGATGCATAAGGAATGGATGACTCGTTTTGGACGTGTTTATATGGACAATAACGAGAAGGAGATACGTTACAAGATATTCAAGGAAAATGTGGAGCTTATTGAATTTTTCAATAGGGATGCAAACAAACCTTACAAACTAGGTGTTAACCAATTTGCAGATCTCACAAATGAAGAGTTCAAGGCCTTTAGGAATAGATTCAAGGGGCATATGTGTTCCCCAAAGACCACTACTTTCAAATATGAAAATGTCTCTACAGTGCCATCTAGTCTAGATTGGAGAGAGAAAGGAGCTGTGACACCTGTCAAGAACCAAGGACAATGCGGTAAGTATCAAATTATTTTATATAACTTTTTTTTTCCATAAAAAATGTTTTCTAATTATTATTTGTCAAACTATAGGTTGTTGCTGGGCATTTTCAGCAGTAGCAGCAACTGAAGGTATTACAAAGATATCTACTGGAAAATTGATCTCTTTATCTGAGCAAGAACTAGTTGACTGTGACACTAGTGGTGAGGACCAAGGTTGTGAAGGAGGTTTAATGGACAATGCTTTTGAATTCATTCAACAAAATGGTGGTTTGTCAACAGAAGTGAATTATCCATACCAGGGTGTTGATGGGACCTGCAATGCTAATAAAGAAGCCAACCATGCAGCCAAGATAAACGGGCACGAAGATGTGCCCGCCAACAATGAACAAGCCCTCTTAAAAGCTGTTGCTAACCAGCCAATTTCTGTTGCCATTGATGCTTCTGGTTCTGCATTCCAATTCTATTCAAGTGGAGTTTTTACAGGTGATTGTGGTACAGAGTTAGATCATGGCGTCACTGCCGTTGGATATGGAATTGATGAGAATGAGACTAAATATTGGTTGGTGAAGAACTCGTGGGGCATAGTATGGGGTGAAGAAGGCTACATAAGGATGCAAAGGGATATTGGTGCAAAAGAAGGTCTTTGTGGTATAGCTATGGAAGCCTCTTACCCTACCGCATGAAATTCAAGAACCAAGACATATCGTTACATATAATATGAATTATTAAGTTCAAGTTTATGTCTTATCTTTCTCTATTCTTAGTCTTGATCATTATAATCATGAAAGGATCTTATGTATCCCTTATATGGAAGGAGAGTGTCAAATTACTTGCCTTTACATCCAAATAGAGTAACCAACAAGACTCTTTAAGAGACTTATTATTAAAAAAATATAAATAAGCAATACGTGAATCCTTATTCATATTTTTCTATTTTTCCCTTTATGGTCGAGTGTCATATGAAAGAGAATTTTTTTTATCTTTATTATGGGAAAAACCTATATATAATCTAACTTACGAAAAAATAAAAGTAAAACTTATGGACAAACCTAAATTGATCTTGGAGTAAGACAGTAAATTACACATTGATAATAAGAAAACGTTCACACCAATAATACTATAAGTACAAATTTAACCAAAGATCTTTACATAGAATCAAAGTCCATTCTAATGATTAGAAAACATATTTGCTTAATCATAGTCCCAAATTTGTTCAAACATTAAGGAAGAACAAAAATAAAACTTGTAGACACCTAAATTGATCATGGAATAAGATAGTAACTTAGATTTTTAAATATGTGAGATAAATAGAAATACTTAGAACAAACTTAACTAGACATAATTGGTAGAATCTTAGTACTAAAAGTTGTATGAACTTTGTAACCAAACATGTTTCTAGAATTAAGTGATTGAATGAATATGTTAGTCATGCCAACCATAATGTTCCAACTTCGAACTCATTCACTTTTTAGGTCTTCTAATGTGTTTTATGCTAGTTATTTAGATCTTATACTCAACAATGGTCATTCACTTAGAATATATTTTAATGGGATCAAAAACTCTACAAGTACTATAACTAAATAAACTGTGTGCACAACAAAAGTTAAATACCGAAAGTGTAATCTCTTGTCGTAAAGCTTAAATAAAAAAAGTATCCTTTCAACTCTTGAGTTAGCTTTTGGGTTAAGTTTTTATGCCTTTTGACATGGGACCTTGAGTCCAATATGGCTTGGCATACAAGAGTGTGTGTACAAGACGAAAGACACATATAGAAAGTATTATCCTTTTTGGTGAAGCTTAAATAAAAGAAATATCCCTATAACTCTTGATCTAACTTGTGGGTTAGCTTTTAGGCTCCCTAATATAAATATTCTTTGATCTTTGGACTAATTTAGCTTTTCACCCGTTAATATTCTTTTCACTTTTTAATTTTTTTTGCAATTTCGTCATCCCCCTCCCCCCCCCCCCCCCCCGGTAAAAAAAAAAGGAAAACTTTTTACAATTCCCCTGCATATGGAGCAACCGAATCACGATTAATTGGGCTTTTAGGAACCAAAATGCCATTACGATAAATTCTTTCTCAAAAGGCTGAACTCGTGAAAAGAGTGGTTAAGTTTGTTTATATAACTAGGATGTTTCATTTTTCTTTCTAGTGTGGGTAAATGTCATTCTTTGGAGCATTCTACTTATGAGATGTGACATTCTTTTTTCACATTAAAAATTCAATTTCTTATTCTTCAAAGTTTGACCTACAAGGAATGAGATAATGAAATGCTTGTCCAAGTTAAAGAACATAACTCGTTATCAACACCACGTGCCAACCCAACAAAAAAAAAAAAAAACAAACAAATCTATTTTCAAATCAATAGATGAACCAGCAAACCACGGCAAATTGGAACATCATAAAAAAGACTAAAAAGGAAGCACCAACGGCTACATGTTTGGTTACTTCTATAGCTTGTCAAAAAGTGGCCAATTAGGCATCCCACTTGAAATTATGTAAATCACTAAACAACATAGACACCAGAGCCATATTACCATTGTAGTTGCCAAATTACAGTCAAAGCCTAGAATGTGCTTAAAACGTTTCTTTTAACCCCTTCGCAATTTTTTTGGAGAATTAACAACGATTGCATAACGTTGCGGGGAGGCCATAATTATGATTAAATTATGTTATTTTCGTGGTCCAAATTAGGAAACCTTTTATGGCACGATGATGGCAAAGCCTTAGGATGTAGCTTTGAGGTGCATTTCCCCACTATAAATCTCTAGAGCAGCTGCGAAGTTGGTATGCCAATCCTCCATCTTCAACTTTCAAAGCCTTGCAGTAACCAGAAAAAAACATGGGGTTCACAAACCAGTGCCAATTCATTTGTTTTGCTTTGATCCTCGCATTGGGTGCTTTGGCCTCTCAAGCTGCAGCTCGGACCCTCCAATATGTATCAATGCACGAGATGCATGAGGAATGGATGGCTCGGTTTGGACGTGCTTATACAAACAATAATGAGAAGGAGATGCGTTACAAGATATTCAAGGAAAATGTGGAGCTTATTGAATCTTTCAACAGGGATGCAAACAAACCTTACAAACTAGGTGTTAACCAATTTGCAGATCTCACAAATGAAGAGTTCAAGGCCTCGAGGAATAGATTCAAGGGGCACATGTGTTCCCCAAAGACCACTACTTTCAAATATGAAAATGTCTCTACAGTGCCATCTAGTCTAGATTGGAGAAAGAAAGGAGCTGTGACACCTGTCAAGAACCAAGGACAATGCGGTAAGTATCAAATTATTTTATATAGTTTTTTTTTTCCATAAAAAATGTTTTCTAATTATTATTTGTCAAACTATAGGTTGTTGTTGGGCATTTTCAGCAGTAGCAGCAACTGAAGGTATTACAAAGATATCTACCGGAAAATTGATCTCTTTATCTGAGCAAGAACTAGTTGATTGTGACACTAGTGGTGAGGACCAAGGTTGTGAAGGAGGTTCAATGGACAATGCTTTTGAATTCATTCAACAAAATGGTGGTTTGTCAACAGAAGTGAATTATCCATACCAGGGTGTTGATGGGACCTGCAATGCTAATAAAGAAGCCAACCATGCAGCCAAGATAAATGGGCACGAAGATGTGCCCGCCAACAATGAACAAGCCCTCTTAAAAGCTGTTGCTAACCAGCCAATTTTTGTTGCCATTGATGCTTCTGGTTCTGCATTCCAATTCTATTCAAGTGGAGTTTTTACAGGTGATTGTGGTACAGAGTTGGATCATGGCGTCATTACCGTTGGATATGGAATTGATGAGAATGGGACTAAATATTGGTTGGTGAAGAACTCGTGGGGCACAGTATGGGGTGAAGAAGGCTATATAAGGATGCAAAGGGATATTGGTGCAAAAGAAGGTCTTTGTGGTATAGCTATGGAAGCCTCTTACCCTACTGCATGAAATTCAAGAACCAAGACATATCGTTACATATAATATGAATTACTAAGTTCAAGTTTATGTCTCATCTTTCTCTATTCTTAGTCTTGATCATTATAATCATGAAAGGAACTTATGTATCCCTTATATGGAAGGAGAATGTTAAATTACTTATCTTTACATCTAAATAGAGTAACCAACAAGACTCTTTAAGAGACTTATTATTAAAAAAATATAAATAAGCAATACGTGAATCCTTATTCATATTTTTCTATTTTTCCCTTTATGGTCGAGTGTCATATGAAAGAGAATGGTTTATCTTTATTATGGGAAAAACCTATATATAATCTAACTTACAAAAGAATAAAAGTAAAACTTTTGGAAAAAGCTAAATTGATCTTGGAGTAAGACAGTAAATTACACATTAATAATAAGAAAAGGTTCACACCAATAATACTCTAAGTACAAATCTAACCAAAGGTCTCTAAATAGAATCAAAGTCCATTCTAATTAAGGAAGAACAAAAATAAAACTTGTAGACACCTAAATTGATCATGGAGTAAGATAGTAACTTAGATTTTTAAATATGTGAGATAAATAGAAATACTTAGAACAAACTTAACTAGACATAATTGATAGAATCTTAGTACTAAAAGTTGTATGAACTTTGTAACCAAACATGTTTCTAGAATTAAGTGATTGAATGAATATCTTAGTCATGGCACCCATAATGTTCCAACGTTGAACTCATTCACTTTTTAGGTTTTCTAATGTGTTCTGCTAGTTATTTAGATCTTATACTTAACAATGATCATTCACTTAGAATATATTTTGATGGGATAAAAAACTCTACAAGTATCATAACTAAATAAATTGTGTGCATGACAAAAGTTTCATACTAGAAGTGTAATCCCTTGTCATAGAGATTAAATAAAGGAAGTGTCCTTTTAACTCTTAAGTTAGCTTTTGGGTTAAGTTGTTATGCCTTTTCACATGAGACCTTGAATCCAATATGGCTTGGCATACAAGAGTGTGTGTACAAAATGAAAGACACACATAAAAATTATTGTCCTTTTTGGTGAAGCTTAAATAAAAGAAATATCCTTATAACTCTTGATCTAACTTGTGGGTTAGCATTTAGGCCCCTTATCATAAACATTTTTTGATCTTTGGACTAATTTAGCTTTTCACCCTTTGATATTCTTTTCACTTTTTTTTTTTTTTTTGCAATTGACATCATCCCCCCCCAAAAAATAGAAATGAAACTTTTTACAATTCCTTTGCATATTGAGCCGCCGAATCACGATTAATTGGGTTTTTAGGAACCAAAATGGCACTAGGATAAATTCTTTCTCAAACGGTTGAACTGGTGAAAAGAGTGGTTAAGTTTGTTTATATAACTAGGATCCTTCATTTTTCTTTGTAGTATGGGTAAAAGTCCTCCTTTGGAGTATTCTACTCGTGAGATGTGACATTATTTTTTCACATTAAAAATTCAATTTTTTATTCTAAAAAATCAACCTAGAAGGAGGGAGATAATGAAATGCTTGTGCAAGTCAAAGAACAACACTTGTTACCAACACTACATTCCAACCTAATAAAAAGAAAAACAAACAAATCTATTTCCATATCAGTGGATCAACCAACAAACCATAGCAAATTGGAACATCATTGAAAAGACTAAAAAGGAAGTAGCAAGTGCTACATGTTTGGTTGTTTTTATAGCTTGTCAAAAAGTGGCCAATCATGCATCTTGCTTGAAATTATGAAAATCACTAAACAACATAAACACTAAAGCCAAATTACCATTGTAGTTGCTAGATTATAATGAAAGCCTTAGAATGTGCTTAAAAGGCTTCTTTCAACCCCTTCGTAATGCTTTGGGAGAATCAACAATGATTGCAAAACACTATAGGGAGGCCACAATTATGATTAAATTATGTTATTTTCATGGTCCAAATTAGAAAACTTCTTTGGCACAATGTTGTCCAAGTGTTAGAATGCAACTTTATGGTGCATTTTCCCACTATAAATCTCTGGAGCAATTGTGAAGTTGGTGTGTTAATCCTCCATCTTTAACTTTTAAAGCCTTGTAGCAACTAAAACGAAACATGGGGTTCACAAACCAACACCAATTCATTTGTTTGGCTTTAATCCTCACATGGGGAGCTTTAGCCTCTTAAGCTACAGCTTAAACCCTTTAAGATGTATCAATGCGTGAGATGCATGAGGAATAGATGGCTCATTTGGATGTGCTTATATGGACAATAATGAAAAGGAGATACGTTACAAGATATTCAAGGAAAATGTGGAGTTTATTGAATCTCTTAATAAGGATGCAAACAAACCCTACAAAATAGGTGTTAACCAATTTGTAGATCTCACAAATGAAGAGTTCAAGGCCTCGAGGAATAGATTCAAAGAGCATATGCGTTCCCCAAAGACCAATACTTTCAAATATGAAAATGTCTCTATAAAGCCATCTAGTATAGACTAGAGAAAGAAAGGAGCTATGACACTTGTCAAGAACTAAGGACAATGTGGTAAGTATTAAATTCTTTTATATAAAAAAAAATTCCATAAAAATGTTTTCTAATTATTATTTGTCAAGCTATAGGTTGTTGCTAGGCATTTTCAACAGTAGCAACAATTGAAGGTATTACAAAGATATCTACTGGAAAATTGATCTTTTTATTCGAGCAAGAACTAGTTGACTATGACACTAGTGGTGAGGACCAAGGTTGTGAAGGAGGTTTAATGGATAATGCTTTTGAATTCATTCAACAAAATGGTGGTCTCTTAATACTAGTGAATTATCCATACCAGGGTGTTGATGGACTTGCAATGCTAATAAAGAAGACAACCATGCAACCAAGATAAAAGGGCATGAAGATGTGGTGACCTATAATGGACATGGTCTCCTAAAAGTTGTTGCTAGCAACTACTTTTTGTTGCCATTGATGCTTCTGGTTATTCATTCCAATTCTATTCAAGTGGAGTTTATACAAGTGATTGTGATATAGAGTTTGATCATGGCATCATTATTGTTGGATATGGAACTGATGAGAGTGTTACTAAATATTGGTTGGTGAAGGACTTGTGGGGTACAATATGGGGTGAAGAAGGCTACATAAGGATGTAAAGGGATATTGGTGCATAATGAGGTCTTTATGGTATAGTTATGGAAGCTTCCTACCCTACAACATGAAATTCAAGAATTAAGAAAAGGGTTGCTTGGCAACTAAATGTCACGAGCCAGAGTGGAACCCCCTGGTGGTTTGTCATGGGCTTATAGGGGCTTGTGATAGACTTGGGCTTATGGGAGCTTGAGTTGGTGATGATATTCAAATAAAATATGCTAAGATTGACCAAGAGGGCAATGGTTGAGGCATGTGACATCTTGCAACGCATATGAATTAAAATGTCATAGGTATATCAAAGTGCAAAATCTGACCTTCCATTATTTACTTATAAGGATACTTGGAACATGTAAAAAGATAGAACTTCATATATAAAATCTCCTTTCATTTGCTCTTAATTTCTTGTGAAATCTATAGAAGAGTTTATGAAAGTCAAAAAAGTTACATTCTTTATTAGTTCATCATTCTTAGCAATTGCAGGCATGTAAACGTAGTCTAATGTAAAACGACATTAAATTTTGATGACATTGTATTCATTTTGTGTGTTTCGCATTCCCTAATACTAAGGTCATTTGTAAATTGACTAGTAGTTCAACGACTTCTCACGACTTAGGTTTTGGGTTCGACAGTCCTTTACCTACAAATAATAATAATAATAAGAAAAACCTAGGTCCTTTTATCAATGGCTTTAAGTTCCTACTCTTGATACAAGGCAATGAAGAAGCCAATTCCTCGGACTTCTTTTGTCAAATCTAACTTACTTTGTTTGTTCTAACTTACCACAAGAACTAAACCATAATCGGCTCAGTTTGTAAGCCTTTGAATTATGAGGTTACCTCAAGAAGGATTGAAGCATAGATTGAAATGTCAATAACTAATCAGATTTTTTTACTTATCTATCTCTTTACACTCATGAGAATCATAAATCGAATAAAAAATTAACAAAAATTCTAATAATCATAGTTCAAATCAAAGCAAAAAATACAAGAAAAATAAATAAAGAAAGAAAGAAAAACTACAAACTAGCTACACTAAATCCCCTACTTGTTGTAGTATACCTTTTCCCCCACCATAACTTTGTCCTTATATTTGGTGGGAAAACAATAAGCAAAAAAGTGAAAGGCTATATGAACTATCTGTAAATGTGCTAATGACTTTCCCTACCAAAAAAGAAAATGCTTCCTTCTCTCTCTCTTTTTTGTTTTTGTTTTTTTCCCTGTTATTAAATAGTTAGCCGACTCCAAAAAAGAAGGAAGCACATTCACCACTTCATAGGGTCTCACTCACAAACTCATTATAACAATGAAAGTCAGCATAGCAACTCTCTTCATATTCGGACGTCATCTGGGTAAACCTGTAAATGATGAATATTAGTACTTAAGCATGCACGCGAGTATATTTAATGCACCCACGTTGAAACAATGTAGAGATTCTCTTGGAATGTTACCTGAAAGAATCTGTCTTCACTGCAGTTTAGAGTTCTAAGCTTGACCTCTCCTCTATGAGTTGTCATCTCATCCAAAATCTCAGCATCATAGAACTCTTCCAAACTTTCCTCGTTATCAGAATCAGGCAGTTCCTTATCCTGCATACATTTTTTGTCAGACTGTTGCTCACGAAATTGTTAATTAATGTCAGGTGGTAAGTTTATCATTGGTAAAAAAATTAGAATGGCTTGGTAAACTAGTCTACAGATGAAGCAAGCACAAGAAGATGGACATACTGTAATTGAGAGACTCCGGCAAAACTGCGGGGCACCAGCAATTTCCTCATAGTCAGAAGCATCCAGTTCCTGGAGATGGAAAGGATCAAAGAGCTTGGGAAGCACGTGCTGTCTTATGCTTATGAGGATAAAGAACGGCAAGGGAAACAATATTCCAGCTATAGGTATCCATGTCACTCCAAAACAGAGGAGTAAGTATACTAATTGGAAGAGTGTAAACGTTGCAATGTACTTAAATGGCACCGACTCCACAAATGAAGCATGAGAGCCTTCCAAGACCCTGTCCAACAGAGTGCCACCACAAGAAGAGAAATAAGTTTAGGATGCTAAGTTAAAACAAGACTTCTAAGTCTAGACTTTCAGCAAAGCATGATTATGTTACTCAGACAACGTGTGGCGGTATATAGTTCTACCACATTTTATGTTTCATGTTGATCAAGTCACATCAGCAGGATCACTTCCAGGAGGCAGCCTACTACCTCTATAAAAAAATTGACGAGAGTACAACCTTTATCTGACAAAGGTGTGGAAGCTGTAAACTGACTTACTTGTAACGACGCCTAGGGGTGATGAAGAGGAGCAATATTCTTTCCCAGAACTGATTCCCTGGGAGACTATCAATGGCCATGTAAGCAAAGTATCCCCAAAGAACTGAGGTAGGTATCCTTCTTATCACAGATGTGCCATAAATTGATAAGCCCACAAGGAGGGATTGCAACAAGTTACTCATTCTTTGCTCATTAACCCGGACAGGCAAATAGGCATCAATGTGTTTATCAGGATCAAATTTTCCCTTTGCATCTCCCCCATCATCAGCGTTCAAAACAGCCTCCTTCAAGTTCTCCAACTCTTTGATCTGCAAGAAAATCCATAATTTTCTTAACAGAAACTATGCATTCACAACTCACATAGACACATCGAATGAGAAAGTGAGAAAAAATTAGAGCACTTACAGTCGGAGCAGTGTCCATCTCTATGAACACTGCTTGCATCTTTCCATAAATTTCAGAGTTGCTTGCTTGCTTTTCAATACATTCCTTGGCACTCTTTAGCATCTTCCTCCGGATTAACTGCAAATCATCACTCCCATCGTATAAGAATATGATGTTAGCAATATGAGAGAAATCTCTGTGCATAATACAAAGGTCTACCTGCCTCTTGAGAACTGCCAGACTCTTAGTGTGCATGGGGGACTGTGGGAGGACCCCATTTGAAGGAGGTAGTCCAAGCAACCCACAAATCATAGTCTGAGATGATGAAAATCAAGAATCAAATATAAATGAATGAAATACAGGTTTGATAGATAGAAAAAAAGAAAAATGTTTAAGATAAAAACAAATAAATAGTCCCAAAATTCAGTTACATACCAGAAGTCCTAGCAAGAAAATATCATAGTGGTATGCAGAAGGTCTCTGCAGGTTAAACTCCTTTTGCTGTGCCATTTGAGAAGCTACACTATGGTCAAAAAAGTATAGACCTGCCATCATCACTGCTGGTATGATGGCCGCAAAGATGTATGTAAGTGGCACCTTTCCCATATCCTGCAATTTTAGCATATGAAATAATTTAGTGTATGAGGCAGATAATTCAGTGTGCAGTTTGTAAACTTATTAACATGTTAGGTTATTACTTATATGTGTATGAGCAATATTCAACCCTGCAGCCCAAGTAAAATGCTTGGTTTAGGCCTTTACTGCGTACAAATCTGAATCACTGATGAAGAGGCCTAAGATTCTCCCCTTAACTAGTAAGGAGGAAATGCTCTAGAAGGCTTTCCGAGCCACAGAGCAATTAGAAACTCCCATTAGAACAAAACGAATTCTAAGTGGCAATGGTGGCATGCCATCACTGAACAGAAACTAGATAAACAAATTATTCATCAGAAATTTAGTACCTTGATTACTGTCCAATGGTACAATGATGCAGATTCCCAGGGAAGTGGGCAAAATAGCCTCCTAGGAACTCCATCATGAACTTCACTGGGTACTGCATAAGACAATGCTGACCACAGCAAGACCACAAGGGGAACCCCATAGTCCGCAATAAAACCACGAAAGCATCCTATCTCGAACCGAGAAATAGTAAAAAATAGGATTATTAGGTCTTGTAACAATGAATAGGCAAAAAAATGTCCTTTTGTCTTGTAAACGCCAACAAGGATGAGAATTGTTAGACCCAACAACAAAAATCTTGTGCAAATTGCCAAAGTCACTGAATTTCAGTTCATTTACCAGTGCCATATCGCCATGATCTTGCTCTTCTGCTCTTAATTGCAGTGAAAAGTAGACCAAAAGAGAAAATGACAGCCAGCAACCCATTTGTATATAGCCACTGGAATTGATACTTCTCTAATGCTCGATCTTCACCTTTGGGAACACCAAACTCACTGATCAATCCCTTCAATTAAAAAAAAAAGTCACCATTAGCATCTGTTTTTGCTAAATCCACACTTCTTTTGCAGTAATAATCAATTCATACCTTAATAGCCTCTTGCGTGAAAAGAACAGCAATCAACATGCCAAAAAGTTCCCCCGCTATCCGGGTAAATCTAGTGATGACGGTACATGCATTGAATATGGCAAGAACAAACAGAAAGAGCGCTGTCCAGACACAAACCCTGTGATATAGGTACCATCGTAAACATTATGAAAAGTATATGCTAATTCATAATTATGTTAAAATAATGAATACTCGAAAAAAGAAAAAAAGAAAAAGAAGATGTCGTTCCCATACCACCCAGCCCAAGCTAGAAACAGCTTGCTACCCAACTCTGGCCGTGCTTTACTGAAGTTGTACAAATAAGTGTACATTATAACTGTGGGTTCTGCAACTCCTAAAACTAATAAAGGCTGTCCTCCAATAATTGAGTGCACAATTCCACAGAGAGTAGTAGAAGCTAATGTTTCCACTGTGCTTAAGCTTCCATCTGACATAAAACAAGTATAATATTTTTAGATCAAATTCATGAAAGCCCCAGAAATTTTGAAATCAATATTTACCTCTGTAAAGAGTTCAATTAATCAGACTAGAAAAGTGAAGTACCTGTTGCCCTGCTAAGTTGCTCCCCAAAGGCAATAACGGGAAGAGCAGAAGCGAAGAAGATGTAGGCAGTTGGAGCCAATATCCTGATAGAGATCAAATGATTTATTAATAAAGTTATGAGACCTCAGAAGGCGAATCTGCAATTCCAGAACAAACAAGATCATACCCAATGCCTGAGCAGAGTGCACTTATCCAATCGTCCTTGTAGCACGCAGCCCTCCCCTTGACGTCCTTGATTATCCCCTTGAATGGAGTTCTAACATTTTCCATTTCTGAAACATGAAACCAAAGAATTCAGATTCACCAACCACTTTCATAAATGCTGGACGCGATATTAGAAATCCATTTCTCACGGTACAAAGAAGCTAGAGAACTTGACGAAATTACCAGAATCATTAAAGTTGTTGATTAACAGTTCCTAAACCAGTGGTTGGACATCTGATGATATCTATAAACTTGCATTGTTTACGCTTAGTATGATCAATGACTGGATTGCATTTGTGAATCGCTTTTGATAAAATAATTCACACAGTTCGAGGAATCATGCTAAAAACGCTGTGAACCCAAACAAACATACAAAAAGCATTTCATCCTGTTCAATACCGTCGACGACAGCAACAACTAACTGTATGATTAAAGAATGAGAAAAAGAAAAGTGGACAATTAAAGCAAAGAAAAGACCCGAGAAAGAATGCTCCGTTAAGATAATAAGGAAACTCATAATTACGAAAAATATTGAAAATAAAAAAGTCAGACTTTGTAAACTGAGAACAAAACGAAAATCATGAATCCCTACGCTGGTGTGCATCACGAAGAGCATCACTCGTCACTAAGAATCAAGAACGCATTGTTTGGTTGATGAGAAACCAAGATCCGAAAAGAAGTGGCATTGCAAAGAAAAAAGTTTTGAGTCCTGGTATTGGATTAGTGAAACTCGTAGAACTTTGTTTTGCCTGGCCATGCTACGGTGCCCGACAGATTTCTTACGAAGATATTCATCGCCTTGAACCTCCATGCACGTAAATAGCTTAATCATCCCCATTCACAGATGAACGAAGAAGTAATAATCAGACATTATATCAGTTATACCTGGACCCTCGCATGCAAAAATCCGAGAAAGATATAAAGAGAGCAAATGTGGGCAAATCCCGCCGCCGGAGACGACAGGTTCCGGTGGGAGTCTCTCTCCTCCTCTCCTTCTTTCTTCTCTCTATGTGAATGCGGGAGTCACGGAGAGGAGGAGGACTCGGGGGACTTAAAAAACCAAACCGGGTCTTGTGGGACCGTGCTCAAAATGTGGGTCCTCGACACCGATGGATGACGTGTCGACCCGCCACTCGCCTGACATGTCGGCGGCTTCCGGTTCTTCTCAGCGGAATTCCGCGTTACTTGTTAAGCCAGATGGCTGCCGAACGCCCGAAAGCAACAACTACTGAACCGCGTGAAGATTGCTGTCATATTGGCGTTTACGGACTGCATTGACTGCTGTTCGCAATGAAGTCTGGCAACCACCGATGGTCACGCCTGAACAGCTGCAGACAGCGAAAGCTTGTACTACAGCTGCAGGCACTAGGTTGGGGTAGGCGAAGAAGTTGCTTCATTTGTGTGCGAATATCAAATTATGCCATTAAAGTGAATTGCTCCATTTACTTCCATTATCAAGAATCAGATGACCATTTCTCCAAAAGAACCAGTTGGAGTTCAACATCTGACAAGTAGTACAAGCGGTTCTGTACAAGTATCATAAACTTGGAGTCTATTTGTGATATATAAGAAACATGACAAATCCTAAGGTATATACAGGAGCAAGAACAAAGTCTTGGTACGGTCAGTGCTGCCTTCAGTTTGATTCATCTCTTCCTTTCTACAATATTGTAACAAAAATTGGAGCTTGCTAGGATGTTAAGAGGAGGGCTTCACGATTGCGGCCGAGCAGACTCAACGCTGTTGCAGCTATGTGATGTCCAGTCAACCCAGCAACAGCAAGCTGTTCATCTGGTGATGCATGCTCTATGTAGTTGTCTGGTAGAACAATTGGACGCCACTTGAAAGGTTGAAAAGACAGGCCAAAAGGGAATGTTAGACTTGGGCGATCATTTTAAACAAGAAATTCTGAAGTCATACTTGAATAAATATTGCCCTAAATTTATGAAACATCCATTGGAAAGACAAGGAACCACCTGCAAAAACGTGGATTCAAATAGAACTTTCACGTACATAGATTTCCCATATTTCACCTAAATGACTACTGCAAATAGGGGCTATGGTAAACAGAGATTTATCTGTGTATACTTGTGGAGGAGTCCGTCAATAATTTTATATCTACGTTCAATAAGGAAGAAGATGTGTTATATAGGGAGGTAGATAATTCATTGTATTTACTTTGTTCCTATCGGAACCTGCTGGGTCTAATTTCCGTCTCTCAACAGGGAAATAAAGTAATCCTCATCTATGTTGTTACAATTCTTACCTTAATTCTTCCATCAAGTTGTCCATCAAGTGTCATGAACTGTGCAACATGAGATCCAAATCCTCCAATGGAGCCTTCCTCAACCGTGATAAGAAATGCATGGTTTTGACAAAGCTGTCTGATAAGCTTGATGTCTAGGGGCTTGCAGAATCTTGCATCGGCCACTGTTACCTGAAGGCCAAGCTTTGAAAGAAGGGACTGGGCCTTTAGACAATTCTGAACCATTGCCCCATAGCCAAGCAAAGCGACATCCTTACCCTCTGCAAGAATTCTTCCTTTTCCTATCTGCTCTAGAATTCAATAGTGTCAAACGAGTCATAAAGAAGTTGAGTTATTAATGTCAATCAAGGAGAATGGGATGATGAATATGAAATTGGCTTTGACCAAAATACCAAAAGTAGAGGGTAAACCTTTCTGGGCAATAACATTTGAAAAGTTTTTCTAGGTATTAAATATAAGGAAAAACACTATGAGGCACAAGGAATTACCTCCATGGGGATCCCATTGCATACAGTGTAGTTTTCCTCTACAATAGCTCCCCTAGGATACCGGAAGCAAACAGGTCGATCATCAATTTGGGCTGCAGTGGCCACCATGTGGACAAGCTCATCCTCATTGGATGGTGCCATGACTATCATATTTGGTAAGCACGACATGAATGTTATATCAAATGCTCCACACTGCATTGGGCCATCGGACCCTACAAGTCCAGCACTAGTAATGACAAAACGGACAGGAATTTTCTGCCGATCTACATCATGAACCACCTAAACAAACATAATTAAAACAAATTTCAGAGACTATAAGAATGTATAAATCTTCCTGTTCAAGCCAAACACCAAAAGATTGAATATCATTTCCCAATAGGAGACTTTATCTGAAACAGCTGAAACCAAATGAAGTTTAGAGAGAGAAAGAGAGAGAGAACCTGATCATAAGCTCTCTGTAGAAAAGTGGAAGGGATTATGCAAAATGGCTTCAAACCTCCGCAGGCCAAACCAGCAGAAAATGTAACTGCATGTTGCTCTGCAATTCCCACGTCAAAAAACTTATCTGGAAATTTCGCCTGAAATAGTTGAAGAGATGGTTCCCTTTGCATTCCTGCATGAACTGCTACAATATCTTTATCCTTAACTGCCTCAACAACTAAAGCCTCCGCAAAGCACTCACTATATGTCAAAGACTGGATTCCAGAAGGTGATGAATCAGAGTTACTTGAATCTGCAAAGTGTGAGAAAGAGAAATCAGTCAAAATGTTAAGCCAAACTAATGATGACTTTTCGTTTTATATATACAGACACAGATATTAGGAAAGAGATATTGTAAACAGTGACCCTTTGCTGTCAATATATGACAGAAGTGGGTGGTTTAGCAATTGCTACTTGGTACTCAATAGGCATCTGATCAAATCCAAGTCCAAAATGCAAGTCAAGGAAGAGCTGGGTAGTTCAGTTTTTATTTGGCTTCATCCCTATCCAGAACTCAAGGAAATGTATTTACCAGTTACATTAAAATTCATATACTCACTTAATGACAAGACCTAACACTAAACTGAAGCTACAAAGTACAGACTTATAGATGAATAGACGATTGATCCGATGTGGAAGACTTTGGTCAGTGCACTTGATTATCTTTAAACCAGACATGAGCTCTTAACATCAGGAAGACATTGCCTTAGTCCCGAGCCAAGCATGAGCACCGCTTAGCAGACCAAATCCAAAGTAATGACATGCTAAGCTTTATTTTACCATACAGACTCATGATATCATTTGTTACTGGAGGAAAATGAAAAAATAGGGCATGAAACATATGCCGAAAAGGGAACAGAGAAAGCTTAAGATACCTTCAAGCAGCTTCCCTGCTATTTCACAGTTCTGATTATTTTCGTCAGTTATCACGTGAACCAGCACAGGACCCATTGAATTCAGAGATGCTACTTCTTGCAAAACACAAATCAGATCTTCAATGTTATGTCCATCAACAGGGCCGATGTAATACAACCCAAGCTCTTCAAAGAGTGTTGATCCCAGTGGACCAATCATACCACGTGCATACTCATCAACTTTGGCTGCCAATTCATGTACGCCCCTACCAATTCTTTTAGTAACACCCTGACCGCAAATGAACATTACAATTAGGACAGAACACTGAGGTACACAATTGCAGCACAAGAAAAATATTCTATGGCAACCATGGCAAAAGAAATTCTGAATTGCCAAAGCCCAACAAGATCAAGTTTTTCATAAATCAGATCTGACTAGAAGCCCTCAAATGCTTCCACATAGTTTTATAGATATTCAAATTTCTCACTCATACTAACATTGCTTCCCAAGTAAGTCCTGAAACTCAAAAAATTCTCAACGGTCCCCTAGATTTCCAGCTTCATTGGTGACATAACACAAAATTCCAAATCTCACAGTGTGCTACAAAGGTCCAGAGGTGAAAATCCAAATATGCTACCAAAGAATGCTGGTATAGCATAAAATGCTTTTCCACTATCAAATGGAATATTCAAAAGTCAGAAGGTCCCTCATTCATCAAAGGCAGCTCAAAAGCCACTGGCCCAGCAGTTTAGCTATAAAAAAGTGCCACAAGCAAGCCAGATGATGATCATGCTACAGAGTCCACTAAATATTACCATAAAAAGGTAGGAGTTAAGTTAGCTAAACAATTCTCTGGGGACCGTACCCAGAGACCTTGGATCAAGTAAAGTTTTTCAGCCGAGGTTTCCCTTTTTCTATTTCTGTGGTGGGGCTGTGGGGTAGTCAAGAACCTACCACTGGTACAGTTGCTCACAGATCCAAGTGACAAGGGGTTAAAAGAAAAAATCCCCCACTGACTATTCTGATGTAACCTCACAAAATATGTCGAAGGAGACAACTTCCACAGTTTTAGTCTATTAGAAGGAAAACCAGAGAAAAACCTTGGCAACTTCTCTCAACTTCCGGAAGGATTTACTTGACTGGAGCCTGCTTAGAGTACTAGATAGAGCATTAATGGATGTCTTGACGCCCTCTTCAGTCTTTGGGTGTAAAGAGTGGCAGCTATCATTTAGAATCACCACCATATTAGAGTCCAGATAGCCCACATTACTCATTGCCTCATAGACCTGACCTGCCATAGTTGTCTCATTGCTGATAACAGCAACTACACGTTCCCGCTTCCCTTTTATATCCCTTGCAATGGCCATACCTGTAATGAGAACAACTGGATTCAAATTGAAATTTTTTATAAACTAAAGAAGAGCTGATTGAGTTTAAAAGCAAGTATACAACAAGGAAAGCTTCAGCAGCTACACCCAGGAACTGAACACTTAAGACAGATCTAATTATTCAAGGCAAGTAAAAGCTGAGAATGAAGCAACTTTCCCAAGTTGTGAATCACAGGAAATTGTTAGAACATAGGGAATATAAATACTACCAAGTCCAGCAGAAACGCTGTTACAACCATGCCCAGCACCAAAAGGATCATAATCACTCTCAAACCGGGATGTAAAACCTGAAAGACCATTCTTTTCTCGTACTGTATGCATGAGAAGACGCCTTCCTGTAAGCATTTTATGCGCATATGCCTGCAACCAAAAGGAAATGCATTAATCAGTTATTAGACCTAGTTTTCATTGGTAATGAGGTGGAAATACAGCAGTTCTATATATATGCGTTTTGCTTCATAATAATAATACCATGAGATAGAATATAACAAGGAAGCTGCTATCTCTGTTCTCTCACCCTCTATTTCCCAACAATTAAGCACTCCCATTGAAAGAAAGGTATAGAATATAATCTTACTTGTTCCCCATCATCCCACAAGATCTTGTCAACCGGAGCATGGAAAACATAGTGCATTGCAACTGTCAGCTCCACCACCGACAAACTGGATTTACAGGATTTTTGTTTTTTTGACATTATGGAAGATAATTCAGTACGAATTTCTTCTGCTAATTGTTTAAGTTCCTGCAAATACCACTCTTTAGTAACTACAGTAGCTGTGAACTCACAAGTTCAACACATACAGGAAAAAGAGGTTGGATGCTTTAAAAGCTACCTTAGGAGACAAATTCTTCAAGTGTATCGGGTTTTCAACTACATCAAGAATGGGTGTTGGGACTTTCTCCCAGAAGAAATTATCAGCATCAGGAAAAGAACCAAGTCGACTTACAAGTCCCTAGATCAAGAAAATGAAATGTCACAACATTGAAAAGAGAAAGATTATATAGATCATCCAATTGTAAGTTCTACAACAATAATAATGCATAAGATTTGAGATGCTAGCCCACAGAGAAGACCAATGTGCAAGGAAAATTACTTACAAGGAAATAGTGTTGAAGGTATGAGAAATGAGTATCACGACTTTGTAGAAGGTATAACACTATAAAAATTAGGTTAGGTTTTATGGACCCAATCCTAAATACTGGAATTCGAGTCAAGGCTCTTGAGGCTTCAAAACCATTTTTGGATGAATGATCCAACCAAATTGTAGAAGAGAACTTCCAAACGTAATTTAAATTGCTAATTTTTTTCCAAAAAGCAAAAGAGTACAAATGGACTACAAGATAATTCTTTAATTCACAAGGGCTAGTATTCACGTTCTCAAAATGAAAACTAAGACCCAGCAGAACTAAGGGATTTACATGTCCAACGGAAGTTCATAATGCTTTCTCAAAAAATTTATGTTAAGAACAAAGAGGATAGCCTCTCAGATCTTCTTAAATTCCAGGATAATTAATTATGCCAGTCATACTTGTTGATTCACTGTGTGTTGTGTGAAAAGTTTGGTTAGTACTGACTGTGGTTGCAACTTCAGGCATGCACAGGGAAAATGTTGTTGAATTAGAAGCTGTCTACCAAAAGGCTTCAGCTTACACATTCTTCAAAATCGATGAGACAAATCATTACAAGTTTAAGAAAATTATTTTTCTGGTAGGAAGCTTCATTGGTCGCAAATCATAAAACAATCATTGCCAACAAGTGTAATGAATATTAAAATCGAGAAATGACCTCTCCTTTATATTTCAGCTGACTTCCCTTCTCCCAGTCAATGAGCATAAATTTAAAAAACGAAACCTTAATTTAACAATGTTAGGTAACAAAGATCACTCTGCTCAGAGTCAGAAACTGACCACCGAACTTTTGCAGTCAAGTGGTGTATTTTTACTTCTGAGATGACATCTTAGGCTTAACTTGTTTTAATGAATCAGGATGCTTCTATTTGCATCCTCTTCGCAGTTCATAATGAAGGAAGAGAAGGAGAAAAAAAGCAATGTGAGTAACACTTCCGCTTTGTCCCTGCTGCCACCACCACCACATTCCTCGCGAAAAGAAAAGAAAAGAACCAAAAACAATGGCGCTCCCAATTCCGTTTTCCTTCTTTTATTCATTTCTCGGCAGCCAAACAGCGATTAGAGCATATAAATTAAGAAAAGTGTAGAGGAAGATCAGCAAACCGTGGAAGTTGTGGCAGAACCGGAACAAGGGCACAAGTTAAATCTCGACACTTCCACATTAAGAGGGAAAGTAGAGCCCGAGCAGTCCAATCTGCGAGGCAAAGCACCAATTTTTCCATGGCAATGGGCGGTAATCCCAAATGGGTACCCAACCGCAGTCCCCATCTAGGAAAACAGAGACCCAACTCTCCGGAATCGATCAATTTGAAGAGTACAACCCAAGAGTTTCAATGTAGAAATACCCACATCGGGGGTATAGAATGTCCAGAAATGTACAGATGAGATACAGGAAAAGGCACAGAATATACTGTAGATCGAAACCGGCAGAAAATAAAACGTATGGGACGAGAATTTAAGCGACAGCGACTGATTAGACGAACAAGGCGAGGGCTTTGCAGACCGAAGAGAATCGACCCGACGTGTTATCTATCAATAAATAAATAAAAATTGTCATTAAATATACAAGGAAAACTCCAAAATTGCTTGTTCCAATTCTCTAACTTGTCTTTATGCTCTTTGTAAGACATAAGCCACTGATAATATTTAACGAAATCTGAATAGAAAATTTGAAAAATAATACTAAAGAAATCAAAAATCAAGGGAACCCGATTCGATGTGACCAAAACTAAAGAAATTAACAAAGCTTCACGGGCCGGCAAGAAGCAAACACAATGTCTGGAGCAAATGGCAGTGGCTTTCTTTGTGTATCGAAGCCTCTCTGAAGGGAATATATGGAATTGGCTTTCTCGGTGTATGCTTCTTTTTGTTTTTTCCTTCTTTTGTTTTCTTCGGTTTGCTTCTACTCCAATCATGCCGTTCTTTAAAGCTTTTACCTTCTATCTTGTTTTCGCTTCTGTCTATGTCACTTCTAAATGGGTGTCTTTTGTGCCGATTAGATGGGACCTTGTATTCTTATTCTTGAGAATAAGTTGTATGGCCTTTTGGCTCTCAAATACTGATTGATTCGTGCTTGCCGTCCACTAATCAAAATGTGGACAAATCGATGGATGACAAGGAATTGCAATTTCGCTCCCCTGCTCTACTTGCTTTAAGAAAGTAAGTGCATATCTCATTTCAAACCTCAGGAATAAGAAATGGGGGAAGAAACCTGAATAGAATCAAAAACTCTTAACTCGTGAAAGTAAGATTCAACATTCACATCCATAACTTGTTCCCATATTATAATCGTTCGACCTAAACTATTCTATGGTATTGCTTTTTATATAGATTTCGAGCTAATTGATATTCATAAGGGGTGTTAAAAGTAAATTAAAGCTTTGATATTATGTAAAAAAAAAAAATTATTCTCACTTTAGAAGTTGAAATTAACTTATGAAGTGGAGGGACAAACCAATATATAATCTAAAATCCCAACTTACCAATTAATAATATGAGAACATTAAGATGGATAATACTCTTAAGTATAAATCTAACCAAAGTTCTCTACATAGAATCAAAGTTCACATTTCTAAAATTCTAATTATTAGAAAACATATTTGCTCAATTCTAGTCCCAAATTTGTCCATACTTTAAGAAATAATGAACTAAACTCATAGACACACCCAAGTTCATCATGGAGTAAGATAATAACTTAGATATTTAAATCCGAGATAGATAGAAATACTTAGAACAAACTTAACTAGACGTAATTGTTAAAATCTTATTACCACAAATCTTATGAACTTTGTGACTAAACGTTTCTAGAATTAAATGATTGAATGAAAATCTTAGTCATGCCAACCACAATGTGCCAACAAGGAACTTATTCATTTTGACTTTTTAAGTCTTCTAATGTTCTTTACTAGGTATTTATCTCTTGTACTTAATAATGATCTAAAACTTAGAAATATTTTTTTTTTAAAAAGATGATTTTTGTTTTCAACATTGAACTAACAAAAATTACAGTATAAGTTAACTGAAGGGAGTCATCATACCATTCCTTCTACTGTAGAAAGTCGATCTTGATACATTAGTCATTCAATGAAATTATGTTTGTTAATGCCACCAGTCCAAATGAGATTATACAAATCCACTTTTTTATTTAAGTAAACTTTTGAATTGAGTATTTGGACATTTTAACATTGTATTATGATCTAATTGAATCTGCTCCACTCCATATGACTTTGAGCCCAATGTCACCAGGCATGCAAGGACCTATGTGCAAGACAAAAAGAATCACACAAAAGTGTGATATCTTATAGTGAAATTTAAATAAAACAAGTGTCCTTTCAATTCTTGAACTGATTTTCAAATTTTCTAATATAAATATTCTTTGACCTTTAGACTAATTTTGCTTTTCACCCTAGGATATTCTTTTTACTCTTTAATCTTTTTGTAACCCAGTCATTTCCCTAAAAAAGATGACAACAAAACTTTCATAATTCCCTTACATATGGAGCTGCTAAATCACGATTAATTGTGTTTTTACGGACCTAAATGCTATTGCCATGAATTCCTTCTCAAAAGGCCAGACTTGTTAATATAATTAGTATCCGTCATTTCTTTTTCTAGTGTGGGTAAAAGTCCTCCCATGGAGCATACTACTCATAAGATGTGACATTCTTTTTCTCACATTAAAAGTTTAATTTTTTTTTTCAAAAATGACCCATAAGAAAGGAGATAATGAAATGCTTGTCCAAGTCAAAGAATAACATTGGTTACCAACATTACGTGCAAACGCAACCAAAAGAAAAACAAACAAATTTGTCATCAAATCACTAGATGAACCACAAACCACGGCACACTGTAACATTATTAAAAAGACTAAAAAGGACACAATGATGGCTACATGTTTCTTTGCTTCTATAGCTTTTCAAAAAGTGGCCAACTAGGCATCTCACTTGAAATTATGAAAATCACTAAGCAACATAGACACCAGAGCTAGATTACCATTGTAGTTGCCATATTACAGTCAAAGCCTTAGAATGTGCTTAAAACACTTCTTTTAACCCCTTCCTAATGCTTTAGGAGAATCAACAATGATTGCACAATATTGCAGGGAGGCCACGTGTTTCTTTGCTTCTATAACTTGTCAAAAAGTGGCCAACTAGGCATTTCACTTGAAATTATGAAATCACTAAGCAACATAGACACTAGAGCCAGATTACCATTGTAGTTGCCAGATTACAGTCAAAGCCTTAGAATGTGCTTAAAACACTTCTTTTAACCCCTTCATAATGCTTTGGCAGAATCAACAATGATTGCACAACGTTGTGGGGAGGCCACAGTTATGATTAAATTATGTTATTTTTGTGGTCCAAATCAGGAAACCTTCTCTGGCACAATGATGGCCAAGCCTTAGAATGTAGCTTTAAGGTGCATTTGCCCATTATAAATCTTTGAAGCAGCTGTTAAGTTGGTGTGCCAATCCTTCATCTTCAACTTTCAAAGCCTTGCATCATCCAAAACCAAACATGGGGTTCACAAACCAATGCCAATTCATTTGTTTGGCTTTAATCCTCGCATTGGGAGCTTTAGCCTCTCAAGTTGCAGCTTGAACCCTCCAAGATGTACCAATGCGCAAGATGCATGAGGAATGGATGGCTCGTTTTGGACGTGATTACACGGACAATAACGAGAAGGAGATGCGTTACAAGATATTCAAGGAAAATGTGGAGCTTATTGAATCTTTCAACATGGATGCAAACAAACCTTACAAACTAGGTGTTAACCACTTTGCAAATCTCACAAATGAAGAGTTCAAGGCCTCGAGGAGTAGATTCAAGGGGCATATGTGTTCCCCAAAGACCACTAGTTTCAAATATGAAAATGTAGTTGTAGTGCCATCTAGTCTAGATTGGAGAAAGAAAGGAGCTGTGACACCAATTAAGAACCAAGGACAATGCGGTAAGTATAAAATTTTTTTATATAAATTTTTGTTTTCCATAAAAGTGTTTTCTAATCATTATTTGTCAAACTATAGGTTGTTGCTGGGCATTTTCAGTAGTAGCAGCAACTGAAGGTATTACAAAGATATCTACTAGAAAATTGATCTCTTTATCTGAGCAAGAACTAGTTGACTGTGATACTAGTGATGAGGACCAAGGTTGTGAAGGAGGTTTAATGGACAATGCTTTTGAATTCATTCAACAAAATGGCGGTTTATCAATAGAAGTGAATTATCCATACCAAGGTGTTGATGGGACATGCAATACTAATAAAGAAGCCAACCATGTAGCCAAGATAAATGGGCACGAAGATGTGCCTGCCAACAATGAACAAGCGCTCCTAAAAGCTATTACTAACCAACCAATTTTTGTTGCCATTGATGCTTCTAGTTCTGCATTTCAATTCTATTCAAGTGGAGTTTTTACAGGTGATTGTGGTACAAAGTTGGATCATGGTGTCACTGACATTGGATATGGAACTAATGAGAATGGGACTAAATATTGGTTGGTGAAGAACTCGAGGGGCACAGTATGGGATGAAGAAGGCTACATAAGGATGCAAAGGGATATTGGTGCAAAAGAAGGTCTTTGTGGTATAGCTATGGAAGCCTCCTACCCTACTGCATGAAATTCAAGAACCAAGATATATCGTTACATATAATATGTATTATTAGGTTCAAGTTTATGTCTTATCTTCCTCTATTCTTAGTCTTGATCATTATAATCATGAAAGAAACTTGTGTATCCCTTATATGGAAGGAGAATGTCAAATTACTTATCTTTACATCCAAATAGAGTAACCAACAAGACTTTGAGGAGACTTATTATTAAAAAGATATAAATAAGTAATACGTGAATCCTTATTCATATTTTTCTATTTTTCCCTTTATGGTCGAGTGTCATATGAAAGAGAATGGTTTATCTTTATTATAGGAAAAACCTATATATAATCTAACTTATGAAAGAATAAAAGTAAAACTTGTTGACAAACCTAAATTGATCTTGGAGTAAGATAGTAACTTAGATATTTAAATATGTGAGATAATATGAATACTTAGAGCAAACTTAACTAATCATAATTGTTAGAATCTTAGTATGACAAATTTTATGAACTTTGTAACTAAACATGTTTCTAGAATTAAGTGATTGAATGAATATCTTAGTCATGCCACCCACAATGTGCCAACATGGAGCTCACTCACTTTTTATGTCTTCTAATGTGTTTTGAAAGTTATTTAGATCTTATACTCAACAATGATTCTTCACTAAGAATATATTTTGATGGGATCGAAAACTTTACAAGTACTATAACTAGATAAATTGTGTGCACAACAAAAGTTTCATACCAAAAATGTAATCTTTTATTGTGAAACTTAAATAAAGAAAGTTCCCGTCCAACTCTTGAGTGAGCTTTTAGGTTAAGTCTTTATGCCTTTTGAGATGGAATCAAAGCACAAGTTGAATATGTTTAAACTCATGGGACCTCGAGTCCAATATTGCTTGGGGTACAAGAATGTGTGTGCAAGACAAAAGTCACACATTGAAAGTATTTTCCTTTTGGTGAAGCTTAAAATAAAAAATATATCCTTGCAATTCTTGATCTAGCTTGTGGGTTAGTCTTTAGGCCCCCTAACATAAACAGTCTTTGATCTTTGGACTAATTTAGCTTTTCACCCTTTGATATTCTTTTCACTTTTTAATTTTTTTACAATTGACATCATCCCCCCCCAAAAAATAATAACAAAAATTTTACAATTCCCATGCATATGGAGCCGCCGAATCATAATTAATTGGGATTTTAGGAACCAAAATGCCACTATAATAAATTCTTTCTCAAAAGGCAGAACTCATGAAAAGAGTGGTCAAGTTGTTTATATAACTAGGATGTTTCATTTTTCTTCCTAGAGTGGGTAAAAGTCCTTCTTTGGAGCATTCTACTTATGAGATGTGACATTCTTTTTTCACATTAAAAATTCAATTTCTTATTCTTCAAAGTTTGACCTTCAAGGAATGAGATAATGAAATGCTTGTCCAAGTCAAAGAATGTAACTTGTTACCAACACTACGTGCCAACTTGACAAAAGAAAAAATAAACAAATCTGTCCAAATTAATAGATGAACCAACAAACCACGGCAAACTAGAACATCATCGAAAAGACTAAAGAGGAAGCATTGAGGGTTGCATGTTTGGTTGCTTTATAGCTTGTCAAAAAGTGGTCGGTCTGGCATCCCACTTGAAATTATTAAAATCACTAAACAACGTAAACACTAGAGCTAGATTACCATTGTAGTTTCCATATTACAATCAAAGCCTTAAACGTGCTTAAAACGCTTCTTTTAACTCCTTCGTAATGCTTTTGGAGAGTCAACAACGATTGCACAACGTTGCGGGGACGCCATAATTGTGATTAAATTATGTTATTTTTGTGGTCCAAATCAGGAAACCTTTTCTGGCACGATGATGGCCAAGCCTTAGAATGCAGCTTTAAGGTGCATTTTCCCATTATAAATCTCTAAAGCAACTATGAAGTTGGTGTGCCAATCCTTCATCTTCAACTTTCAAAGCCTTGTATAAACCAAAACAAAACATGGGGTTCATGAACCAGTTCCAATTCATTTGTTTGGCTTTGATCCTCGCATTGGGAGCTTTGGGCTCTCAAGTTGCAGCTCGAACCCTCCAAGATGTACCAATGCACGAGGTGCATGAGGAATGGATGGCTCGTTTTGGACGTGATTACACGGACAATAACGAGAAGGAGATGCGTTACAAGATATTCAAGGAAAATGTGGAGTTTATTGAATCTTTCAATAGGGATGTAAACAAACCCTACAAACTAGGTATTAACCAATTTGCAGATCTCACAAATGAAGAGTTCAAGGCCTCGAGGAATAGATTCAAGGGGCATATGTGTTCCCCAAAGACCATTAGTTTCAAATATGAAAATGTCTCTGCAGTGCCATCTAGTCTAGATTGGAGAAAGAAAGGAGCTGTGACACTTGTCAAGAACCAAGGACAATGCGGTAAGTATAAAATTTTTTTATATAAATTTTCTTTTTCCATAAAAGTGTTTTCTAATTATTATTTGTCAAACTATAGGTTGTTGCTGGGCATTTTCAGCAGTTGCAGCAACTGAAGGTATTACAAAGATATCTACTGGAAAATTGATCTCTTTATCTGAGCAAGAACTGGTTGACTGTGACACTAATGGTGAGGACCAAGGTTGTGAAGGAGGTTTAATGGACAATGCTTTTGAATTCATTCAACAAAATGGAGGTCTATCAACAGAAGTTAATTATCCATACCAAGGTGTTGATGGGACTTGTAATACTAATAAAGAAGCCAACCATGTAGCCAAGATAAATGGGCACGAAGATGTGCCCGCCAACAACGAACAAGCCCTCCTAAAAGCTGTTGCTAACCAACCAATTTCTGTTGCCATTGATGCTTCTGGTTCTGCATTCCAATTCTATTCAAGTGGAGTTTTTATAGGTGATTGTGGTACAGAGTTGGATCATGGCGTCACTGCCGTTGGATATGGAACCGATGAGAATAGGACTAAATATTGGCTAGTGAAGAACTCGTGGGGCACAGTATGGGGTGAAGAAGGCTACATAAGGATGCAAAGAGATATTGGTGCAAAAGAAGGTCTTTGTGGTATAGCTATGGAAGCCTCTTACCCTACTGCATGAAATTCAAGAATCAAGATATATTGTTACATGTAATATGTGTTATTAAGTTCAATTTTATGTCTCATCTTCCTTTATTCTTAGTCTTGATCATTATAATCATGAAAGAAACTTATGTATCCCTCATATGAATGGAGAATGTCAAATTACTTATCTTTTCATCCAAACAGAGTAACCAAGAAGACTCTTTAAGAGACTTATTATTAAAATAATACAAGTAAGCAATACATGAATCCTTATTCGTATTTTTATATTTTTCCCTTTATTGTCAAGTGTCATATGAAAGAGAATGATTTACCTTTATTTTGAGAAAAACCTATGTACAATCTAACTTATGAAAGAATAAAAGTAAAACTTGTAGACAAACCTAAATTGATCTTGGAGTAAGATAGGAACTCACACATTAATAATAAGAAAAGATTCACACCTATAATACTCTAAGTAAAAATCTTACCAAAGGTCTCTACATAGAATCAAGGTTCATTCTAACTATTAGAAAGCATATTTGGTTAATCATAGTCCCAAATTTGTTCAAACATTAAGGAAGAACGAAATTAAGACTTGTAGACACCTAAATTGATCATAGAGTAAGATAGTAACTTAGATATTTAAATATGTGAGATAAATAGGAATACTTAGAGCAAACTTAACTAGACATAATTGTTAGAATCTTAGTACAACAAATTGTATGAACTTTGTAACTAAACATGTTTATAGAATTAAGTGATTGAATGAATATCTTAGTCATGCCACCCATAATATGCTCTCATTCACTTTTTAGGTCTTCCAATGTGTTCTACTAGCTATTTGTATCTTCTACTCAATAATGATCCTTGACTTAGAAATATATTTGGATGGGATTGGGAACTCCACAAGGAATATTGCTAACTAAAGTTAACAAGTGCTTGGCTCATCTGGGGACAAGTATTGCTTGAAAGCTCTTAGTTCTAGGTTTGAAATAGGGTGTGTGTGCTTTTCTTTTGAAAAAAAAAAACTAAATAGACATTTTTAATCTTTGGACTAATTTGGGTTTTCACACTCTGATATTCTTTTCTCTCTTTTTTTTTCTTTCTTTTTTCAACCCACTTCATTGCAAAAAAAAAAAAAAAAAAGGAAACTTTCACAATTCCCTTGCACAATTCACGAATAATTGGGTTTTTAAGGACCAATGTGTCATGGCCTTTTCTTCTTTATCAAAAGATGGACTTTTTAAATAGAATAGTCAAGTTCGTTTATATGATTAAAATCCTTCATTTTTCTTTTCAATGTAGTTAGAAATATTGTTTTGAAGTGTTTCTATTAAACCTTTTTTATTTACTTTTGAGCCTATAAGTATTATGGGTGAGAACTTCTTATTAAGTTAGCTTTTTGAAAATGTTAGGCTCACAACACTCTAGTATGATAACAAAGCCAAGAGATGAAGTTCTACTTTGTTATTCTAAAGCAAAACTTAGTTGTGGAATTGTCCATCCGCATGTAGCATTTGTGTTAGCCTACGTGTGAGGATAAGTATTAAAAATGGATGCTATCTCAATTTGATGGTGAGAGTATGACACTTGAGCATCTATAAGTCTTTTGAGCACAAACTTTCTATTGATCCAACTTTTCAAAAATGTTAGGCTTACAACGTTCTAATAGTTTTATTTATGAGATATGACGTTTTCTCTTGTCCAAATTCACATTGCCTCCCACATGGTTGGTGCACTATTTACCTAGTGAATGCTTGGCGTAAAGACACTGAATCAAGTTTTAGGTTAGCTCTAATGTCAAGTGCTAAGTAGAACGAATAGCCAGCTTACATAACCAAAATGACGTGACAAAATGACGGCTGGTTTTGGTGGAACCTGCTACGATGAGGGCGTCATAGCCAAAGCTCATGCTCCACCCTCGATCATGGCTCCGGACGATGTGAGCCTTGTTAATTAGTACGAGACGCGTCTGTATTGGACATTTATAGACCACAAGCTGCATAGCATATGCGAACCGCCAGTGCGCAGCGGAGCAGACTCAGAAACGAGATCTAAACTGCCGATCCGCAGGCTACATAAGTCAATTTCTTTTACATTTTAAATGCAACCTCGTCTCTTTCCTATCTACGGGGCGTAAGACTAATTGGTCCGCTTCTCGTAGAATCCATATATCTTGTAATGGGTTTAGTTTCTCTTGTTTGCAATACAATTGATACTGGTTCTGCATCTAGCAAATGAGATCTGATATTTTCACTTCATACTTAACTCATTTACACTTCTGAATCAAAAACATGAAGCAATTAAGCATTCTACAATTTTGCTCCTTTCCCTACTTCTCCCCAAGATGCAAATAGAGGGTAAATTCTACGCTAAATGATCCTTCAGGTTTCGTCGACCCCATCATTAGAAGCATCCTTATAACTAGATTTATTCCAGCTATTTGAGAAAGGCATCTCAAAATTTCAAGGCCTTCCTTATAACTAGGTTTCATCATCTCTGCAGGTTTTAATTTATGAGGACTTAAATCAGGGATGATATTTAAATAAAATGTGTCAATACTAGCCTTTAAACTTGGTTCTTTTAACAGGAATTCTCTCAAACACTCGTCCTAGCCAGCTTGTCTTATGGGCAACGGCAACTAACACACGGAATTTATAAGACCCTAAGGAGAACAAAAAAAGAAAATTCTCCTAATTATTTTTCCCAAACCTCGACTACTCCCTTGTCAGCTGTTACCTAGAAGCAAAGTTTTCAAAAGCTTCTTCTTAGAAGTTAATGCATCGTTCGAAGCTTCTGACCCCAACTTCGTCGGATGACAAATGGACATTTGAGTGTACGTGTTGTAATACCCAATTGCCTAAGCATTCGTCATTGATAACTTCGTTTTTACATATAATATACACAACAAGTTTCCATCTGAGATTGGTTCCACACTTGAATATATTGCCCTGTTAATTTCACTACCTAAACTGAGGACACGGTTTTTCCCAATTTGGCAGGTCTGCGCTGCGCGACACTTTGTCAGGTACATTTTCTGCACTATATCACGTCAATGAGAAAAGGAAGAGTTGCTTATATCCATTTTGATCCAATATGAAACTCTTCCACGGGTTTCAAAATGAACAGTGAACTTATTGGTTGGCTTGTCGTTTTCAGTTTTCTGCGGCAAACCCAAAGTAAAGTGTATAATGCCCTGTTCTTTTATGTAAAGTTCTTTCAGGTATGTGTTCATCTTACATCAATTTTCATCCGTTTTCAGAGTATTACATGGTCTCAAAGACTGATTTTAACCCTTTACAAACAAAGAAAGGAGGAAAAACCGTAATTCATGATTTCCTTCCCTTCAAAAGATATTGGATCACACCTCTGTTGCTATAGTGCCATGAAAATATGTGGAACCATTTGGATTTGTGAAGCGTAATTATACTTCAATCTTTTGGTAGTTTATACTTGTTAAAGATCTTTAAATTAAGGTTTAAAGGGTAAAACCCTATCTTGAAAATGTATACATGTTTGCTTACATGTACATGATATGCATGTTATCTTTAAAGAGTAAACCTATTTTGTCCTAACTAATAAGGAATCATATCTTGGAAGTTCCTTTTGGAGACAGAACTTATCACAAAGTTTAGAGATCAAAATAGGAGATACGTTTACTCTTTAAGTACAGGATCCTATACTGCAGACCTTTTTCTTCGTATGGTTGTAGATCCTACACCAATTCTAGTAGGACTTGCTCTTATACAGGTATTGGTGATTACCTAGTTCCATTGGTTACAAGTCTGGAGGTGGTGGCCAACTCAGAAAACGTCTGAAGCTAATCTTACCATCTCTTCAGGTCACTTTAAGATTAGGTCAAGCCTTCTTTTCTAGTATGGTGATGGTGAACGACCCTAAAATATATAGGGGAAATTTGGCCATCTCTCAAGATCAACTTAACATTAGGTGTAACCACATTTGAATTATTTTCAGTATAAAAATAGAAGAACCTTTGGACCAACGCTAGGAATTGGATTCTGTAAAAAGTCACTAAAAATTGATGAAGCCGGCCAAATACGGCCGAAGAGAAGCGTGGGTGGGAACGAAAATAGTACTTATCCTATTAGTAATAAAATAAACTACGTCAGTCCACGTGTGATCGCATCAGCTTCCATATGGAGGGAGGAGGATGTTTCCGCCGGCGGGTAAGATTTCATATTCTACGGAGTTAGGACAACCAACGGAGGGTAGAAAGTCGGCAATATCGACCTCTCCTTTTGTCATATTCCAAAAAAGACATTGAAAGCACACCAACATATTTAATGTCCTTGAAAAAGCCGATTAAGTTTTCGTGTAATTTTCTAATGTAGGACGCTGTCGTCGGCACAGCATATGGTAGAACTTCCATCAAGCTTCCCTCGATTTGGAGGCCCTCAGCCTTTCTTGTTCCTTCTGCTGCTTGTACTGCAGCTTCGTGTCTCCCATGCCGACGTTGGAACAGCTGCCCACTACGGACCCCCGTATTTACGTAAGTACAACTGGAGAAAGTAACTCACACAAACTGTAAAAACCTGAGACGTAGCCTCACTTTTTTCGTCAAATTCCTTTCTCGGATTATGATCATACAGCCACAGCATGCTACGGAAGTGACGCATCGCAGTTTCCGTCGAGCAACCTGTTCGGCTCGGCTGGAGAAGGGATATGGGACAACGGTGCGGCCTGCGGGAGACACTATCTGGTGCGGTGCATAAGCGCGGCTGTCCCCGGAACTTGCATTCCAGACCAGACCATTCAAATCAGAATTGTTGATCGTGCACTTACTTCGGTTTCTCGACCTTCCAGGGCCGGTGCAACCATGGTTCTTTCTACAACTGCTTTCCGGACGATTGCCAACGCATCAGCTTCTTTCATTAACGTAGAATTCCAACAGTGAGTCACTTTGCCTTTCCTCGTTTTTTACTTTTCTCCTTTAAACTTTTTGAGTGTTTAGCCTTAAGTTCTCTTTTAGTCCTTACATTCACCTGCGTTGATGTCATAGAATTATTTCGAATATTCAAACTATATAGTATGTAATTCAGATGTACTCGGTGTGACTCTTTTATAGAAGATCAAAATTATGAGTTTCCTAGAATTTGTAAAATTGAGTTCATAATCAGTGATAAATTCTATTTGATTGCATAAGGATATAATTTAGAAACCAATATATGATAAAATGTAACTTTGAAATTATAAAAGTTAAGACTCTTGGTTAAAACTATCCATATTTAATTAGGTCTCATACACTTGTACAATAAGGTTGAACATGGTTATGATTTACGTAGGTTTGTATAATTGTTACGTTATTGAGGAACGAAATACAAGAGATTCTATATGATGATACTTTAGAAGAAAGGGTTAGGATGACAGGGGAGGTTTTCTTGTTCTTCTTGACATTAAAATATATTTTTTCAATGTGCAGGGTTTGAAGTGGACATCCAATATTCATATATCGAGCGTTGTGTTTAACCTCGTCCTTTTGCGACTGGAATTTTAAGAGGAAAATCAATACACGTTTGCCATTAGTTCAATGTTTTATTCTATGTTTCGTGATGATGTATAATATAATTAGATGCTCATTTTTCATATATTTGAAGTATAAATAGCAAGTATAAAACTAGAGTAATCTGACATACCTCTAACCACTATAGTTGAAATGAGTTGAATGATAACCAATTTATCAGTCATCAATTTGGAGGATTTTCACAACCTCTATCACGTATTGGAAACGCACAAGTGCTATAAAGGTTAGACTAAAGCCCAGTTTCTTAAACTGAAATTTTAAGTATCACATTTCTTTGATCCATGAATGTAGTCTTTGATAAACTACAGGAAGTTGAATCCAAATATAAATGGATATTTTGTCTGTCTCCTAGTTTGTAGTATTATTATCGGTCATCATCTGCCCTAAATTTTAAAGTCTTTGGTTGGGACAAAATTTATTGCTTAAATAATGTTAGAAAGAGGATTCAATCTTCTTGGGAAAGAGATTACACAAACAGTTTCTCTGTTCCACCAAAACAGAAAACATAGATCTAACAACAGCTTCATAGTCAATTACGGTGAGAATCATAGATCAAGATTTCATCAAATACAATAGTCTTATAATCTCAACAGGATATAAAAACTGGGGTTCGATAAAATATATAAATTTCTCTAAGAGATAAGCAAATATAGATCTCCAATAGATGCTCCTTATAGTTTGACAATAAGAGCTCCTGAAGATCTACAATGGAGCTCTTTATAGTTTAACAACAGGAGCTCCTAAAGAGAGCTCCAGTGCCCCTTTAACCAACACAAGAGCCAATGCTGTGGCATTTAAACGGTTCTGTCAACGCTTTTTCACATGCTCAAAATAGTTTCAATCTCAACTATTAATATGTTTGATGACGTGGCTTCATCAAACGGTTCACTTTTAACCACATTAATCCAACAAGTAATACTTTAAAATTCTATTTCAAGGATTTAAATGTATAAAACTACAACAATGTGATATAGGATGATTAGACAATCCATTTGGATGAGCTAGCCACACGCAACTCTTTCCGTTCAGAGCATAAAAATTCAAGGAAACTTTACGCAAGCATTGTATTTATGCTTTATTACCAGAACTGAAAGAGTTTTCAAAAAGATAATAAAGCTGTAGCTATCTTTGGATAGGTTAAAGCATTTATGCTTATGTAAAGGTTGTGGCCGATACATATCCAACTCAAGTTTCTTCAGTCGAATCTTTCAATGAACAAAAAGTAATGTGTTCATATTATAAACTGATGAAGAAACTAAATACTTTGGGACCTGCTTGATCCCTTTGTAAGTTGGGATGAAATGGCTGGTTCAAACCAAATTCCAAAAAGAGAAATATTCCTTTGCCAGGTGTCTATTTTCAGATCCTATTTTTGTTATAGTCATTATTCCTTTTATTGAAATTGTGTCTATCCCATGGAATAAGTGTACTTCTCTATATGAAAAGTATTGATTCTACATGAACCAGATATGACCAAAAAAACAAAAAAAGAAGGCACAAAGTTATCTTATGCTAGTTAGAGATAGATGCTTTTAGAAGTTAAAGTTAATCACCTGTCCAATCAATTTGTGAAAAGGTACTTTTGAGTTTGATAATACTGACGGAAAGTTGGACATAATAAAACCATTTCAAGCATCAATCAGATCAAATCTACGTCTCTAGAAAAGCATATTCCTGGAAAGGTTGTTTACGTGACTTGATCCTTCTGAGTTTGATGATATGGATCGCATGTTGAAAAAGAGCAGCAAACGTAAATAGTTTAAAACCATTAAATACATATCCAATCAACTCTACGTCTAATAAAAAAAACTCATCCAGAATGGCTTAACTTTTGGTGTATCTCTAAATGTTATGGAATATTACGTGATTTACTCCTATTTGTGATACAATATATTTTCCTTGTATATTGCATTATTGTAGTTTTCATGTAAAGTCATCCTATCGGTCTATAAGTAAACCTCCCTTTGTACAAACATAGTATTGCAGTATCAATAAAGAGCATTATTTCCACACTCCATTGTCTTGTTTTTTATTTTCTAACACTAAAGGTCGAGAATAGTAAGTATATATATATTTTTTAATACACACTTCTATAAATATTGAGTGTAAGAACAAAAAAAAAGACATGTTTCTAATTGAGTTAGATACTTATAAATTTCTGTAAACACTTATTTTATGTTATATCTTCTTTGTTCAAACCCTATACGTGTATTAGGCAAATCTTGTATTTATGTTCATATGCACCTAGCCAAATGTACTATCATTGCCAATAAACTAAATTAGTCAGAAGAGATATTGTATTAGGTAACTTTTTGTAAATTGAGGTTCACCATTTGAGCTTACCTTTCATTATTGCGCAGTTACCAAAAAATGCGACTACGTGCCTTGATCGCTCACTCTCATGGTAACTAAAAAAATAACCATATTCCTTAATCACATAATTTTTAGAAACCCAGTTTATTTAATAAAGTCCAAACCATAAAACCTTCTAACAAACTTGTGTCGGCAAGAATATTAAATTAGAACATTTGTCTTCTTAGCATCAGGGTGTGATGATTGTAAGAACATAATGGATCCTCAGTCAAGTTATACTTCAGAAATAAGTTTCGTATAATTGGCTCAAAAGAAAATACAAAGATGGTGAACCATACATGAGGATTCCATTTTACACTCCAAGTTTCAATTATATTGTTTATCTTTGATCTTATCCAAGTTAAATTTTGTGATCTTTGTCATCAACACTTATCCTTCTAAACTATCAAAGCTCCATAAAAATTCCTATTAGGAGAAAAAACACAAAAAAAAGAGAAAAAAAAAATGTCTTGTCCATTCCACCGTCTAAGCATTTCAATTGTTTCCTATTTGGTAATACACTAAGCTTTTGATCAAGCTTGAAGGTTACTGATTTTTTTCTCTTAATATTTTTAGTCATTGGCAACGACACGAAGTGGATAGTGAAGTGGCATTTCTAATGAACAGACGATCAGCACCAGCGGCCGCCAACAGGTCTCCCACATCGAGCGATAGTCTTCTGATTAGTTGATTTTTATTTCCGTTGGCCTTTCTCAGGGATTCACTGAAGAACCTTTTTTGTGCTTTTATTCCATCGGCGTCTTTGTGGGATTCGCTTCACACCTTTGCTTTTTGTGCTATTGAAGAACCGGAGAGGCGTCTGGTTTTGCGGTGGATCTGCTACGACCTGGCCCCCTAATCGACTCCGTACGAGGTAAGTCTTTCATTCGTACGAATCCTTTTCCTTTTCAGTTTTTAGCCGGTTCTTGTTCTGATTTTTGTTTCGAAATTGGGAATTCATGCGAGCGAGATGTGATCAATAAGTTCTGTCAGGTAACAGTATGGCTGTTGCCAATTCCCTTTGATTTGCTGCTGTTCTCTAATTCTATCATCCATCATGGTATATAATTTTGATGCATGCATCAATAGAGATATAACTAGCAAGATGATAGATAAGGTTAGATTATGTAGAGAGAAAATGATTATTAAGTTTGCTTATCAATAACTGAGATTTATTTAACTTTTTTATATATTATTGTTTAGATGTGAGTAATGAGTTTTACATTACTAAAAAATATATTACGATTCATATTTATATGATACTAAGTTTCACTAATTTTTAAGTTTACTTTTAAGTTAGATAATGAATTTCTTAATATAGTATTAAAACCTAGATTCTGTTTAAAACCTTATAAACTCTCATTGATTTGAAGTCCAAACATTGTCCATATAGCATGATACTGTAATGGTATGATAATTTAACTGTCATGATAAAGGGATGTATTAAGACATAAATAAGGAGTCATATATTGAGTCTCTTGATAAGTATCACAAAATTTCATAAAATATTGGTCCTAATTTGGGCGTCATTGTTTTACTTTGTGTCTCTTATCAAGAAATTGTTTTTGGGCAAAAGATCTTGAAAGTAGGAGATTTCTTTTTCTTTTGGTAGGCAAAGGGGAGATGGGAGAAATTTTGATGTCTTGAACACAACACCTCTTTAACTACCTTGGTTCCAACTAAGTTAAGGCATTTTGACAAAAGCAAGAGTGTTGCATGAATAGGAGAGATTCTCTTTTTTATTTTTTCCTCCATATTCTTTTTGTTTGTCATGTGAAGGTTATCTCTCACAAAGTTTTTGAAAAATTTTAAAGTATCCCTCTTATCTCTCATAAGAAGAGAATAACTTTTTTTACATGCTCTCAAAATTTAGATTTAAGAAACAACACCTTTAAGAATACTATTCTTTATTGCATAATAAACTTTCTTAAATTCTTCTATGTCCTTCATGTTACAAAGCAAGTTGATATTGGATTTAATAGTCTTTTGCGTAAAAAATACGTAAACCGGAAGATATTCCCACGTAAAGCGTTCCAGGACGCAACGAGAATGGAAATTTCCTTGTCAGAAGTACATTCATGCTTAGCATTTACGCAACGTACTTCCACACTTCTGGGAAAACTTTTCTTACAAGTAACGATAATCTCTCAAAAGACTCAATCCTCGTCATCCTCCCTTCCTTTGCTTTTCAACATTCGCATCTCATTACTGTCAAGCTGTCATCTAGAATGATTGCCTACCTAAAGCTATGGAGAAACACAAAATTATCTATAGCTTGTCATAGGAAGTCACGCGTTGTTCAACAAACTACACAAGCATTAATCATATGATAATGTCCTATAAAAGACCATCGAGTTTCCATGGAACAACTAAAGCATTGTAAATTGAGGTTAAGGTTTCTCCTCCATTTCGCAGGTGTGTACCTCGCAACACAGTCTCAGGTACATTTCCTTTAGTGGTATATGTCATGTCAAGTAGAACAGGATGAGTTGCTCGTATCCGGTTAGATCCATTGCTTCTTGTCCTTTTCATGTCGTATATCCCAACATATTCCTTGGTGTAGGGCCGAGTTCTCGTCGCCAATATATAGTAGAACATTGGTCAGTACTTCCCTCAGGCCGGAGTAATGTTTAAAAGCAAGCTTTTATGGCAATGTTCCTTGCTTTTGCTTCTAGTTTTGCACCTTGAAGTCTCACATGCCGACGTCGGCACAGCTGCTCACTACAGACCTCCATATTTACGTAAGTGCCGCTGAACAAAATGACTAAACTCAAAACCTAAGAGATGTCCTTTACCTTATTTTTGTGTGTGTGGGGGGGGGCTTGTACAGCCACTGCATGTTACGGAAGCAATCCGGCACAGTTCCCGTCGAGCAACTTGTTTGCGTCGGCGGGGGAGGGAATATGGGACAACGGTGCAGCCTGCGGGAGGCAATATTTGGTGCGATGCATAAGCGCGGCGGTCCAGGGAACTTGCATTCCAGGCGAGACCATTCAAATAAAGATTGTTGATCGTGCACATACTTCAGTTTCTCGGCCGTCTAGGGGTGGTGCTACCATGGTTCTCTCCACAACTGCATTTCGGGCAATTGCTAGTGCATCGGCTCGTTTCGTCAACGTTGAATTCCAACAGTGAGTCTCTTTTCCTTTCAATCTGTATGAGAGAGAAGAAGATTTGATTGGAGCTTACTTTGAGTCATGAACTAAAAGAAAAGAGAAAATCATTTGCAGACAATAAACAAAAATTTGGACGAGAAATATTTGGGATTATTACATAATAAACTAATATCAGTCATACTAGTGAAGTGGTGTTAAATTTTTTTGTGCTTAATTAGAATAAACATAGTTTTGATTTATTTATGTTAGTATAACTTTTACAACAACATTGAGTGGAGAATGTAATAAACATATAATGATACTCTAGAAGGAAGTATATAAGAGAGAGATTTTATGCTTCTGGACACTAAAAGATTTTCTTTTCGAGGTGCAGGGTTTGAAGTTGACAGCTGATGTAAGTGACGGGACATATTTCTATTGTAAATTTTGGGAAGAAAATGTAAGTTATGATAGTTTACGTTGTAAATTGGAAAAAGTTTCTTTTATGAATATATAAGTTTATTTATAAAAAAATAAAATAATACAAAAATTTATGAACATATTTTAGCATTACAATTTATCAAAGAAAAAATTAAATTTCAAATTCTCTAAGTATGACATAACAAAATAATTTACAAAAAGTTATGATAGAATTATATTATTAAGTGTATTGTATATATCTAAACATAAAATATCAAAAATAAAAATAGAGTAATCAATGTATCTCTCACAAAATCTGTTAAAAAAAATTGAATAAAAATCAATACTTACAACTTAATTTCAAAAAGACATTTTCTAGTATATATCACTTAATTAGCATTTTTTTTCAAGTCAATTATTTTATTACATTCCTTTTAACAAATGTAGCTTTTAATAAAAAATCCCAATTAAAATCTTGGATATTGTCCTTATCTAATAATTAGTAGTTACTTTTATCTATTGACCATGGTACAACAATTAAATTTAGCCAGAACTTTCATATAAATATAAGCCACATTAGGTCTCCAACTCACGACAATCATTTTTCTAGCTACAATGTTATTTGCACGCATTTTGAACAGAAGTTGCTTTTAAAAAAAGCAGAATTTCTCGCAGCAATCGCATGGTATGAAATCAAATTTGGTGCCTTTCCTGACGGGACGGCTGATGGGCATCTTGCTTCACAGTACTTATCGCTCCAAAAATGCTTAAAAGTTTGAAATGAGCAACGTTTGTACTCATATGAAGTCTTGAGGTGGGATGAAGGACAACATCGGCATCACCACTAATCCGGCTTGGGCCAGCACAGGATCAGTGCCGGGTCTTGTTTAGAAAGTGGTCCACTACCACTATATTGCTTTTGATTTTGATTTTAGTTTTCGGCTCAACAAAGTGAATCATGCACTTTTTACTTGATAAAATGTGTCATGGCTTTTGATAGTGCAGATGGGGTCCTCAATTAGAATTTTTGGAGCAATTGAATAAGTTCATCAATAGATCAATTAATCAAAATCTTAGTAAAAATGATCAAGAACAAATTTATATAGTAGTTTCCACCAAGATTTCACCAAGTACAATTTTCCTATGATCAAAGACTTTTACATTTGAAGGTAGAATTTCCATATGAGATGGAGGAGACATGATTGTTTGTGTTCCAAGGCCATTATCATTGGCCGTTGTGTTGATTTCCAATTTTGTCATCTGCCTCTTTGCGCACGAAATTTGTTTGTCAGGTGGCACCATCTACAGATCAACTTCTCCATCAGCTAATCCATTTAAGCAAAACCGTAAGATAGTTCTGAGCCATTTATTAGCACCTAATATTAACCATTCCGTTTAAGAATTCACCGTTGTTCTCGTTGTTCCAACCTATTTTCCCATCAGTCATCACCATATATAAGAGACATATTTTCCTTAGAATTCCCTCACATTTTCTGCAGGAATGTCTAAGCCTAAGCTTTTCTCGCAATGGCTATTGCTCTTCCTTCTAACACAACTCTTTTATGTCTCCTTTTGTGACGTCGGCACCGCCGCCCACTACAAACCTCCTTACTTACGTAAGTTCTTTGGAATAAATTCCATAACTTTAATTCCAAAGCTTTGAAACGCACCCTCATTTCATTCTGTTCTTTGGTTATTACCGTGCAGCCACTGCATGTTACGGAAGCAATCCGGCACAGTTCCCGTCGAGCAACTTGTTTGCGTCGGCCGGAGAAGGGATATGGGACAACGGTGCGGCCTGCGGGAGGCAATATCTGGTGAGATGCATAAGCGCGGCTGCCGAAGGAACTTGCATTCCAGGCGAGACCATTCAAATAAAGATTGTTGATCGTGCGCAGACTTCGGTTTCTCGGCCGTCCAGGGGGGGTCCTACCTTGGTTCTCTCCACTACTGCATTTCGGGCAATTGCCAAGCCGTCCGCTTCCTTTGTCAACATAGAATTCCAACCGTGAGTCTCATTGCCTTTCTTCATTTTTGAGTTTTTTTTTTTCTTCCAACCATTTTGTGTTCTTACCATCGACTTTTTTGTGCTTAAATATGCAGGGTTTGAAGATGACATCCAAAATTAATTTACCACTATGACGGGGATGAAACTCATTTTTGGTTAATGTTTTTCTGCATGCTTGTGTAATGTTCAATTATATTTGGCTTGATTCATCTTTCCCCAACGTTCGATTGTTGTTGTGACATTGAATAATAGTATATGGTTCATTCTCCATACAGTTTTTTAACTATCGCTTGAAAGTTTTGGTTTTGGGAATCCTTATGACTACAAGTTTGTTCCTTAAATTAGTGTCCCTCGGAATTCTTTGAAATTCATCTTGTAAGATCTTTCAATTTACAAATAATTATTTACAAGTTAAATAGTTTATATTTATTATCTTGCTATTTAACAATACGGCATGTTAAAAATGATCGAATTTAAATGATTTAATCTACGTTTAAAATTCTCAAAATTCTAGAATACTATATTCTATAACCCTTAAGTTACAATCTTGACCCGTATTGAAATATCATTTCCAGCAACATTTTGAAAGGAACAATCAATATAATAAATGCGAACTCTTATTCTACCTATTGTTAAGAGCGAAAGTTTCCTATAAAAAAGAAATGACTTTTAAAAATTTTTAAATATAAAAATTATCTCCTAATTTATAAGATAGTTTTTGAGTTTGATTATGAGTCTATTTCAAAAACATTATCAAAGTTTAAGTTAATCTCCTTCAACTCTTATTCAACTTTGAGTCTATTAAATATTTTGATGTATAGGAGTATTTACATTATTCCGTTCAATTTTGAGCTCAAGATACACTCAATATATAGGGAAGTGTTAAAGAATGAAAGTCACACATAAAAAAGAAACAAAACTTGGGTAATGTTTAAACCTAATTATCTTTCTAAATTATGGACTTAACTTTAATACCTATATTTTCCAGTTGAGACAAGGATTGTATGAGTCCCTTTTCTAAAACTTCCAAGCTACAAAATTCTAAAAAATTTCAACAAATATATTGTCAAATTCTCCAAAAACTTCGGGGAATCTATAAGCCTTTTCCCCTTCCGTCATTTATGGGTTACCAATTTTGTAATTTGCCTCCACTTCGCTGCTCAACTGGCACTTGGAGAGCTACCATTAGTGGTCGGTTTTGAAACACCTTACCCCATCCCTAACAAAAAGAATAAATAAACAAACAGTTGTTTGTTGTTTAGCGCCATCCACGGCCTAACTTGTCCCGCGATTGTTCATCCGTCTATTGGAAGAGTCAAGGTTGACAATGGGTGTTGTTCGGAAGCCAAAGGATAAACTTATGATCTTATAAGTAATAAAAAATTTTCATTTAATGCCTTAAGATTTTGGGATGAGCCTTTATATTTTAATATAGTATTAGAGTATGAAATGAGTCTCCATTTTGTAATTCCTTATGTCCCCAAATTGGACTTCGATCCATTAGCAATGCTTATGTCAGCATGCAAGTACATTACGGAGAATCATAAAGCTTTATGTTGTCTTTTTTATTAGTCTTTTGCTTTTTTTTTTTTTAAATAAAAAAATACCAAATATGTGTTCTATGTTAAACTTGAGACTAAAAGATCTTTGACAATATCTACTCTAAATTCTGCTGTATTCATTAACAAAAAAAGGATGCTTTGATACTCGATTTTTATTTCCTAATAAGGTTAACAGTCTTTTGCCTAAATAATGACGCAAACTGGAAGATATTCCCACGTGAAGTGAAGTGTTTAACAACCTCGCTTCCTTGGAAACTCCCATGCTGGAACTGGATTCATTCTTAGCGTTTAAGAATAATATCTCCGTGTTTCGGGAACGACCTTCCTTACAAGGAAGGATGAACTCTTAAAACACTCATCCTTTTCATCCTGCCTTCCTTTGCTCTTTTCACATTAGTATCCCATTAATATCAAGCTGTCATCTAGATCATAATTTGAGTTGGTAAATTATATTGTGAATTATCCCTAGTATTTAATTTTATCCACCTTATATTTTAATCTTAGTGGATTCAATCTGTAAATTACAAGCATCAAATTATCCTTTAGGGAAAGTAATCTTGAACTTCCAGCATTTTTCTAGATTTTTGAGTTTCAGGTTTATGTTCCAATTTCATTAATTAACAATATTGGATGATCATATTCCTTATTTTTAAAGTAATTGACAAAATAATACACAATATATTAGGCATTTTCAATTAAAAATACCGGATAGTTCATAAATATTCCTTCCACAACTTATTTAGGTGATCGTGGCCACTCATCGTTGTGACATAAAGTGATAGATTCATTTCCTTTTGAAGTTGATTAAGATTAACATAATATTCTTCTGCATTATTGGTTATCTAATTGACAAAAAAAATAGCTAAAAGTACTAAATTCCACATTTAATGCTTATTACCAATTGAGGTAAACACTTATTGATGAAATTTACATCTTAAATATATACTTATATACAACTACATACACATATATACATATATGTGTGTGTGTGTATTTTTTTTTTTGGTGTCAACTATTTTTAGAAAAGACTTCCAAAATGAAAAAGATGGAGCCTATCAGACATGTCTACATAGAATGTGGGGTGTTATGACAAACTATTATTCATGCTAGACTATAGTTATGTGAACAGTATCTCATCCAAATAATTGGTGTGTTTGAAATTTGAGATATTAAAGAAATAAGACAAGAAAATAAAATGAAATGAAAGAACACAGAAATTTAAGTGATTTGACCTAATTTGAGCCTACTTCCACAGTGGAATCAGAGGAATAACTTTGTTATTACAAATTGAAAATATTACATTGTATTTCTCTCAAACCCAAACCCCGAATATACCCCCTCATAGTATATTACACTTTCTCTGGATTTCTCAGAACACTATGTAATCTTGCTTTCCTCACTACTCTCCTCACTTGGGATCTCACTCAAGGATTATCTTGAACAAGAACGGACCCTCCTATTTATAAGAGTATTTCACCGCCTTTTCCACCTCATCTCTTGCTTTCTTGCCGCGTACAGCCGGAACTTATCTTCATCACGTTTCCGGCGACTACCATTTGCATTGCACAACTCATTTAATGCAGCTCATGTACAGCTAATGCATTAAATGCTCTTGTCTGTAAAGAAGGGATAAAGATAAGGATCAGCAATTGGTATTTTGGTTGAAGTCGGCAAGTCAAAGAAGGAGCTTGGAGTCAACATGTGTGGCAGCATTCGTCCTTTTCAATTAAATGCTTACAAAGAACCTTCCATTTATATCTTTGTGCGGGCAGGTGAGACTGTCCACATTATTTAGCGGTAACTAATGGCAGTCGGCGGCCGGCTCCGCCTGGTGTGAAAGAATATGCTACTTTATCAAAGCCTAGGAAATTCCTTGGAGAATAGAGGCAATTTTTTCTTTTTTTTGGAAAACAGTCTACACTACTTTATCAAAGCCTTGGAAGTTCCTGTCTTGTCTTTCTGTATCTCGAATTCTCCGTCACTTTGCTTTTTAACGGCTCCACTACAAAAGTAGATGCTTCCCACAACATACGACTTGTTTGTCACTTAGCAATTTTAGAACCCCGACACCCACCTCGGAAATGTTCCGGCCATCGGTTCCTTCGACCAAATACCTCGGGCCAACCGGTGTCTCTTTGAACTTTCCGAGTCCTTGGGAAGTAACAAGATATAATAGTTAATTTTAAGTGCCGTCTTTTGTTTTCTTGGATCAATACTTTCCTCCGGTTGGAATAATGTTTAGATGTAAGCTTTTATGGCTACTGCTCCTCGTACAGCACCTGCCATTCTCCTATGCCGATGTTGGCACAGCTGCCCACTACAAACCTCCATATTTACGTAAGTCCGGCCGAACAAAATTACTTAATTCAGAACCAGAGACATTTTTTTTTTTTTATGGACTAAATGTTTATTCCTCTTATGATCGTACAGCCACTGCATGTTACGGAAGTGATCCGGCACAGTTTCCGTCGAGCAACTTGTTTGCGTCGGCCGGAGAGGGGATATGGGACAACGGTGCTGCCTGCGGGAGGCAATATTTGGTGCGGTGCATAAGCGCGGCCGTCCCTGGAACTTGCATTCCAGGCCAGACAATTCAAATAAAAATTGTTGATCGAGCCTGCACTTCGGTTTCTCGGCCGTCCAGGGCGGGTGCTACCATGGTTCTGTCTACAACTGCATTTCAGGCAATTGCTAATGCATCAGCTTCTTTCGTCAACATAGAATTTCAACAGTGAGTCTCTTTACCTTTCTTCGTTTTTGTTGTTATGTTTTGTTTTATTTCTATCCATTTTATCCTATGTTTTTTTTTTTGTTCTCTTTAAGTTTCCGATTTTCCCTTTTTGCACTGCTTTTCTTTCACTCTTCAGGTGTTTCTATTTCAAAATTTTAACAAAATTGTATCACCCACATACAAATCAAGCACACAACTATAGGAATGCATTTACTCAAATGTAGCAGATTTAAAAGGTTTATATCAATATAATGTCCTACATCTCTCCTAGTCTCTCATTATTAGATTTTCTTATATTTCTCCTCTCATCAAATAAGCATTTCATGGATTCTCTCATCATTTAAAATTTATAAGAGTCTCTTTCTAAGAACTAACCCCAAAAGAACTCTCTCTACTAACCCAATAGGTCCTTTATGCTTCTGTTCGGTGAAATTCTAAATGCAAGTGAACATGTCGAACAAGTAATATAATGATAAGAAAGATATCGTCCCACAGAGATTGGTGATTACTAGACCAACTAATTACTAACGGTGAATAACTCCTAAAATTTATCTAACAAACCAAATTGATAGATGATAGATTAACTAACTAAATCTAAGAAAACTAAATACAAGAAATATGTTAGAACATATGATTTCATCATAATTACTAGGTATTAATATTGATTATTTATGCTTGCACGAAGGATAATATCTATGTGATGGCGGAACTTCCTAATTTATTTACTATCCTATGTCTAGGTATAACAAACCTACTTAGTTCATTAATTTATTATATCTCTATATGTGAATTGAAACAAACTAAATGCCTTAAGATCTATGAACATTCCCAGTTTACACCGAAAGCCACACAAACAACATGGTATATGTCTATCTATATTTAATTTATGGTTACAAATTACAAGAATCAACTGCATATCATCTCCTGTCGGTCTCAAACATGCAAATCAGATCATTCAAGTGGTAGCTAATCACTTAAAAGCATTAAACACCGTAATATGTAACTTCACACAGACAAAATATCTTACAAAGCATAATAATCATAAGATTCATACCATCATAATTAGGTTACATCGTAGCTCTAACAAAAATAAACTAAAACATAAAGAAATAATGAGGAAGAACAATAATAAGAAACAAAGAAGGCATCTTGAATCAAAGAACAAGAAGTTTGTCACCCTTTTTGTCTTCTCTTCAAGAAAACCTTGAATTCTTGGCCTCTATCTTGAGTTATGCTCAATTTCCTCCTCCCCTTTCTTTTGCCTCTTCTCTTCTCTTAAATAGGGTTTAGGTTTAGACCTATCTCCTATCCTAGTAGAACTGGGTTTTAGAGATTTAAAACAATTGGGTTTTGAACTCCTAAATTAATTGGGACTTGAATTCCTAACATGACTGGGTTTTCTATTTATTTAGAAAACCCAACAACAATAAAAAATCTAATAACAATCATTTAAAGCCCAAACTCATCTTGACTCTCTTGATCTTGATATTACAATTTTGCTACATAATGAGCATCAGGTTCTCCATGTTCATTCCTTTTCTCCTTGCCTCCTTATGCTACATAAATAAGATAAATTTAGGTAAATAAAGAGGAGTTCAAATGTTTTCTCACAATTATTAAAGTTATTTATTACCTAAAATAGGTAAAATAACTCTATAAAAATAGTTATCAGCTTCCTATAGTTATAGAGAAAAAACATAGTTTTTACAATTACATAGATACCTTTGACCCAATTGTTTCATTAATCTTAATAATCTTTGTTTTGGAATAATTACTACAACATCTTTATATTATAGAAAGTATAGAAAATCTTTTCTAATAGTTCAACTACACAACTATAGTCTCTTGATAGAGAAAAGTTGAGAAACTCTTTTTAACTTCTATAGCTACAATCTTCCAATAGAGAAAGTTTGAAATAACTCTCTTTAACATAAGCCCTCATGAATTGTGCTAGTCATGCCTCTTCTTAGATCACACCTCTCTCATCATACCTCTTGAACACCTCTGTAGCAACCTCTTCTAAGTTACACCCCACCTAAGTCATGCATATTTATGTCTCTCTATCCAAATTGGAACATTTGTAAGCCATATTAGAGAATTTTTATTGAATAGCACTATGTTTTGTAGATGATTGGTATTTTCAAAGTTGTTGGATTGAGGTGAAAAATGTCTAATCTTTAATCCAACAACTTTAAAATATTGATCATTTCCAAAACATTATGCTATTTAACAAAAAATATCTAAATTGGCTTGCAAATGCTCAAATTTGGATAAAAAGACATGAATATGCACTTTGTATACCTTAATCCACAACTCCAACAATATATTATGGTTTATTTACATTAATATTATTTAAAATCAAACTAGATTTACGGAAAAGGAAAAATCTCACTTCAAAACATATTAATCTACTTCTTCAATTTGTGTTCATATAAATCCACAATTGTGATCCATCATCATTGGTCTTAATCTTCCAATTCTATTAACTCTAATACTACTTGTTATGGAAATTTAACAAGATTGCACTATCCATATATAAATCAAATGTACAACCATAGGGACACAGATACCCAAATGTAACATATTTAAATATCAACATAGTGTCATATATCCTCTATAGTCTTTTTTCATTAAATTTTCTCATATTTTTCCTTTCATTAAATAGGTATCTCTTGAATTCTCTCATTATCTAGAATCTATAAGAGAAAGACTCTCTCCAACAACTAGCTTCCACAAAAACTCTCTCTATCCACCTACCAGGTTTCTCTATACTTTCTATATTTATAAAGAAAAATCATCATTTCTACAATTATATAAATACTCTTGATTGTAATATGATATTACAATCATATCCTTTAATATAATTGTTGTACTAATCATAACAGTTTCTAAGTTGATGTCAATGTTTGAATATGTCTCAAAAAGAAACGCAATGTCTTTGTAGTGTATAAAACAGAAGTTAGCATTAATATCTTAAACAAATCTAAACTACATATCATTGAAACAAAGTTTTGTTTATCAATAACAATAAACGTCATAAGAATTCTTTAAGAATATCTCATTGAAGGCTCATAGGTTTTAGTAGAGCAAAAAGTTATTTTACAAGTGCATAAACTCTGTAGTACATTATAATCTTAAAATGAGGACATATATAGTCTCTAAGTTATTTGATAGCTTGTGAGAGAGAGATAAGCCAATTGAAGTTAGGACTTGTTATTGTAGATTTGTTTTTTTTCGTATGAGGAAAAAATTGATTAGAGGTATGAAAAGTGATTGGGGCTTAATTTTTAATTAAGATAAATAATCATTATGTTTTCTTGTCCTTTTAGTCATGAGTAAAAAGAAAAGGGAAAATCATTTGTAGACAATAAACAAAAATTTAGAAACGAAAGCTTTGGCATTTTCAAAAAATGAACTAATAATAGTGATACTGAAGTGGTGTTAAATTTGTTTGTCCTTAATTAAGTCACATATCATAATAATATCTTATCAAGTTGTAAGAAACATAGTTTTAATTTCTTTATGTCAATATAATTTTCACAATGACATTGAATGGAGTATTTAATAAACAAACACATGATGATATTTGAAAGGGGATGTGTAGGATAGAGAGATTTTATTCTTCTTAACATGGCAAGATTTTCTTTCCAATGTGCAGGGTTTGAAGTGGATTATATCAAGTGACTGGATGTCATATTTCTATTATTATAATTTTAGTAAGAAAGTCAAAGTGTTCTCTATTTATAAGTTAATTGTTTGCTCTATAGTTTGTAATTGTTTGTGATAGAATTTTATTTTCTAGTTCATTGTATTTAATTAAACTTAAAATATCAAATATAGAAACTGAGTAATATATCATCTCTCTTATGAGATCTTTTAAAAGAATTTCAATAGAAATCAACACTTACAACTCAAATTTTAAAGAGATTTTCTAGACTATACTGCTTTCAAACATCTAAGAATAACACCATCCAATGCAGTAGAAAAAACCTCAATTTGACATAAAGATGAGACAACATAGTCGATGGAATGATGTGTATTTACAATTACCAAAGAATATACAATATTATGTGTAGATGTTATCTACTTTTTAGGGCCTTAGTGAAAATATTAGCTGGATGTTTAGAGGACTGAATACTACAAGAACAAATAATTTCAGCCTTCAACTTCTTATGAAAAAAATAGCAATCAACCTCAATATACCTCATTGAATCATTATCACAAAATTCACTAGAATATGCCGCGTTGAATCGTTATCACAAAACAGAGATATTGGCAAACAAACACCAACACTTAAGCCTTTAAATAGTCCAATAATCCAAAAAAAAAATTAAAATAATCTAATTTTCTTTTAGGTGTCTACTCTTCTATGCTTCTTTTAAAGCTAACAATTGCATAGATAAGTTACTTCATTTTTTGTATAGTTTTCCAATACTCTCTTGATAGTCTTGATTTTGGGTGTCAATTTGACTACAATCTTGTTTTCTAGAATTAGTATGTCTAAGACTTCTTCTTTTTTTAAAAAAATTAATATTTTAGAATCTTTCAAATCAGTATAATTATCCATAAATCAAATAGCTTTAGTTTTGTTAGCTTATCGATCAAAATATATGACATCTAATTAATTAGAGAATTAAAACTATTCAATTTTTTTTTTACTATTTTAGATACATGTTAAAACCAAAAGTTTTAAGTCATTCAATTTATGATTAAAACATCAAAAAAATTTATTAAAAAAATTAAATTTGGTAATTTAAAGCAAGTCATGATTTGATTGCCTATTTCGAGTTTTCAGTTATAGATTTTTGCTTGCATGTGGAAACATCATTTCCGCTAACATTGCAAAAGGAACAATTAAAACAATAAACAACCTCTCGTTCACAGTTATGTACTTCAAAATGAGACACAGAGTCTTTTGTCCTTTTTGGACACCCAATAGTACTTTTGAAAACAACAAAGGAAGAATTAAGAAGCTTAGATTCTGATAATTACTAATATCAAAGTTTTAATTACTTAACTAAAATGGTACCCACACAATATTTTAAAACTTTCTGGGAATATTAGGTTTTTCCCTTTGTACCCGCCGTCTTCTTGTCACTCACCTCTTTGCTTACTGAATCTCAAAAGTACTTTAAACAAATTTGTTTGCCAGTTGTTTCATCTAAAGCCAAATCCACCAGCAACCAATCCGTTGTACCAAAACCGTAAGATAATTCTAAGCCATTTAGTAGTACCTAATCTGAACCATTCCCTTTAAGAATTCACCATTATTCACGTTGCTCGGACCTATTTTTGTATTAGTCATCACCATGTATAAAGGAGATATTTTCCCTAGAATTCCCTCACCTTTCTTGCAGGAATGTCTAAGCCTAAGCATTCCTCGCAATGGCTATTGCTACTGCTTCTACTTCAGCTCTTTAATGTCTCTTTTTCTGACGTCGGCACTGCCGCCCACTACAAACCCCCATACCTCCGTAAGTTCCTCGGAGTAAGTTCCATAACTTTAACTCCAAAGCTTTGAAACACACCCTCATTTCATTCCGTTCTTGGGTTATTACCATGCAGCCACTGCATGTTACGGAAGCGATCCGGGACAGTTCCCGTCGAGCAACTTGTTTGCATCGGCCGGAGAAGGGATATGGGACAACGGTGCGGCCTGCGGGAGGCAATATCTGGTGAGATGCATAAGCGCGGCTGCCCAAGGAACTTGCATTCCAGGCGAGACCATTCAAATAAAGATTGTTGATCGTGCGAGTACGTCGGTTTCTCGGCCGTCCAGGGGCGGTGCTACGATGGTTCTTTCTACAACTGCATTCCGGGCAATTGCCAAGCCTTCTGCTTCGTTTGTTAACGTAGAATTCCAACAGTGAGTCTCATTGCCTTTCTTCATTTTTGAGTTTTTCTTTTTCAACCATTTTGTGTTCTTACCTTGATTTTTCTTTTAATGTTTATGTTTTTCTTTTACACGTTCAGTCTTTACGTTGATTCAGTGTTTGATCTCCCCAAGAGCTGTAATGAAAAACGATTTTCTATATCCCACATTTGGTAGTTTGGACCAAGCAGTTACTAAAACTAGTGACATCAAATATTTCATGATTAAATAAGAAGTAAATGCCAAAGGTATAGTTGGATTTGTTTAACATAAAATCAGAAATTACTCATTTTATTTGTTGAGTTATAATGCAGGAATTTATTTTCAAGTTTTTAAGGATAATAAGCCATTCTGTAAGTGTGTAAGCTCTGAGATTCAATTATAATTTTACAATAAAAAGATATAGCTCATAAGAACCCGATAGAACAAAAGAAAATTTAGGTCAATCAATGTTGATAGGACTTGATATTTTACAAGGGCTTTCTTGTGAGAAATATTTTTAATAAAAAATTGTGAGTGAAAATAGAACAAGAGCCCTTTCGCTTTTGGTATTTCCAAATTAGAGAAAATGAGATTTGAACCTTAAGTTCTAAACAAGAGATTTCATTTGCATGTTACTTTCTTTTTCTATTCTTAAAACTTGATTAATGACAAAGATGGTTTTTTTACAGAGGTTTTGATTTTTCAAAAGAACATTTACCATAATAATATTAGTCAATTAATAGCAAGTTATCTAAGCCTAATTAATTTGCATTGGATAATAATATTTATCAATAGGACTGAACATGGATAACATAGTTTTCCAAATAAAAATGTATAAAATTATATGATAAAAAGTTATTATGTCACATTTTAAGGAGAGTTTTCGTTTTGTTTCTTGACACCGATATTATTTTGTTTATATGTGCAGGGTTTGAAGTGGACATTCGAAATTAATTTATCCGGTGACGAGGATGAACCTCAATGTTTGCTTCTAGTATTTTTCTATTTGGTTGATATTCTTCTACATTGTTATGTAAAGTTGAATTATATTTGGTTTGATTTATGTTTTAGCAGCTATGAATTGTAAGTTGTAAGGTTGATTTTTACGTGATAATTTGCTGTAAGCATGGACTGTAATTTTGATTGTTAATTTCACTTGTTTTCTGTTGGAATCTTGTAGAATTCCTCCTTCCACTCAAGCAAAGTAAAATGAATTGGGACAGAATTATTGGCTTCAAACATTAAGATTCTCAGTGCGAATCCCCTCATCTTCGTTACCTAAAACCTACCTACATGTTCAGGCAGAGGCAAGGATTTATGAACCCATTTTCTAAGACACTGAACTTCGAAACTCTTAAAACTTTTCACAGATAAACTTGTCAAATACTCCAGAAACTTTAACAGACATTTATATCATTGCTGGGTTCTAACCGAAAAGATTGACCCAGATCCGTGATATGTAAGCGTTCCCTTTTCATTGCTTTGTGGCTTACAGTTGTTTGTCATTGAGCGCTATCCACGGTCTAACCAGTACGGCGATTGTTTGTCTGTCTATTAGAAGAGTCAACCAATTCTAAACCATTTATATGTTTTGTTTCATCCCTTCAATGTAATCACTGCCACTTATCCAGTTCAGCTTTAGCAGCACACAGTGCACACATTTCCCAGACAATTCGGTCACTGGCTTTTCCTCAGGAATGCCCAAGCCTCGGCGTCTCTGGCAATGCTTTTCTCTCTTGCTCCTTCCACTGCTCTTTCATGTCTCCCATTCTGATGTTGGCACCGCCGCCCACCACAGACCCCCGTATCTGCGTAAGTCCAACTGAGACAAAACTGTAGCTCCGAACATAACTGATGTGACTTGGCCTGATTTTATCTTTTCTTTTGGGTTATGATCATACAGCCACTGCATGTTACGGAAGCGCGGCTTTACAGTTGCCTCCAAATCACCTGATCGGATCCGCTGGAGAGGGGATCTGGGACAACGGTGCTGCCTGCGGGAGACAGTATTTGGTGCGGTGTCTAAGCGCTGCTGTCCCCAGGACTTGCATCCCAGGGGAGACCATCCTAATCAAGATTGTTGATCGAGCTCTTACGTCAGTTTCTAGGCCTTCCAGGCCTGGTGCTACCATTGTTCTTTCTACAACTGCATTTAGGAGCATTGCCAACCCTTCCGCTGCCTTCGTTAACATTGAATTCCAACAGTGAATCTCTTGCTCTTTCTTAATAGAAATTTAATTTTTTTTAGGCTAGAGTAATTTTAAACGAAAAAGTGAGTATTCTAATTTAATTTAGATGAAACTTCCATTAATCCGTGCATAGGTTTTGGTAGAAAATATTTGTATACGACGTTTTGTCGTTCTTGACACAAGCTTTTTTTGACTCTGCAGGATTTGAAGCCGCCGTACGTTATTGACTTCCCACGAGATGAAGCGGAAGACTAAGGAAACAGTCAAGAGACTAAGGAAACAGTCAGCGTGCATAAATTCCTGCATAATAATTCAACAAATAAAATGAGTCATTTCTGGTTTTATGTTAAACAAATCCAACAAATGAAATAAGGAGGCACGTGCAAAAGGATTATAGAGGCCCCGCAAGTGAAGCCGTTGGCATCAAGGAAGAATAGTTATAAGTTCAAGAAATCAAGTAGAAACAAAAGCAGATTTTTGTTTATGTGACATTCTATTTTTTAAAGCTTGATTTGTTCCAGCATTTTGAAAATACATTGGATCTCTTGTTTGTCTCTCGTCTCACATAAGTCTTTGTGGCATGTGCCTATGTCACGTAACAATTGGATGGCATTGCCGTAAGCTTCGATGTGATGTAGTATTGCCTAGAAGATCTTCAGCATCTTGACACAAGCTTTTTTTGACTCTGCAGGATTTGAAGCCGCCGTACGTTATTGACTTCCCACGAGATGAAGCGGAAGACTAAGGAAACAGCCAGCGTGCATCCTTAATAAGTCAATAAAGCCTATATTTTGTTAAAAAAAGAAAGTAAGGCCTATATTTTCCCCGTAGTTAGTAATTATGTGTAATTGAACGGCTCTGGTTACCGCTCTCTTGACCTGCAGCTGCCGTACTCATCAGGCATAACCTTTTTTCTGCTCTCTTTGTGGTTTTATTAGGCTTCCTATGATCTTTCATTTTTATATTAGCATCAAAGAAAATTTTAGCCAAATATTACTAAGAGTCTTAATCAGATATTATTAAAAATAACTATCAATGCAAAAAAAAAGAAAAAAAAAACTTATAAAATATTCTTACAATATATATGAAATATATCTAAACTTAATAATTTTCACTTTAATTGACAAATTTTTCTTTTGAAGTAAATTAACACAACAACCTTACATAATAGGTTGATATACTATGTACATGATTTTTTAGGTTTTTAATAGTTAGGTAAACTCTCAACATCGATCCACCATCCTTGTTAGGATCCCATTCAAGAACCTGATCTTTTTCCATGCGAATTTATTTGCTGCAAACGGCCCGGTTGGCCTTGCCCAAGAGTTTCTTCTATACAACACTCAATAGTTGCAAATCGGCGGAGGAGAGAGCATATGGGTCATGGGGTGGGGTGGCGATGGCGCCGGAGGAAGTAGAGTGAGCGGCCATGGACGGTGGCATCAAGGAGGGGTAAATCAAGAAGAGCGAAAAAGGGGCAGCTAGGGTTTTAAAGGGGTGAGGGGCAATTGGGGTAATTGTTGGGAAAGAGTAAGGGCAAAACAGTAATTGTGAAAATGGGGAAAAAACAGAAGAGGGGAAAATAATTTCGGAAGGAAAAAAAAATGAACAGAAAAATTCACTCAATGAACTCACAACAAGACTCGATACCATGTAAAAAAAAGAAATTTGGGAGAAAGCTAACGGGTGAGTGAATGAATATGATATTCAGCTATATTGTTTTTGTGCAATGTTGTGTCCATGTTTATAGACTAGAAAACCTAATTTATGTATGACAATCTACCAAATATTTATAAATACAAGGAATAAAGGAAATCTCTATCTAAAGCCTATATCATCACATGATCAAATTAAACACATTAAACATGGTAACTTATCATACATTTAACAAAAATTATGAAGCGAAGGAGCCGAATGTAACTCAAGCAACGTTATTTGCAACAAGAATCACAAGTATTTCACATCTACAAACCTAAATAGCTTGAACGGAGATTGTGGAGATGGGAGTTACCTTTTGGATCAGTAGCTCGCGATTTTCTGAGTTGAACGGGATGCTTTGGGGTCCGAGAGCTTCAGGATTCTTCAGAGGCCAAAATAGCTTGAAGGAAGAGCCAAAACTGAGCCGAAGGGGACTTGGTTCTTCGGGTCTTTATTAATTCGTCGGTTTGTTCGGTTGAAGAGACTAAAATGACGGCAGTGGTCGTCAATATGGCACTGTATTAGGGTTATAATGGAAAATCTCTCAGGCGTCTCGTCAGCCAGCTGCACACTGTTTCAAGCTCTAGCTCAGCAGGAGACGTGGCAAATCTCCACGTAAGCCCGTGCCAGCTCAGCCCTCATTTTCTCCCTCCTCCTCCCGCCGTCTCCACTACTGCGCGACGCACCAAATCTGCCAAACCAGGATCACATCCTGGGCTCGCGGAAGCTTTTCAAGGCTACCAAACCAACGCACGGGAGCTCATCAAAGCTTCCCAGACGCCCGATCACCGTGAAGGCCCTTAGATCCCGGTCTGTCAGCTTCCGAGAACGGCACACAAATCTCCTCCAATCTCGGACCGCATTCAAGCTACGGAATCACCTCCTCATCACCCTGCTGCCTGCAAAAGGAAAATCAGCTGACGATTTTCGTTCTCTCTCCGGTTTCGACAGGACGGCCGCACAACGAAAGAAATTTTCGTTTCCCCTCCATGCCTTCGACAGAACGATGGCCACATACAGGGAAAGAATCCCCTGGCTCTTTCAAAGCTCACCAAACAGGGAAATCTCTTCCCGTATTCGGTCCGTCCCCACATCCTTCACCCATGACCAGAAAATCGACAAGATACAGAAAGATCCATAAGAGGGAAATCTCCTATGTAGTTAGTACAAAATTTATTCCTTATGTACATTCGTAAAATTATCCACTACAAGAAACACTCGCTAGCTAAAAATTAGTCTTTTTTATTTCCAGTGTTTTCTGGCCTCCAGAGTTCACAAACTCGAACTGTAATTCCTAATATTGTCCATTCCCCTTAAGAATTCACCTTTATTCACGTTGTTCCGACCTAGTTTCTGTAGATTCTCATCATTGCAACTCAAATCTTGGCAAAAACTTTACTGCTTTTGCATTATATCATTGAGCGTGCAAGAACAGAGGATAAAAAACCATAAACGGTGTTGGGTTGTCTACGTTCAGCACCTTACAAAGAATGAATTGGGGAAAGATGAAAAGTCGACTCCCTTCTTTGACCATTCTAAGGACCAAAAAGCGGATACCATGAACATTTCAGTATAGAAGGGCTAATAGAAAAATTAACCTTTATTATCACGTGAAAAAAAAAATATATCATTACTTCTAAAACCAGCTCAGAAAGTAGATGAATAACACTACTAACACTTTAACCATAAATGTAACCAAAGGTCTCTACATAGAATCATAGTACACATTCCTAAAATTCTAATTATTAGAAAATATATTTGTCCAATCATAGTCCCAATCTTGTTTAAGCATTAAGAAAAAAATAAAAATAACACTTGTGACACACAACTAATATCATAATGGAGTAAGATAGTAACTCAAATATTTAAATGCATGAGATAAATAGACATACTACGATTGATTAGAACAAACTTAACAAGACATAGTTGTTAAAACCTTAATGCTATAAATCACATTAACTTTTTAACCGAATATGTTTCTAAAATAAAATGATTGAATGAATACCTTAAGTCACGCCATCAACAATGAATTAAGTCTTCTGATGTGAATGCTAGTTATTCATATCTTCTATCACATAATCATCCTTGACTTAAAAATATATTTGGATGGGTTGAAAATTGATTTAGATCTAATAGCTTAATTGAGCGAGCTTTGCATGGGGTTAAGAAATGACAATTGTTTTCTTTTGGGGTTTTTAGGGCCTTTTTTTGTGATTGGGTTAAGAGAAAAGAAAGGACGAAAATGAAATATTACTAAGATAGGTTTCGAAATATAAAGGTGGCACCACTAGTCAAGAAGGTGGCCCATTACCAATCTTTGGCAAGAATTGGACAAAAGAAACAAAAGTTGAAAGAACAACTTAAGGTTTTTTGTTCTTGGTAGAAAAAAACAAGTCTGTTTATAACTAAAATGATATTCATTTTAAATAAAGAGCTACACTTAACCTTTAAAATCCCAACAAATCAAGTATCCCAAAAATTAAGGAAATCCTAAACAAATTATGGATCCTAACAATTAAGAAAAGTTCAGACAAATCAAAGATCCTAACAATTAAGATAAACTTAGACAAATCAAGAATGCGACAACTAGGAAAATCTTAGACAAATTAAGAATCTAGACATTTAAGGAAAATTACACAAAAAGAGATAATCTTAGACAATAAAGAAATCCTACAAAATTAATGACTCAATAACTATTTAAGAAACCCTCAACATTAATTACAAAACCCTAAGCCATCTTAGAGATTTTAAAGAATCTTCTAGAGACTTTCTGAGATGCTTTTCAACCTTACTCTTCCTGGACCCACTTGATCATGTTATGGCCCAAGCTTTTATTTGTTGACATGCTTAACATATGGGCTAGGCCAATAGCTTGAGTTAACGTAATTGTTCCTGCATCAAAAACTTCACCTGATTAGAAAATTATAATCTTAAAACCTAAAATTAAAAAAAAAAAAAAACTCCATAGGAGTGTGTTTAACATAACGAACACATGATAGTTTTATTTTATCTTTTAAATTATGATTTCAAAACTATCAAATCTTAATATTCCCTTGTTGAAGTATTTGAGTCCTCTTCCTTTTTCTCCTCATCTTTTTAACGCATATATCTCATAAATCCTTTGTTTCACTTTGATAACAATTCATCATAACATGTTTATTGAATACTTTTACTTGGAACTTAATTTCAAAATTCCATTTCTAAAATAGACAACTGTATACATTGTGGAAAGAAAGGAAATCATATCAATGATAGCTTCATGCATACCAAATGTGGTCATTGAGAAATTTTAGGTGACATGAAATATAAGTATTAGAAGTTCCATGGCCACCCTCAAAAGGAAGGAAAAGGAAAAATACTTGATGAGAGGCAATTTGTGCACCACCTTGTTGATAATAATGTTTTTAATGGAGAATTTATGCTTCCTAAAGAGGATCATGAACATATTATAGCTATCCTTAACAAGAAAAAGCAACCCATTGCACATATATCACAAATGATAGCCTACGTGTCAGTATATTCCTTAAACAAAAATGTTTTTCTCATTAGCTTATAAACTTAGATGCCAATAATGATATCATAAGCAATTTTAATTTGTTAATATTACCTCAGTTATGCATCCACGATTCTAAGACTATTAGACTACCAAATAACAAATATATACCTATTATCCATGTTGGTTTTGTGATCTTGCATGATAAATATTACTTATATGATGTGCTTTATACTATTACTTTTTAATGGAGAATTTATGGTTCCTAAAGAGGATCATGAACATATTATGACTATCCTTAACAAGAAAAAGCAACCCATTGCACATATATCATGAAGGATGGCCTTTGTGGCAATATATTCCCCCAAACGAAGATGTTTTTTTCATTATCTTACAAACTTAGATGCCAGTAATGATATCACGAGCAATTTTAATTTTTTAACATTACCTTAATTATGCATCCATGATTTTAGGACTATTAGATTGCCAAATGACAAATATATATTTGTTATCCATGTTGGTTTTGTGATCTTGCATGAGAAATATTACTTATCTAATGTGATTAATGCTTTTACCTTTCCTACAAATTTGTTGTCTACTACAAAAACACATTAAGATAATGGTTATGCTATCATATTGCTTTTTAAAATTTTCCTTTATAAAGACTTATAGACTAGGATAATGATTTGGAATTAGTAAAGTGAAGTATGATCTTTACTATCGTATGTCTAATTTTAATGATGTATGTAATTCTATAACAAATCATCATGTGGTAGATTATCTAAGAAGCTAAACAATGTTTGCGAAACTTCTTTTATATCTATTGTTTGTAATGTTTTATAGCAAATATTGAAAAGTCATATTTTAGTGTTATGCATTTTGCTTTCAATAATGTCAAGTATTTATTAAATGATATTAAAGTATGTCCAATTTGTCCACTTACTAAACATGCATAGTTGTCATTTCTCACTAGTGCCACCAAAACTCTAACTTTGTTTGAGTTGATTCATACAAATATTTGAAAGCATTACAAGGCTTTGTTCCGTTCATGTGTCAAATATTGTCTTATATTGGTAGATGATTACATACAGCTACTTAGACCTTTCTCGTGAAACATAAAATTGAGCTAATTAATCATTTCAATTTTTTTAACCAAGGTGATTACTCAATTTGGAGCCCAAATGAAATCTATTTGTACTGATAACGCAAAAGACTTCTTTAGCTCATCATGTGTTTCATTCGTTGACTCTAAGGATATCATCCACGAGAGTTCTTGTCTTTACATCCTTAACAAAATGGGTAGTTAAAAGGAAAGACTGACATTTGTTCAATGTTATTAAGACATTGAATTTTCAATCCCATTGTTCTATACCTTTTTGGAGTGGATGTTTCTTCAACATGACATACTTGGCAAATTATACTCTTGCTTCAATCCTCCAAGGTTAGACACCTTATGCAAAACTCTTTGGAAAATTGCATTCACTTAATCATCTTTATGTATTGGGTTGTTTTTGTTATGTTACCAACTTGACCCAAAGGAAAATTTGGACATCAATCCATCCATTCTATATTCATGGGCTACCTTTTTGGTCAAAATGGTTACTATTTCTTCAATATTAAGAGCAATAAATTCTTTGTTAATAGTGATGTTATTTTCCATGAGTCTATCTTTTCTTTTGATCATATATCTATGTCTTCATACCTTACCTTTATGCATCCATCAACTTTTGACACTGATATGCATGATCATAACTCACTTAATGTTGTCCCTTACACTAGATTTCAAATTTCAACCCACCTCAATCTTCCTCCACCATGGAGTAACTCATGCATCCTAAACATTAGTCAGGGAAGACAACTAAACCATTTATTTGGACCTATGATTATATATGCTCACACACTGCCTCACCCATCACACTTGTTGTTTCATCAATGGTTCATCCTACATCTCATGTCATTTCATATCATATCATCTCATATCATAGACTCTTTAGCCAACACAACCATTTTATTTGTTCCATCTTTGCCATTGTCGAACCAACTTGTTATTGTGAGGCCATTTCTACTTTTAAATGGAGAGATGCCATGATTAAGGAGATTGTGGTGCTAGAATAAACAAATAAAATATATATATATATGGAAGCTAGTCTCTTTGCTTGTAAGTTAAAAGGTATTAGTAGCAAATAGGTGTATGAGGTCAAATATAAGGTAAATGAGACCATTGCTTGTTACAAAGCCTACATAATGGCAAAAGGATACAATTAACAAGAAGTTGACTATATGGACACTTTTGCTTCCATGGAAAAGTTGCTTGTACTTTGGATATTCATCACCTTGATAGCCATTCACCATTGGGGCATACATCAAATGAATGCATATAATGCTTTACTATAAGATGACTTTGACATAGAAATTTACATGTGTTCGAGCTTACAGGGGCTTAAGATACACTAAACTTATGGGGGCATGGTGGATAATGGTATACAAGAATAATTAAGCCCACCATGCCAATAGATCTTGGCCTTTGGCTGAATGTTTGAGTTCATCACAACAAGTATTAAAGCTAACCTCCATATCTCAAGTTTGAACCATAGGGTGGAACCTAAAAGTAGCTACTAGCTTGTGGAGGAGAGGAATCCAGGTTGGAACTTACAAGTAATTGCCAAAGCCTATGAGAGAGAGGAATGTAGGAGTAGCCACCATGTAGTATCAAATTGGAAGTGTGGTGGAATTGTTATAGGCTTATAGGAGCTCAGGAATCACCAAGCTTGTAGAGGTTTAGTGAGTGATCGTATACAAAAGTAATTTAAGCCACCAATGCCAACAAGTTTAGGCTTTTTAGCTTAATAATTGGGTTCATTATAATTGGTATTTGTCATGATCCTTAACTATCATGCTAAAAAGTCTAGACTTGTTAGCTAGTTAGATATCAAACTATTTAAACCATAAAGACTCTACCATGCTTTTGCATCTGATGCCTTAGTGGCCCATTATGGTAACCCATTCTCTAGGTGCCCTTAATTGCTAACAACCCATTTTCACCCTCCTTGGCCTTTAAGGCCCCTCATACTATGGTACACATCTAACAAGACATACACCAAGATTTACTTATGTAGAAGGTGGCTAGCTATGATATCAATTGTCATGATTTCTAATTATTATGTCAAAAAGCTTAGATTTGTTGGCTAGTTAGTGATTAATCTATTTGGCCTTTGACAATGTGCTCCCAAAAGGCTTTTGGCACAAAGGGGAAAAACAAAAGTGTGCAAATGGAAGAAATTTTTATATGGGCTTAAACCAACATCTACATAGTGATACCAGAAGTTCATTAATGCCCTTACTTGAGTTGGCCTCCATCATTTACAACATACTCACTCATTTTTCTTGAAATAGACATGTAAGTGCCTTCTAATTGTCTTATTTATGTTGATAACATCATCATTACATAGGGCAATAAAGAAGATATTAAGGATTTAGAGAAATATTTGTGCTCTACATTTCACATGAAAGATTTTAGATTTGTGAAGTATTTCTTAGAAATTGAGATGGCATGTTCTAAGTTTGGAATAGTCATAAACCAATGAATATATGCTCTTGAGTTAATATCAAAATATGGCCTTTCTATACACAAGTCAATTGGCACTTCTATAGAGCATAACATCAAGTATACTAGTATAAACGATGATGAATTTCAACACAAAAAGGATCCTCCCTTAAATGATGTTATAGGCTACTAACAGTTAGTTCAAAAATTGATGTACCTTATTATGACTAGAATTAACATTAGGTTTGATGTGCTTCTATTGAGCATATTCATGTATGTCTCCAACAAATCTTATCTCAAGGCAGCCCTTCAAGTTATCAAGTATGTTAAAAGATCCAAGCTTGTTGAAGAAATCTACAAACATACTTGAACTACGTGTTATTATGATGCCATTTATGGCTCATGCCCCATGAGGTGACGCTGGACCACTACCTTTTGTATCATGCTAGGAGATTCCCTTATATCTTGGAAGAGCAAGAAGTAGTCTATAGTCTTATGATCCTCCATAAAATCAAAGAATCATGCTATGGCCTCGACAATATGTGAGATTATTTCTCTTCTTGGAATCTTCAAAGATTTACAAATACCAGTGATCAAACTTGTAACCCTTTATTGTGATAATGAGTTTGCCATAAAAATTATTGTTAATCTAATGCTATATGAAAAGACTAAACACATCAAGATTGATCATTATTTCATCATGAAGAAGATAGTTGCACGGGTCATCCACATTGCTCACATATCCACACAAGACTATACTATTGATTTTGTTAACAAGGGCTTTGGAGATGTAATAGAACCATTTTCTTTTGAGTAAGCTAAATTTCTACAATTTGTTTCCACTACCAACGTGAGAAGGGATGCTAAAAATGATTTTGAATTGCTTTAGGCCTAATAGATAGTTAGGCCCATACATGAACAAGCCTTTTTCTTGGCCTTTTCTTTGTAACCCTAGTTTTTCCTTTCTCCCATTCTTTAAAAGCACGCTGAATGCTCTTTGTATATTTAATACACCATGTACATGGCTATACAAGTTATACGAAACTAACTTTTTAGCAAAACTAATCTTCTGTTCATTTTATTTGAATATCATTATTAACTTAGATTTTTATAAACTAAAGTTCACTATGAATCACCCATGACATAGAGTCAGGTCCTTGGGCCAAAATCCAAAAATAACCAAATTTCTGGTCCATTTGACCCGTCACAATCTGTTTTAAGCAACTTCATTCTCATCTAAAACATGAAATCTCATCCTACCTAATCTTCAAAAAAAAAAGGTGCAAAAACTTCTTCTCTTTCTTGTTCCAATTTTTATAAATGTAATTACTGTAATGTGTTTTTCAAAAGAGTTAGAATAAAAAATTTCCTTTATTTTTTATCAATTCCATTTCATTCTTCGGCTTTTTCATTTTGTGCATGTGCTTGTCTAGACATCATTTTTAAGTCGAATCGTCAAATACTCGGGAATAAATAGTCCCGTTCGCATTTCCGACCAATGATGAATCCAAACACGTGTCTCCTTATGATTGGACATCTGATCAACGTAGTTGCAGCTGTTGCTTCGGGAATCGCTTTTCTGGTTTTTGTTCTCTCAAAAAATACAACTCCTAGTTCGTTAGAAAGAAGCAATACATTGCCCACTTCACGGCCTGCTTATAGAAAAGGTAGATACTAAGTGGTAGATGCAGCACCTAGTGGAGTGACCTATTTTAAAGATAATTGTTAGGTTTTGAACTTGTGCGGAGAAGTTAAAGACAAGGAACGAAAATAAATAAATTTTTCCTCAGTGTAAGGTCCATACCCCTACATTCTTGAAACATAGTCAGATTTTAAGAAAACACAACTTCTAACAGATTCTTCAAACTAATTTTTGTCAAAAAGAATATTACGTTTATAGAAAGCATAAAAGTAATCAGATTGTATGAGTTTACTATAAATAAATAAATTTGATGGGCTCAAGGGCTAAAGTTCAATGGGTCCAACTCAAGTCCGTTTTAAGAGGTTTAAAGACCTGATTCTACAAACTGAGAAAAGTAACGTAGAGAAATAAAAATCAAAGTTTCATCGGAAGCGATGAACAAGACATCACTTAAAAACCAGAGATAGACGAGACACCCGGGACTTCACTGGCAGCGAGAGAAATTGAACTTCCTCATAAGACAAGAATGTAGAGGAAGAATAAATAAGAGGAGGTTGGGGGGGGGGGGGGGGGGGGGGGGGGGGGGGGGGTGTGTTGGCGGTGTGGTGTTGTTGGAGAAGTGAAAAGGGCGCCAACCTCAAAGTTCTTCATGTTCCGTTCATTCTCATGGTTGTGACAGTCTTCTGTGTCCATCTCCGTCTTCATCGGCTATCACATTGTTGCAGCGTGTCTAAGACAATCCCATAATGGAAGAACCACTGGAAGAGTTTTATGTACCATTTCGTTGCACCAACTTCTTCCCGTCTCCCAAAGCATAAGGAGGCCAACATTCCAAGCCGCTCCTACTAAAAACCCCAGTCCAGTGGATATGAACAGCCCATCAAATCCAACTGGCATAGTTGGAACCTTGTCTTGAGATGTCGGTTGTGACCCATGATCCTTGCATTCTACTTTCAAAGGAAAGCCACATAACGCTTTGTTCCCTTCAAACGAAGTTTCTGAAAATGTTGCAAATTGCTTAATTGATGGAATTTTTCCCACCAATTGATTGGAGGAAAGGTTGAGAAATGATAAGAAAATAAGACCATCTGCTAGTTGCTGGGGGATCTCACCGATAAGATTATTACATGATAGGTCCAACGACTCAAGATAACTTAATTTTCCCAAAGATGGTGAAATTTGGCCTGTAAAACCATTGTGTGACAAGTTGAGAACATGTAGAAACTTGAGTTCTCCAATTTCCTCAGGTATATGTCCATCAAGGATGTTGCATGAAAAGTCAAACAAGGTGAAGATATTTAGAATCTTTACCAACTTCATATCTAGCCCTTTAGCAGTAATTGTTACCGAGTCTTCATAATACAAGGCACTTAATTGCAAAAATTGGAATTGGAGGTGAGAGAGCTTTGATTGAGAAATCTTTTGTTCACCTATCATGGGCTTCCAACTCAAGATTTTTGGAAGTTTACCAGTAAATTTGTTTGAAGCTCCATCTACAATTTGAAGCATTGGCCAAGTAACATTAGCCTTTGAACAACCTATGTCCCCATAAAATTTATTAGACCGCAAAACAAGGACACATAGCATGGATGCATTCCCCAAGTAACATGGGAAGATGTCCTCAATGAGATTATTTCCGACATTCAAGACCTTCAAATTTGAACAATTGACAAGAGATTTTGGTAAAAGTCCTTCTAATTGGTTTCCACTAAGATCTAAAGTTTGTAAACCGCATTTTTTTGGAAAGGAATTGGGAATTGAGTCATTAAGGTTATTTTTCCTTAAATTTAACACCCCAAGATTTTCACTCCTCTCAATCAAGCATCGGGGAATTGAACCATGGAAGGAATTATTAGAAAGATCCAAAACTTCAGAAAATGTAGCATTGCATATTGATTTAGGGATATGCCCATGAAAGTTATTGCTTGAAAGAGAGAAGAAAGTAATAAGATCAAGTGAGATACCAATGGTAGGTGGTATGATGGAGTGAAAATTATTCATGGAGAAATCCAAGATGAAGGCATGAGGTGGTAAAACTGGGAGTTCCCCTTGAAGTTGGTTGAAGTGAAGGTCTAGGATACTCAAGGAAGAAAGATTGGATAAAGCTCCTTCCAAAGTGATCAAGTAGTTAAAAGAGAGATTTAAGTGTTGAAGATTACCAAGTTTGAAAATTGAACTAGGTATTCTTCCATCAATCTGGTTGAGTGAAAGGTCAAGATAGGTTAGCTTGGATTGGTTTATAAAAAAATCAGGAAACTTCCTCAGCTCGCAAGAAGCCAATTTTAATGTGGTAAGTTGGGGAAAAGAGGATGATGATAAAGTAGTTCCATTATATTCAATCCATAAGCTATTGTATGAAAGATCAATACTTGAAAGATCTCTCAAATTCTGAATCACTTTGAGTTGCAAAGAGCCATTGAAGTTGTTAAAAGAAAGAGATAACATTTTAAGACTTTGGAGTTCAAAGACAAACTTGGGGATTGGACCTTTTAACTTATTGCAACTTAAATCAAGGGTGTTTAGTAGGAAAGAAGAAACCTTGAGAATTTCTTCAAGTTTACCAGAAAATTGGTTGTTGGAGAGATGTAATTTCTGCAAAGATGGATGGGAAAAGAGAGAAATTGGAATACTCCCATTAAGTGCATTATAACAAAGGTTAATACTAACCAAATGGGAGAGCTCTTGCCAGTGAGTGGATGTAATTGGACCACTTAAATCATTATGAGACAGGTTTATTTTCGTTAGATTCTTGGCCATGTTGAATGATGGAATTGATCCATTGAAACTATTGTTTGACATGTCCAAATAAACCAAATGTGTAAGGCTTGCCATTGAGTTTGGGATTGATCCATGGAAGTTGCAAAAGGAAATATCAATAATTGATAACCTTTTGAGGCTACCTAAAGAAGATGGCAATGCCCCTGAAAAACTTGTAAAGCTAAGTAATAGGGTTTGAAGGGATCCATTATAAGAAAAGTTTGGAAGAGAACCTTGTAGTAATTGATTATAAGATAAATCAAGTACCTTTATTGTTGGGATTTGGAAGATCTTTTGTGGAAATGTACCATACAACCCAGAGAAACTAAGATGGAGGGATGTTAGATTTGTGAAATTTGAGAAGAACTCTGGCACTGTTGTAGACAAAATGTTATTATCCAAACGAATAGTGGAAATGGACTTGAGCAATAGTATGGAGGGATGGATAGGGCCTAAAAGGTTACAACTTGACAAACTCAACACTCTCAACTTTGGCACTAAAGATGACAAGGCTTGACACCATTTCTTCCCATTTGTAGAAATGTTCACACCATCAAGATGAAGTTCTATAAGTTCTGAAAGATTTTGAATGAGCCTATCCAAATTTGGATTCTCAAGTATTAGAGAACTAGTTTCTGGGAAGTAAATGTTGGTTGATAAATCAAGAATAGCTAACCTTGTCAAGCGTGATATTGCAGCTGGTACCTGGCCAACAAAGCCAGCACTTGATAGGTTCAAATACATCAAATTTGCTAGCTCATCAAATTCTGATGGAATATGAGAAGCATAGAAATAGTTGTGAGCCAAACTTAGGTTCTGGAGATACCGTAAACTGAAAAGACTGCTTGAGTTAAGCCCACCTGAAATGGATTCATTTGTCAGATCGAGACCAATAACACGTCCCTCCAGGCAAGTTATACCTTCCCAAAAACAACAATCTATACTTCCATTCCACCGAGAAAGTTTTGTGGACATCTCATGATTGAATATAAGGTCGTTCTTCAATTGGAGCAATAAGGATTGCTCACTGACCAACCATTTACCAGAAACTGCAAAGAGGCAGAAGCTGAGGAAAAGTAAGCAGGTAGGTATCAAGAGAACACGTGAAAGGAAAGGAATCCTCATTGGAAGCGCAAACGAGAGACGCATACGGTAGAGAATTGAAACGTGAAGAAACTAATGGTGGAATCAAGAGGGTAAATGTAGGATGAGCTTAAACTTTTCTCTGTGGCTTTAAGACGTGGCCAACTAAAAACAAGTGGTGTTTGGTATGGAATGACAACCGAAGCTAGAAACGGGTGGTAGAAGTAGAAGAAAATGACAAAACAAAGGCACCCACAAGTGGTCCACTTGGTAAGGGTTGGGCTTGAGATCCTTGAGGTCCCAGGTTCAACTCCCCACGGGGAGCATTTGTGATTTAAGTGAGGGGTCATGGTGGTAGGTTGCTGTGCTAGCCAGAGAAAGCCACACGTAAAAGCTCATGCGACAAAACCCAGTCTCCTGAAGACTCGCGATGTGAATGTTAGGTAGGAGAAATTTCCTTGGACATCCTACTAGCATTTATTGGCCTCACTGTTAGGTAGGAGAAATTTCCTTGGACATCCTACTAGCATTTATTGGCCTCACTTTCTAAATAAAATCATGATGTATTTTTTATTTGTCTTTAGTTTAACATTTTTTTTTCATTTTTCTACCCAATAGACCATTGCTCGCCCCACAATGCACATGCTTAGTCAGTACGCATGACTACCAAATTATTGTTTACTTGACCCTAAGGTCTTCCATGGACTTTTTCTTCACAGAGAAAGCCACACGTAAACCAAGTCTCTAAATAAAAAATTTCATTGAAGAAAGCTCATGCGACAAAACCCAGTCTCCTGAAGACTCGCGATGTGAATGTTAGGTAGGAGAAATTTCCTTGGACATCCTACTAGCATTTATTGGCCTCACTTTCTAAATAAAATCATGATGTATTTTTTATTTGTCTTTAGTTTAACATTTTTTTTTCATTTTTCTACCCAATAGACCATTGCTCGCCCCACAATGCACATGCTTAGTCAGTACGCATGACTACCAAATTATTGTTTACTTGACCCTAAGGTCTTCCATGGACTTTTTCTTCAATCAACTGGTAAGTGGGACTTCTCATACCTTCCATGTTGCTTAACGAACTCTTAGGCCCAGATCGTATGAACTCTTGGGATAAATGAAAACCAATATCCGTTAACATAAACTTGACCTTTTTCACCTGAGGCTTTAATTCTTGACCAGCCGAAAACAACTCATTTTTGGCTTGGGACGGCGATCGAGATCTAAAATAGTGGGTAGAAAAGAAAGAAAATGACACAGAAATGGCAGAAGCATCAAGCGGATGAAAAGAGAAGGGAATGATCGAATCATTGTTGAAATAAACCTGGTGTCAACGATATGATCCCCATTGCCATTAATTGGGTACTTTCTGAACCTATAAAGATAGAGTAGTGATGGATATTGAGTGACTTAAATTTTAAGGAATCACTTATAGGTCTCTATTATTTAGTCTTTCAAATGTGAATTTCTCCATCTTCTGGTGCTTAAACTCGAAATCCAAACAAATTCGTTTGGACACTCGACTCATTTCCCAAAAAGTCGTTAAACTTTCCCAAAAATGTGTTTTAGTGCGATCCTCTTTATACTATTTCTTGCTTAAAATCCTTAAGGAATTTTAATAATCACTTGAAAAGCTTATAACGGAGCATTGATTTACGGAACTGGGTTTGGTAAATTACGTATCAAGATGGATACCTCATGTCTTCTCTGAGGGTTTGAAGGAAAAATCATTTCTCTTAATTTGCATCTTGTGAGAACAGCTTGGTTTAATTTTAAGCTCTCCGTCTTTGTTAAAGAGTGATTGATTTGAAAGAATCAAATTTCCAATCATAATTAAAATTTCAATGAAGGGTAGAAAGATTGAAAGCATAGCATCTCCAAATCATCCGAAAACATAAAAGGTCATTTCCCTGCTATCACCATTGCAGAAAGTCAAATAAAAATCTCATTGCGGCAGAAAAAACTGCGGTCTTTGCGACGAAACTCAAGAGAAGAGCCGTCTCTCTCTTATGTCCCATCGTCGGCCTTTGTTTGTGCGCGTCGGCCTTTGTTTATTCCAGTGGCGACCTATCAAACCTCTGACGAGGAATCCGTTCAAGCCCAGAAAAATGAAACCGATGCCCTGGCTTTCTCGGTCATCAAAAGAAAGCGACGAGCAAGTCTTCATTTTAACGTTGCAAACGTCAAGTCTCACTCCAAGTCTTTATTTGGAAATAGTTTTGTAGCGGTCTTACACCGGCATCTGGAAATCAGGGTCACGCTGACGATAGCAACATAAATCGTGAATTGTATGCCCTTGATCGTTCAACTTTATCACCATGCTCCAATATTGTAACTATACAATTTATAACTTTAATGCAACTTGTGTGAATAAACAAATCAAGCATCGGTCATAGGACTCTCAAGTGATACGACCTATCAAACCTCTGACGAGGAATCCGCTCAAGCCCAGAAAAATGAAACCGATGCCCTGGCTTTCTCGGTCATCAAAAGAAAGCGACGAGCAAGTCTTCATTTTAATGTTGCAAACGTCAAGTCTCACTCCAAGTCTTTATTTAGTTTTGGAAATAGTTTTGGAGCGGCCTTACACCGGCATCTGGAAATCAGGGTCACGCTGACGATAGCAACATAAATCGTGAATTGTATGCCCTTGATCGTTCAACTTTATCACCATGCTCCGATATTGTAACTATACAATTTATAATTTTAATGCAACTTGTGTGAATAACCAAATCAAGCATCGGTCATAGGACTCTCAAGTGATACGTGGGGCGGTCCTGGGTCCCGTCCTACAATTATTAGGAAATGACCTCAGAAATCAACGGCCTGAAATGGTCCCTCCCATTTCTATAAAATTTATATGTCAAAAAAAATATTCCCAACAACCGCGTGATGTCAACCATTCGATCAGTCGCACTCTAGGCAGCGTCATCAGCACCAAACACACCCACTTCTGATACTAAGAGACATGAGATTACTTAGCAAATCACATCCAACAAGAAAACAAGCTACTGAACAAAATAAATCAAACCCTCCCAATTGTTAACATTTGCAAAAAGATTATTCTACGTTCTCTTATATTAGTAGTAAAAGTTTATAAGAAAAATAGCTAAGAGTTTAATGCCGTTTAAGTAATGAATCCTTACCTCATTGAAGTTTAGTCTAAATAGGAGTTTTAGGGAGGGGACTCGAACCCACAACTACTGGTGGGACTATCAATTAGGATTTAGCTTAGAGAACACCATTAAGCCACGCACCCACACCCCCGGCCCCCAAATAGGAGATTAATTAGTGTCAAATTGATGCATTTCCTTATAGTGGGCCTGTGTGAGTTTGGCCCATATAGTAAAAGCCCGTAGCATATTTTAACCCTAACTTAGACTTTTATTTATTTATTTATATATCATGCCAATTCACCATCCGTTTGTACATCCGGCTCCTCATCCTTAATTAGTAAAAACAAATGTTTCTCTTTGCAAACATGACCTTTGCCCTATTTTTCATCATAACACAAGCCTTGTTCTCGAGGTGTATACATCTAAGATTCCACGATGCGTTTAATGGGGGAATGCTTATCCTCACAAGGTCAATCGGTATTGGCCCTTTGCATCTACATTACATAAGAGCAATTAACATTCATCGAAGCTATATCCATTTTGTTGCCTTGGGATGATGTTCAGTGAAATTTAGATGCAAGTGAACATGTCGAACAATATAATGATAAGAAAAATATCGTCCCACGAAGATTGGTGAATATTAAACTAATTAAGTACTAACGATGAATTAATCCTAAAATTTATCTAGCAAATTAAAATATTGTTGATAATGAATTAAAATTTAAAATTTCTAAAACGAAAACTCAAGACTAATTGAAATTGAATCCAAATAGGAAAAATCAAGACGAGAAACATGTTAGAGTTTCTGATTTCACCATAACTACTAAATATGAATTTTCATAATTTATGCCTGCAAGAATGATAATACCTATGTGATGGCGGAATCTCCTAATTTATTCACTATCCTATGTCTAGGTATAGCGAACCTACTTAGCTCATTAATTCACTGTGAGTCTGCATATGAATTAAATAAACTAAGTGTATTAAGATATGTGAATATTTCAGTTTGCACCTAAAGTCACACAAATCATATGGTATATGTCTATCCATATTAATCTATGGTTGCATATTACATGAAACAACTGCATGTCATCTCCTGTCGGTCTCAAACATGCAAATCTTATCATTTAAGTGGTAGCTAATCACCTAAAAGCATTAAACTCCGTAATATGCAACTTCACATTCATAAAATATCTCACAAAACGTAAATAATCATAACATTCATACTTCATAATCAAGTTTCCTCGTAGCTCTAACAAACTAAACTAAAACAACATATTTACATAAACTAAAGCAGTGCAAAACTGTGAACAAAACATTCTGGAATTTAAAAACATTAAAGTTGTCACCAAATGTCTTCAAATCACAAAATAAATTGCACAAATCTTCACATCACAGGGTGAAGAAGAAGCTATCTGAAGAACGGAAGAAAAACGAGCTGAAACGCGCTGTCACGCACTTTCGCACGCGCCGATGATACGCACCGCCATCCGCCGCCACGTCTTCACAGAAACTTCCAGAAACGTAGATCAGGATGCCTATGTTGCAGATCTATAAAAATATCGTGCAAATCTGCCACAGAAATGCATAGATCTAGCTGAATGGACAAAGTCGCTGTTCGTACTTCTTCACCGGAAACCGTCGTAAACCGCTGTGAAATTGGTACAGAAAGGCCGGAAATCGCTCTAGGAATTTAGATATGCTTTCAAATCGCCGAAAATCACTCCACTCTGGTCAAAAAGAAGGAAAATATGGCTAAAACGGGTCGTCGGAATGGGTCACCGGAGAAGACGAACGCCATCTGCGTTCCGGTCCGCTGTCGCGTAACCTTCCTGCGCTGGCATTCGCTCCCCTGCCTCGGTTTGTCCGGCGCCGGTCTTTTTCTCCCTTTCTCGGTTTCTCTCTTTCCTTTCCTCTTTCTGCCCGATAATATCCCCGTCCACTTTTTCTTTTTTGTTAATCAGCCTCCAAAACCCGATAGATGCCGGCAGACCTCACATTCTCACCTTTGGCCCACTTCTCTCTTTTCCTTTTTCACACGATCCAAGGCCCATTCCCTTCTCCTTTACAAGTCCACACTTGATAAAAGCTCTTCTTTTTAGCTCTCATTCTCTTTTCTCATTTTATTTTGCTTTTGTGCTTCTTTTCTTCATTTTTCTTCATTTTTCTTCATTTTTTTTCTATTTTGGGTTTGCTGCATAAAATAATAAAATATATATAAATACAATTAAATACAAATATAATCTAATAAAAATAATATTAAATATTATTTAAAATAATCAAAATAACTCTATATAAAATAGAGTTATCACACCACCTCATTCTTCACTAGCAACCTTAGCACAAACATCCTATGTGAACTAATTCCAGTTAACTCGTCCTTCATGTTGCAAATAATTTCCCACCCATTTAGCAGCCTCATCTCTAAAATAAACAATAATGTATTCCACCTTCTCATATTCATCCATGAGTTCAAAATAAAAGTAAAATTCACAGCTAGTAATCCATTCTCTAGGTTTATCCTGCTTAAAATTTTGGAAATTTAGGCCGTTGGAATTAAGATCCAGAATTACTTAGTTGCATCTAAATGCCACTATTATCTTCCTCAAAATTTAAGCCAAGCTTGCTTGCACTATGCCCACCCTCAACTGACCATAAGTAACAATATGCATAGAACCTATGTTGTTAGAGCCTCAAGTGTGATGGCCCCAAGTCATTGCTAAAGTAGGCACTAAATCAATAGGCCCCTAACCTATTTGTTGCAAATTGGACCCCAACCACTTGGTGGGCCATACTAATGGGGCCCTCAATGTATTGGTGGGATTTGCTTATTAGGCCTTAGGGCATTAATAAGTTGTGCTGCCCAGGCCCCGAAAGGATAGTTAGGCCATATTAGGCCTAAGGAAATGGCGGGCCTAGCGGCCCTCAATGAAAGTGGGGGCCTTACTACTTGAGGCCCCAAGGACTAAGTTGTTGTCCTTGGCACCTACTACGGTTCGGCCTAACCGAAGTGAATGGCCAACCTACAAGAGGCCCATAGGAAGGTCCATGTGAGGAGCTCACTGGTGTTAAAGGTAGGGTCAGTGTGGGCAATAAGGTGTGTGGCTGAGGCACCAATGCAAGGGAGGAAAATGCCAATGTAGTGGAAACTAGGTGAACACCAGTGGATGACTGGTTAGCAGCGGCCACAATTATGCCGGTGCTAGGAGGTTTGGGTGAGTGACTGACCCACATGTAGGAGACCTATGAAGGGCTTCACAAGTCTAATGGAGGAAGGCACCAGTCTAATGGGGGCAGAATAACACTAGATGGGGGAGTAGGGGCAGAAACAAGCATGCAAGTGTGCATAGGTGGGTCGGTAAAAGACAGATTTGGTGGAGGAGGCTCAAATCTGACACTCGACCCAGTCGGATCAAGGGGTTGGGTAGGTGGTTAGCTTACACCACTAGGCAACTCTATACAACAAGGGTTTGGATGGCCATGATGAGCTAAAAACCCTATGATGGGGGTTTGGGTGAAAATGGGATCCGACAAGGTAGAGGGGCTCTAAAACCTGCGCAAGTGCACGTGAGGCTAAAAGGTGGGCATCAATGTCGTTGAGCTCCTTGATGGTGGTGAATTGGTTGGGTCTATTTGGAACTCTCCAACTATGTGCTATTGTGATCAGCGGTGGGCACGACTAGGTCGAATCGGGAGTAGGGTGTTGCAAAAGAGGTTGAAGTAGGGCTTCAATGGTGTGAGGTGACATTGGGGTGTTGAAATGTTGTAAGGCATGCAAGATAGCATCTTTCCTAACTATGAGAACCTTTTGCCTAGTTGTTAAAGAAGCAAGGGCTACTTCAATTTTCTATAAGCGAGCTTTAGTTTTAGCCATGGTCTACGCATAAGTTTGGATAATGCTACTTAGGGCCAGATTAATGGCTTTAGATACCACTATTATGACAAGCAAACTCAAATTTCAAGTAACTATAGCACAATCAACTAAGAAGGTAGCTAGATTAACTACTTAAACTATCAAATACAGAAATATAGCTAAGTTACACACTAGGAATGAAAGTCTAAACGATTACAAGCCAAAGGAAACCAATTGTGGAAACTTAAGCAACATTACAACGAAAGAGTAAAGCAATTGTTGGGTTTTCTAATGCCCTCTCGATCTCACTTCTTTATCTTTTTAACTTCATTTTCTTGATTGACCTTGCCGGTTTTGCCTTTTTACAATTCTCTATTTCAACCCTTATAAGCCATATGTCCACTTCTAATGCTTGGTCCTAACATTGGTTCACCATCCATGTGGTTGTTTAAGTCATCCATCAAATGATTCATCCTTGGTTAAACTTAGCCATTTTCCTTATTTACACCCAAATGAACAAACTAGGATCATTATTATACATAAAAAATTGACTAAAGCAAACAACTTCCCTAGTTGGAGCTATGACATGGAGCTGGCCATCTATGGGAAGAAAAAAATTGGGCTTATAGATGCTTCCATCCCTTAAACTTATGCTAATTCTCATATGTTTCCCTTTTGGCAAAGGTGCAATAATGTGGTACTTTCATGGCTTTTCACTTCACTCTCACCGAACATCTACTAGATGTCAACATACTCTAAGGACACCCACCAAGTCTAGGTTCATCTTTAAGAAAAGTTTCAACACATTAGCACCAAAGAAATCACTGGTGTAAAAAAAGAGTTAGTTTAGAATGGTGATCTGGTGGAGAAATAGGTCTTCTGCCTAGAATGGCTTTAGAATCAATTAGATTCCTACATTGCTATATGTTATTTAGTTTTAATTGATATCTCTAAATTTCTCCAGTTTCAAGAAGATGGTAAACTAATTGAATTTCTTAACAAGTTGGATGAATTGTATGCCATTGGGTGGTCCCTCCCTTTGTGACCACTATCTTATTTATTATAGGCTATTGGGATGATTAGGGATGAAGAAGCCACCCGCTCCACTAAAAGCCATGGTTATGTTGATGATTTGGCCTTTGCCCTTGATTCCAATCTTTCTATCGAACCTTTCTCTTTTTCCTCTCTTTTAGGTCACGCAAAACTTGATCAATCCAATTATTCCATGTAGGTCAACCAATCCTTTTCCCCTATCCAATTTGGGCCTTCCTATCATGAGACCATTTTCATGTTTTGATCCTTAGTCTAGGTGTTTCCTAATATAAGCTCCTTGGTTTTATAGCCCATATGATTGGACTTCTTTTAGGCCAACCTGTAATTATTTCCTTGTTAGTTTGATCCATAGGCTTCCTTTTGCCTCCAACATTCGTATAGGCTTTACAAACATTGCAACTCATTCTAGGATTTGTTTTCATTATGGAAAAAAAATGTTATCTTGTTAATGAATGTCTTATGCTTGCCAAATGTACTTATTGTGGCATTCTAGGCCATACTAAAGAGAAATGTTGCAAACATAATGGTCGCCTTACCTGATAAGGCAAAAGGAATAGATTTGATAAGTGCTAATTTGTTCACCATTTTATCACTAAGGCACTTTGCAATGCAAAGGCAATGCTCTCAAGAGAATCATGATGAGGTCATTGCTATCCTTTACAAGAATAAACAAAACAAGCAAACCATTACCTATATGTTGCATAGTGCTACTCAAATCGTAGGTATTGTCCTCAAATGACTTTCCTTTTTTCCATTGACTTGTAGACTTAGGGGCCTACAATCACATCATAGGGGGCTTTGGTTACTTAATATCACCTCAATCAAGCATTCACGAACTTAGAACCATTTGGTTGCATAATGGCAAACATACCCCCATCACTCACATAGGCTCTATAATAAGTATTTTTTATATAAAGTCTTATATGCTTTTGCCTTTACTATTAATTTGTTGTCTATCATCAAATACACTCACAATAATGTTTATGCTATTACTTTACTTTTCAAATTTTATTTCTTTCAAGACTTCTAGACTAGGATAGTGGTGAGAAATGGTAGAATGAAACATGGTTTTTAATATGTCATGTCTTATTTTGATAGTGCATTTAGCCCTCTTTCAAATAATTCTATAGAAGATAATTTTGTACATCCAAAGATAAATATTTCTTATAAATCTTCTACTCCTTATATTTGTAATATCTTGTACCAAAGATTGGGGCACCCTTCTAATTAATGTTATGCATTTTGCTTTTGGTTTGCCATATTTGTCTTTGCATGAGATTAAAGCATATACCATTTGTCCACTAGCCAAGTATGCTAGATCTTCTTTTACATCTAGTACCACAACTACTATGGCTCATTTAAATTGGTGCATATTGATATTTAGAGGCCATATAAATTCCCCTCTCATTTTGGTGCTAGTTACCATCTTACCATTGTGGATGATTTTAGACATGTCACATGGACCTTTCTAATGAAACACAAAATAAACATCCTTAGCCACATACAATCTTTTTTAGCTATAGCATCCACATAGTTTAGAGTTGTCATCAAGTGTGTTAAGACTAATAATGCAGTAGAATTTTTTATCTTAACATGTGTTTCCCTTTTTTAACTTATAAGGAGTTATTTATGAGAGTTCTTACCCTTATACACCTCAACATAATGAGGTGGTTAAGTGTTAGGTGAAATTCTACATGCAAATGTACATATCAACCAAGTAATATAATAATGAGTAAAGATATTATCCCACAAAGACTAGTGCTTACTAAACTAACTAATTACTAATGATGAACAATTCTTAGAATTTATCTAGCAACTTAAAGAGGTAAAACATGGATTAACTAATTAAATTTAACTTAAAGTTGATAAACAAACATGATAGAGCATTTGATTTCACCTAGCTACTAGGTACAAATGTCAATCATTCATGCTAACAAGATTAATTCTACTCGTGATAGCAAAATTTCTTAATTTATTCACTATCCTATGTTTAGGTATAGCAAACCTACTTAGCTCATTAACTCATTATATTTCTACCCATGAATTAAATGAACTAAGTGCATTAAGATTTGTTAATATTCCAATTTATACCTAAAGGCACACAAATCATATAGTATATGTCTATCCTTATTAACCTATGATTGCACATTACATGAAGCAACTACATATTATGTCTTGTCAGTTTCAAACATGCAAATCAAATTATTTAAGTGATAGTTAATTACTTAAAAATATTAAACTCCATAATATGCAACTTCACATTCACAAAATATCTCACAAAACACACAATAATCATACATTCATACCATTATAATTAAATTACATCATAGCTCTAATAAGATAAATTAAAACATGGTATTTACAAACACAAGACAGTGCATAACTTGAACAAAACATTCTTTAAACTAGAAACACCAAAGTTGTCACCATATTGTCTTCAATTTAGAGAAAGTTTGACAAATATGCATATCAGGAAGAGGAAAAAGAGCTAGCTAGAAAATGGGAAGAAAACGAGCAGAAACACACCACTGCCACACTCTGTCATGCGCCAGTGCCACATGCCGCCATGCACTATTGTCGCTCTTCACAAAAACCATTGGGAAATAGTTAAGGCTGATGCCTGGAGTGCCGATCTGCAAAAAGATTGCACAGATTCACCCCAACAATGTGCAGATTTGAGAAAAACTCCAACTGGCATTCACCATATCTCGCCAGAAACCACCACACAAATTGCCTAAAAATAGTTGCAAAAATGCCGAAAATAGCTTCTCCTCATGTAAACCACCCAAATCTGGCCAAAAACTACTCCAATATGGCCAAAAAATGGATCTTAACCGCTGAAATAGGTTTCTCATTAGAAAGGAATGCCAACGGTTTGCTATCGCATGACTACCATGTTCTCTGCCTAAGATGTGTGTTGTCGTGTGATGCCTTTGAGCTCCAACGAGATCCTGAACACTGACAATAATCTCTTCTCCACCGCTACTCGCACAACAATCCCCCTCTTGGTTAAGTTTTCATGAAAAACATTTTTATATGGTCAATATAATCTGTTATTATACTTATTACAAGTCAATCTTTAAGACAGAACATAAAGAAACATGGCTTTGTCGTTTTTACACAGAAGTTTGTCTGAATATGCAGGGTTTGAAGGTGCCGCACGTAAATGGCTTATCAAGGGATGGAGTTGAAAATCGCTTTGGTGCATCTACAATTCAAGCATACAGTCAGCGTGTTTAGTTAATGAGGCCTATGTTTTCTACATAGTTAGTAGTTATGCATAGTTGAACGCCATTATGTGGTCTTAGGCCTTCTAGAGAACTGGTTTCGGAATCCTTTCCTCGTATCTTGCTCAGATTGATAATCACAGAACTCATAATCATAAGCTCCCATTAGGGCTTTTTTTTTTAATTAGTATATCTCAGAACAAGACTATTTTTATTATAACCTTAGTTTTGGTTAACTAAATTTTCTGTTTCTATTGTTATTCCTAAATAGTGTATCATTTGTAATAATACGTTTAATTAGGTGCTACTTTGTGCTATTATACATGGCAGATCCGTTTATAAACTTCGAATTATCGGATTCTGGTTAATGGCATGTTTATTGAACTAGTATTAGGTTTATTTCATGTGAAATGATGATCGATCTCAATCAATGTGCCAGCTGATGCGGCGGTCAAACTTTTCCGGTTAACTTCTGCGGCGGCTATTTCCTCGACCAGCAGTTCAATGGAGGATTCCCTGCGTTTGGCCGTTGATCTCAAGCTGTTGCCTTCCCTGCAGCTACGCTGTTAGCATTCGGCGCAAGAGTTTACTAGACCCTACTTTTGACCCATTCCAACGATGTTGCCCCTCCTGGTCTCTTGTAGTTGATGGGATTGGAACGCGTTTTACATCGTACTTTAACTATTGCTTTCATTTATTTGCCTATGCAAAAGATCAATTTGTACCCTTTTGTCACTTTGTAATAGAATCCGAGTTGTCAAGGTAGATTACTAAAATAAGCTACCAATTTGATAAAGTTGCAAAGATATATTTGTATTTTTTTTTCCTTGTAGTTCCAATACCACCTTGCTGGTATCGGATCAACAACTTAATTAGAAGCTAATACAATATTATCATTTAAGGTACCATCACATTATGTTAAATAATCAATATGGGGTTGTTGTCTAGCATTAATTAGAAGTAGAATGAAATTCTAAATTATATATTGTGCTTATTCACTTGTAAACAAAGATTCCTATAGATAATATTACCCCACATTTAAGTTGAGGTAGCATGTTAATTCTCATATGAAAAATATGGAATTCTAAAAATAGTTTATAAAGAGATAAATTCATCTACTCAAAACTTTAGGGTTTTAAGTCAGTTAGAAGTCATTCAATGATTTGTAACATGATATTAGAGTTTCTTTTTTTTTCCAACATTTTTATGAATACAAATAAGTCCAAAGTCCACACAATGAAAGGATAACTTAGGTTGGATCATTATAGTAAGAGGGTATGTTAAGGTTGATATGAAGTAATCTTACACTGCTAAGAGTTTTATGCTAAAACTTATATGTAATGAATAATTTCTTTACTTGAGTTAGCTTTTAAACTAGATATGAAGTTTGTAACACATTGTTTGCTTAATAAGTAGTATGTATTATCACTAAATCAAATTCATTATATTTTTAGGATTAAAAAAAAAATTGTGAGTGAAAATAGAACAAGAGCCCTTTCGCTTTTGGTATTTCTAAATTGTAGAAAATGAGATTTTATTAAGTTCTAAACAAGAGATTTCATTTGGATGTTACTTTCTTTTTCTATTCTTATAACTTGATTTATGACAAAAATGGTTTTTTATAGAGGTTTTGATTTTTCAAAAGAACATTTACCATAATAATATTACTCAATTAATGGCAAGTTATCTAAGCCTAATTAATTTGCATTGGATAATAATATTTATCAATGGGACTGAACATAGATAACATAGTTTTCCAAATAAAAATGTATAAAATTATACGATAACAAGTTATTATGACACATTTTAAAGAGAGTTTTCGTTTTGTTTCTTGACACCAATATTATTTTGTTTATTTGTGCACGGTTTGAAGTGGACATTCAAAATTAATTGTTCCGGTGACGAGGATGAACCTCAATGTTTCTTGTAGTATTTTCTATTCGGTTGATATTCTTCTACATGGTTATGTAAAGTTGAATTATATTTGGTTTGATTTATGTTTTGGCAGCTATGAATTGTAAGTTGTAAGGTTGATTTGTACGTGATAATTTGCTGTAAGCATGGACTGTAATTTTGATTGTTAATTTCACTTGTTTTCTATTGGAATCTTGTAGAATTCCTCCTTCCACTAAAACAAAGTAAAATGAATTGGGACAGAATTATTGGCTTCAAACATTAAGATTCTCAGTTCGAATCCCCTCATCTTCGTTACCTAAAACCTTCCTATATGTTCAGGTAGAGGCAAGGATTTTATGAACCCATTTTCTAAGACACTGAACTTCGAAACTCTTAAAACTTTTCACGGATAAACTTGTCAAATAGTCCACAGAAACTTTAACAGACATTTATGTCACTGCTGGGTTCTAACCGAAAAGATTGACCCAGATCCGTGATATTTACGCCTTCCCTTTTCATTGCTTTGTGGCTTACAGTTGTTTGTCATTGAGCGCTATCCACGGCCTAACCAGTCCGGTGGAAGTTTTTTCTGTCTTTTGAAAGAGTCAACCAATTCTAAACCATTCATGTGTTTTGTTTCACCCCTTCACTTTAATCACTGCCACTTATCCAGTTCAGTTTTAGTAGCACACAGTGCACACATTTCCCAGACAATTCCGTCACTGGCTTTTACTCAGGAATGCCCAAGCCATGGCGTCTCTGGCAATGCTTTTCTCTCTTGCTTCTTCCACTGCTCTTTCATGTCTCCCATTCTGATGTTGGCAACGCCGCCCACCACAGACCCCCGTATCTGCGTGAGTCCAACTGAGACAAAACTGTAGCTCCGAACATAACTTATGTGACTTGGCCTGATTTTATATTTTCGTTTGGGTCATGATCATACAGCCACTGCATGTTACGGAAGCGCGGCTTCACAGTTCCCGTCGAGCAACCTGTTTGGGTCGGCCGGGGAGGGGATATGGGACAACGGTGCTGCCTGCGGGAGACAGTATTTGGTGCGGTGCATAAGCGCTGCTGTACCCCGGACTTGCATTCCAGGGGAGACCATCCAAATAAAGATCGTTGATCGTGCACGTACTTCGGTTTCCAGGTCTTCCAGGCCTGGTGCTACCATTGTTCTTTCTACAACTGCATTTAGGAGAATTGCCAACCCTTCCGCCGCCTTCATTAACATTGAATTCCAACAGTGAGTCTCTTGGTCTTTCTTAATAGAAATTCTAATTTTTTTAGACTAGAGTAGGTTAAATAAAGATATCTCAATATATATGAATATTGATATAAAGTATTTTAATATGATATTTTTTTTACTTGTACACGTATAACAAGTATCAAATTTGAAATTAAGAGATCCCAAACATCACTTGTTTCCAACTAAACCAAAGCACTTACCGATTTAATATAATATTTAAATTTAGATTAAAATGAAACATCCATTAACTCTTGGATTAAGTTTTCATGGAAAATATTTTTATATGGTCAATATAATATGTTATTATACTTATTACAAGTCAATCTTTAAGGCAGAAGATAAAGAAACAGGGCTTTGTCTTTTTTACACAGAAGTTTGTCTGAATATGCAGGGTTTGAAGGTGCCGTACGTAATTGGCTTATCACGGGATGGAGTTGAAAATCGCTTTCGTTCTTCTGAAATTCAAGAAGACAGTCATCGTGTTTAGTTAATGAGCCCTATGTTTTCTTCATAGTTAGTAGTTAGGCAAAGTTGAAAGCCATTAGGTGGTCTTAGGCCTTCTAGAGAATTGGTTTTGGAATCCTTTCCTCGTATCTTGATCAGATTGATAATCACAGAACTAATAATCATAAGCTCCCATTAGTTTTTTTAATTAGTATAGCTCAAAACGAGACTATTTCTATTATAACCTTAGTTTTGGTTAACTAAATTTTCTGTTTTTATTGTTATTCCTAAATAGTGTATCATTTGTAATAATACGTTTAATTAGGTGCTACTTTGTGCTATTATACATGGCAGATCCATTTATAAACTTCGAATTATCGGATTCTAGTGAATGGCATGTTTATTGAACTATTATTAGGTTTATTTCATGTGAAATGATGATCGATCTCAAGCAATGTGCCATGGAAGTGCCAGCTGATGCGGCGGTCAAACTTTTCCGGTTTACTTCTGCGGCGGCTATTTCCTCGATCAGCAGTTCAATGGAGGATTCCCTGCGTTTGGCCACTGCTCTCAAACTGTTGCTTTCCTTGCAGCTACGTTGTCAGCATTCGGCGCAAGAATTTACTAGACCTACTTTTGACCCATTCCAACAATGTTGCCCCTGCTGGTCTCTTGTAGTTGATGGGATTGGGACGCGTTTTACATCTACTTTAACTATTGCTTTCATTTATTTGCCCATGCAAAAGATCAGTTTGTACCCTTTTGTCACTTTGTAATAGAATCCGAGTTGTCAAGGTAGATTACTGAAATAAGCTACCAATTTGATAAAGTTGCAAAGATATATTTGTATTTTTTTCTTGTAGGTCCAATACAATCTTGCTGGTACCGGATCAGTAACTTAATTAGAAGCTAGTACAATATTATCATTTAAGGTACCATCACATTATGTTAAATAATCAGTATGGGGTTGTTGTCTCGCATTACTTAGAAGTATATTGGAATTCTAAATTATATCTTTTGCTCATTCACTTGTAAACAAAGATTTTCGTAGAAAATATTACCTCACACTTAAGTTAAGGCAGCATGTTAATTCTCATATGAAAAATATAGAATTTTAAAAGTAGTTTATAAAGAGATAAATTCATCTACTTAAAACTTCAGGGTTTTAAGTCAGTTATAAGCCATTTTATATAATTTATAACATGATATCATAGTTTTTTTCTTTCTTTCTTTCAACATTTTTATGAATACGAATAAGTCTAAAGTCCACACAATGAAAGGATAACTTAGGTTGGATCATAATAGTAAAGGGGTATATTAAGGTTAGTGTGAAGTAATCTTACACTGCTAAGGGTTTTATGCTAAAACTTATATGTAATGAATAATTTCTTTTCTTGAGTTAACTTTTAAATTAGACATGAAGTTTGTAATACATTGTTTGCTTAATAAGAAGTATGTATTATCATTAAATCAAATTCATTATATTTTTAGGCTATCCATATCTTAACTATTAATAAATATACAACCATCAGAACGAGAAGTATTGAAGATATTTCAATTCTCCAATTCCAAATCAACTTGTTACGTGAGTAATCTGGGGGGGGGCAGCACCGGTCTACGAAGGGGCTGGATGTCGTGGAGCCAAGGCTCGTGCTTTTGTTTTCGACCAATGATGGAAGAGAAAGTGTTGGGAGAAGGGAGTGATTTGCTTGGAACACGTTTTCCTTTGAGGGGAAAACAACCTCTTTACAATTTCAGGGTTACAAAGGATATCCCCAAGGGATCACAAAAGCCCGGTATTTATCACCACGTAGTTGCTCCTAGCTACTATGCACCTACCTACTAGTGTCCATACCGAATCTTACCAAAATATACGAGAGCTACACTCCCGCCCTTACTTCTAAGGTTGCTTCACGTCTTCTTCTTCATTAAGATATTAGCCCTTACTCCTTAAATGCCGACAGAGACTTCTGCATCAGAGTACAAGCACGCTTATCCAAAAAGCACTCAATTCTTTTGCAGAGGTGACTATCGTGCTGGACACTATCTCAGCGTCCCACCTCAATAGGCCCTGACATACCTCCCCCCATGACATGATCCTTGTCCTCAAGGTCAATTTGGGGAAAATCTTCCTTTAGCTCCTGCTCATCCGCCCACGTTGCATCTTCAGGATCTAACCCGCTCCACTGTACCAACACCTGGGAACGCCCTTTATGCACTCTTTTCTCCAGAATGGCTTCTGGAGGGACCATCCACTCATCTCCCTCTTCGGCAAGCTGGGGAAGGTTCTCGGCAAGCCGGGCCTGTGGTGATAAGAATTTCTTTAGTTGCGAAACATGCACCACTGAGTGAATTCGACTCCCCTTCGGCAAGTCAAGTTTATAAGCCACTGCTCCAATTTTACCCGTGATCTCATAAGGCCCAAAGAAACGAGCAGATAATTTAAGGCTCCTACGAATTTTCAAGGATGTCTGTCGATACGGTTGAAGTCGTAGGAAGACCCAATCCCCAACTTGATATTCCACTTCAGTCCGTTTTTTGTCGTATTGAGCCTTCATCCTTTCTTGAGCTTGCTGGAGTTGGAGTTTTAACTCCTTAAGCACTGTATCGCGAGTCTGCAGCTCAGCATCTACTGCTTCAACTTGGGCAGTCCCGGGAACATAAGACAAGATAGTTGGTGGGGACTTGCCATAGACCACTTCGAAAGGGATTTTACGAGTTGAGGAATGGACTCGAGTATTATAGCAATACTCCGCCCAAGGAACCCATTTTCCCCAATCCTTCGGCCTGGCACTTGAAAAACAACGCAGATACATTTCCAGGGATTTGTTGACCACCTCTGTTTGCCCGTCCGTCTGTGGGTGGTACGAAGATGAGAAGTTGAAGGAAATCCCTTGCAACTTAAATAACTCGGTCCAGAACTTGCTCGTGAACGTAGCATCTCTGTCACAAACAATAGACTTTGGAAGGCCGAATTGATTAAAAATATTCTCATAAAAAACCTGTGCGATGGAGCTTGCCGTGTAAGGGTGGCTGACTGGAATGAATCTAGCAAATTTGGACAAACGGTCGACCACCACTAGCACTGTGTTTTTGCCGCGGGAAGGGGGAAGACCTTCAACAAAGTCCATGGAAATGTCTTCCCTTATTTGGTTAGGGATTGGCAGCGGACTTAACAACCCAGCAGGGTGTCGTGTTTCCCCCTTGTGTCTTTGGCAAGTTTCACACGTTCGTACACATTCCAAAACATCTTCCCTCATTGAACGCCAAAAAAATACCGCTTGCATCCGTTGGAGGGTCTTATGAAACCCTTCATGGCAACTATCATGTACTTCTCGTAGAATGATCGGCACCAAGGGTGATTGTCGGAGGAGAAAGATGTGCTTTTTGAAAAACAACACCCCTTCTCGGAATTCCCAAGGACCCGTGAGCTCAGCTGCTTGGACCTTTTTGACTAAGAGTTGTAATTCCGGATTGGATGCGGTTTCCTCTCGGATGGGATCAAGCCACCTGGGAACTGGACTAGATATTGCATAACTGCTCGTGGGATGGATAGCAGCTTCCTCCTCCCACTTTTTCCCAGTCACCACTTTTTCTTCTTCCACTTCATTTTGTCTGGACAGGGCGTCAACAACACGATTTTTACTTCCTGGTTGGTATTGGATATCAAATTCAAACCCCATGAGCTTCTGTAACCAGCGTTGTTGGGCTGGAGTAGTGATCTTCTGCTCCTATAAAAACTTCAAGCTTTTCTGATCACTTTTGACTGTAAACTTTCTACCCAGCAAGTAGTGACGCCAGTTCTTTACTGCTAGGACCAAGGCAAGAAGCTCCTTTTCGTATGTAGACAGGGAACGATTTTTTCCATGAAGGGCACGACTGAAAAAGGCTAGTGGTCGGCCTTTTTGGGATAGGACTGCTCCCACGCCCGCATTAGAAGCATCACATTCTACCAGAAATTCCTGAGTAAAATCTGGCAAAATTAGTACGGGAGCTTTGGACATTACCTCTTTTAGTTGATTGAAGGCAATTTCTGCCTCCATTCCCCATTTGAAAGCGCCCTTCCGTAACAACTCAGTTAGGGGTGCAGCTAGTTTCCCATAGTCTTGGATGAACCGACGGTAATATCCCGTCAAGCCGAGAAAACCCCTTAGAGCCTTGATGGATCTAGGAGTGGGCCATTCTTGCATTGCCTGAATTTTTTCCTTATCCACCGAGAGTCCTGACTTCCCCATAAAGTGACCCAGGAATTTTATCTTGTCCCTGCCAAATTCACACTTTTCCAATTTTGCAAAAAGATTATGAGCCTGCAAAATAGTTAGTACCTTTCGCACATGAGATAGATGCTCATCCTCTGTTTGGCTATATACTAGGATATCGTCAAAGAAGACAATGACGAATTTTCTAAGAAATGGCCGGAAAATCTCGTTCATCAATGCTTGAAAGGTGGCCGGGGCGTTGCAAAGCCCAAACGGCATGACGAGAAATTCGTAGAGTCCAAATGGAGTACGAAATGCAATTTTTTCAACGTCTTCAGTCCGCATCCGTATTTGATGGTAGCCCGCCCTTAGATCAAATTTTGTAAAAATTCGGGCTCCCTGCAATTCATCAATAAGTTCATCAACAGTAGGGATGGGGTAGTTGTTTTTTACCGTGAGTCGATTGAGGGCACGGTAATCTACACACAATCGCCAGCTCCCGTCGGCTTTTTTTACCAAGAGTACTGGGGAGGAATAAGGGCTTTGGCTGGGTCTGACAATGCCGTTTTGCCTCATTTCCCCGACTAATCTTTCTATTTCCCCTTTCTGGAAATGGGGATACCGGTAGTTTGGTGCTGAGACTGGAGCACTGCCTTCCTTCAGGCGGATTGCATGGTCGCAACTCCGCGGTGGGGGAAGTTGTGTGGGCTCAATGAAGACGCCACCATATTCGCGTAGGAGTTCCTGCAATTTGATTCCGATTTCCACTGGTTCTGTCTGGTTGAGTTTTCCAAGGCTGGCTTCTCCTGTCATGAGTGTCATGAGCTTATCCGAGGTGGAAAGCTCCTCACAAATCGTGGTTGACACGTGTCCCACTCCAGCCTCCTTTAGTGATGGAAGGGCTGTTAGCATTTGCAATTCCATCACCGCCTGCTTTCCAGTGTCTCCCCGAAGCCTTTTCTTTGAGGGCCGTAACAAGTCATCTTCTGCCTGCGTTAAACCTTGCAATTCCACTGTTTTCCCTTCCACCCTGAAAGCCATATATAGTTTAGAAAAATCCCATTGAATGAGACCTAACTCACCTAACCAAATGGTTCCCAGAACTGCTTCAGAGCCCTTCAACGGAAGTAGGAAGAAGTCAACCTTCTGGGGAATGCCTTGGAGGGTCAGGCGTACTCCTGTGCAACATCCGTCACTCACCACCGAGTCTCCATTGGCCACCATGACATTGTATTTTCCTTTTTTTTCTGGCTCCATTCCAATTTTTCTAGCAATATCTTGGCTTAAGAAATTGTGAGAGCTACCAGAATCAATCAAAACGGTTACCTCTGTGTTGAAGTCGACTAACTTGCCAGACACCGTCATTGTTCTGTGATTTTTTCCCCCGTATATTGCATGCAAAGAGATTTCTGGTGGCGTGTCAAGTTCTTTCGCACCCTCTTCAGTCTCCTCCCTGCCCGCCTCTGTTTCTTCATCAGCCATTAAGGGACCCATGAGTAAGAAGGCAAGTTTACACTTATGGCCAGGTAGATACTGCTCATCGCAGTTGAAACACAAGCCCTTGGCCTTTCGCTCGGCCATCTCACTTGCTGAGAGTTTCTTTATTGGCATTGACCGTTTGTTGTCGGCATCTGGTTTGGGCCACTGCTTCTTCTGTCCGCTATTGCTGGAACTCCTTTCTTGCACCTTAGACTCGTATAAACGAGCCAATCCCACTGCTGCTGCCAAGTCAGTAGGTTCTCTAGCCTGTACATCAATTCGAATGGAGTCTTTCAGGCCTGTGATGAAGCATCCGACCACTTGTTCTTGAGTGAGTGATCCCGCTTTTATAAGGAGTTTAGCAAACTCAGCCTGGAATTGTTCTACAGAGCCAGTTTGACGCAACTTGGTTAGATCACCAAAAAAATGACGGTACCTGGAGGGGCCATATCTCTGAAACATTGCTTCTGTGAGTTGCGTCCAAGACAGTTCGCCTGTTGGACTTTGCTCCTTAAGGACTTTGTACCATATGTGGGCATCGCCGTCTAAGTTCCATGAGGCCAGCATGACCTTCTCATTTTCTGGAATTTGATGGTAAGAGAAGTATTGTGAGGCTTTATCGACCCAACTCGTGGGATCTTCCCCACCTGCATAGTGCGGAAAGTCCATTTTGAGAGTTTGTCGACGATTGTGGGTCACCGGGCCTTGTCCTCCAGGGATTGAACCTTCACCATGCTCGAACTTTGGCTTGACTTTTAGTTCATCCATGCGGACATTCATTTCCGCAAACTGGCGTTGGATTGCTCCCATCATCTCCGTCAGTTGTTTGCCCATTTCTGCTTTCATATCAGATACCACTTTGGAAAAGTGAGGTTCAGCCATGACCGGTGTCGGCGACGGAACCAATCTGTTACGTGAGTAATCTGGGGGGGGCAGCACCGGTCTACGAAGGGGCTGGATGTCGTGGAGCCAAGGCTCGTGCTTTTGTTTTCGACCAATGATGGAAGAGAAAGTGTTGGGAGAAGGGAGTGATTTGCTTGGAACACGTTTTCCTTTGAGGGGAAAACAACCTCTTTACAATTTCAGGGTTACAAAGGATATCCCCAAGGGATCACAAAAGCCCGGTATTTATCACCACGTAGTTGCTCCTAGCTACTATGCACCTACCTACTAGTGTCCATACCGAATCTTACCAAAATATACGAGAGCTACACTCCCGCCCTTACTTCTAAGGTTGCTTCACGTCTTCTTCTTCATTAAGATATTAGCCCTTACTCCTTAAATGCCGACAGAGACTTCTGCATCAGAGTACAAGCACGCTTATCCAAAAAGCACTCAATTCTTTTGCAGAGGTGACTATCGTGCTGGACGCTATCTCAGCGTCCCACCTCAATAGGCCCTGACACAACTATTCAAGGAATCTCATGTAAAACATATTAACAATATCAAAACTAATAGAATAGTAGAAGTGCGACCTATGAGACTTAAGATGACATAAGATTCGAGAATGTAATCAAAAGTTTCAAAAGCCCATTTGGATTTAGCGGGAATAACAGTCCATAAGAGTTGGTAATAACTGGACTTCAAAGTGGCCACATCATTATTATAGTGGATGATGCTGAAGATTTTTCAGGCAATACTACATCACACCTTAGCTTACGGCAATGCCATCCAATTGTTACGTGACAAAGGCACATGCCACAAAGACTTATGCGAGACCAGAGACAAACAAGAGATCCAATGTATTTTCAAAATGCTGAAACAAATCAAGCTTTAAAAAATAGAATTTCACATAAACAAAAATCTGCTTTTGTTTCTACTTGATTTCTTGTACTTTTATCGGCGAATATAGCTATTCTTACTTGATGCCAACGGATTCACGGGCGGGGCCTCTATAATCCTTTTGCACATGCCTCCTCGACGTCTAGAAGGGGCCCGTGAAGAACGACGACTAGATAAAAGAAAAGATGCCCAGAAAAAAGGCATCATTCAAGCCTCAGATTGTGAGAATACAAACAATAACAGCTATGTTTTGTGCAGTCAACACGGTGATGTCCCAACATTTACGCCTGGATTTCGTACACTTCCATCTCTTTTCGTACACTTCCATCTCTAGGCTCAATGCACTTTTTTCCTTTCTTCCTTCTTGCTAGGGTTCATACATCTTTACCCTATTAGTTTTCATCCATTGACTCTCGTCAAGCTTACCTTTTGTACCTTCAGCCCTAGAGGAAGAAACACAACACTATGTTACGAACCCATCTACGCGGCATGATCGAACGGTGAAGCTTAAAGGAGCGTGAATGTCAAGACAACTTCATCGTCACTTTTGTGAACCTGGCACTTGAGTGCATCAGGCCATCATTGCAGCGTAGTCACGGGTTGCTTAGGAAATTGATCAAAGGTAGCCAATACTAAGAGCGTGCAAAGTGGCGTGCAAGTAGCTGAACGTTGTAGCTACAGTCTTTCCGTGTATTAGCTTTATTTGTACACCACATAAAGACTAGAGATTTAGGAGAGTTCAAACATAAACAAACCTACAACCATTGTCCTACCACTATAGTAATGGCATGCTTTAGGTAATTCAACAGTAACAATGATGCCATTTTGTGAGCAGGCATGTAACTAAGACCACAAGGTCCTAGGTTAGACACTTTAACTCTCCCATACCAGGACCAAACAACGGACAAAATAATGTTATCCAACGTGTTACATTGTAGGGTCTTTATGCTTTTCTTTTCTAGATAAATTTGTTTGAAGTTTTACCAAAATTCCTAGGTCAACTACTACATCCATAATGACAAAACAATATGTCGAAATTTAGGGTTTGTTTCGTACGGTTAATATCTTAACTTGTTACATTGTTTATATAGTAATATATTTTCATTTTTACAAATCGATCTCAAAGAAAGAATTAAGCCTTAACATGATACCTCTTTTCAAATTCTATTTGTTTGTATTATGCTGCGTTTGGAATCTCAGACTTCAGACTCTCTTTAGCAGCAGCCACATAGGAGTCAGCATGCTTCGTTCTGGATAATTTATTCAGAGGGTTTAGTTCAGAATTGAACACGGGCAAGTATGGAAGGCCCTCGAGAGATAAACTCAACCGACATAGCCCATCCTGAAGTCACAAACCTCTCAAGATTAACTCTCTTCTTTTAAGACACGAGGATAATACTAACAAATTGTATGAATATCATTAAAGTTTAGTGTAATAATTATACATTAAATAATAAAATAAAGAATTATAATAAATGATTGAGTCATTAAAAGAAAGAATTTGACTATAAAACTTTTCAAAACATATTTTTTAACTTGTATTTATTGTATATAAGCTGAACACAGTAAAAGATTCTTTCAAAATAAAATCATTTACATCTTAATTTTATTGGTAAAAATAAGAAAAATTGTTTGAGAAATATTTTTTTATTTTAAAATATAAAAAAACTCAAAAAAATATCATTTCGAGTAAAATTTAATCTCTATTTTTTTATAATTTTCATAAATCTTGTATTATTGGAATGCATCCATATGTTCCTGTATATTAATTTTTATTAATATAAACTTACTTTTTTATCAAAAGAAATTATACATCAAATAAGTACATTAACTGTTTGATTATCCATTTTGGGATGACTTATCAGGATTGGAGTTTTAAGCCGAATTGGAATCAGCCCAAATTCGTAGTCATAATCTTGATTCATCAGGATTAGAGTTCTAGGCCTAATTGGACTCAGCCCAAAGTCGTAGCCATAGTACTTCTTTTCTGTTCGTTAAATTCGGGAGGATACTCTGTCAAGCTTCGTTCTTTATCCTTCGGTCTCTTTCCTCAGCTCCACGAAATCTGCTAGAGATCGATCTCTCTTTGGTCGCTCAATCTTTGCTTTGAGGCAGAAAAGATGTCAGGGAAAGGCGCAAAGGGATTGATAATGGGCAAGACCCCTGCCCTAAACAAGGATAAGAAGAAGCCCACCACGCGCTCCTCTCGAGCTGGTCTTCAGGTTCCCTCTGTCGCTCTTTCTATATAATGTTTTGGTTTTCTTCAAGTTCCCCTTTTTATTTCTGATTGATTAGGGTTTCTCTGTTTCTAATATTGGAACTTTTTAAAACATTTGTAATAATCTACACGCTCTTATGAGTTTTTATAGCTTTTTTTTTTTTTGGTCAATTTTGATTGTTTTTGCTGAGGGGTTTTGATCGGCGGTTTGTGGGTTATAGATTCCCCTTCTTTTGTGTGATCTTTTTGACACTAAAACTAATTCAGCTGCTAAGAACATGTAACGGTATTAAATTCAATAATCAGGTCATAAATTTTACATTTTTTTGAGCATGCAACCTCGACTGAGCGGTCTGTATCCATGTCTCTTGCGTGCTTGAGTCCTTGCATGTTTGTAGTGTGTTGTTTATGGTCTTTTTTTGTTTTTGCTGGTGAGTTTTGTATGAAGTTCATTCACCTCATACTTGTCAGGATTCGTTTTTCCTCTGGTCTAATTTGCTCAAAAACTAGACGCTAAGTTATTTTCTCGTTGTATGAAAGATTTAGTTGCATTTATATTTGGATGGTAAAATATGTAAAATGAACATCAATTGAGGTCTAAGTATATGTTTTTCGTTACTTCTATTTGTTCCAATCTCCTTCCTCTGTTGAATAAAAAGATTGTTGGCCTTCCCTATTCTTCATCCGTTATCTTTACTTTGGAAAAGAAGATCATACTGAGCTTTTTGTCTTTTGAGGAGTTGTGAGGTATTGTTTTATGGTCAACGGATGACAGTTGTGGATTATCTTAAAGAGAGAGTGTGAAAGAGAGAATGAGAAAAAGATAATCTTTGGTAGACTTGTCCCTTGGTTGGTCCAAAGTGATGGTTGTCTCAAGCTCAGAAAGTTAGAAAGTGATAACAGTTTAGTGGAAAGTGAGATAATATTGAAGCATGAGAAACTGTAAGTGAGGCTGCAAATGTCAATAAATTATTGTCATTCACATAAGGCGCATTACAAACTAGGAGAAACTTCGTTGGAAACTGTTTCTATGCTTAGTTGAAAAGATTTTGAGCAAGCCCAACTGAGTCTTCATCATTCATTGAAGCAGATTGTTGTATACAGTCATTATGGCTTATAAATTTTGTTGAGTTGCGTGTGAAGTTTCTCAAACATTCTGTTCAATCTGAGTATAAACTTTTTTGATGTTCTCCTGGCTATTAGGTATGAATTTTTGTTGGGTTCCTAAAGTTGAGACAGTGTATGATAGTTGAATGCTCTGATTAGTTGGATAACTGTAATGTTGGGAGTAATTGAGTCATTGGAGTAAGCTTGTAACTAGGTCTGGAATTATGTAGACATGCTGGTTGATGTTCCTTATTCTCCTTTTCTCAACTTCTGGCTTATGCATCTTTGTTGTCCTATATGTATGTTTGGAACTTAAGAAGAGTTTCCAGTCTCTAGTTATATGTGAGAGACCTATAACAATATTTCTCGGATTAAAAGTTTATGTGGGATCAGAATTTAGTGTTATACCTGAAGACGAGGTTAGTCTTTGATGCCTCTTGCCTTTCATGGTCCTTATGTCTCATTCTTCCTTTTGCGCTAAAATGCCAATTCAATTGCTGTTTAAACTAGCAGAAGCAGAAGGCACATCAGTCATGAATGTAAAGATGTCAGTTTGGGACCTATGTTTACTGCCCTCGATAAAGGACCAATTTCAGTAAACCCCATCTCAGCTAGATATGCTCGTCTTAGACAGAACTATTCCGTAATCTTGGAGGTATAATATGCTTGTAGACTAGATCAGGTTTTGATGAAGGGTGCTCTTTTAAGGGAAATTTTATTTGGTTTTGTATTTTACTTGGTCTAATATTAGTAACTTGTGGATGGATTTAATTGCTTGCCTATATATTTTGAAGATCCTCTCTTTCCTAGTAAAGTCCTGATTAAACTGATGGGTGTATCCATCTACAGTTTAAGTTTGTCGAGTTGTACTCATTGCACTTTCAGTTCACCATCGAGTTGACATTATGGATATGAAATTGCAGTTCCCTGTTGGTCGAATTCACCGTCTGCTTAAGTTAAGGGTCACAGCTCATGGAAGAGTTGGTGCAACAGCTGCTGTGTACTCTGCTGCGATTTTGGAATATTTGACTGCAGAAGTATTGGAACTGGCGGGTAATGCTAGCAAAGATCTGAAGGTTAAGCGCATAACACCTAGACATCTGCAGCTTGCAATTCGTGGTGATGAAGAACTTGACACACTCATCAAAGGAACGATAGCTGGTGGAGGCGTGATTCCCCACATTCACAAGTCACTCATCAACAAGTCTTCAAAAGAGTGAAATTGTGCATATATTATTAACTAGGTTTGGTAGAATGAACTTGCTGTGTACATTTTGCGGTATGGTGATATCTTACTGGGGGATGTTGGGCCTTCTTCAGGGTTGGAAATTATTGGCCCCTTATGCAGGAATTACAGGACATCTGGTCTGTTACTCGTAGTAGGCTTTGGGGACATTTGGCTTGGTTGTGTTATAGTACTGGAATGTGAATGAATATATCTTCCAGATAGGTTACAGCTTGGCTGGATTCTTCGTGCACATGCCCTTTTACAGCTCCATTTCATCAAGTCTATAATACAAAATGAATATAGAAAATATTCTCATTCACTAGACATTCGTCCATTTCCAATAGAGCATGTTTAGAACGCTTGATCCTGGTGCGCCATAGATAAGAACCTGTCATCATTGCATGGGGAGAGGCAATTAGGGGCATTTTTCTTTTAATTCTTCAATGCCATAGATAGTAGAACCTTAACTTGTGTACCTCCTGTATTGATGGGTTGATGATTTTAGGTCTCTTTCTTGAATGAGATAATATAACTATGCTACAAGGTTGTTGCTGATTATCAAATATAAGGTTCATCATGTCGCAAAATTTGTTTGATAAGGGTATTAAGTTTTGAGATCTAAAATAGAATAATAAGAAAGAATTAAAAATAATGTATTATATGTGTTATATGTATGAACAAAGTAAAATCTATCCAGTAAAATCTCAATATGTGGGTCTAGAATAAAAAATTGGTAAATATATTACAATATTTAGAAATAATTAGAATATTTTTTCAATGTTGAGTATAGTTCTCAGAAATGAAAATTTGCAACCATTTCCATAACATTAAAAAAAATGTTTTGAAGTGATAACATTTGCTAGATGACCTTAGCAAGCATCATACAATTGTCAAAGAGTTAGGAAAACCATTGTTGGGTCACATATCACACATGTTATACTCTATCACTCATAAATTAAATCTATATGATCTTTTGTATACATGACGAGAGGATGTATTAAACAAGACATAATTTTTATGTCTGTATATTTCCTTCTCTTAATGATATTAATTTGAAAAAGAAAGCGTTAACCTTTCTTTTTCCAACACGGAGAAACAAATTGTGATACGGACTAGTGCCAACTATGTCTAGTTGGTGATTTAGTTAAGGATATAAAAAGTAGTAGTGTTGTGCACAACTTTTCAAGTAGTTAAAGTTGGTTGCTTTTTAAAGGATGAGTGGTGGCGTTGTCACCTTTCATTTCAGATTTTAAGGGATTCTGTGGTGGAAAGATGTTCCATTCAACTCAAAAGAGGTCTTCAATTGTGGTTTGCGTTGCAAACTTTGTGGGAGAGGATGCCGAATGTTGCTGTTAGATAAATAATCTAATGTTAGAGTAAAGAACATTCATAATATGACTTATAAGCTTGAACAATTCTTCTCCTAGTCAATATTTCAGAAGAGAGAAAAGGGTAAGGAAAGCAATGCACTTATCCATATGAACACGAATAGTTAGATCCCGGGTCTAATGCTGTTGGGACTTTCTGAGTTGATGTGAGCTAAACAGCCATCTCCGATCACCAAACGAACACTGTATGAAATAGCCGGTAACTCACAAATCAAAACCCATAACCCGTTTCTGAAAACTAAGTCGAACTTGATCTGATACCACAGAAAATCAGAACTAGCACCGTAGTATCATCCTAACAAAGAGTAACAGTTAACAGCAATCCATGGAAATTAGGCCTAAAGATGATCAGTAAAGGAAACTACAATACACCATTGGCACGATCTTTCCACCAACATAATAACACAAAGGTCGAAACCACTACATATCAGATGGCTGAGACCTTGGGAACATCTACGGGAAACTGGTGGATCTCATCCATCCATGGGCTTTTCTCTTTTGCTGGATTTATAGTGCGTAGGGACTTCCAAACTGCACTGTTACATTTGAACCCAGAGCCAAATGCTATCTGCCATACTCTGTCCCCCCTCTTCATCCTCCCTTTGGCTTCGGTGTAAGCCAATTCATACCAAAGAGAGCTGCTGGAGGTGTTGCCAAATCGGTTAAGTGTCATCCTTGAAGGTTCCATATGCCAATCCGAAAGCTGCAAGTTCTTCTCCAATTCATCCAGGACAGCTCTTCCTCCGGCATGAATGCAGAAATGCTCAAAAGCCAGTTTAAAATCTGGGATGTAAGGCTTGAGCTTCATTTTGAAAAGTTTTCTCCCAACCAATGTGGCAAAAAAGAGCAATTGTTCAGACATTGGCAGCACAAGAGGACCCAACGTAGTGATGTTAGTCTTCAGAGCATCTCCAGCAACTGCCATTAGATCCTTGGATAAAGAAACTCCAATCTTCCCTGCGGAATCCTCTTGTTGAGTAACACAAGAGAAGCACTTATCGTCAGCACCTTTGTGGGTTCTAACTGTATGAGCCAATCGATACTTCGATCGACTCCGGTCGGACCTCTTGTTTGAAAGCAAAATTGCAGCCCCTCCCATTCTAAACAAGCAGTTCGAAACAAGCATTGATCTATCATTCCCAAAATACCAATTCAAAGTGATGTTTTCCATGCTAATCACCAAAGCATACGAATTGGGATGAACTTGAAGAAGATCTTTAGCAAGATCAATCGAGATCAAACCAGCACTACATCCCATCCCGCCCAGGTTATAACTAACAATATTGCCTCGAAGCTTGTAATGGTTAATAACCATAGCAGACAATGATGGCGTTGGATTAAACAAGCTACAATTCACAATTAAAATCCCAATATCTTTTGGTTTCAAACGTGTTTTCTCGAAAAGCTGATCAAGGGCACCAAACATTACCAACTGAGCTTCTTTCCTAGCCTCCGCCATTGATGGATTTGGAGGAACTCTCAGCACCGCTTCAGGAAGATATGTGGACTCCCCAAGACCTGACCTCTCCAGAATCTTCCGTTGGAACTCGAGGTTTTCCTGCGTGAATGTCCCGGTCGAAGACGACCGGTCCATGAATATCTGCCTCGTGCATTTACGGGCATCCTCTGGCTTATAACACGCGAAATCGACAAGGTAAACGGGCCCGGGACGAGTGAGGAAATAGAGGGTCGATAAGAAGACAAGCAGAGTTGAGCATAGAATCACAGATATGAGATTGAACCGCAGATGGTCCCAAAGGTCATAGAGACCCTGAAGAGAAAATGTAGAGAGTTGTGCGGCGATTACAACAACAAGAGGCGACAAGAAAAGATACATTCCATGGGTAATGAGGTAGTGGTAACCGAGCTTGACATATTTCAGCCTCACGGATTGTTTGAAATCAGGAAGCTTTCGAGAAGAAGAGGAAGATGAAATCAACGGCTTGTTTGCATTGGATTCAAACATTTTTTGTATTGAGCTTGGATTTGTATAAAGACTTATGGAATGGGAAGAGATCACAATTTGACAAAAGTTGAGGCCTTCCCCGTGATTCAAATGCAAGAGTGAAGGAAAAGAGCATGAACCCTTTTCCTTTGAAGCAAAAATCCAATGAATATGAGATCACGGAAAGCGCATTGGATTAGGAAAACCAAAATGTATGATCTGGGTAATCAGTTACAAAACCTTTAGGTTGTTGGGTCTGAGTGGCTTTTTTTCTCAGATTTCTGAGAAAACAAAACTTCCAAGCGTATTCGGAGTTGGGTATTCTCGGATTTCAGACTCTGAGAAGAAAGGGTCCTTCACGAAAGCCTTAAAGAACCCCAATCAGATATCAAAATGAGAACTTTCATAACAGAGCATCAGAACATGCAGCTCAAACAACCCCAAACACTCCCTGCCAAAAGGAAGAATAAGAAAAGCATTGATATATCCACAACGGAAAAGGAATCACCAAAAAGAAAAACTTCTAACTACACTTATGAAAAGTTCCCATCTCACATTTTCTTGATGGGATCTAAGTAAAGTTACATAACACAGAAAGAAAGAGGAAAAGTATACCAATGCAGAAGAAGAGATTCTTCAAGCAACGCAAGAGACCCGGTAGAGAATAGGAGGAAAACAACCTTAGCTTAAATGTACTATTTCAACAGAGGTTTTCTTGTAGGTGCCTGAGAAAACAACGCAAGGAGGAGAGAGAGAGATTCAGAGTCGAGAAAGTCTGTGAATTGATTAATGGAGAGAGTGTGTGCGAGGTGATGAACTGGAATATTTATTATTACTTTCCTTTCTGGTCTTCGACAAATAAGCCCCACAGAAGCCTGCACACGTCCCCACCATGTTTCAGAATTTTTGCTGTGAAGTTAACTTATCTAATAAAAAGCAATTAATAATCCTTAATTTTGTTTTTAAGACCATGCCAACTATCAACACCTAACCAGATTGATGAAAAGAAAGCATGGGGTGGGACGGGAAAAGAGCTTGTTTGGGAGGTGTGAAGCAACTGTAGTGCTTATTCTCATTAAATGCCAAGTACCAACTTCCAAATTCCGGACCCCAAAGTAGCTGCAGCTTTAATTGAACCAGCTATGCTATGGGGAAGGTAATTTGCAGCATGGCATCCATTTTTTAGGCCTCTTTCAACCAACCAAGTTATTATGGAGTTGAGTACAGCCGTATTACTGTGTGGAAGTCAGTACAACTTTCGGTGATGAGTCAAAATTTTGCATCATGGGATCCAAGAGTTCAGGAAAGGTGCCAACTAAAAGTCTGTACTCTGTCTAATTGTGCTTGCACACTTGAATATTTTCAGGGGTGAAAGTGCAATCCACATGCATGATTAGAATTACACTGCTTTGGAGCCATTCACGGTCGTTCCTATTCCATTTCCAGCTTTGAATCAACCACTGGGAATAAACTGATAAACAATCACGTAAGAGAGCAACATAATAGGCGTAGAATAGAAGTGGCAGGAGAGAGCAGAGCACGGCAGCACGTGCCTGACATTCACGTGGAGTTCATGTGGGGGGCCTCATGAAGATCTGCAAAATACGACTTCAAATCCCTTCCGATCCTACCTGTCTGCCTGTCCAATAACGCCGGCCGGCAATGCAAAGCAAGACCTGTAAAACGTCTCTCTCTTTATATAATCTTTTAGTTTCGTACAAATTAAAATAATTATTAGCTCCCAATATACACGTTATGAAGATTTAATAGAAAATATTTGAAATCCATCCATCTTTTGAGCCGTACGCTTTGGGTTACAGGACAGGCTACTCCTCCACGTTGTACTGCGCACCCTACGGCGGCATCATCCGGGTCTGCTAGCTCGTCCGACGGATTTTGCGAGGCCAATTAATGGTCTCTTTGGCAATTTCGTACAATTCAAGGAGGCAGTCCTCTGCACAACTTTATAACGTTATAACTAAGAAGCCTGCCATTCATCAATGCCCTTTTGAGACCCACTTGCAGAAAAATAAAAGCTTACTTCTTCCATCCGTTTGGTTTTGGATCGAGTGTTTTTTACAACTACTGTTTTGATGATAGCCTTTAATAATTCTTTTGTATTGGTGGTTGTTTTGCTGCAATTACTTCTTTAGCAGGGATTAAATTGTATACAAATCTGGGCTAAACTTAGCCTAGTTGACTCCTGGAGGTAGAGTGAAAGCGATAAATTATGCTTCAGCCAATGTCTAATCTGAGCAACATCTTGTATGATCCGAACCTACCACAATATTTCACTTCAGAAAAATCAGATTAGGTACATTCAATCAAAATTATTTTGATATTAGTAATCAACTTACGCACTGAATTAGTAACAACGTATACGAAAAAAAGAAAATTGATATAAGCGACTACACTGACCTTAAATTAATCGAGTATCTGTTGGCTTCCCCAAGAGCTACTGCTTGCTGGAACAGGGTAAAAATTAAATACAGAATGAACTAATACACTAGTCCTGCAACTTTTCTGTGCAGACCTCAAAGGTGGACGACTCTACTGCTCTTGAACTTCGGTGTGATGATTTCTCACGTCTTTCACAAGGGCCAATTCAGCAGCCAAGGCAATATGATCGCTACCCCATTTCTGTAGAACAAAGACGGTAAAATACACCTTAAAGTCGAAATAACTACAATATTAATCTGCCACCTAACGAAAACAAAATAAAATAAAATAAAAATGAGAGGTTGTGGTGGCTTTTTCTGTGGGGGGGGCGGGGTGTGGGGGGGTGTTGAATAACAGGTTTTATGTCACATAATTCACAGTGAAAGGAGTACCAGTATAATGAGAGGTATAGGCTTGTCTCACAAATTCTGCTACAGAACAATAAATACTGCTATAGGGAAAAATAGTGGCAATTAATCGATCTTAAAAACAAAAAACTGACATTACTGCAGCTAATTCCATTAATCTTCGCTGAACTTTATAGGTGATTTAGCTTTCCACTTCTTTAAAGTGAACTAGATTTTTTATTCCTAATATATATACCTTTGTTGGGAAACCGGGAGTCCATTGCATAGCCTGTTTTTGCATTGGAGCAAGAACCCTGACGGTCTGGAGACCTTCAGAACGCCTGGATGTCAAATCAAATTGAAAACTTGTCTCACTCTATTCGACAACAGCAAAACTAACGAACAGAACATAATTAAATCTCAAATTCGAATTAGGAGCATCCATAACTCTGGTAGGGATAGCAGAAAAGACAATTATCATGCAAATAGATCAAAAACTCATCCGCCATGCATGATTACTCCTATGTAAACTCCACTCTAAATAAGCAGCATTTGACACAAGGGCACACCAGGAGGAGCAGAATTTTATAAAAGCACTTACCATATGTAATCAACAGTGCCAAAAAAACACCTGTTGTAACTGGTCACCAAGGGCTCTCCGTTTGAGTCCCTAGTCCCTGAACAATCCTGTAAAAGCGCAGAAACGTAAAACTCCCATTGCAGATCTTAATTGAGCAATTAAGATAGCACACATCTAAAAGCATCAAACTTGCAAAAAATAATGACTGTTATGCATATCCAAGAAGAAAGTTTCCAGCAGAAGAGCAAAAGCAATAGATTGATTTACCTTAACATCTGTGTAGGTGCTACTAAGCATTAGAGGATGTTCTAAAAGTTTGAATTCCGCATTGCCAGATGCGGTTTCTATTTCCATTGGAGTCCAGAACGATGGGTCATAAGCAGTTTTCTCCATATCAACAGTCTCTGGATCCAAGCTTGGAGATAAGTCATCCTCAACTTCATCACCCAGCAAATTCAAAGGTGAGCTGTGGGGAATGCATTCAGGCTCCTTGGAGTTATCTGATACTGCAAGATCTGATCTTAATTGACCAAAATCAGATGGGAAGGCATCTCCACTATTGTGCAATGCAGATAAAAATTTACTATCATCTTCACCGACATCTCCATCTTCTGCCACAGATTTATCAAGCTCATTGAGGGATAGATTCTCTAGTTTCTCACCCACATCATCACACAATTTTTGACGGGCTGATATATTGCCTGAGTTCCTAGGAGGAAAGACTTCAAATGCATTGGAGCAAGAAGTCTGGCAGGATGGCTCAGATGATGAAATTTCGGACTTCAAATCGTCAGCATGCTCCAGATCAGTCCTGGCCACAGCCAAATCACGATTTCGCTGAAAGGAGTTTTTAGATTCACTACAGTTCAAATTTTCACTTTCAACATAATCATTAAACTCAACATGTCCGACTAATGATACCGGATTTAAATGAGCTGGGACATCTACTTTTTCACTCGATTCAGTGTGAATTACATCTGTGTAAACCTCTTCAGGATAAATCCCATTATTAGTACGAGCGGCAGTAAGCTCATCTTCACTAAAAGAAGTACTCGAGAGTTCCCTAGATCCATCAACTGGAAGACTGAGAGTGGATACACAGCCATCTACAGCATCCTGCTGAGTTTCTTTTCTTAGTCTGCTATCATCCTCTCGACTTTGCATATCGATCCTAGATTCATCAGACACATCCAACCCAGTGTCAACATATTGAGGAAGAGAGTTGTCCATTGCTGGAACATTCTCCATGTTGCTGTCTGGATTAGTCTTCTCTATGTCTGAGACAGAATCGCTTAGCTTGAGGTTAACTTCCTTGCCATCTACCGACAATGGATCTAAAGTTGAACTTTTAACAGATCCAGTCCTGAAATATCAGGTAAGTCTCAACATTTAGGATCATGCAAAAAAGCCTGGCTTACATCACCAAATAAATATTTGACATGCACAGGCCTTACTCAGAACTAGGATTATATCGTCTTCCTGCAGGGATTTCTGCTGTAGCTTGACCTGATACTTTATCTCTATCAAGACTAGATATATCTAGCTGAAACATTTTGATATACATTATATATTGAAATTCATAGACAATCAATTATGAAATATAGAAGAGAAACGATAGTTTTTACCTTCCGTTCTGAAATAAAGTTGTATAATGGACTCTGAAAAGAAGAAGAAAACAATTTCCATGAGACTTAATAACAAAAGCACAAACTGAAGCTTCCAGTGCCAAAAAATTTTAACCTTAGGGGTACAATTAAAATCCCCACAAACAATGACTGGCGCATCATCCCAGAGCTTTGAAACAGAGTGAGCCTTATTTAGAAGCACCCTGACCTGTTTGAAGGAAAAATAAAAATAAAATAAAAGGAGCAGAAAGCAATTACGGGTGGAATAGAAAAACATTAGCATTATAGCAGATCATGAAGTGAAGGACGGAATTTGCACCCAATAAATCTTTATGTGATTTCCTATGCAAAATTGCGTGAAACAGGTTTACCTTAAATATGGTGCAAAACATAACTTCAGATTATGTGGCAACCTCAATGAACATAGAAATGCAGTTATCAAAAATGAATAGGATCTAGGCCATAAGCCTAATATACACAAAAATCAATGACCATATGCAATAGAGTTGACCTAGTCTCCAAGTGCCAAATTGATCTAGAATAAGAAATATTGACATGGCAAAAGCTTTCTTTTGCTTAAAGTAGATAATGTGGCATATCATACTCCACCTCAGGTAAGCACATATAGTTTGAACTACCTGTGAGAACTGCAGCACAAACATTCAAGAAAAATGCTAGACAAAGCTGACCAATATGTTGGAGACCGTTAACTTCCTTTAAGGAAACCCAGGCTTCTCAGAAGCAGTCGCAAGAGTTGCAACGAAAACTTATGACACATAATGCGGAACACATCGATAAATTTTGAATAGGTGGAGGGAGTAAAAGAACAGGGATTGGCACCCTGTTGGCCCTTGTGCATTATGAAACTATGGTATTAAAGGGAGATGAAAAATAAATAAAATGATAGAAGAGTTGTTGCAGGACAACATAACGAGTGCAATGAAATATCACTATTTTGAGAAACAGCATTCTATAACAATATCAGGTATTGATGCAGCAGAAACACAGCATTAACAGCTGCACTGACAGAATTAACATCATCATACAAAGAAATAACAAATGCTTCAATATTATATGTAAACCTACTCATAGTAAAATAAACACAGGCAAATGTTTACATCTTTAAGAAGGAAAATTGGGTTTTAATCTTGTTGAATTTCCCAATGATCATGTCAATCAATAAGAAATCTACACACAAAGCAGTTAATGATGCCATGATAAGAGAAGAGTATAGTAAAGAAAAAACTGCGAGTAGCTTGCACCGGAGACTGCAAAAGTACCTGGCCAAGCTTGATTTCTCCTCTTCTAGGATTGTAAAGCACATGAATGTTACATATGACAACCTTACAGGAACCTGATGAGCTGCAAATGCAGATATTAAATTTCAGTTAACCCATGAAAAGGGAGGATGGTAGCACATGCTAAAAAAGAGCACATAGTTAGTACAAACAACAAGAGTGCACAAAACTGGGCAATTAATTAAACTGCAGTATGAACTAAAAACAACTGATAAAATTTCAAGGAGACTAACAACAGTTAATAAAATGGAATAAAGGGGAGTGGTGGTTCATTTAATGCTAAGTAATGCATGGATAATATGACCACTGTCTTATTTCCCCTCTACACCTCATACTATTATGCTACCAACCATCCAGAAAGATATTAACTCACCCAGTTCATTAGTTTGTTCAAGTAGCAAATAGTTTAAACTCAAGTTTAAGGTTTCTAAAGTTCCAACTCAAGAACAGAACTATCAGCGGTGTCACGATGTAATTTAAGCAGGATCATGATTATCATTACAAATCCAGAATAAAGGACCAGAAGAATAATGAAAAATTTCGAGAACCGTAAAGAGCTTCCCATCCACAAAGATCAATGTTTTGTTAAATACTTCACACAGCAAAAGTTATGTGATCAGTACATTGCTAAATTTTTATTTAGAAGTACGTAGATATGCTAATAATACCTCAATTTCAAAGATACTCAACCAAAGTTATCATAAATATATTTATTAGGATAACCATAAATGACCTTTGTGGGTGGGCTCCAGTCTCGTCAGTGCAATTTTGATTAGTTAACTGTCAACAACAAAGTAAAATCACATTTAGTGGCTAGAAAGCATGTCAAATCAGTGGGATAGGTAAGTCAAGATAAAACAATTGAAAACTGTATTTCAGGTTAATTGCTATGAAGATATGAGATACCTCCAGCACACAAATCTGTGCAACATTATCCCGGAGTCCAAGCTTAATGAATTCAATGCACTCCTCATGAAGCAACTTGAACCTAGTCCAGAGATAAATAAAATTAAGCTTCAAACAGCATTACCAAAACAAAAAAAGAAGATAAACCATAAAGCACTGGAATAAATTATAAACCAGAAAGAAAACTCAACTCTTGGCAACATTCGCAACCATTAAAAAAAATAAAAATAAAAATAAAAATTAAAATCGTAACTGTAACATGAAAAAGATAGTTCTATCTTGAATAGGGATTTATAGGGGTGTGAGAATAATGCTTCTCAAGGACTTGAACATTGTTGATCATACACCAGCATAGAATGGAAAAACCAAAAGTTCAAAATTACATCATATTCAGATATCAAGTGGGAAAAATATACGTAATGTGTAAGCCACTGGAAGGTAGAAGTACATAAAACAGAAGATGGAATTCCAATAGGCTGAATGATTTCAAGAGATACCTTTATTCGTCATACTCCAAAAGCATCTACAATCTGTTTTATGCTGGCAAGCATCAATTACAACAAGAGATACAAGCATGATAATATATGGAGGTGACAATTTCTGAAACATGTCCCATTTGTGTCTCCTTGTAATTGATAGCAAAGTATTTTCTCATCATGACCTTCCTTTTTTTTTCCTTTTTTCTTTATACTCACACACACCGGGGAGAGAGGAGGAGGATTCGAACCCCTGACCAAGTGGACTCACTAGTCAAGGTTTGACCCAGTTACCACTGGACCAGGGAGAGTCCCCCATTATGACCTTCCTTGAGCATATGTAACTATGCCGGGTTATAATACTTAAAGGGCTTTGGCTTACTCATACCCCATTAGTTTTATGTAAGGACTTCTACTATTGATGGTCTATTGAACAATCATTGTTCTCTTTCCAGCAAAAGAGATTAAAAAAATTAACGCTTTTGGACACTCAAATATCACCAAAGATCAGATAGGGCATTCTAAGTAGTGGCACTCATTGGGAAGTTAGGGTAGATTTAGGTAGATTTAGGTAGAAATGTGACAATCTATTCAGCCACTGTGAAGATAGCCTCACTATCAACGTGATAAAGCCTAGACCACAATCTCGTGGTGCCAAGAAAGTTAGAGAGAGGAAAACAAAACAGAATTTTACAAAAAAGATTTAAGTACGGCAATAATGGTTTGGAGAGTTTTACATGTTTCAAATTAGCATTTGGCAGGAATATTTATTTACATGGGTAAGTCCAGGAACAAATACACATCTTTGATTAACAAATATACAGTGAATCAAATATCTTTTGCAAGTATATGTGCTTGAGGATATAATTTCACATTAAACCGAACCAGTTATTACATAACTAATAAGGGATTGTAAATGTTGAACACATGATTTACCTTGACATTCGCCAAAAGATTGCACAGCCATCAATTGGAGTGCCAGTGCGCATCTATATTGTAACCAAATACATTGTTAGATCTATTGTATCCATGAGAAATTCTACATATCTCTTTTCCAAAAAGAAATTGTGAACCAAAAATGGCAAATAGATAAAGGCAATTGCACAAGATCTTGTGGGTTGGGATTGCTGGTGAGTTTCATCTATTTTTTTCTTTTTTTTCTTTTTTTTTTAAAAAAGGGAGTTCTCTTTAAAAAATGTTGGTTGGAGTTGAGAAAATGAATAACTACAATGGGAAACACAGGGCCAGCAGACTAAGGAGTTGTTGAGATATTCTCATGAGTGCAATCTACATATCACTAGTCCACAACCATAAAACCAAACTGTGTGCCAACAGATATCTAAACACTAGTGGCAATGATCATGCATAATGTTAAACCACTTTCTAAAGGTCACTTATTTATCATGCTTACTCTACCTAGTCCGCTAAATTACTTTTATCCCCTTTATTGATCCCCACTCATTTGGCAAATAGATAAGAGCGTTTGCACAAGATCTAATCAGTTGGGAATGCTAATGAGTTTCATTTACTAAAAAGAAAAAAAAAATGTTTTCTGAAACGGGAATTGAGGTTGAGAAAGTTAACTTTCAATAACGCTTTAAATAAATGGCAGTGGCATTTGAAGAAAATGTTGGCACCAAGTACGGGGAAACATGGTGCCAGCAGACCACGGAGTTGTTGAGATATTCATGGATGTAATCTCCACAGAACTATTACGGCAGGCTGGAACAGTTTGCTAGTTGTGTTGTTTTCATGGATGGATATAATGCTTTGAAAGGGTTGATTCCGGATTTTATATTGTAGAGGACAAAAAGACTTCTCTCCATTTTTATTTAGGTCCAGTAGTTTATGGGAAAACTCTCCAATTGAATCTCAGACTTCTGTACAAGCCTTCCATGATTACGTTGGAGATCGTTTATTCTATGCTTGATTTCTTAAGTTAGACTTCAATGGACAAATAAGCCGATTCTTTGAGACAGGGTTTAAACATACGTTGCCATTTCAAGAGTTGTTATGAGGATCTAACGGAGTTGTACTTCCTGGAGAGGGTATTTGGTGCAGCAAGGTTCACACAAAAGTTGACTTTCAATATAGACAAATAGTCTTTAGAAGATTTTAACAAAAACAATCTCGTTAAGCCAGGATCTTGTTCTACTATATTGATGTTTTATGTACACATGCAATGAAGAAACCACAGAAGGTGTTTTAAATCCAGGGGGTAATGAACTTGTGAAGTTCAATGGACAATGCCCCAGATGTGCCCATTTGATGAGGATAAATGGTTTGGAACCATTTACATGGCTTCTTTCCCTGAAACATTGTCAATTCTATTTCTTTTAAATTGTGATTCTTAAGGGGAGAGTTTTGTGTAGGCATCCTCGGTACACGAGATAACTAATTTAATTTCTAATTGGATAACCTATAAACACAATGTTACAGCATCTTAAACATAACTTAAAACCAGTACGTCGGACCAAAACATAAAAAATCATGACCTAAGTCAGTCGACCTAATAGAATACCTAACCCAACAATAACGTAATTAGAATGTGTGCACATGCACATACACACACAGATTAGGTCTGACCTTGGAGCTACAACAGGTGAAAAAGATATGGGACCTAGGTACCTTGCTCTATTAAGCTAAGTTCTGAAAGGCATCAGATAGATTGAGGGAGTAGAAGCAAGAATCCACATATTTTTCTCTAATAATCTCCACTGTCAAAGCTTCTTGATCCCCTCAATACGTACAGGTTCTGGATACGATAACCTAAAGCTTCTTATTCATTTATTCAATGTTTTCATTTTTTTGGCAAGCTGTAATCTTACGATGCTATCCTAAGGGTCAATCCTGAAAGTCCTATGTATATCCGGATTTAACCAACATGCTCAAGACCAAAACAAACAGTAGATTTGATGGCACACCCTCCCATAGTGAGACTCAATCAGAACCAAAACCATGATAAATGGGTCCAAAATAAAAAAAATAGGCATGTCATGATGAATCCAAGAACAAAGAAACTAGGCTTAACTATCATGCAAAGCATACTAGTCCAAAGTAAAGCCAGTTGTTTGAGAGACTTAACAAGTACATAAACTGCAACCAAGCTCAAATCCAACCAATGTTAGATTGTTCACCGCAGGAAATATGAAATTCTCCCATCCAAAAAGAAATTAAACCAGCTGCTCATGAAGTTTCAGACTTGTACATGTTTGTTTAGTCAATCCAAATAATGACCAATTGGAACTCAACAAATAAAAAGTTAAACCTCTTTTCATTGTAACAATGAATTAAACCCAACAGTTATCAATTAAAATTTTACCAGTTGATGATGATATTTCTCTTCTGGAGGCTTTAATGTATACAGCCACATAAAATAGTAACCCAAAATTCAGGATTTTATCAGCCATTAGCTAAACCAAAAACCCACAATTACATGAGCGAAGTATTCTATTGAACTTTAACTATGATATAAGGCAATAAGATGTTTATCCTCTGATATCCAAAAGACCAATAACTTAATGAAAATGCATAGGAATTTTTGGAACAGTGTTCAACATACATACATGCCTTTGTGACAAACACAAGTACAGATATGGGAGTATAAATGTTCTTGTGACATAATTGCAGGAAACACACCTTCCAGATGCCACTGTATCCCCTATGCTTCAACTCCTCTTCTAATTCCTGAAATCTATCAACCTCCTGAAAATGATAACATAAAGAGAACTAACACTTTCAGGACCAAAAGAAGCATCATGATCTGCGCACAATATTACTATACATGCATTACACAGTTACATGAATCCATTTTTTCAATACTTATGATGCTCTCTTGTCAAGCATAAATAGGAAAGTTGAAGCAGAAGACTCTAACTCAGCAAAAAGAACATAAAAATTGACAGAAATGACAGCAAATAGATAGTATCACTCAGAAACTAGAGGTAGAAAGTCTTAAACATAATTTTCCATTCATGCATCATATATGATAAGCAGGGGGTATTTCCATGTAATGCTTCACCAGTCTGCGACTCTGTCTCAACTTCTAAAAGAAACCAAAGATTTTAATCAAATGTCAAAACATCTCATGCTACAAGCTTAAGAGCTTATATGGAATGATACAAAAGCTTCTCCAAGAACTGAACTTGACGGTACGAGATGTAGAAGAGTGATAACCTGAAAGCACATTATATCAGCTGACCATAATCTTAGCTCAAAAAGAATATTTTTCTTTCTCCATTCCCAATCCATCATGTGGCGGGGTATGTGATAGTAAAGCTTGCTCCGATGGTTGTTAGCAAGGTAGTCAGCCAGTATATTATATGAAAGAACGACAAACCGCTCTGCAAAGCACAAAATATGTTATGAACAAAGTTAAACCACCATGTAATTCGTTCTGCAAATGGACAGCAACTAAATCCTGTCCAAATTGAGACAAGAGTCCTAATTCACGATTAACATAATCGCACTTCGGTCCATTTTTACCATCCAAATTCCACCCACCTAATCCTTATCAAATATTCATGGTATTGACCATATTGCTCGAGCTTCGTCATCGCGAGCAAATGAACATTTCAATCTTTATTTAAAGAAAAAAAAAATCAACTTTTAACCTTTCTTTCCAGTATCATGTATCATATTGGTGCTTCGAAACAGGCTTCACGACTGACAGTGAAATAATGGTACAAGTAAAGCATACAATTAAACGAGCACCAAAGTTACTAAAGACTAGTATATTTAAATAAATGAAATCCCCAAATTCTCAATTACCAGATTCTTGAGGCTTGACCAGCGTTGCATACTCCCAGTTTCGGTAATCCAACGGCTTTGGCCGAAACTGCTGAGGAGGACGAGGCCCTGCGTTAGGATCGAACGGCCGGTATGGCCGATTCCATTGTCTTGAATTGTTATTATTACTGTTGTCGTGGTTGTTCCTATTATAAGGTGGAGTCTGACGAAACTGAGCATTTTGAGCATAAGGCGAAGGTCTAGGATGTTGATGTTGTTGAGGGAGAAAGCCCCCACTTTGGTCGGGCAAACCACCGGAATCTCCTCGGCGGTAACCTAGGTTGGCGTCGCGGACTGAACGATAGTGGGAGTCTCCGGTGACAAACTGCCCTCTTTGTCCTCTCCCGGCGGTGTTGGGACGGTCGGAGAAGCCTCTCCGGAAACCACCTCGGTACTGAAACGAAGACAGAGGAGTTAAACAAGATGGAAATGCGTGCTCTTTGACAGGAAGTGTGTGCGAGTGCACAGAGAGAGAGAGGGAGAGAGAGAGAGAGAGTACCGGAGGGCGAGAAGACATGGTGGTGCCGGAGACGTCGGTGGGAGCTGCAGCGAGAAATTGGAGAGGAGGACGAAACTGGAGGCTGGTACGCTTCATCGAGCGACCGAGACGCTTCCAGCTACAGCGGCTCAGCTAGGAGCGAATGCATTGCGTTGGGGTCGCCCCCCGTGTGGGACGCGTGTCATTCTCTCCTTCTTTTCAATTTTAATTAATTTAAGAAAAACAGTAAAACAGTCCTTTTGCCATTTACAGTTATAATTAGATCAATCATGAACTGTAAGAACCCCGCCATTATTCTTTTTCCTTTTTTATATTATAACATCTATATATAATTGCCTACTCAAAAGCTCACTCTTCTTCTATTTAAGTTTTATTGTCCAAACCTTATTTTTGTATATAAAACATTTTAAGTTTTGTTAAATTAACTTCATCAACAAGAGTTTAGTTCGACTAGAGAGCACTAATACCTACTAACTTGTCAGTAAATTTTTCCAAATCAACAAAATTTTTGGATTTGATTTTGACTTTGATTATGAATTTTTTTAATATATATATAAATTTTATTGTAAAACCTATGGAATTGAATAAAAAAATTTACCATTATCTTATTTTGGGTTTTCTTTATTTTTTTCTTGACATTCTGCCGCCAAATTTCTTAGTTTACTTATATCGCTGTAGAAAGTTTAAAAACTAAGTTTAAAAAAAAAAAAAAAAATTCAGGTAAAAGTAAAAGTGAAATTACTTCCTCTATTCTTCACCGTGAGATATCCCGACCAATGCATTCCAACGGCCTGGATCTGAACACTTCATTTTCAAACCTCATCCCCGAAGTCAAACTCCAATCGACGTCGTCGTCCTCTTCGTTTATCGGTGATATTTTTCGCACGACGCAAGCTAGACACAGGGAGAGACAGAGAGAAGTCTTTGCGAAAGGCGAAACCAACGATGTCGTTCTGTTCATCTTTATCCTCTCCCGGGTCTCCCTTCTTCTTCTCCAAAACCAAACCCGTTCTGTCTTCTCGCTTCAGAGCTTCGGCTGACGTCCCAGATTTTCTCTCTGCGGATTGGTACACCTGCAATAGCTCTTCTTTCCTCCCCTGCCAATTAAGGCGTAGATATATGTGACAATTCTTTCGTATACAATCTGTGAGAAGAACAATTACATAACACTCCAAATTAGTTTGTTCAAGCAGAGCTTATAGGAGTGATCTTCCAAATTAGTTTGCTCTAACTTGGTTCTTGGCTTTTGTTTTGCAGGCTTGAATCACGCAAGAAGAGACCCTTTTGGCCCAAGATTGAATGTAACTCTCCGACTATTCACCTAAGTACAAGCTTTCACCATTGGTCTATCGCTTTTTAATCTATGCTAACTCTTGCTATAGTTTAGTGCAGAAGAAGCTGTCAAGAATCAGCTTGATGCTTTGAAATACAATGACCAGCCCCGTCCAGATTATGGAATTGAGGTTATGTACAGGGTAATGTACAGATTCCGGCTGTCTTTCTTCTTCTCAGGGGTTAGCTTCGCCTGGTGATGCAAATGACTTTACCTTTTTACATGACAGTTTGCTGGATTCGATCCTTTTGAAAGGTCTACCTATTTTGGACCCTTTTTCGATTTGGGACAGGCAAGTAATCCTATATCTTGAGCAATTAACCAGTAGTACTAATCTGCTGACAACTTTTCTTGGTTTTCTGCTTCGTTGTTAGTGCAGTTTGAACGGTTCAGGCGGATTTTTCACCACTCAACCTATAGAGCTTTACTTGGTCATAAGGATAGAAAGATTCTAAGCAGTTTGTTTGTGGAGGAGGTATAAATGGCTTATTATTTAAATGGTAAAGAAATAAAATAGTAAACAAAATATTTGTCATGTGGTTTGCAAATTGGGTAGAGCTTTGAGCGATACCCCTTTCTAATACATATCACCTGCACCTTTCATTTTACATGGATTTGTTCATTCTTTGTGCTGTCCTCAATGATATTTCTCCTTACTAATCAGCTATGTCATGGTTGTATGAGCTGAACAGAACCGATTCAAACAGAGGGTCTGGATACAAGGAAGTCGGCCTGAGGAAGAAGAAATATTTCAATTTACAATGATTCAGGTTTGCTCATTGCACCTTTTTGTTTATGATGATGGTCATCTGTTTTAGTCCCGGCATGGTTGCATATTGTTTTGGGTTCCAATAACCGTGGTTGCGGTCTAATATTCCACTTTGTAGTTTACCGCAATACCAATTCTTGTTGACATAAATCCTATGCTCTGTCTCTTTATTGACCTTTGGTGTGCTACATGCAGAGGGTTGGGGGCTCGTGGGATGGTTATTGGCTGACAGAGAGTCTACTTAATGATGGGGATGCTTTTTCTGGTGGTTTGGCTTACTGAACCGCTCATGCTGCCATCCTGTGGTGGACTTTCGTGAATCACTTGTGCCCTGCTTTGCAGCATGACATTGTTTGCCTAAACCTCAGACTTTGTACATATGCAATAAAGCTTTGTATATAGAAGCCCTATTGATGAGCAGGCGTATGAGTAAATGCTTTGCATTGCTTCAGGGAAGGATTAGCCTTAAATGATCTTCAATTCTTTGCTACAACAACAGAGCCAGTAATTATAGGCCTGTTTGGAAGAGCCCTTTCGTAAGAATACAGATATTAGAATCAAAGACTTTGATTGTTAATGCATGAAGGATCAAACCTGAGAACCACAAAGTGAATTTCAGTTTAAAGTCTTACCTAATTGACAACCTGTGGCCATTAACGGAAACTCAAATGCCGATTTCACCATATTCAACAATGCCTACCTTATAATAATTAAGGGAACGCCTCTCTGGTCCCAAAAAATACAAAATTTCAAATGTTCAGAAAACCAGAAAGCAGGCAGAGTCATGTAGCTCATTTGACCATGCATTTTAACATGTCAAGGACCTGTTGGTTTAGATACCAAAACCCAGCATAACCAACGCCAAGGGAAAGTTCAATTACTAGTGCCACAAGAACAGAGGTCTCTCCCATCGTGGCCACTTTGAAATGCTATTGCTTCGTGTGAGTAATATACTTTGTGAGAACATAGCAGTCAGGTGGGGTAATGTTCGTGTAGTAGTTCTGGATGGTCTCTGTGATTTCAAACCCAAATTTCTTGTAAAAATTTATGGCATCCTCATTGTTTGTCTGCACATGCAAGTAAATCTCAGAAATGTTTTGCTTGGAGCAGAGATCAAGAACATGGTTCAACAGCGCCGTACCTGCCAAATCCCAGAATTACATCACTAGCGCTGCAAATAATAGATTTTCCATCAAATGCATGCGGAGAAAAAGGAGAAAATCAACAGTCATGCAATGGGTTCAACATTTAGACAAATCCATACTAACATACAAATTCTTTCTAGGTTAAGTTGCACAAGCACTCCCAATTCCATGTTATACATCACATTAAGTCATAAAAATGTCCCTTGCCACCAGAACTTTGCTCACGATTTGGTATTAATCCTTTGAATCAGTACATAATGTTCATGCAGCACTGGCATGGACTGATCGCATAGTAAACATGCCAAGAAATGGTTGCTCTTTCTTTGGACATTGGACCAGAAATTCTTGTTTGTGAGATATTGTGAGTGGTATGTACAAATGCGAATAAGAAGATGGGTAGGGGGAATCAGATATGGTAGAACTAGAAGAAAACATGGCACCGTCATAGATGACGAAAAATCTCCAGTTGCATAAAACTCCCGTAGGCAACCAAAAAAGACTGGGAACAATACTACAAGTAGCGAAACTATTCTTATCAACGTTCACCATAAAGCATAAAAGTTCCAACCAAGTATATGGGTTTCTCCTTCAGATTCCTTTCTTAATTTCCATGCTAGACTTAGTTTCACCTGATTCCAGATGATGTTTAACAAGTTTGAAAACCTAAGGGCTATATTAACCAAACATATGGTACCAATTTGGACTAGGGCTATATCAACAAGCATACTTAGCAAATTCTTTTTTAAAAGAAGAAAAAAATCAACAAGAATGATCCTATGACTTCTTAAACAAACTCCAAACATGACTACAGTCAAAAGAAAGATTGTTTGCACGCTTACCAATGCCCAAACCGCGGTATGGTGCTAAGACACCCAGGGTCATTATATAAACACGGATAGCCCCACCTTCCTTTTTCTCAAGCCGGCATGCAATTGAACCAACACAGATATCACCATAGTACGCTGAGAAAAATACCAAATGAATAATGATTTAGGATGAAAATATAATTATTTTGATGTGCGCAAGGAAATTATGCTTCAAAAGAAATAGTGGATATTAAACAATGAAAATAAATCATGAGTTCTGGACAAGCAGCCACCCAGGAAATTTTTCTATTGTTCTTCACATGCGCAGTTTTTCCATTTCTTTTTTTGGTATAAGTTGTGCTTTACATATACCATGTACATCTATCTTTATAGACTCCTGGCTGGATCTATGTTTAAAGTCTTCCTGACTGGGTTCTATGAACATGGATCTTATTGCTAAGAATTCCAATCTGCCGACTAATGCTTAATGGGCAGTTTTGAGTTGTATTTTTCAGAAGGCATATGTGCACTCGAGGAGGACACACACAAACTATCAACATCAAAGGCAATGGAAAATAAAGGCTCAAAGAGTGCCCCATAAACCATTAATAAGGAAGCAAATAATATCACTACATTGAAGATGGAAAAAGATAAGGACTACATTGGCAGCAACACTCATTCTTTCATAGCAACAAATAAGTCTCAGGAATTACTTGATGCAAGAAGTTATAAAAGCAAGAGCAAGGAAAAAGTCTCAGAGAAATTAGAAACAGGAATACTGTAAACTGATGCCATTTTTAAGTTTCTTGACATCCAAGAATTGTTCATGGATACTCAACTACCATTTGCAGCATCAAAGAAGTCCTACTAGACATTCAGGAGTTATGAGATAGTCAGAAATTATGAAACCCCATTAAGCCCTGATGCTTGGATGCTTGGATGCTCGGATGCAAAAAGAAAGACAACAAAGAGTAAATACATGAAACGAAACATAATCATTAGCAAAATAAAAGTGTGCTGAATCTTGGGTTGTACAAAAACAAAAGATCTTGACATCCGAGACTAAGTATTAACATACAAAAACTGTTCACCTCATTCAAGAAACTCCACGGTGATTCAGGAACTAAAGGCTAGTTAAATGTAAGTTTAGAAATAAGCTGGTTGTCTTAAATTGATAAAGATCTATTTCACGAAACAAATAATTGCAGAACCACCGCCCAAGAAGAAAAAATGACATAAAACATAAAATCTCTCTCCCAGAACTAACACGTATTGGATCTTTGATGCTAACTAAAAAGAAAAATGGCACAAAGACACCCAGAAAGAGGAATGTTACAAGGAAAAGTTAACAGCCAACAAAGTGTGGGATAAGAAATGAACACAGGTATAAGAGCTACATATAAAATAAGAAAAAGTCATCCAATATGAGCAGGTGATGAGCAACAAAGAACAAAGAAAGTGATGTGATTAGCATGAGGGCACTTAAACAATTAAGATGATGACCAAAAAGAATATATGTAATGTGCAGTGACAAAAAAGAAAACATGACAACTTATCACCTTTCACCTTCTCTAAGGAACAGATATTGCTGCTGAAAAAGGATTCAAAGTTGACAATCTTAATTGACAGGAACAAGGCTACACTCGGTTTATTCATTCACCTTCTCTTTTTTCCAATCCTCACACATCTAAATAACCTTGATGTATCACTAGAAGAAGTTAACGAATTAAAACTATGTTGTCCTTTATGAAAACGTTAAATGAGATGTTAAACACAGTGAATGTTTAATTCACCAACAGATAGGGAATTCTAGGAGTAAATACAAAAGCCTCTCAAATTGGATTTTAACTAATTATAATTTTGGAACTAAAACCATTGTTCAAGAGCTTACAACACTTAAAAATTAATAAGAAGAAGAAGAAAAACATGTTCATTTTATATTCCCTATACTTAATCCAAAATCTCAACCATGCCAAAAGCTATCTTTGAAGCCAAATAACCTTATTACAAGAGCAAAGTCAGGGTGATACTAAGAGGAACAAACTTCACCAGTACATAAAACCGCTAGCAACATCTCAACTTACAGTTTCAAAGCAACTCCTCAACAAATTGAGCAAGTGTAAACACTAGAACTTTTTTCTTTTCAATACTAACAAAGAATCACACCCTTTATCTTCGATGTCGAAAGGCAAATGCAGAGATTGATCTAAGTAAATTTTCCACACTTTCCAAATGCATAGTATACAGATCTCATTACACATATCGAATACTACCAAAAGTTGATGTAATAGCGAACAATTTTTTCTTATCTATTTATGATGCAGCCGTAAGTAACAAGCACTTTCTATAAAGGGGCCGAGTGATAGCGCACCAAACAAACAGATTCTTTGTTGCTTTGTACGGATATTTACTTCACTAATAAAAAGCTAAGGCTAGTCTTGTCATTAACTCGGTAAAGAAAAACTAGGGCCTCTCCCACAGCATCCGTCTTCTTTTATCTTTTCACTTATTGCCAAAAAGAAGCTTGTCTCCTACAGTGTACCCACGGGCTTCAAAGCACTCAAAGATAACACCAAAACTCAGAAGTCACTAACAAAAGCCACGAAGACACGACTAACAACCGCGCGATGAAAATAGCGGACGTTAATGTGCCGCAATGACAACCAAAATTCACTGGATCCGTAGCAGAAGCCATTAAAAAGCTTAAAAACTATAACTGGCGTGCGCAGATAAACCTGTTATATATGAAGAAGAAAAGAAAAAAGGATGAAAAGCCCAGTAAATACATATCAAAGAGATTCATCGCAAAAGTAATCCGAGAAAATTTGAGACTGTTACAAGCCTCGACCCCTAAAACCCATCGAAGACTGGAAAAAATAAGCAAAACCCACGACAGATATCAGCAACTGGAAACCAAAATAATCAACAGCCAGAAAAGCAAAAGATTATACCGAAATAAAATAAAAAACGAACCTAGCTTGGTGAACTCGCCAGAAGCAAGGGCGTCGGCGTAGTACTTGTCATTGTAACGGACGGGGAAGAGGACCGTGTTGAGCTTCTTCAGCTGCATCAAGTTCTTATCCCTCACTCCATCGAGCGATATTGGGACCTCACGCCCAACCCCCATCGTTTTCCCCCGCGGAAATCTGCTCTAGTTCTTCCTTTTCCCTGCAGTCTCTTTCTTTTATCAATACGGGAGGGAGGGAGGGATACAGGGAATGATTTGGGAAGGACGCGGGTTTTATAAGTAACTTTCCAGGCTGATTCGCTTGGGTTTCTGTTTGGCTTCTGAGTCTCGCCAGATTTTGGGTCCTCAGCCTTGGCTTTCGCTTTCTAATTTTTGTAAGCAATGGGGGCGGCTGACGGGATGGCAAGAAAGCCCACTGATTTCCTCTTCTTTTGTTTAGAATGGTAGGGAAACTCGGTTCCATATCAACCCTGATAATTTCTCTATAATAATTTAAAATAATAACTTAATTTTTGATATAAATCCAAAACATAGTAGTAGTAGTTATAAGATTATTTCTTCACTAATGGGAAGTTGAATGGTCAAACACCATATTTGTTAAGTAATCAAGTGGGATGGATAGTAGGCAAAATACTTTAAGAGTAATTAGATTGACATACCTTTATTATTACATTTCAAGAAATAAAAGCAACTCAAACATTTTATTACACTCACTAGTGATTGACAAGTATCTGGTTTAGTTGAATGTTTGGAATCAAAAGCCTTTAAGCTGCTAAAAAAATGAAATTAATTGGTTGACAGATAATAACATGGAGAGAAAATTGCAAGTCACCACTAATATGTCTTACTTGGTTAATATTGGTTTGTTTGGGTCGTCCTAAAATTGGTTTTGAAGTATTAAAAATAGTTTTTACCATCTTATTCTTTGTGACTAAATTTAGTATTGACATATAGTGCGGCAATTAAGACAATGTCTACTTCAACTAGCAATAGTAAGTTTTTTAATCTTTAGAGATAAGAGAGAGCCATGAGTATTTTTCTAACAATAAGTCGGATCAAGATCTAACTCCAACGGTAAATAAAGAAAAGTGAGCTTATAATGGTTTGGCCATCATAGCTTGGATAATGATTAGTGAGACATACTTTTTGTTATTAAACTAGTGCATATTGATGAAATAATGTGCTAATTAGCAAAGAGAACTTTAAATCAACAATTTCAACAAATCATAAATGAAAATTTTAAAATATTAATATCAATCTAGAATTTACATTATTCGTTCAAGAATTGTAATGACTTATGATTGAGGTTTTTTACACTTTAAAAAATTGTTAAAGATTTAGAAGCCAAAATATTGAGCTCATTTCTTACGGAATGGAGTCATTTATGTCAACTCATGATTTTAACCAATAATGACTATAATACTAAATAAATAATCAAAAAGTTATTTAAGATAATTGTTAATTTTAAAAAAACAACCTATCGATTTATCAAAGTGGTTAAGTATCTTTACAAGTGACTAATAATTAGTCACTTTTTCATATCTGGAGCCACCAAAAGATGTTCACACTACCTTTTAAGAGCCGAATTAAGGCGTCAACCATTACAAAGAATGATTCACCACCATTTGAAAAGGTATAACCTTTTAGTAACTTTGTCCTTTCTTCAAGACTTACACGATCCCATCCAAACTATTCTTTCAAATTTACAAGTTCTTGTAGTCTTCATCACAAGCCTCTATAAAGATGTCATAAGCATTTAGATTCAAGAGATTGATCATGTAATGGGCATTTAGATTCCGGAGAAATGATTAAACGGTAGCTTCAAATTCTTCCGTCCCGAAATCAACCGACGGAGGCTTCGAGTTATAATCTATGGCGTCACACGGTGTCGGACATGGCATGTCATTGTCCAACACGCATGAAATTCCGAGACGAAACCTCGCCAGATAGCGTCATAAAGGAAGTAACCACGTCCGGTTGTGGTCCTTTAACTAGCCATCGGTTTCCCTTACCCTCTTCGTTGTCCAGAAGTTGACCACTCTTTTTTCCGAACTGGGGAGGGGAGGATGGGTGGGAAGGAGAAGCCCAAAGCAGTGGTGGTGGGAGGGAGCATAGCGGGGGTGTCATGCGCGCACGCCCTCATTTCAGCTGGGTGGGACGTTGTTGTGCTGGAGAAAACGTGCGAGGCCATCACGGGAAGCCCCACCGGCGCCGGACTTGGACTGGATCCTCTCTCCCAGAAACTCATCCAGTCGTGGCTCCCACAGCCTGAGCTTCTCCACCAGTGCACCTTGCCACTCACAATCGACCTGGTACGGCCATAATAAAACTCACCTTGTATTTGCCTCAAATTTTGGGAAGATGTTCACGCTTTAGCATAATCAGTTATTTTTCCAGCAACTTCAGTGACAAATGTTGTGGTAGGTGAAGCACTGAACATTAATTAAATTATGGGTATTCGTTCCCGAGCAGGAACAAGCAACAGACAGTGAGAAGAAGGTCAACTTGACACTGACAAGGGATGATAATCTCAATTTCAGAGCAGCACTATGGTCTGATGTTCATGGTCTTCTTTTGAAAGCACTGCCCTCAAACATATTTTTCTGGGGTCACCTTTTCCTCTCTTTTTTCATCTCCGATGACAAGAAATCTGTTAAAGTTAAGGCTAAGGTTCTGCAAACGGATGAGGTGATCGAAATAGAGGGGAATTTACTTGTCGCTGCTGATGGTTGCCTCTCTTCTATCCGCCAGGATTTTTTGCCTGACTTTAAACTGAGGTTTGCAGCACCTCTTTACCTCTGTCATTAATAAAAGAATTAGGTGAGTAGCAAAGTTTAGACAAGGACATAATTCTAATTGTGATATCTAGGTCTCTATTATAAAAAGAACAGAGGTACAGAGACCTTGATGGGCTGGTGTATGAGAGAACCCCTTTGGGGCTGGTTGTAAGAGCCCCACAGGCTAGATATGAGTACCTTATTAGTTTTAAATGATGAGAAAATTCCTACTAGATGTGAAAAGTGTTTGTGAAAATATAGAATATTGTGTTGTTCTGAACATCCTTAAATCTGCTATATTTAAGTGTAGGCATTTGTGTTTGCTGTATGTTAGATTCATAGGTGATGGTATGACTTTGAATCCCTAATAGTTGTTATTGGCACTGTAGAATTCCTAACAATCTTTCTCTGCTAATGTCTTTTATTTATTCTTTATTTCATGACGTTCCTTTGCAGGTATTCAGGCTATTATGCGTGGAGAGGGGTTTTTGATTTTTCAGGAAATGAGAATTCAGAAACTGTCACAGGAATCCGCCGGGCATATCCTGAACTGGGGAAATGCTTGTACTTTGATTTAGGTTCTGGCATTCACAGTGTGCTTTATGAGCTTCCGAATAAAAGAATCAATTGGCTTTTTTATGTCAACCAACCCGAGCCCAAGTTACAGGTGATTGTTTACTCTCATTTAGCCCATATTTGCTTTGTATTTCGTCAAAGAAGATTGATAGTGTGTTTGTGTGGAAAAGCGAAGCACTGCTAGAACATGATCTATCAATTAATGGCTTCCTTAGAACTGGAGGAAAAGATTGCAAGGTTTGTATTCATAGGTAAGGGCAAGGATTCATAGTTCTTAATCCATTCTAAAACCAGCCCAAAACGAAGCTCAGACATTAGGCTGACCTATCAAATCACCATGGAAACTTACTATTGATTTGAGTGTTTTTGGTGTTTTCTTAACTAGAGCTGATATATTTACTGTAAAAACAATGTAGAGAAATTCTGTAACAATGAAAGTAAGCAGCGAGATGATCCAGGAGATGCATCAAGATGCAGAGAAAGTTTGGACTCCTGAGTTGGTGAGAGTCATGAAAGAAACGGAGGATCCCTTCGTAAATCTCATATATGACAGCGATCCCTTGGAGCAAATCTTTTGGGGCAATGTGGTCTTAGTTGGAGACGCGGCTCATCCCACAACTCCTCATGGTTCGAGAAGCACAAACATGTCAGTGTTGGATGCTGCAGTTCTAGGCAAATGCCTTGCAAAGTTGGGTGCAGAGGATGTTCAATCAGCACTTGGAGAGTATCAGTCTGTTCGGCTTCCAGTTGTTTCCAAGCAAGTTCTGCATTCTAGACGAATGGGTCGTATAAAACAAGGTTTAGTTCTTCCCGATCGTGAGCCTTTTGATCCAAAGAGAGCTACATTAGAGGATTGTCAAGACCTACAACATAAGAATATGCCTTTCTTTGACCATGTTCCTTCGCTGTTGCAGTAATGCTACTGTATTAGTAGACTAAACAGAAAGCCCTGTTACTGAATAAAACACAATTCTGGTATGCATAATAAGTTGGAATAATGGAGTTCACATTGTAAGGGTTGAGCTATGGTTGTTACTATGCAAATCATTTGCTGAAGAAGAATGATTGTTACTATGGTTGTAAGCCACAGATGGCCAATATGTTGAGGGTGCTTTATAAAACTGATGAAATAGTGCTCAGATTATGCAGGGAATTGACAATTTGGAAACCAACGGAGACTTTAAAGTTGTATCTGAATTTGGGAATGCTCAGTCTCTTGAGTCAATCAACCAGAATCTGCAGTGAAGTTGATTGCTGAATTTCATCCCTTGTACACTAATTTTCACGAGAATGATGAATATCAAGAGCAATTGATTGTCTTCCTTTTTTTTTTCATTGCTTCCCACGAATAGTTCTATAGTAAGACAAAATGGATACATAATGTAGTAGTGATAGTACTAGCAAAGGAACTTTCCTTCTTTTGCAAAATTGATGTTTGTACTCCATTGACATGACAATATTATAGACAGTACAGATGTTTAGTCTCATATTATTAAAGAAAAGTCTTATGATAAATTTATATATAATTAATGTCTTGTATGAAGAAGCTCCTAAAAAAATGAAAAAAAAATTGTAACAATAATCAATGTTCTTTTTTCAAAGAAAAAATAACAACAAAGACGTAGAGTTTAACTTTTTTTTTTTTAATGGATTACAAATAACACTTTAATAAACAAATACATTTTAATTTCTCAAGATATTATGGCATTTCTTTTGAATATGAAAAGCTACAGTTTTAGACTTGAATCAAAACTTATATAGCAGCTTGGTTTAGTTGGTATTTGTTTGAGGCAATGGACCAAAAGAGTTTATATATCATATTTCAAAATAGTTGTAGTTCAATAGTTTACATCTCTTTATTCAAAATGATATACTAATTGTAAAAGATGAAATTAGAATAAGTCCAGAGTTGTAAGGCGAAAAGAAAAAAAAAAAAGTAAGAAGAGCAAAAACTTATCTTATACGCGCACAAAGACAGTGGTACGTGCCAATCCTTATCGACCTCTTGCCAGGGTAACATCCACTTATCTTACATCCTTAATATGTTCTAAGGACGTACCATTCTCGTTTCTTTCTTAGACAAAGAAACTGAGTATTTTGGTTGCCGTTTTAAAACTGTCATATATGCTTCAATCTTTCCCATGGTGACCAAAATCAATTCTAGTTCTAGCTGTTAAGTTGAGTTACCTGGACATATGCACAAAATGACTGCGATTACCTATGTAATTTGGTGCAAGATTGCTTTGTACGGCAATGAAGATACCTTCAAGTAACATTTTTTCTGAGATTTTCAGTGGACCAGCAAAGCATTCCTGGCTAAATCTCTTATGGCGTTATCGTGGCAATTATTCTACAAACAAAGCTGTAGTGTTCTAAAATCTCAGATTTGTTCTGAAGGTTTCAAAATAGTTTTACCAACCTATTCTTTGTGACTAAATTTATAATGGACATATAGTGCAGCTACCATTACAATTTCAGCTTCAATTAACAATCGCAAGTTTTTAATCTTCAAGGATAAGAGAGAGCCATAAGTGTTTGAGCGAATTCTAACTCCAACAGTAAATAAAGAAAAGTTAGCATATAATTGTTTTGCCATCAACTCTAACCAAAAGCTTGGATAATGATTATTAAGACATACTATGTGCTATTGAACTAGTGCATATTGATGAAATAATGGGCTAATTAGCAAAGAGAAGTTAAAATCAACAATTTCCACAAAATAAATTTGAAGTATTAATAAAAATCTAGAATTTAGATTGTTCATTAGAGAATTCCGAGGACCTATGATTAAGACTTATTACAAAATTAAGTTATTTGTGCCCACTTATGATTTTAGAAAATAATGATAATAATACTAAATAAATAACCAAATAATTATTTAAGATAGTTGATAATTTTTAAAGAATACCTCATCGCTTTGAATAGTTTTTATTTATTCATCAAAGTGGTTAACTCATCTCAAATTACAAGTGATTCCTTACTCTCATTTAGCCCAAATTTGCTTTGTATTTCATCAAACAAGATTGATAATGTGCTTATGTGGAAAACAAAGCACTCCTAAGGACATGATCTACCAATTAATAGGTTGCGTAGGTTAAGTTTCATTGGAGGTGAATAATAGTTAGTTACTTTTTCATCTTTAAAGCCACCAAAAGATGTTCACACTACCTTTTAAAAGTCGGACAAGGTGACAACTATTAAATGACAAGTCAACATCCCATGTCAGCACTAAGTGGCGCTAGCTTAGCCTCCTCTAACCATGTGGCACCACACGTGGCGATTAGCAGCCACGTCAGCCCCTGCGCATTGCATCCTCTACCCAGCGTTTCCCTCTTTGAAAATATTGACAGTCTTTGTACGCACCTGGCCAGAAAACCGTCGTAAGAAACATTGCCTTTCTCACACAAATTCGAGCGTCTTCTCCAAGCAATCCAAATATGTCAAAAATTTGAAGCCACCAACCAACAAAGTTGAGATCTCTACCAAAATCTCCAATTCCTTTCAAGTCTTAAATGATTATCAATATTTATTCATGTAACTATAAGCAATTGAGTTAGGGTTTTTTATTTCCCTTATTGTACATATTAACCATGCCTATAAATTTGGTGTTCAATTGAATAATCGATCATCAAATTGAGTTTTTCCCAATTATATCCAGTTCTAGGGTTTATCATTATCTTGGGTTATTCTTGAGAAATTACTCCAATTTCTTAAGAATACTTAATTTCAACTTGGTATCTAGAGTTGTAGGCCACTGCCACAGTTCAATCCTCACTCAATTTTAGCCCTAATGGCCCAATCACAACCTAATTTTGTTCCCACCCAAACTATAACCCCTGTCAATTCCAGCAAGTCTTCTCTTTCATATGAAACTTGACAATAAACAAAAATATGTAAGACTATGAATGACGATTCATGTATTGCTTCTTTATGTTGTTTTAGTAATAAGTCTCTTAAAGAGTCTTGTTATACTTTATTTGGATGTAAAGATAAGTAATTTCACATTCTCCTTCTATATAAAGGATACATAAGTTCCTTTCATGATTATAATCAATAAAAGTAGATGAGATATAAACTTGAACTTAATAATACATATTATATGTAACGCTATATCTTGATTCTTAAATTTCAAGCAGTAGGGTAAGAGGCTTCCATAGCTATACCACAAAGACCTTCTTTTGCACCAATATCCCTTTGCATCCTTATATAGCCTTCTTCACCCCATGTTGTGCCCCATGAGTTCTTCACTAGCCAATATTTAGTCCCACTCTCATCAATTCCATATCCAATGGCAGTGACGCCATGATCCAACTTTGTACCACAATCACCTGTAAAAACTCCGCTTGAATAGAATTGGAATGCAGAACCAGAAGCATCAATGGCAACAGAAATTGGTTGGTTAGCAATAGCTTTTAGGAGGGCTTGTTCATTGTTGGCAGGCACATCTTCATGCCCATTTATCTTGGCTACATGGTTGGCTTCTTTATTAGTATTGCAGGTCCCATCAATACCTCGGTATGGATAATTCACTTCTGTTGAGAGACCGCCATTTTGTTGAATGAATTCAAAAGCATTGTCCATTAAACCTCCTTCACAACCTTGGTCCTCACCACTAGTGTCACAATCAACCAGTTCTTGCTCGGATAAAGAGATTAATTTTCCAGTAGATATCTTTGTAATACCTTCAGTTGCTGCTACTGCTGAAAATGCCCAACAACAACCTATAGTTTGACAAATAATAATTAGAAAACATCTTTATGGATTTTTTATATATATATGTAAAAGAATTTGATACTTACCGCATTGTCCTTGGTTCTTGACAGGCGTCACAACTCCTTTCTTTCTCCAGTCTAGACTAGATGGCATTGTAGAGACATTTTCATATTTGAAAGCAATGGTCTTTGGGGAACACATATGCCCTTTAAATCTATTCCTCGAGGCCTTGAACTCCTCATTTGTGAGATCTACAAATTGGTTGACACCTAGTTTGTAGGGTTTGTTTGCATCCTTGTTGAAAGATTCAATGAGCTCCACATTTTCCTTGAATATCTTGTAACGTATCTCCTTCTCGTTATTGTCCGTATAAGCACGTTGAAAACGAGCCATCCATTCGTCATGCATCTCGTGCATTGATACATCTTGGAGGGTTCGAGCTACAGCTTGAAAGGCCAAAGATCCCAATGTGAGGATCAAAGACAAACAAATGAATTGGCGTTGGTTTGTGAACCCCATGTTGTGTTCTAGTTGCTGTAAGGCTAAGAAAGTTGAAGATGGAGGATTGGCACACCAACTTCACAGTTGCTCGAAAGATATATAATGGGAAAATGCACCTTAAAGCTGCATTCTAAGGCTTGGCCATCATCGTGCCAAATAAGGTTTCCTGATTTGGACCATGAAAATAATGTAATTTAATCACAATTGTGGCTTCCCCGCAACGTTGTGCAATCATTGTTAATTCTCCCAAAGCATTGGAAAGGGGTTAAAAGAAGCATTTTAAGCACATTCTAAGGCTTGGACTATAATATGGAAATTATAATGGTAATATGGCTCTAGTGTCTATGTTGTTTAGTGATTTTTATAATTTCAAGCGAGATGCCTGATTGGCCACTTTTTGACAAGCTATAGAAGCAACCAAACATGCACCTATTGTTAATTCCTTTTTAGTCTTTTCGATGATGTTTTGATTAGCCGTGGCTTGTAGGTTCATCTATTGGTTTGACAATAGATTTGTTTGTTTTTTTTTTGTCGGGTTGGCATGTAGTGTTGGTAATGAGTGCTATTCTTTGACTTGGACAAGCATTTCATTATCTTGTTCCTTATAGGTTGAACTTTGAAGAATAAGAAATTGAATTTTTAAAGTGAAAAAAGAATGTAACATCTCATGAGTAGTAATGCTTTAAAAGAGGACTTTTACCCACATTGGAAAGAAAAATGAAGGATCCTAGTTATATAAACAAACTTAACCACTATTTTCATGAGTTTAGCTTTTTGAGAAAGAATTTATGGTAGTAGCATTTTGGTTCCTAAAAACCCAATTAATCATGATTCAACAGCTCCATATATGGGGGGAATTGTAAAAGTTTCATTATTATTTTTTGGGGGGCGCGGCCAAGGGGGGGGGGGGGGGGGGAATGACATTGATTGCAAAAAAATTAAAAAAGTGCAAAGAATATCAAAGGTTGAAAAGCTAAATTAGTCCAAAGATCAAAGAATGTTTATGTTAGGAGGGCTGAAAGCTAAGCCACAAGCTAGATCAAGAATTACACAGATATTTATTTTATTTAAGCTTGAACAAAGAGGATAATACTTTCAATGTGTGACTTTTGTCTTACACACAAACTCTTGTATGCCAAACAATATTGGACTTAAGGTCCCACGGGTTGAAATATGTTCAACTTGTGCTTTTATTTCATTTTAAAAGGTATAAAGACTTAACCCAAAAGCTAACTCAAGAGTTAAAAGAACACTTTCTTTATTTAAGCTTCACCACCAGGGATTACACTTCTGGTATGAAACTTTTGTTTTGGACATAGTTTGTTTAGTAATAGTACTTATAGAGTTTTCGATCCCATCAAAATATAATCTAAGTGAAGGATCATTGTTGAGTATAAGATCTAAATAACTAGGAAAACACATTAAGAGACTTAAAAAGTGAATGAGTTCCATGTTGGAACATTGTGGGTAGCATGACTAAGATATTCATTTAATTAGTTAATTCTAGAAACATGTTTAGTTACAAAGTTCATACAACTTGTATTACTAAGATTTTACCAATCATGGCTAGTTAAGTTTGTTTTAAGTAATTCTATCTATCTCACATATTTAAATATCTAAGTTACTGTTTTACTCCATGATCAATTTAGGCATCTACAAGTTTTATTTTTGTTCCTCCTTAATGTTTAAACAAATTTGGGACTATGACAAAACAAATATGTTTTCTAATAATTAGAATGGAATTTGATTCTATGTAGAGACATTTGGTTAGATTTGTACTTAGGGTATTATTGTGTGAATCTTTTCTTATTATTAATGTCTAAGTTATTGTCTTACTCTAAAATCAATTTAAGTTTGTCTACAAGTTTTCCTTTTATTCTTTTGTAAGTTGGATTATATATAGGTTTTTCCCATAATAAAGATAAACCATTTTCTTTCATGTGACACTCGATGATAAAAGGGAAAATAGAAAAATATGAACAAGGACTTCGTATTGCTTATTTATATTTTTTAATAATAAGTCTCTTAAAGAGTCTTGTTAGTTACTCTATTTGGATGTAAAGATAAGATATTTCACATTCTCCTTCCATATAAGGGATACATTAGTTCCTTTCATGATTATAATGAATAATGGAAGATGGGACATAAACTTGAACTTAATAATACATATTATATGTAACGCTATATCTTGATTCTTGAATTTCAAGTAGTAGGGTAAGAGGCTTCCATAGCTATACCACAAAGACCTTCTTTTGCACCAATATCCCTTTGCATCCTTATGTAGCCTTCTTCACCCCATGTTGTGCCCCATGAGTTCTTCACTAGCCAATATTTAGTACCACTCTCATCAGTTCCATATCCAATGGCAGTGACGCCATGATCCAACTATGTACCACAATCACTTGTAAAAACTCCGCTTGAATAGAATTGGAATGCATAACCAGAAGCATCAATGGCAACAGAAATTGGTTGGTTAGCAACAGCTTTTAAGAGGGCTTATTCATTGTTGGTAGGCACATCTTCATGCCCGTTTATCTTGGCTACATGGTTGGCTTCTTTATTAGTATTTATTTATATTTTTTAATAATAAGTCTCTTAAAGAGTCTTGTTAGTTACTCTATTTGGATGTAAAGATAAGATATTTCACATTCTCCTTCCATATAAGGGATACATTAGTTCCTTTCATGATTATAATGAATAATGGAAGATGGGACACAAACTTGAACTTAATAATACATATTATATGTAACGCTATATCTTGATTCTTGAATTTCAAGTAGTAGGGTAAGAGGCTTCCATAGCTATACCACAAAGACCTTCTTTTGCACCAATATCCCTTTGCATCCTTATGTAGCCTTCTTCACCCCATGTTGTGCCCCATGAGTTCTTCACTAGCCAATATTTAGTCCCACTCTCATCAGTTCCATATCCAATGGCAGTGACGCCATGATCCAACTCTGTACCACAATCACTTGTAAAAACTCCGCTTGAATAGAATTGGAATGCAGAACCAGAAGCATCAATGGCAACAGAAATTGGTTGGTTAGCAATAGCTTTTAAGAGGGCTTATTCATTGTTGGTAGGCACATCTTCATGCCCGTTTATCTTGGCTACATGGTTGGCTTCTTTATTAGTATTACAGGTCCCATCAATACCTCGGTATGGATAATTCACTTCTGCTGAGAGACCGCCATTTTGTTGAATGAATTCAAAAGCATTGTCCATTAAACCTCCTTCACAACCTTGGTCCTCACCACTAATGTCACAATCAACCAGTTCTTACTCAGATAAAGAGATTAATTTTCCAGTAGATATCTTTGTAATACCTTCAGTTGCTGCTACTGCTGAAAATGCCCAACAACAACCTATAGTTTGACAAATAATAATTAGAAAACATCTTTATGGATTTTTTATATATATATGTAAAAGAATTTGATACTTACCGCATTGTCCTTGGTTCTTGACAGGCGTCACAACTCCTTTCTTTCTCCAGTCTAGACTAGATGGCATTGTAGAGACATTTTCATATTTGAAAGCAATGGTCTTTGGGGAACACATATGCCCTTTAAATCTATTCCTCAAGGCCTTGAATTCCTCATTTGTGAGATCTGCAAATTGGTTGACACCTAGTTTGTAGGGTTTGTTTGCATCCTTGTTGAAAGATTCAATGAGCTCCACATTTTCCTTGAATATCTTGTAACGTATCTCCTTCTCGTTATTGTCCGTATAAGCACGTTGAAAACGAGCCATCCATTCGTCATGCATCTCGTGCATTGATACATCTTGGAGGGTTCGAGCTACAGCTTGAGAGGCCAAAGATCCCAATGTGAGGATCAAAGACAAACAAATGAATTGGCGTTGGTTTGTGAACCCCATGTTGTGTTCTAGTTGCTGTAAGGCTAAGAAAGTTGAAGATGGAGGATTGGCACACCAACTTCACAGTTGCTCGAAAGATATATAATGGGAAAATGCACCTTAAAGCTGCATTCTAAGGCTTGGCCATCATCGTGCCAAATAAGGTTTCCTAATTTGGACCATGAAAATAATGTAATTTAATCATAATTGTGGCTTCCCCGTAACATTGTGCAATCATTGTTAATTCTCCCAAAGCATTGGAAAGGGGCTAAAAGAAGCATTTTGAGCTCATTCTAAGGCTTGGACTGTAATATGGAAACTATAATGGTAATATGGCTCTAGTGTCTATATTGTTTAGTGATTTTTATAATTTCAAGCGAGATGCCTGATTGGCCACTTTTTGACAAGCTATAGAAGCATCCAAACATGCAGCTATTGTTAATTCCTTTTTAGTCTTTTCGATGATGTTTTGATTAGTCGTGGTTTGCAGGTTCATCTATGGGTTTGGCAATAGATTTGTTTATTTTTCTTTTTGTCGGGTTGGCATGTAGTGTTGGTAATGAGTGCTATTCTTTGACTTGGACAAACATTTCATTATCTTGTTCCTTATAGGTTGAACTTTGAAGAATAAGAAATTGAATTTTTAATGTGAAAAAAGAATGTAACATCTCATGAGTAGTAATGCTTTAAAGGAGGACTTTTACCTACATTGGAAAGAAAAATGAAGGATCCTAGTTATATAAACAAACTTAACCACTATTTTTGTGAGTTTAGCTTTTTGAGAAAGAATTTATGGTAGTAGCATTTTGGTTCCTAAAAACCCAATTAATCGTGATTCAGTGGCTCCATATGTGGGGGGGAATTGTAAAAGTTTCGTTATTATTTTTTGGGGGGAGAATGACGTTGATTGCAAAAAAAAATTAAAAAGTGCAAAGAATATCAAAGGTTGAAAAGCTAAATTAGTCCAAAGATCAAAGAATGTTTATGTTAGGGGGGCTGAAAGCTAAGCCATAAGCTAGATCAAGAATTGCACAGATATTTCTTTTATTTAAGCTTGAACAAAGAGGATAATACTTTCAATGTGTGACTTGTCTTACACACACACTCTTGTATGCCGAGCAATATTGGACTCAAGGTCTCACAGTTTGAAACATAATCGACTTGTGCTTTGATTTTATGTCAAAAGGCATAAAGACTTAACCCGAAAGCTAACTCAAGAGTTGGAAGGGCATTTCTTTTATTTATGCTAGACCACAAGGGATTACACTTTTGGTATGAAACTATTGTCATGAACATAAATCATTTAGTTATAGTACTTGTAGTGTTTTTGATCCCATCAAAATATATTCTAAATGAAGGATCATTGTTGAGTATAAGATCTAACTAACTAGGAAAACACATTAGGAGACTTGAAAAGTGAATGAGTTCCATGTTGGAACATTTTGGGTGACATGACTTTGATATTCATTCAATCACTTAATTTTAGAAATATGTTTAGTTACAAAGTTCACAAAACTTGTAGTACTAAGATTCTACCAATTATATCTAGTTAGGTTTGTTCTAAGTATTTCTATTTATCTCACATATTTAAATATCTAAGTTACTATCTTACTCAATGATCAATTTAGGTGTCTATAAGTTTTATTTTTGTTCTTCCTTAATGTTTGAACAAATTTAGGACTATGATTAAGCAAATATGTTTTTTAATAATTAGAATGGACTTTGATTCTATATAGAGACCTTTGGTTAGATTTGTACTTAGAGTATTATTGGTGGGAATCTTTTCATATTATTAGTGTGTAAGTTACTATCTTACTCCAAGATCAGTTTAGGTTTGTCTACAAGTTTTACTTTTATTCTTTCGTAAGTTGGATTATATATAGGTTTTTCCCAAAATGCCCCCACCATCACTCAATGTACTTTTGTCAAATGTTTTTTAAGATTTCTTGTAGATACTCCTAATTATGGAATTTAGATCACAAAGTCCTCAAGTCTTCAACTTCATGCATACTTTAATGCCAGTTGGGCAAGTGATTGTGATCATCATCATTCAATTGGCGATTTTATGTATCTTCCTTAGGTTCAACCTCATTGCTTGGCGTTCTTGCAAACAAAAAACCGTAGCTTGCTCAAGCGCAGAAGTAAAATTTAAATCCTTGGTGGACACCACTACAAAACTTATTTAGATTTAAGCCCTTTTTTGTGATCTGCAACATCCTCCATCTGCACCTCCTACTGTGTGGTGTGATAACCTTTATGCACTTTAGCTCTCCACCAATCCAGTCTTCCATGCCCACATCAAACATGTTGAAATTGACTTTCACTTCATTCGTGAACAGGTCCAGAATTGCCAACTTCATGTTCATTTCTTCTCCTCCTTTGATCAAATGGTTGATATCCACAAAGGGTCCTTCTTCATCTCGATTCTCCATCCTTTAACAGTTCACAATGACTCATAAACTTGCAAGGGGTATAAATGACAAGTCAACGTCCCACATTAGCCTCTCCACGTCAGCACCAAGTGGCACCAACTCAGCCTCCTCTAACCATGTGGCGCTTAACAGCCACGTTAGCCCTATGCATCGCATCCTCGATGCGTCATCTATCTTTTTGAAAATAACGGTAGTCTTTGCATGCACCTAGCTAAAAAACTATTGTCAGAAACATTGCCTTTCTTATATAGATTCGAGTGTCTTCTCCAAGCAATCCAAATATGTCAAGAATCTAAAGCCACCAACCAACAAAGTTGAGATCTCTACCAAAATCTCCAATTTTTTCCAAGTCTTAAAGGATTCTCAATCTTCATCCCAAATCATGTAATTACAAGCAATTGATTTAGGGTTTTTATTTCCTTTATTGTACAGATTAACCACACCTATAAATTTGGCGTTCAATTGTATAATAGATCATTGAATTAAGTTTTTTCCAATTACATCCGGTTCTAGGGTTTATCATTGTTCATGGTTGTTCTTGAGAAATTACTCCAATTTCTTAAGAATACCTAATTTCAACTACAACCATTACAAAGAATAATTTAACACTATTTCAAAAAGGTAAACTAATACTACTTGTCATAAAAATAACCCACCATCCTTTTGGTAATTTTTTCCTTTATTCAAGGCTTGAGGGATTCTATCTAAATTATGCTTTCTAATTTATAATTTTTTGTGGTTAGCACTTAAACCTACACACTTGAAATTTTGTGCAACATTTGCACTCGATCGAGCTAGTTACTCAAATAAACTATTATAATCCCGTGACAATCCTTTGGAAAGATATCAAGAGCATTTAGATTCAAGAGATTGATAATGCTACAGGCATTTAGATTCGGGAGCAATGATTAACCGATATCTTCAAATTCTTCCGTCCCGAAATCAAACCCACGGAGGTTTCGAGTTATGATCCACGGCGTCACACGATGTCGGACTCGCATGTAATTGTCCAAGACGCATGAAATTCCGGGACGAAGCCTCGCCAGATAGCGTCATAAAGTGACTACGTGGGTTGTGGTCCTCTAACTAGCCATCGATTTCCTTCACCCTCTTCCCTGTCCAGAAATTATCCATTATTTTTTCCGAAATGGGGAGGGGAAGATGAGTGGCAAGGAGAAGCCAAAAGCAGTGGTGGTGGGAGGAAGCATAGCGGGGGTGTCATGCGCGCACGCGCTTATTTCAGCTGGGTGGGACGTTGTTGTGTTGGAGAAAACGTGCGAGGCCATCACGGGAAGCCCCACCGGCGCCGGACTCGGACTGGATCCTCTCTCCCGGAAACTCATCCAGTCGTGGCTCCCACAGCCTGAGCTTCTCCACCACTCCACTTTGCCACTCACAATCGACCTGGTACAACCATAGCAAAACTCACCTTGTATTTGCCTCAAATTTTGGGAAGATGTTCACGCTTTAACATAAAGTACTTAGTTTTCCGGCATCTTGAGTGATAAAAGTTGTGGTAGGTGAAGCACTGAACATTAAATTGAGGGTTTTCGTTCCCGCGCAGGACCAAGCAACAGACAGTGAGAAGAAGATCAGCTGGACACTGACAAGGGATGAGAATTTCAATTTTAGAACAGCACTATGGTCTGATGTTCACAGTCTTCTTTTGAAGGCACTACCCTCAAACATATTTTTCTGGGGTCACCTTTTCTTCTCTTTTTGTATTTCCAATGACAAGAAATCTGTTAAGGTTAAGGCTAAGGTTCTGCAAACGGATGAGGTGATCGAAATAGAGGGGAATTTACTTGTCGCTGCTGATGGTTGCCTCTCTTCTATCCGCCAGAATTTTTTGCCTGACTTTAAACTGAGGTTTGCAGCACCTCTTTACCTCTATCATTACTGGAAGAATTAGGTGAGTAGCAAAGTTTAGACAAGGACATAATTCTAATTGTGATATCTAGGTCTATATTATAAAAAGAACAGAGGTACAGAGACCTTGATGGGCTGATGTATGTGAGAACCCCTTTGGGGCTGGTTGTAAGAGCCCCACAGGCTAGAGATGAGTACCCTATTAGTTTTAAATGATGAGAAAATTCCTTCTAGGTGTGAAAAGTGTTTGTGAAAATATAGAATATTGTGTTGTTCTGAACGTCCTTAAATCTGCTATATTTAAGTGAAGGCACTTGTGTTTGCTGTATGTTAGATTCATACGCGATGGTATGACTTTGAATTCCTAATAATTGTTATCGGAGCTGTAGAATTCCTAACAATCTTTTCTCTGCTAATATCTTTTGTTTATTCTTTATTTCATCACATTCCTTTGCAGGTATTCAGGTTATTGTGCGTGGAGAGGGGTTTTTGATTTTTCAGGAAATGAGAATTCAGAAACTATCATAGGAACCCGCCGGGCATATCCTGAACTGGGTAAATGCTTGTACTTCGACTTAGGTTCTGGCACTCACAGTGTGCTTTATGAGCTTCCGAATAAAAGAATCAATTGGCTTTTTTATGTCAACCAACCCGAGCCCAAATTACAGGTGATTGCTTACTCTCATTTAGCTCAAATTTGCTTTGTATTTCGCAAAGAAGATTGTGAGTGTGTTTATGTGGAAGAGCAAAGCACTGTTGAGAACATGATCTATCAATTATTGGCTTCCTTAAAATTAGAGGTATACAAGGTGAAAAGATTGCAAGGTTTGTATTCATGGGTAAGGGCAAGGGTTCATAGTTCTTAACCCATTCTAAAACCAGCCCAAAACGAAGCTCAGACATAAGGCTGACCTATCAAATCACCATGGAAACTTACTATTGATTTGAGTGTTTTTGGTGTTCTCTGAACTAGAGCTGATATATTTGCTATAAAAACAATGCAGAGAAACTCGGTAACAATGAAAGTAAGCAGCGAGATGATCCAGAAGATGCATCAAGATGCAGCGAAAGTTTGGGCTCCCGAGTTGGTGAGAGTCATGAAAGAAACAGAGGATCCCTTTTTAAATCTCATCTATGACAGCGATCCCTTGGAGCAAATCTTTTGGGACAATGTGGTTTTAGTTGGAGACGCAGCTCATCCCACAACTCCTCATGGTTTGAGAAGCACAAACATGTCAGTGTTGGATGCTGCAGTTCTAGGCAAATGCCTTGCAAAGTGGGGTGCAGAGGATCTACAATCAGCACTTGGAGAGTATCAGTCTGATCGGCTTCCAGTTGTTTCCAAGCAAGTTCTGCATTCCAGACGAATGGGTCGGATAAAACAAGGTTTAGTTCTTCCTGACCGTGAGCCTTTTGATCCAAAGAGAGCTACACCAGAGGATTCTCAAGAGCTTAAACAGAAGAACATGCCTTTCTTTGACCATGTTCCTTCGCTGTTGCAGTAATGCTACTGTACTTGTAGACCAAACAGAAAACCCTGTTTCTGAATAAAACACAATTCTGGTATGCATAATGAGCTGGAATAATGGAGTTCGTATTGTAAGGCTTGAGCTCTGGTTGTTACTGCGCAGATCATTTACTGAAGAAGAAGAAGACACCGGCGGCTAATATGACCAGGGTGTTTTATAAACTGAGGAAATAAGCGGGGCTCAGATTATCCAAGGAAGCAACAATTCGAGAATAACAGAGACTCTGAAGTTGTATCTGAATTTGGGAATGCTCAATTACTTGAGTCAATCAACCAAAATCCACAGTGAAGTTCATTGCTGAATCTCCTTCCGTGTACACTGATTTTCACGAGAATGATGAATATCAAGAGCAATTGATGTGTCTTCCCTTTTTTTTCATTTCTTCCCATTGAATAGTTCTATAATCGGACAAAATGGATGCAGTGTAGTAGTGGTAGTACTTGCAAAGGAACTTTCCTTCTCTTGCAAAATGGCGTTTGCACTCCATTGAGATGACAATATTATCAACTGTGTCGGTGTCCAATTCCGTTATTAAGGAAAGGGTCTTCTAATGAAGTTTATAAGTAATGAATGTCTCATTTTCATGAATTAATTTTTGAGTCGAATATGAATTTTGTAACAAGAGTTAATGCTCTTTCTTTAAAAAAAAAATAACAACGAAAACATAAAAGTCTTCATTTTTTGGTAAAAGACCCAATATTTTTATCTGAGTTACAAATAATACTTCAAGCATTCATGAAATTTAATGCATAAATAATTTTTAATTCTCAAGATATTATAGCATTTCTTCTTAATATAAAGAGCTATAATTTTAGAATTAAATCATAACTTAAATAGTAACTTGATTTAATTGGTTCTTGATTAAGGTAATGAACTAAAATTTTTATCTATCTTATTTTAAAATTAACATATAGTTTTGGTCTCTTTGTTCAAAATGATAGTATTTAGTTAAGTTAGGAGTAAACAATGTTTAGAATCTTTTAGTCTCAAATCAAATCGACACTCAAAAGTGTGAGAGTTAAAAAAAGAAAGATATACTAATAGTAAACAATGAAATTAGAATAAGGCCAAATTTGTAAAGCTGATAACAGGAAAACTAAAATAAATTAAAAAATAAAAAAGCGTGAAATTATCTTACACGCACACAAAAACTGTAGAACGTGCGAATCCATATCGTCCTCTTGCCACAATAACATCTTCCTATCAGAACGAAAACCTCCAAATCTGAGAGCAATCACCTCCAGATCAAACCATGTCGGGATCAGCGATAATCGCAGGAGGAGCTAGCACTTGGGCTCGTGCGCTGGTCAAGGTCTCGCCCTACACTTTCTCCGCCATCGGCATCGCCGTCGCTATAGGCGTCTCCGTTCTCGGCGCGGCCTGGTACCTTTCATCTTCTGTTTTCTTCTTTCTTTCTTTTTAAATCTCTGATCTCCCAAAACTTATCTGTGAATTCCTGGACTTTTTAGGGGTATCTATATTACCGGAAGCAGCTTGATCGGTGCTGCAATCAAAGCTCCCCGTATTACTTCCAAGAATCTAATTAGGTGAGTAACCCTAGCTTCTCTCTTTCGATTTTTTATCTTTCCTCCAATTTGTTGCATCGATTATGTTTCTCTTTGATCTTTAGATTTACTTTGTCTAATTTTGATCGAGTTGAGATTACTGATGTAACGTTGGGGGAAATGTGGCTTTTACTCTTGACGAATTTAGCTTGATAGTAGCTTAGGAAGTGGGGTTGTTGAAGTCTTAAGTATCTAGAGGATGTTAGTCTAAACTTGATGCAAGAACCAAAACTTGTTATTAGTGCTGGAATGCACACGCGTGATTGAAAAATGATCAAGTCCCCTTGAAAGTATCCTAAAGTAATTAATATAACACAATTGGATCCAGAATTGGTAAGCTCAAGTTTCTGGGTTTGAGTGGTGTTCTTGTGCCTTATATTATGATCCAACTAAAAGGACTTGTCAAGGAGTTGATTTCCCAAACAATTAGTTGTGTGATTTCAATGTATTGTAGAAAATTCCTCTGATCTTGGTTTTTCATTTGCTAACTGGTGTATAATAGACCTGATGTTGTGATTACATGCTAGAAACAATTCATTTGTGCATAATAAGTTTTAGATAATAGTGCCTGTTCCAATTGATTTTTCTTTTCGAACTTATCGATGTCATATGTTGTTGTTCTTTAGGAGGTCTCAGCCTGTTTCACAAAACTCCTACTTTGGTGATTTGCTGCCCCACATCCAGCAATCCTCATTGTAAATGTAACTAAGAATTGAATCTAAGACAATGCAGAATAGAAATTAGGAAGAGATTATGAGGAGACTGATGTTCTCTTTCTCTTACACATGGGTAGCCTGGAGTGTACCTGCTTATTATATTTTTTTTCTCTAGTGGTTTATCATGCTTAATAATCATCAAGCCTAGGAGGTAGGCTTACTTGAAGATAATCTATATTCATCTAGTTTTAGTAAAATTCTTTCTGCACTACTTGTTAATGTTACATGAAGGAAAGACAGAAGACATTGGTCCAATGTCAAACTTAAAATTATGACAAATTAGCTTAGGTTACTAATATTTTGATCGTTTTGTTTCAACTTAAGGCTGGATTTCTGGCAGCCTCTCAAAGTATGCTAGAAAGGAATACCATTTGCTCCTATTAATTTGTATATAGCTGTGAAATTGGAGAATAGCCGTCATAAAGTAAGAACGAACTGTGATTGTGTGTGTCTGCATGCTTGTTTGTGTATTCGAGAGAGAGAGAGAGAGAGAGAGAGAGAGAGAGAGAGAGAGAGAGATAATGCACATGCTATTGTATAGGTTTCTGTAGTTCATTATTAGTTGAGGCAGATATACACCGTTAATATGTTCCAAGCACATGCGATTCTCGTTTCTTTCTTAGACAAAGAGGCTCACTGCAGTTTGAACTTTTCTTAGGTAACTGAGTATTTTGGTTTGCCATTATGAAACTATCATATATGCTCCAATCTTTCCCATGGTGACCAAATTCAATACTAGTTCTAGATGTAAAGTTGAGTTACCTGAACATATGAACAAAATGACTGCGATTACCTATGTAATTTGGTACAAGATTGCTTTCTACACCAATGATGGTACCTTCAATTAATATTTTCTCTAAGATTTTCAGTGGATCGGCAAAGCACTCCTAGCTAAACTTTTGAAGCACTTCTACTTATGATGTTGTGGTATACCCTGTTCTGATGGCCCAGTCTTTTTTTCCTTTTCAGTGTTATCTTTTGTGAAGCTGTTGCCATTTATGGTGTTATCGTGGCAATTATTCTTCAAACAAAGCTGGAGAGTGTTCCAAAATCCCAGATTTATGAACCCGAGTCTCTCAGAGCAGGATATGCAATCTTTGCATCTGGGATTATTGTGGGGTTTGCCAACCTTGTCTGCGGGTGCATATCCTATCTTTTACTCTTAAATATCCAATGAGTTTTCCGAATAAATGTTCAGTGCATATCCTACCTTTCTCTTACATTCATTACGATCTTTCTTCTGATAACAGGTTGTGTGTGGGAATCATTGGAAGCAGTTGCGCACTGTCGGATGCTCAAAACTCCACTCTTTTTGTGAAGATTCTTGTTATCGAAATCTTTGGTAGTGCCCTTGGGTTGTTCGGAGTGATTGTCGGGATAATCATGTCAGCTCAAGCCTCATGGCCTGCAAAGGCAGCGTAATTTCTGTTCGTTGGTACGTGTCAGTCGGATAGACCGAGTGCAATGTCTTACGTATTGTAAACAGACTCTGCATCTTGTTCTTCAGCTTTTGTTAATAGGGATATTAAAATTTGGTTGTTGAGATGTATTGCCCCTTGTTCCAATCCTTGGCTGCATTTTCTGTCCAAGGGAACGAATTTGGCGGCATGTTAATATTTCTTGTTGAGATGAACTCTTCCCCTTTCAATCTTCCATGGAAAATGAATTCTTGCAAGAAACACTTGTTACACAGGTAGCCCTTTAAGCATTAAGATACGTAGAGGGAAAATCCATCGGCTTCACAGGTCATGACAATCTCATTTTCCTGAAGTCGTTGTTTCTGGTATTCATACAAACAAGCCATTAGGCCACACAAACCTCTTACCATAAAAGCATCCAAGAGTCGCTTGAATTTCTTGACACAAAAGGCAATGGCCCAAGTCGTGCGCATCTGCAAACGTACTGTGGTCAGCACCAAGCCGGTGCAGCCTGGGAAACTCTACGACTTGTCAGTCATGGGGCGCCAAATGGAGAAAACCCACGTTAGGATGGTGTGCTACTACCGGTGGCCGAGGCGAGAGGCGGAGGTCGGTGAGATCACCCAAATGCTCCGCGAGTCTCTCTCGGAAACTCTCACGCATTTCCCGATGGTGACAGGACGGCTGTTAAAGGACGACAAAGGGCGTTGGATGATAAAGTTTAACGATGCTGGAGTGAGAACGGTGGAAGCAAAGGCCAAGGGCAGTGTGGATGACTGGCTTCGTTGTGTTAATCGGGAGAAGGAGCTTAAGCTTGTGCACTGGGAGGACATGTTCCACACGCCTTACTTCTGGTCTACCTTTTATGTTCAGGTTTCTTTTCCTTACTGCTACTATGAAATATGGTATAAAATGGAAGAGTTAACTCAATAAAAGGTCGGTCTTCAAACTCTAATATGACTTTTGTTTACATTCGTGCTTGTATCAACATGCACGTAAATGAAAGCATTAAAAGTAGGTATTAGTGCATGATAATATTTTTCATCTTATGATTTTAAGATAAATCCGTATACTCTAATAAACTTTTATTATTTGATTTTTGTCCAAGAATCTCATTTAAAGTAAAATTTCTTAATATCATTTTCTTTTTAACTAAGAATCGTGATGTCTATAGAAATAATCTGAAACCTACATTCTTGATCATGTTTTTCCCATTACAGATAACTGAATTTGAAGAAGGTGGGCTAGCAATTGGTCTTAGCTGCACTCATCTGCTGGCAGATCCCACTTGTGCTGCCATGTTCATCAAGGCCTGGGCTGAAACAACTTTGGCCCAGAAAATCCATGCTCCTCCTCTCTTCCACCCAACCCCCCTGCAAAGACCCAGTAACGAAGTCCCCAGTCGCAACCCTCACAGTGCCTTAATCAACCACTACAAATCCTTGATTGAGAATCCCGCGCCGTCTAGAGACGCCAAACACACCACCATAGCCCTGTTATTTTCCGACCACATGGTCAGAGCCTGCATGTCCATGGCCCAAACGGAATCGCCCTTTGAGGCTGTAGCTGGGCTTCTCTGGGTCTGTATCAGCAAGGTCAAATGTTTCAACAATGGCTTGGTAAACATGTCTATTTGTACGGATGCAAGAAAAGTTCTTGGTTTGGATATACAATCTTTTGGAAACTACATGGTTTATAATAAGGTCCCTTCAGAGGGCTTGGAAGCACAGGAATTACAGGGAGCTGCTTCTGCTGTAGCAGAAGTGGTGGCAAAAATGGATAATCAGGGAGTAACGGAGCTAATCGAATGGCTTGAACACAGTGAAGGTCAATCACCTCTACTGATCAACAATTATGATCTAATTTGTGCAAATCTGGAAGTGGTGGACCCATATTCCATGAAATTTGTTGAACTCATCAACCCAATTTATGTTTCTTATTACATGGAGCCGGTGATCGGAATAGGGCAGGTTTTGATTTTTCCGGCTCCGGCTGGTGACGGTCCATTCGGTAGGGTGGTTATGGTTACCCTTCCGGAGGATGAGGCGGCCAAGCTGTGTGAAGATGAACTTATTTTGCAATTCTCTCCCACCATTTTGATGGGAGTAACCAAGGGGTTGTAATGCACTCTCGTAACAATATGAATTTGGCATGAAATAGTATGTACCTGATTTCAAATAAGTCTATACCTTAACTTTTGTTAGTTAAAAAAAAAAGAACATTAACTACATATAAATTATTTTACATGTTTTACCTTGACGAGTTAGGATGATTTTGTACTAATTTTAATATATTAAATGGTCTAGCTCATACTATATTGCATTGCAACTTTTATTTTATAGATTTTAAGTTTTTTTTAACCTATAGTCATAAAGATGTTAAAAGATAGCTGAACTTTAATTTAACATTTGATCCAAAAGTTACAAAGTTAACATTTGACCCAAAAGTTAATTTAAGAAAATAAAAAATATTTATTACACACGAACCACTTTACAAGTTTGTATCTTAGTGATGTTGAGGAATTTTACACCCATTTTAATATTAATTTTAGTTGAGACAATTTAAAAATATTCGAAGACGGCCAAAAGAAGACAAAATTTTGAAATTAATAATGTTGCAGTTTATGTCCTTTTAATGAATATTATTTATGTTAGGTTCCGTCGGTAACAGAATGGCATCTCATCATCATCAGCAAAGGCACTTTTTCATGAAAGGGACATGAAAAGCTAGACATCACGTTGTCAGTCCACACAAGTTTTTGTCATTTTCAATGGTCTTTTGGAGCAAATGGGAGCAAGGAGAGGTCGTTTCCGTGATATGAATATGTCGTATACAATGACGCCAAAGGCATGAAGGCCGTGCAAGCCACCTTTTGGTCTTTCTTCTTCTTTTTCCACTTGAAAGTGAGAGAACACTGTCTTTGGTGAATGATAGAGAGCTGACCAACTAGGTGTTAAATACTATGGATAACTAGGTGTTAAAAAAAGATTAATATTCATTATTATCTTTATATAATTACATAATTTTTAAGTATCCATTTTAAAGAAAAAAGTTAAACTAATTGTAATATGATATCAAAACTTGAATTCAAATATAAATTTTATTAGGCGTAAGTCTGCATAATTTTATTCTATCACTTATAGTCATCACTCATAAATTACATCATTATTTTTTCTTATACTTAGAATAAATTTCACGGTATTAATATCTTAGTTCGACTTTAATATGACAAGATTTAGGTTTGTCCAAGCTTGAGTTTTTGAAGTATATTTGTTGTATAAAAGAGAGCTAAAAATAAAAAATCTACGTTAGAAAGTGTTTAAATATAAAAAAATTTACTTAATTCATAAACCAATTTGATGTGACATATCACAAAATTTCCAATCATTGGATTTTAAAAAAATTAGTTAGAAAGAAGTAAGCTTCAAAACCAATAGATTGAGTTGATCCCACGTACTTATGAGTTATCAATGAGTGGTTTTCATTTTCTGGCATACGGAAGCAGTTACGACAAATACCACGTAAGATCTGCAAGTGTCCTACGGGAGTATTTAATGATCAATCATAAAGGAGGAAAACTAAAGTCAATTCTATAAAATTACAAAAGCTTAGAAATAAAAATATTAGACACAAAGAAAATACGAGCTTCAAAACCAATCGTTAGAATCATATTCCACTGGATCAAGTTGATTCCACATTCTAATGAATTATCAACTTGTGGCTTTCATATGGTGGCATAGCTAAGCAGTAGGGATAACGCTGTCTAAATGGTCAATCAAACAACAGAAGAGATCAGCAGGTGCGTACAAGGATTTTGTCTTCGTCTCTGTCTTTTGTCTTTGCTTCGTTGTTTTCTTCTTTTTGACTTCTTATTATGCAAGACCCTCCGGAAAGTGACACAACCGAAACTAAACAAGAACCTACTTGTTCAAAGCATCCATCACCTAATTGAAAGGCACTTCACAGCTTCAGCTCCTAAACTGACCAATAGACAAGAGGATCTAACGCTGTTCTAGAAGAGTTTGCCTTTTAGAAATGCTGATGTTATAGCGATAAGGCTGAAAAGTTTATTTAAAAGTTGAGGGAGTTTAATTTTATTTCCCTTTTATTTAAACTTCTTATCTTCTAGTGTTCCAATGTTATTAGGCTTTAAGATCATGCAAATTTGAGTAAGTCAATCTTAAGTTTGATACTAAGTTAAAAGGTCGACGGATCAAGTTCAAAGGCTAATATAACAAGTAGAGAGTCTTCATTTTAGACTAAACCTAAAAGATAGTATAAGAATGGGTCCCTTGTCTACCAAAAACTCATGAGTAGTAGTAAGAGAAAGCTCAAACCTTATAAGGCACATATACTTGGTTCTTTGTTCTGACGTGGGATTGACTCTCTCAACACTATCTTGTAGTCCCACATCTAGAGTTTGCCATAAAGGGGGGGGCCTAGTCCACCATCAGTAACGAAAGAACTTGGCTATGATACTGTGTAAAAATGAGTCTTTTATCTACCAAAAACTAATGAACAATGGTAAGAAGAAACCCAAACCTCATAAGATGCATATACTTGGTTTTCCATTGCGATGTGAAATTAGCTCTCTCAATAGATAGTTCCAAATTTAAGTGCCTTATTTCCCTAACTAATCTCCATTGGAGACTTCTGGTGCATGATTTGTAAGTTTCTAATGCAGACCAGGTTCAATGTTTTTCCAGCTATAAATATATGTAATAAAAAAAGTATCAGATTAAATAATGGTTCCGATAAGAGTCTTTGTGTTGTAGAGTTGTGCAAGAAAAAGCAAGAAAAAATCAACCTGCCGAGAGAGGAAATTTGATCATCTAGATGTTATTGTGATAATTACTGTTTCCGTCGATGAACAAGAAACAAGAGAGGCCAACTTCACCATACTGGTCGGTAGGGAACAAACAAACAAAACATTTTTATGCTACTTGAGAGGGGTCCCAAACCAGTCATCAAACAAAAGAGAGAATCAATTCCATATTATAGGATTTCAAAACCAACCGCTGATCGAACTATATTCCAGTGGCTGAAGTTGATCCCAGATTCTTCTGAGCTATCAACTCGTCGTTTTCATATGCTGGCATACGTAGGCACTTGCGATAATGCTGTCTAGATGGTCAATCAAAACAACAAAAGAGGTCAGCAGGTGCGTCACACCAGAGGTCAACTTGTGCCTTCTTTGCCTTCTTGGCTTTGCTTCATTGTTTGTTCTCTTGACTTGTGCCTCCAGAAATTGACATAACCGAAAGTAAACAAGGACCAGCTTGTTCAAATACCCTTACAGCATCATCTTCTTCGCGACCAAGAGACAGGAGGGAGTTAGTGTTGTTCTAGAACTGTCGAAATGCTTAAACAAATGTCGGGTAACTTTTTGGTTGGATGTTATGGGATAGATTTAAATTTGGTTGCGTTGTTTACCAACTAATATCTGATGAAGACTTTCGGTGGGTGATCTGTAAGGTTCGTGATGCATGTCAGATTCAATGTCTTTTGCAGAGCTATGATTATCAGCAATAAAAATAATCAGATTAAACAATGGTTCGTGAGCTTGTGGATTGGAATCTTTCCTGATTTCGAGAGAATGAATTTGACTGTTTTAATGTTATTGTGGTAATTACCGTCTCTGTCAATGATCATCATTTGTTAATGTTGCAGTGAAGCACAAAAGGGACAGCCTTATCATACTGGTTGGTATGCTCCGTCTGAGGTGTTCCAAACAAGCAAGCAAAAAAGATTAAAAAAGAACCACTGCGTCTGCCGGGAGTCGAACCCGGGTCTATTGCTTGGAAGGCAATTATCCTAACCGTTGGACTACAGACGCTGCTTTGTTGAGGGAAGGACTCTATTTAATAAATACAATTAAATTAAAAACATTTAATTTAAAATGAAGAAAGGCTTAATGCTCTTAAGTTACTCTTTAGAAAATATTTTTGATATGCTATTAAAGTTGGATTTAAGTATAGTAACCTTTAGTATATGGATAAAAATTTAGTGAAATTTTTTTTTATGCTCAAGGTAATGGACATGTTAAAATTATGTGATAAAATTTTCAATTTACTTAATTCTTACTTGAAAATCCTTTTTATAAGGAATAAAAAAACCTATCATCTTCTAATATTTTCTAATAAAATTTTGAGTAAGATTAAATTTTCTACCAATATCAGTAACAACAAAGGTCAATCTCTTGGCTTTAGTTGCTCTTTTATCAATACTTAATAATTTGTTTTGTTGTGTGATTGATTGTTGCAATTTGAATTGTGGTTAGTATTAGAGTAGAGATCGTAGTAGGGTTGTTAAAGAATATGCTCAAAGAACAATGGTTCTTAATTGTTGGGCGAAATCTTCTACTCTCATGACACTAGAAATTCATTAGTATTTAAAGTAGGGACTAGCTTTGCCACACCCCAACAAACAACATAAAAACAAGAAAAATGTGTAAAGATTTGAAAGATACCATGCATCCTTCATTCTAGATTCCCTTTAGAACCATTTATACTCTTTAGTATGAGACTAATTGACCTTTTATACAATCTTTAGTACTTTGAGATGTTTTCAAGTGGTAGACTATCAATCTTCAGTTTCTCTCCATTATCATGTCCCACCATTTGTCTACTTGATAGAGGCTAATGATGGATAACTATAACTACTATAATCAAACAAATAGTAACATGTTTGGTAATGGAAGAAAAAAATATTCTAATAGGTAATGCATTCTCACTAATTGTATTCCTTGGCTACTAACCTAAACTTACATCTTTTAACTCTGACCTTAACCTAATAATGAATCTTATACACCTATATATGGCTAATAAGATGCGACCAAGAGGCAAGAGAATCACATATGATTTTCTTTTAGAGCTTTAAACATTTTGTCCATAGCATTAATCTAGTGAGAAACCATAAAAGCCTCTTAATATATGTATGATTCATAAACAACAAAGCTAGACATGATAAAACAACAATGACAAGGGTTGCACTAATTAAAAGAAATATACTATAAGATAGATTAAAAGTAGGCTAAAGAGTCTAAGGGGAGGTTTGAATATAGTAATCAAAGCTCCATATAGGAAGGTGACTCACATGAGCAAAGTGGTTATTATGGCTTTGGAGAAGATTGAAGCTTAGAAGTTTTAGGTGGTAAAACAGAAAGTCATTAGTGGTATTTGGGTTAGGTGAGTCATTTGTGGTAATTGAGGACTCAAGTATATCTACTACATCATCCAAAAAAGATTTGGGAGTGAATGCATCATTGAATGATATGACTAGAGTTAATGGAAAAGGTTGACTGCTTAGGCCTATATGTGAAAAAACCTATAAATTTCTATTGCATCCTAAGGATGCACATGAATTTTTTGCTAAAGTAGAACTATTACCACCAAATCTAACATGTGCTAAAACCTAATATTAGAGGTTTTTTATTATTTAAATCTTATTTAAAATTTTATTTATTTGATAGACTTGATAACCCTTTGTTCATGGATAAAATTTTCCTTTTCCCAAAAAAAAAAATCTCTAAAAAGTACTTTTCTCATATTGATGAGAAAGGACACGTTAAAAATGGTGCAATAGAAGTTTCACTTTGCCTAAGGCTTACTTAAAAAACCTTTTTATAAGGAAGAAAAAAGTCCTCATCATCTAATACTTTTAAATAAAATTTTGAAAAGAATAAACATTCTAACCATATCAATAACAACAAAGGTCAACCTTTTGGCTTTAGTTGCTCCTCTACCAATACTTAGTACTTTGTGTTGGTATGAGACAAATTGTTCCAATTTGAATGGCACAAGAAATCATATCAATCAAAGAATATGCTCAAAGAATAATGGTTCCTAGTTACTTAGAGAAATTTTCTACTCTCATGACATCAGGAATCCTTCAATCTTCAAATAGGTGACTAAGCTTTGCCACACTCCAACATCAACAAATAAAAAAAAGGAAAGGTGCAAAGATTTCAAAGATACCATGCACCCTTCATTCTGGATTCCCTGAACATTTGTACTCTTTGTCCTCGTCTTCTCTCCCACTTGCACTTAAACCATTTACATTATGCTGAAAACATAGACGCCATTAAAATTTTTAACCAAGAAAATGGAAAAATCTGTACGGATTCCATGTCATCCGTGCACTATTTAAATTGTACATCAAGCATATTACACTTCAGGTTAAATTAAAACATATACTATAAAAAATAAAGATTTTTTTGAATAATTTTTTTTAATGTTTAAATTTAAAAAAGGGTGGAAATGGTAGAGTTTTAGTACACACTCATTCTAATTTTTTTTCTTTCTTTAATTGATAGTAACATGAGGAAAGGAAGCATAAGAAATCCTTCAAGGAAAAGACTAGCATTTTATAATTGTTTAGTGTTTCAAAGAAAATAAAGAATAGGGAAGTAGCCTTATAATCAAATAAAATTAATCATGCTGCGATTTAAGTGTCTCCACGCTATCTCGTCCTTGGATGCATGTACTTAAATAGTTGTAACAGATTATTAAAAATCAGAAAAAAAATACTTATTGACTGAGGACCGACAGATCTTCTCCGGATGCATGGGGATTTTGTACACAAGGGAACAGATCCATGGCTGGTTGTAGTCTTATTTCAATAACATTAAAATACTCACGATATTTATAGTTTATTATGAAATCTTATATATCTGAAAATAAAATCTCTTATCCCTTAGATGTTGAATTTTGCTTAAGAAGTAACTTTTCTAAAATAACATTGACCTTATTATTAGGTGATTAAAATTTTATTTTGACACATGTATTAGATGTATAGCCTCTCATGTTATATTACTTACAAAGTTTGAAATGATAGAGAAGTGTTAAGATCTTTTATACATTGAAAAATCATACTCATTTAAAATCAACTTTAAGAAGAAAATTATTAGGGATAGGTTCATAATTTAATTCAAAAGCTAATTTAAGAGTTAGAGGAATTTTTTTATATATATTTAAATACTATCCAATAGTCGAATCTTTTTAAAGCGAAACTTTCTTTTTTAATACTTTTTCACACGCTAAGGATATCTTGAGATTAAAGTTGAATAGATGGAATAGATACTTCTTACACTTTAAGAATATTTTAAGAGTTCAAAGTTGAAGAAAAGTTGTATTAGTTTAATATGTGTCTTAATATAATATTAGAAATATGCTTATAGTCTAGTCCTATATCTTTAGACTTTTTTTTATTTATTTAAACACTACCCAATAATTATATCTTTCTAAAGTTGAACTTTTGCCTTATTTGTCTATAGATGCTTGTTTAACCCATAAAAGAATTATGACCATGTGAGGTGAAAGTTGCACCCGGTTAAAAAAAAGCCTGTAATATAAGCGCCTGCAAAGTAATGTCATCACCCCAAAGAATTATAAAATGGTCTCAAACCTCCTTGCCTGATGATGGAACCAACTCTAAGAACAGATAGGACAATGAAGGTGGAGTAGAATAAGCTGAAGGTGAAGTAAGCACAAACGTGTACACCAATTGTCTTAGTTCTCTTCTCCAACAACTGCACACTTGTTTAATCAAGCTTCTCTTCTGCACTAATTAGCAGTGGCCAATTATTACACAGAGGAAGCAACCACGAAGGAGGGGGCATCATTTCTTCTAGAACCTTACACCTCATCAGATTATATTGATTTAAATATGATTGGGTCAAATCTCAATGCAGGATTAGACCGTCTGATTTTGCTTCATTTACAGCTTAATATGATGGTGAATGCATCATCTCAGCCTCTATGTTACCACCTCCAATGTCGGATTTACAGTTCATGGGTTTTCTTACAAAGAAAGAACAGTTGTTCATTTTGAATAAAATTTAATTATGTTTATCTCCTCTCGGAGAAGATTAAGCAGAGATTAGCTGCAGAGTTAAAAACAGGATAAAGATTAAGCAGCCAATCTAGAGTAGCTTGAACTTGATGAGAACTGAAGAAAAGTCTGATGCTTGAATTAAGAATGCGATATTGGAGATAGCATATCCGATCCATTTTAAGAGAACCCCGCGAATATGAGAATTAATAATGAGGAAATTCCTCGGCACATGCACTTCTTCTGCTCTCTAACAACTGCATTTAAGTAATGCCAACCGGGGAATAAGGCGCTGAAGGGAAGAACACCGTCGGAAATGTTACTTCCTTTCTTGTTTTCATTCGATTTTCCCGACAAAATCTTTCCTTTTTCTCGCTCATCGATTACCCTATATAAATTATACGCTAAGTCTGGACTTGATCGTCGGATACTTTAATGTTCTTGGGCAGCGCGACGTATAATACCATTTGGTTGAAAATACAGAGTGATTTTTTGCCTGCATATCCTAGAGTTTGACCATTGGATATGAAATCTGCATCAATGAAAGATGTGGAAGACATGTAAGGAAGTTTGGAACTTTCAAAAACATTTTGAAGATTGTCCTAAGATTTGATTTTTTATTTCAACTTGGGGTGGTTGGATCGAGTTCTGAAAGGTTGAGTAACAAGGTTGAAAAGCGTACGTTAGTACGATGGTATTGATCTAATTTGCTGGAGATACCTGTAATAGTTGTATGATGCTTTCTGGCCAAGTTAGTTCCTGGCTTTCTAATTTTGTAATCCGGAAACAATATAATATTATAAAGCTCTGTGTATATATATAGATAGAGATGTATAAGCACCCTAGCATCAGGCTACGTAACGAAGCCAGATTCCCTAAGCCCTCCGGTTTAGGTGGTGGGGAAAGTCCAGCCATTGTCGTATCTTTCTCTCCATCCAAACACGAGCCCCGAGAGAGATTGGAGAGGCCTGAATATCCATTCTCTCGGGTGTTATTACATTAAAGCCTGAGAGAACTCTCTGGGTTTTGTTTGCTTGTATTGACAAACTATAACAGTTGGTCAAATGGAGGGTGGTGACATTTTCAGAGTAAGTAGTGCACGTCTAAGCAGCTCTAACATCTGGAGGAACAGTGCCATGGAGGTTTTCTCCAGGTCTTCGCGGGAAGACAACGACGAAGAAGCTCTGAAATGGGCTGCTCTTGAGAAAATGCCCACTTACATGCGTATAAGGAGAGGCCTACTCACGGAAGAGGAGGGTGAATCCAGAGAGATTGATATAAAAAATCTTGGAGTGGTAGAGAGAAAGAATTTGATGGAGAGGCTGTTGAAAATTGCAGATGAAGATAACGAGAAGTTCTTGTTAAAGCTCAAGAACCGCATTGACCGGTAAACTCCATCAGATGGATTGACATGTTTTGCTGTAAAGCTTAGTTGTGTATAGAACCTGTTGTTCTTTGTGTGTCTGTGTCCTTAACGTTAGTGTTTATACAGGAAATAACTACGAAGTAACCTTGTAATCTCATTAGAGCCATTTGTGTTTTGCTGTTTATGGTGATTGAGATTTTTTTTGTGGATTTCGAACTTGAAATGCAGTGTTGGACTTGATCTTCCGACAATTGAAGTCCGGTTCGACCATTTATATGTAGAAGCAGAAGCTTATATCGGAGGCAGAGCATTGCCCACAATCTTCAACTTCTGTGTTAACCTGTTTGAGGTATGCGATTCACCTTTCAGATCATACAAGAATGGGAACAGGATATACTCATTCTGTGTCTTTCTATGCAGGGGTTCGTGAGTTATCTTCATCTGATTCCAAACCGAAAGCAACCATTACCAATTCTTCACGATGTTAGCGGAATCATCAAGCCCAGAAGGTTAGTAGAAACGACCATAGAGAATCCATGATAGACTCTTCGACTCCCCATTTCTCAGTTACTTGTCCCGGTTTTTGCAGAATGGCATTGCTTTTGGGTCCCCCGACCTCCGGAAAGACCACATTACTGAAGGCTCTGGCAGGAAAACTTGGGAAAGATCTGAAAGTAAGGATAGAGATTCCAACATGTTTCACTGCTAAGTTAGAGAGATGTTTCATTTTGTTGATAACGTTCTCATAGAGTAGCTTTTGTATTTCAGTCCTCAGGGAAAGTCACGTACAACGGCTATGGAATGGACGAGTTTGTACCGCAGAGGACATCAGCTTATATAAGTCAATATGATGTCCATATAGGAGAAATGACAGTGAGGGAAACACTGGCCTTTTCGGCAAGATGCCAAGGGGTCGGGCCACGTTATGGTCAGTTGAAAACACCATGGACATTGGCGTCTTAGAGTTACCTAGAAGAATCTTAGAGGTTCTTATTAGATTTTTTGCATGGAAATTGTGCAGAGATGTTGGCAGAATTATCAAGGCGAGAAAAGGCAGCAAACATTAAACCAGATCCTGATGTGGATATCTATATGAAGGTAAGTTATCAGCAGTTCTCCTTGATTTTTCTGCAGCTCCTAAAATTGGTTTCTCAGTGCCTGAAACGATGCAGGCTACATCACTAGAAGGGCAGGAAGCTAGTGTAGTAACAGATTACATAATCAAGGTACAGATTCAAATCCATCTGGTACTAAAACAATGAGTTATAAATGGAATTACAAAAAGAATGGTGCTAATTTCTGTTCTTGATTTCGAAAATTTGAAGATTCTTGGACTTGAAGCCTGTGCTGACACATTGCTGGGGGATGAAATGCTAAGAGGTATATCTGGGGGACAAAAGAAGCGCGTCACAACAGGTAAAGCACAGAACAAAACTGCCTCTCTCTCTCTCTCTCTCTCTCCCTGTTGAATTCTTAAGGCATTAACTTAGTTGCTTCTTTGAAATGTATGGCCGACCAAATATAGGTGAAATGCTGGTCGGGCCGGCAAGAGCACTTTTCATGGATGAGATCTCCACTGGTCTGGACAGTTCAACAACATTCCAGATAGTTAAATCACTCAGACAATCCATACACATTCTCAATGGGACAGCAGTTATCTCTCTCCTACAGCCAGCCCCAGAAACTTATGACCTGTTTGATGACATAATTCTCCTCTCAGACGGGCAAATTGTGTATCAGGGTCCTCGGGAAAACGTGCTTGAGTTCTTTGAATACATGGGCTTCAAATGTCCAGAGAGGAAGGGAGTTGCTGACTTCTTACAAGAAGTAATTCACCTTTTGACAGAACATCCCTCGGTTCATATTTGAGAAGTGATTGGACTTTTTCTAATTGTTCTGGCTTTTCTCTTTTTATGATAGGTGACATCACGGAAGGACCAAGAGCAGTACTGGGAAAATAAAGAGGAACCTTATAGTTTTATTTCAGTCCAGGAATTTTCTGAAGCATTTCAGTCATTTCACATAGGTCGAAAACTTGGAGATGAACTTGCTACACCTTTTGACAAGTCCAAAAGCCATCCTGCCGCTCTCACAAGCAAAAAGTATGGAGTTAGCAAGAGGGAACTATTCAAGGCTTGTGCGTCCCGAGAATTTCTGCTTATGAAGAGGAATTCATTTGTCTATATTTTCAAGTTGTTCCAAGTAAGTGGTATTCGAGCCTTTAACTGTGTTTTAAAAAGAATAAGAAAGAGACTTAATATCAAACATTGAGCCTCTCATGTTGGTTCGGCAAATTCTAACTTCCTCTCTTTTTTTCGTTTTTTGGGTTAAACTTTTAGCTAATTATATCAGCTTTCCTGACCATGACAATATTTTTACGGACGGAGATGCACCGGAATACAATTGCAGATGGCGGAATTTATATGGGTGCTATGTTCTTTACACTCATTATCGTTATGTTTAATGGATTCTCAGAGCTTGCCATGTCCATCATGAAGCTCCCTGTCTTCTATAAGCAGAGGGACCTCCTCTTCTATCCCTCTTGGGCATACTCCCTACCAACATGGATCCTTAAGATCCCAATAACCTTGTTGGAGGTTGCCATTTGGGTGATCATGACCTATTATGTCATAGGCTACGATCCCAACATTGAGCGGTGAGGGCAAAAATAAGTCATTATAAACATTACAGTTCAAATTTTAGTTCCTGAGTCTAATGTAAATTCTTCATGGCAGGTTCTTCAAACAGTTTCTTTTACTCATATGTATTAACCAGATGGCATCTGGACTGTTCCGATTCATGGCGGCAGTAGGGAGGAACGTAATTGTTGCGAACACGGTTGGATCTTTCGGGTTACTTGCTGTTCTAGTTCTAGGTGGTTTTATTCTGTCACGAGGTGAGCTGATGATAAAATTTACTATTTGTTTAACCCTCATTCCTTCTTGGTTCTTTGTCATAGAAGCTGATGCTTGAAAACTATGTTCTTTTCCATCAGAAAACATAAAGAAATGGTGGTTGTGGGGTTATTGGATCTCGCCAATGATGTATGGACAGAACGCTATAGCTGTTAATGAATTCTTTGGAAAGAGTTGGAGTCATGTAAGAATCACCTTCAAATTGTGACAAAAGAATTATATATTAGAAGTAAAACAGTGTTAAGCTAATAAGGATGTGGACTACATGTGATAGGTTCCTTCTAATTCAACAGAGCCATTAGGAGTTCAAGTCCTGAAGTCTCGTGGGATATTCACAGAACCATGCTGGTATTGGATTGGAGTTGGAGCTATGATTGGATATATGTTCCTTTTCAATTTCCTGTTCACTTTGGCCCTACAGTACCTTGATCGTGAGTGCCCTATTCATACGAGTTTGAGTTTTCATAATTTAAAATAACGTTCTGATAGTTATGAGCACTTTGGCTGCAGCATTTGGGAAGCCTCAGGCAGTACTATCGGCAGAGGCTTTGGCTGAGAGAAACGCTAACAGAACTGGAGAGCTCATTGAGCTAACATCAAGAGAAAAGAGCTCTTCTGGTAGGTCATCAATCAAGCTACCAGATTCATGTCTAGATATTTCTTAATACAAGAAGTTAATTATGTTCAAATTGCAGAGAGAGGGAATGAAAGCCAAAGAAGTGCATCATTCAGGACATTGTCTACAAGAGTGAGCAGCATTGGTGAGGGTCAAAGTAACAGGAAGCGGGGGATGGTTCTTCCTTTTGAACCACTTTCAATTACATTTGATGACATTAGATATGCCATTGACATGCCCCAGGTAATCTTTGGCCTTAACTTTAGATTTAACATCATGTTAACCGTGCAACAAAGCTTCTCAAAACAGGACATCTATCTAATCCACATGACAAGATGTTACGCAGGCTAATTCACTCATATAGATAAATTAGACGTCACGTGAATGAAAAGCTAAGCACACAAAATTCAGGTGCACTGCAATGGGCCAAAGTCACACAGATTTTGATTCTTTAAAACATTACATATGATCAAAGAACGCACGCCTCTCTTCAAACTACTTACAATTAGAAGTTCTTCAAGTGTACACATATAAATCAAGTGTAGTCGTAGATCAAGTAGTTGGAATAAGAGTAAAGTGAAAACTATAAGTTTTCGCTTTATTTCCAGTGGATGCCGGGACTCAAGGAAGTAATATCTTACTACACCTGTTGTTTCTTAAGTTTTCAAGAAATGATTAAATTACATATAAATTTTTTCTAACATTTGCCCTCACGGGCAAGTATCGTAGTACATTGAGGATCTATGAGCTATCTGCAAGAGTCTCAGGTCTCAAATGGCTCTTTCACGTAAATGTGCTTTTGTTTTTCATCATTCATCCGAATATCTGAGCTAATTCCTTCTGTTGATTGATGGACCGGGGTCCTAAATCTGCTATCGTGATGGCTTACAGGAAATGAAAGCTGAGGGCGTTCTTGAGGATCGGCTAGAACTCTTGAAGGGGGTATCTGGCTCTTTTAGGCCCGGAGTGCTCACTGCTCTGATGGGCGTGAGTGGTGCGGGCAAGACTACTCTATTGGATGTGTTGGCGGGGAGAAAAACTGGTGGATATATCGAGGGGAGAATCACTATATCTGGGTATCCAAAAAAGCAAGAAACTTTTGCCCGCATTTCAGGTTACTGTGAACAAACTGATATCCACTCTCCCCATGTGACAGTCTATGAATCTTTGGTTTATTCTGCATGGCTACGTTTGCCACCTGAGGTTGATGCCGCAACCAGAAAGGTATGTTAAATAATTTATTTTGTTCTTTCAAAGCGTTAACTTTAGGTTTTTAGGATAAATGAACATACAGAAGATTTTCATTTGGAGAGACCTTCAAAGAGAAAGTTGTCCATCCTGGACTTTTAGACATTCAAGTGTTGTTTTCAGGCTTATTGGGCTGCTGACTGATGTGGTTGATGAGTTGCAGATGTTCATTGAGGAAGTTATGGAGCTGGTGGAACTAAATTCATTGAGAGAAGCCCTTGTTGGATTGCCCGGCGTGGATGGTCTATCAACTGAGCAACGCAAAAGGCTAACAATAGCAGTTGAGCTTGTTGCCAACCCATCTATTTTATTCATGGATGAACCGACCTCTGGTCTTGATGCTAGGGCGGCAGCCATAGTGATGAGAACAGTGAGGAATACAGTAGAGACAGGTCGCACAGTGGTGTGCACCATCCACCAGCCCAGCATTGATATATTTGATGCTTTTGATGAGGTGAGACACCTTTTCAATTGTTAATTGTGAACATGTTCATTTTCTGCTGGAACTAAAACTTTGAATGCTGTGTTGTAGTTGCTTCTCCTGAAACGGGGAGGTGAAGAGATATACGCTGGTCCATTAGGCCGTCATTCTTCCCATTTGATCAGTTACCTTGAGGTTAGGCGAATGATGCCATAACAATAGAATTCTTCCCTTTGTTTGCCACTGCTACTGACATAGGTTGGTTGCTTTTATCAAGGGAATCGATGGAGTTCCTAAGATTAAAGATAAATACAACCCTGCTACTTGGATGTTGGAGGTTACTTCATCAGCACACGAAGCAGCTCTTGGGGTTAATTTTACCGACATATACAGGAACTCAGAACTTTATAGGTAGGATTGCATGGAACTAAAATACATTTGATTTGGAAATAGATATTATTATTCATGGGAAAATAGCGATGTTTTATAAGAACTTGTTGCCACTGTTTGATGTAAGCCTTTTGAAGTAACTTATAATTCATGGTGATTTAATCAGGAGAAACAAGGAGTTGATTGCGGAACTAAGTACACCACCGCCGGGTTCCAAAGACTTGTACTTCCCTACTCAGTACTCACAGCCTTTTTTAAGCCAGTGGATGGCTTGCCTGTGGAAACAACATTTGTCATATTGGCGGAATCCCCCATACACTGCAGTTAGACTTCTATTCACAACTTTCATAGCTTTATTGTTTGGAACAATATTCTGGGATCTTGGCTCCAAAAGGTACAAGAATTGAAGACCAAAACATGTTAAGTTCAAAGGACACTCGAATTGCTTAGTTCCTTACTTGGATAACTTCTTGAAAATGTAGGCGAAACCGACAAGACCTTTTCAATGCAATAGGTTCCATGTATGCTGCTGTTCTTTTCATTGGGTTTCAAAATGCCACATCGGTGCAGCCAGTTGTGGCCGTTGAGAGAACAGTCTTCTATAGAGAAAGAGCAGCTGGACTGTATTCTGCTTTGCCATATGCCTTGGGACAGGTATATCACTTGGTCTATGAAGTTCACCAAGATTTCCTTTCCATGGAAACCAATCCTATCTAGGATTTTGGAGGAGATAAAGAGATAAAATGGACGAACAATTTTACTTTTGATTAGATTAAAAAAATAAATAAATAATAAAGGATTCGGAACTATATAAAACAAAGTCAGTTTACTTATTTTCATCTTTAGTATAGTAAATAGAAACCCTCGAGCTTAGTAAATCTCATCTCCATGTTTACTCATCAAATTCCATATGTTTTACAGGTTGCTATAGAGATTCCTTACGTTTTCGTTCAGACTGTAATATATGGGGTTATAGTGTATGCTATGATCGGGCTTGATTGGACAGTCAGCAAATTCCTTTGGTCTATCTTCTTCATGTACTTTAGTCTTTTATACTTCACCTTCTATGGCATGATGGCTGTGGCTGTTACCCCAAACCACAACATTGCTGCTATAATTTCCTCATTCTTCTTTGCAATATGGAATCTTTTCTCAGGGTTTATCATTCCCAGAACTGTAAGTCAAATTCCTATACATTTTTTGCACTGCAAATTGAAACTATTATCTCACAAGAACTAAATTACAGAGGATGCCTATCTACTGGAGATGGAACTATTGGGCTAATCCGATCTCTTGGACCTTGTATGGTTTGATTGCTTCACAGTGGGGAGACATTCAGCACAAACTTGATTCTGGAGAAACTATAGAACATTTCTTGAGGAAGTATTTTGGGTATGATTATGACTTTTTGGGCGTTGTCGCAACTGTGATTGTTGGACTTGCAGTACTCTTTGGTTTCACCTTTGCTTACTCAATTAAGGCATTTAACTTCCAACACAGATGATGAAGTTGTCCATGTAAATACAAGTTAAGTAAATTCCATTAGCGTAAGTTTTTGTTTTACTTTGCTTGAATTCAAAGCTATTGCAAGGTCAAATGCCTAATGGTTAGGTCCAAAGATTTTGTCAATCTCTTTTTGACTGCATTTTTTCATCTGTATCTTACAAATGGTTTCTAGATGGTTTGTGGACAAAAGTGTTAAATGGTTTTGCCCAAACGTTATTCTTGCTTTTGGTAGAAGAAGAAAAAAAAAGGCTTTGAGATCGATAAATGGTGGAAGGTCATGGAAGGCTGTTAGAATCGGATTTAACAACACAAAGATCAGCTAATAGAGAAGAGAGAATTATTAAAGTATTAAGACTAAACATATGCTGTGTGTGATGCTTGTAATCTTGCAATCATGTCCAAGACAATGAGATTACCTCATCAATGGTCTATGTCAAAGTGTTGCTAGTCGTATGTCTTCACTGTAACACTTTGTTAAATGGAGACATCTGTTTTCTCCATTTGGATATTTATTTTTTTATTTCATTAGACCCTTTTTGAAAGGAATGCAAACAACAACAAAGACATGTGAAACATGATGCAGATAAGCCCATTAGCCAGAGAAAAGACTAGTTCAAGAGAAGGCACCAAAAAAAAATAAAAAATCATTTTTAAAGAAGGATTACTAAGCATGAATTAGATAATATGAGATAATCTCCATTACTTCTTAACATGTCTCCTCTCAGCCAACATGGATTATAGGTTTCATCACAAGGGTAATGCATCTCCTCACATGCCTTTTTAGCTTGCAAGCCCTGTATCTTCTTGAATCGAAATTCTAATACCTTATGAATAAGTTCAATTTTTTTTAATAATTTTTTATAAAACTAACTTATAAAGAAGAAACACATATTGCATTTTAAAGATACTTTTAAGTAAGATTAAAACAATTGGAGACAACCTATTTCGAAAACATGGACATACCCATATCAGCAATCTTTGGACTTAGAGAAGGCTAATGAAATCCACAGCATGTAAGCAGAAGCCGGAAAACACTAGTCCATGGTTACTTTCCGTGAAGAAGAGGGCCACTACTGAAACAAATGAGGGAATTTGGTGAGCTATTGAAGTGCTGATCCCACGAATAATTGGAGAACATGGATGGCTAGGGGGTGTTTTCATGACATTGGCCCAAAAGGAACTTTCCCTGGAAAACGAATTTTAGATGAACTTTACTCCTTGATCATGAGAGCGTGCTGTCAACTATACTGAGCTCACGTTATTAAACTTATTGAGTGCATAGGACGATGGCGTGATGTATGGAATCCAGTATCCCATGATATTGGGGCATCTTCCTATCTTTATCATTCTTTCTGAGCAAACTGTGTTTAAAAACAGTTGAGTCCCATTGCATGCAAGTTTTGTTTAAAAACAAAAAGAAGAAGACTTTTGTGGTTCCTTTCTTCTGGATTATAACATGGAACGAGTAACAATAGTTGGTGTAACGAGGAATGGCATATTATTTGTTGATTTGAAACAAAAATTGGAACCGTGAAGAGGTAGTAGTCCACCGATAATCAGTTCTAATATCTGCAAGAACAACGCCATGGAAACTTCATAAGGCCTGTTGGCGTAGAAGACTATGAAGAAGCTCTCAAATGGGTTGCTTTAGAGGACTGCCTACATGTTGACGGATATGGAGAGGAATACTTAGGAATGCAGAGGTTCGACTCAGAGAGAAAGGTTTTGCTAGATAGGATGGTAAAAATCACAGAAGAAGATAGTAAGAAGTTCATGTTAAAGGTCAAGGAGTGCATAGATCGGTGAGTTCCATCATTCTATGTTCTACTTCAGATCTTAAACTTCGACTTGGGTAATTAATACAATGATAGTTTTCTCAGAAGTACAAAGGTATGCAGCATTTTGTATTGGGTTTCTTCTCTAACAACTCATCAGTTGTTTAATTATGGTTTTCTTCTGCACATGTTGCCAGCGCCTAATTATCACAAGGAGGAATCTTTTCTTTGTTATTCTGCAAAGGAGTCAACCACGAAGGAGGTGGCGTCATCTCTTCTGGAAACTTACACGTCATCAAGTAATATTTGTTTAAATATTATGGGAACAAATCAAAGCACACGAATACACCGTCTGATTTTGCATCATCTCGGCCGTTAATTTTACAACCTCTAGTGGTGATTTACTGGTCAAATTAGTATACAAGCCGATGGATTTTTGATAATTAACTAAAGAATTGATTGAGCTTTGCTAGTACTTCTCTTAAACCAATTTCAAGAAAAGGCAAATGGATAAGCAGATTTAGATAACCAAGAATATTATGCAAGACAAAGAACATACCTTTGCGGAGAGCCATGTAGGACTAGGGCTTGGAAGGTGGCAATATAGAGGACTAGGGCTTGGAAATTTAGGAGCCAGAATGTGACAACCAACAAGCTAAGGAGGAGGAAGCTGAAGGGCATCATTTCCAACCTAAGGAAGAACAAGCTGAGGAGAACAAACACTAAGGAAATTCCACTCGCGTGGGACATGTATCCCCAACCACTAAAGATGTTGGTTGCACTGTTGTCAGATTCAAGTGATTCTCCCCCGCCTCCACGCCCACCGCGTTTGAGAGGCATAGGCCAAGAGATGGCAACAACAACAATTGGCCCCTATTGTAGGATGGTGATTGTAATTAAGTGCTACTTTGATGTATTCTCAAGGTATCACTTTTATGTATGTTATACTTCATGAGAGGATTGCAGGGTTTTGGCAAAGGGTGAGGTGACCACGTAACCCCAATGTACACCAGTTGATAATCCATCCACTTTGGATGGAGAATCTAACCAATGTTGTAAAGGTTTAGTGGTTACACCGAACTCAGCATTTTAATATATAAAACAAAGGTTCTGTCCTCTTTCATTAAGAAAAATGCTAAGTATACCTAGTTCATTTTAGAGTAGGACGAATAAGATCCAAGTCATACCACTCAACCTCAATATTAATATAATACAATATTTTGTATGTCTCTTTACAACAACAAGAAGGTATGAAGAGCATAGATGTAAAAATTTTATGTAACTTAAGAAAATTTCTCTAACTTCATGTCACATTTCTTTTAATATCAAAATACATAATTGAAGTTTTTTTACATTTAGTATTATGAATTCACCTATTACATAATAATGAACTTAGATAATTGATGAGATTTTAAAATAACGTCCCAACAAAACCTTATTCCACACTTTAAGGAATGTTTTATATATATTCTTTATATAGGTTGTTACTGTATTGATTAATTTAATCTTAAACTTGTATATATGGTGTCAATAACGTGTAGTTTTTCTAATATAACATAATTAATAATATTAGACTTGTTGAACTCACTTTTTTCTTTTCTTTCTTTCCTTTATCACGTCCCATGACATAAGTACAGATGTATACAGCATTTTGTATTACGTTTCTTCACCTGCATTTCATTTGTTTAATCATGGTTTTCTTCTGCACATGTTGCCAGTGCCTATTATCACCCGGAGGAATCTTTTCTTTGTTATTGTGCACAGAAGCCAACCAGAGAGGAGGTGGCGTCATCTCTTCTGGAAACTTACACCTCAGCAGATAATATTTGTTTAAATATTATGGAGTCAAATCTAAATACAAGAGTACACCGTCTGATTTTGTATCATTTGCAGCTCAGAATGGATTGGGACGGTTGCATCATCTCAGCCCTTAATTTACTACCTCCAGTGGTGATTTACTGGTCAAATTAGTGTACAAGCCGATGGATTTTTGATATTTAACTAAAGAATTGTCTGAGCTTTGGTAGTACTTCTCCTAAACCAATTTCAAAAGGGTCTTTTTGGATTCCATTGATTACCTTGAAACTTTTCTGCTCTAAGGTTTATGAATTTTCTTGCTAAGAGAGAAGAAATGTTCATTTTGAACAACAGTTAGGTACATTTGTCACCTCTCGAAGAGGATTAAGTAGAGATTAGCTGCAGAATTAAAAATTGGATAAAGATTAAGGAGCCAATCTCGAGTAACTTGAACTTGATGAGAAATGAAGAGAAGACAGATGCTTCATTTAAGAATGAGATACTGAAGATAGCATACCCGATCCATTCTAAGAGAACCCTACGAATATGAGAATTAATAATGAAGGAATTCCTCGCTAGTTCCGCATCTTCTGCTCTGTAACAACTACATTATGTAGTTCCCTCCGGGGAATAAGGTAATAAGGTACCGAAGGGAGAACCTCGTGGGAAACGTTCTTTCTTTTCTTTACTTCTCACTTGGTCGGCGATTACTTTAATGCCTGTGGGTAGCGTTAAAACTAAAAATAGTATTTTGTTGAGAATAAAGAGTGATTGTTTGCCTGCACATTCTGAAAGACGTACCACCGACTAGAAAGATGACTCTCTCTCTCTCTCTCTCTAGAAAACTCTGAACTCAAGGAAGTGTCGGTCCTTTGACCACCATAGTCAGAAATATCATGAAGTAGCAGGACAAATCAAGAATAAGACTTGCAGCTACTATATGAGAGAAGGTAACTCCTCGTGTGTTCAAATGAGGGAGTAGTGAAAAGGAGCGAATGCTGAGAAGGGAATAGCATTTGATGCATGAAATGACGAAGTGTGTGAGTGGGTGACGTGAGGAAAGTAAGTGAATAGTGCAACTTTAAGTGCATGGAGGACAAAGTGAGTGAATAGTGTGTAGTGTGAGTGAAAGCTTATATTGTTACAATTGTAATAAAATAAAACCTTTTATTTTCATTACATGCTACAGTTTGAATCTTTTAAATTGCATGTGAAAATCTTCATCAGTGAAAGATGGGGAAGACGTGTAGGAAAGCTCAAAAGTTAATTCATGACTTAAATAAAATATTTTTTTACCTTTAAACATTCTTTAAAATTACACTGAACTTCATTCATTAATCAGATTGATCCTAAGATTTAACTTACTCTCATTTGGGGGAGGTTGAGCCGAGTTTTGAAAGGTTGAGTAACATGGTAGAAAAGCTTACAATAGTACGATGATAAGGATTTAATATGCTGAAGACGTTTGTAATAATACTATGATGCTTTGTAGCCAAGTTATTTCCCTGCGCTTCTAGTTTTGTATTCCTGAAGCACTATAATATTTTCAAGCTGTTTATGTATGAGTATAATATATATATATATCAGCCATTTGTCGTAGGGTTCAGTACATCCAAACACGATCCCATAGAGAGATTAGAGAGGCCCCATTTCAGAAACTGAGTTTCCGCTCGAATATCCATGCGGCATGAAAGTCAGAAAATATCTGGCTTTTGTTTGCTTATATTGACAAACTGTACTAGTTGGTCAAATGGAGGGCGGGGACATATTCAGAGTCAGTAGTGCACGTCTAAGCAGCTCTAACATCTGGAGGAACAGTGCCATGGAAGTTTTCTCCAGGTCTTCGCGAGAAGACAACGACGAAGAAGCTCTGAAATGGGCTGCTCTTGAGAAACTGCCCACTTACATGCGTATAGGGAGAGGTATACTCACTGAAGCGGAGGGTGAAGCCAGAGAGATTGATATAAAAAATCTTGGAGTGGTCGAGAGAAAGAATTTGTTGGAGAGGCTGTTGAAAATTGCAGATGAAGATAATGAGAAGTTCTTGTTAAAGCTCAAGGACCGCATTGAACGGTAAACTCCAACAGATAGATTGACCTTTTAAACTCACATGAGCCGTTTATGATACAGTGTTTATGGTGTGTTTGAGATGGGTTTTGTGTATTTCAAACTTGAAATGCAGTGTTGGACTTGAGCTTCCGACAATTGAAGTCCGTTTCGAGCATTTATATGTAGAAGCAGAAGCTTATGTCGGAGGCAGAGCGTTGCCCACAATCTTCAACTTTTGTGTTAACCTGTTAGAGGTACGGGGTTCATCTTTCAGATCATGCTAGAATGAACAGAATATTCAAATTCTGAACCTTTCTATGCAGGGGTTCCTGAGTTATCTGCGCATAATTCCAAACCGAAAGCAACCATTACCAATTCTTCACGGTGTTAGCGGAATCATCAAGCCCGGAAGGTTAGTAGAAACAACCATTGGAGCATCCGTGATAGACTCTTCAACTCCCCATCTCTCAGTTATTTGTCCCGGATTATGCAGAATGACATTGCTTTTGGGTCCCCCAAGCTCCGGAAAGACCACATTACTGATGGCACTGGCTGGAAAACCTGCGAAAGATCTGAAGGTAAGGACATAGATTCCAACATCTTTCACTGCTAAGTTGGAGAGATGTTTCATTTTGTTGATTATGGTTTCACAGAGTAGCTTTTGTGGAGAGATGTTTTGTTTTGTTGACTATGTTTTCATAGAGTAGCTTTTGTATTTCAGTCCTCAGGCAGAGTCACGTACAACGGCTATGGAATGGATGAGTTTGTACCACAGAGGACATCAGCTTATATAAGTCAATATGATGTTCATATAGGAGAAATGACAGTAAGAGAAACACTGGCCTTTTCGGCAAGATGTCAAGGGGTCGGGCCCCGTTATGGTCAGTTGAAAAACCCCATGGACATTGGCATCTTAAGGTTATCTAGAAGAATTTTGATGGGTTCTTATTAGATTTTTTGAATGGAAATTTTGCAGAAATGTTGGCAGAATTACTAAGGCGAGAGAAGGCAGCAAACATTAAGCCGGATCCTGATCTTGATATCTATATGAAGGTGAGTTATCAGCGTTTCTCCTTGATTTCTCTACAACTGCTAAAATTGGTTTCTCAATGCCTGAAACCATGCAGGCTACGTCACTAGAAGGGCAGGAAGCCAGTGTCGTAACAGATTACATACTCAGGGTACAGACTCAAATCAATCTGGCTCTAAAACGATGAGTTATAAATGGAATTACAATAGTATGGTGATAATTTCTGTTCTTATTTTGAAATTTTGAAGATTCTTGGACTTGAAGTCTGTGCTGATAGTTTAGTGGGGGATGAAATGCATAGAGGTATATCTGGGGGACAAAAGAAGCGACTCACAACAGGTAAGCACAGAACAGAACTGCCACTCTCTTTGTCTGCAGATTTCCAAGGCCTCACTTAGTTGGTTCTTTGAAATTTATGGCCGAACAAATACAGGTGAAATGTTGGTCGGACCGGCCAGAGCACTTTTCATGGATGCGATCTCCAATGGTCTGGACAGTTCAACAACATTCCAGATAGTGAAATCAATCAGACAATCCATACACATTCTCAATGGGACAGCAGTTATCTCTCTCCTTCAGCCAGCCCCAGAAACTTATGACCTGTTTGATGACATAATTCTCCTCTCAGACGGGCAAATTGTGTATCAGGGTCCTCGTGAAAACGTGCTCGAGTTCTTTGAATACACGGGCTTCAAATGTCCAGAGAGAAAGGGAGTTGCAGACTTCTTACAGGAAGTAATTCACATTTTGAAAAAATATCCCTCGGTTCATTTTTGAGAAGAGATTGGACTTCATCTTATTGTTCTGTCTTTTATCTTTTCTTGATAGGTGACATCAAGGAAAGACCAAGAGCAGTACTGGGCAAATAAAGATGAACCTTATAGTTTTATTTCCGTCAAAGAATTTTCTGAAGCATTTCAGTCATTTCACATAGGACGGAAACTTGGAGATGAACTTGCTACACCTTTTGACAAGTCCAAAAGCCATCCTGCCGCTCTCACGAGCAAAAAGTATGGCATTAGCAAGAGGGAACTATTCAAAGCTTGTGCGTGTAGATAATTTGTGCTTATGAAGAGGAATTCATTTGTTTACATTTTCAAGATGTTTAAAGTAAGTGTTCAAGCTTTTAACTGTGTTTTGTAAGGAATAAGAAACAGACCTACTCCAAACATTGCGCTTCTCGTTTAGTTTCAGAATATTCTAACTTTCCTTTTTTTTCTTGTTAAACTTTCAGCTAACTATATCAGCTCTTCTGACCATGACATTATTTTTACGGACTGAGATGCACCGGAATACAGTTGAAGATGGTGGAATTTATATGGGTGCTATGTTCTTTACACTCATTATTGCTATGTTTAGCGGGAACTCAGAACTTGCCATGTCCATCATGAAGCTTCCTGTCTTCTATAAGCAGAGAGACCTCCTCTTCTATCCCTCTTGGGCATACTCCATACCAACATGGATCCTTAAGATCCCAATAACCTTGTTGGAAGTTGCCATTTGGGTGGTCATGACCTATTATGTCGTAGGCTACGATCCCAACATTGAAAGGCGAGAGCAAATATAAGTCATTATAAACATTACCGTTCAAATTTGAGTTCCAAAATCTAATGTAAGTTCTTCATGGCAGGTTTTTCAAGCAGTTTCTTTTACTCCTATGTATGAACCAGATGGCATCTGGACTTTTCCGATTGATGGCAGCACTAGGGAGGAACGTAATTGTTGCGACCACATTTGGATCTTTCGCGTTACTTGCAGTTATTGCTCTTGGTGGATTTGTTCTGTCACGAGGTGAACTGATGATAAAATTTACTGCGTTATAAATCCTCGTTCCTTTTTGGTTCTTTTCCATGGAAGCTGATGCTCGAAAACTATGTCCTTTTCCATCAGACAACATACGGAAATGGTGGTTGTGGGGTTATTGGATCTCGCCAATGATGTATGGACAGAATGCCATAGCTGTCAATGAATTCCTTGGAAAGAGTTGGAGTCATGTAAGAATCACTTTCAAATTGTGACAACACAAAGCGTATGTTAGAACTTAAAACAATGTTTTAGCTAATAAGGATTTGAACTACGTGGGATAGGTTCCTCCTAATTCAACAGAGCCATTAGGAGTTCAAGTCTTGAAGTCTCGTGGGTTCTTCACAGAACCATACTGGTATTGGATAGGGGTTGGAGCTACGATTATATATATTATTCTGTTCAATTTCCTGTTCACTTTGGCCCTACAGTACCTTGATCGTGAGTACCCCCATTCACACGAGTTTAAGTTTTCATAATTGGACATAACATTCTGATAGTTAAGAGCATTTTTGCTGCAGCATTTGGGAAGCCTCAGGCAGTACTATCCGCCGAGGCTTTGGCTGAGAAAAATGCTAACAGAACTGGAGAGCTCATTGAGCTACCATCAAGAGAAAAGAGCTTTTCTGGTAGGTCATCAATCAAGCTACCAGATTCACGTCTAGATTTTTTAATTGGGTTCTTAATATAACAAGTTAATTATGTTAAAATTGCAGAGGGAGGGAATGAAAGCCAAAGAGGTGCATCATTCAGGACATTATCCACAAGAGGTTGCAGCATTGGGGAGGATCAAAATAACAGGAAGCAGGGGATGGTACTTCCTTTTGAACCACTTTCAATTACATTTGATGACATCAGATATGCCATTGACATGCCCCAGGTAATCTCTGGCCTTTACTTGAGAGCCAACATCATGTTAACTTTGCAGCACAAAGCTTACAGTTTTGTAAGCTGCTATCGTGATGGCTTACAGGAAATGAAAGCTGAGGGCGTTCTTGAGGATCGGCTAGAAATCTTGAAGGGGGTGAGCGGTTCGTTCAGGCCCGGAGTCCTCACTGCTTTGATGGGTGTGAGTGGTGCAGGCAAGACTACTCTATTGGATGTGTTAGCGGGAAGGAAAACCGGTGGATATATCGAGGGGAGAATCACTATATCTGGGTATCCGAAAAAGCAAGAAACTTTTGCCCGCATTTCAGGTTACTGTGAGCAAACTGATATCCACTCTCCTCACGTGACAGTCTATGAATCTTTGGTTTATTCTGCATGGCTACGGTTAGCACCTGAGGTTGATGCCGCAACCAGAAAGGTAGATTAAATAGTTTATTTTGTTCTTTTAGAGCGTCAACTTTAGGTTTTTAGGATAAGTGGAAGTACAAAAGACTTTCCTCGGATAGGCCTTCAAAAGGAAGGTTGTTCATCCTGGACTTTTTTAGTGTTGTTTTCAGGCTTATCAGGCTACTGATTGACGTGGTTGATGAGTTGCAGATGTTCATTGAGGAAGTTATGGAGTTGGTGGAACTAAACTCACTGAGAGAAGCCCTTGTTGGATTGCCCGGCGTGGATGGTCTATCAACTGAGCAGCGCAAAAGGCTGACAATCGCAGTTGAGCTTGTTGCCAACCCATCTATTTTATTCATGGATGAACCAACCTCCGGTCTTGATGCCAGGGCAGCAGCTATAGTGATGAGAACAGTGAGGAATACAGTAGAGACAGGTCGGACTGTGGTGTGCACCATCCACCAGCCCAGCATTGATATATTTGATGCTTTTGACGAGGTGAGATTCATTTCCAGTTGTTAATTGCGAACAGGTTAAATTTTAGCAGGAACTGAAACATTGATTTTGTGTTGCAGTTGCTTCTCCTAAAACTTGGTGGTGAAGAGATATATGTAGGTCCATTAGGCCGCCATTCTTCTCATTTGATCAGCTACTTTGAGGTTAGGCCAGTGAATCAATAACAGTAGAATTCTTCTTTTTGGTTGCCAGTTACTGACATACGTTGGTTGCTTTTATCAAGGGAATCAATGGAATTCCAAAGATAAAGGATAAATACAACCCTGCTACTTGGATGTTGGAGGTTACTTCAGCAGCACAAGAGGCAGCTCTTGGGGTTAACTTCACCGACATATACAAGAACTCAGAACTTTATAGGTAGGATTGAATGGGGAACTAACTAGAGTTGATTTGGAGACGGATATCATTATTCGTCAGTAAAACTGATGTTCTATAAGAACTTGCCACTATTAGATGTAAACTTCCTCAAGTAACTTATAGTGCATGGTGATTTAATCAGGAGAAATAAGTCTTTGATCAAGGAACTAAGTACACCTCCGCCGGGTTCCAAAGACTTGTACTTCCCTACGCAATATTCACAGCCTTTCTTTGCCCAATGGATGGCTTGCCTATGGAAACAACATCTGTCATATTGGCGGAACCCCTCATACACTGCAGTTAGACTTCTATTCACAACTTTCATAGCTTTAATGTTTGGAACAATATTCTGGGATCTTGGCCCCAAAAGGTATAAGAAATGAAAACCAAAACATGTTAAGTTCAAATGACCTCAAATTGCTCAGTTCCTAACTAGACAACTTCTTGAAAATGCAGGCGAACCCGACAAGATCTTTTCAATGCAATGGGTTCCATGTATGCTGCTGTACTTTTCATTGGGCTTCAAAATGCCTCATTGGTGCAGCCGGTTGTGGCCATTGAGAGAACAGTCTTCTACAGAGAAAGGGCTGCTGGAATGTATTCTTCTCTACCATATGCGTTGGGACAGGTATATCACTAAGACTTGTCTTTCCATGGAGAACCAGTCCTAGCTGGGATTTTAGAGGTTATTTAGAGACAAAATGGCTGAGCCATGTTATTTTGGTTAAAAGGAGAAAAAAAAAAATACCGAAGAATTTGGAACTATGTAAAACAAAGTCAAATTACTTATTTTTCACCTTTTAGTAAATAAATTGTAGTAAATGGAAACTCTCAAGTTTAGTGAATCCCAGCACCATGTTTCCTCATCAAATTCCATATATTTTGCAGGTTACTATAGAGATCCCTTACATTTTCATTCAAACTATAATATATGGGGTTATATGTACGCGATGATCGGGCTTGATTGGATAGTCAGCAAATTCCTTTGGTCGATCTTCTTCATGTACTTCACCCTTTTATACTTCACTTTCTATGGCATGATGGCCGTGGCTATTACTCCAAACCACAGCATTGCTGCTATAGTTCTCACGTTCTTCATTACAATATGGAATCTTTTCTCAGGCTTTATCATTCCTAGAACTGTAAGTTCGAATCCTATACATTTTTTACACTACAAACTAAAATCATAACTCACAAGAGTTGAATTTGCTTTGCAACAGAGGATTCCAATTTATTGGAGATGGTACTGTTGGGCTTGTCCAGTCTCCTGGACCTTGTATGGGTTGGTTGCTTCACAGTGGGGAGACATACAGAACACACTTGATTCTGGAGAAACTGTGAAAGATTTCTTGAGGAGCTATTTTGGGTATAGTTATGACTTTTTGGGTGTTGTCGCAACTGTGATTGTTGGATTTGCAGTACTCTTTGGTTTCATCTTTGCTTACTCAATTAAGTCATTTAACTTCCAAAACAGATGAGGAAGTTGTCCGTGTAAATACAAGTTAAGTCAATTCCATCAATGTAAGTTTTAGTTTTACTTTGCTTGAATTCAAAGTTGCTTCAAGGTCAAATACAAATTAATGTCTCACTTGTCCCACATTATTTAATTCCTTCTAGAAACATTTTTGTAAGAAAATAAGAAAATGAGAATAGGGAGCCATAAGTGAGCAAAATGTTTTCTATTTCTGCTACAATAATCTATACAATGTTAGACCTACATTTAGAGGATGCAAAACCTATTCTATGAATGGAAGGAAAATATATACAATTATTACAATAAATTGAGCCTAATTTTAGTACTCAATATGGCAACATGGTTGGTGAATATTGCTAATGTTAACAATTTTCAAAATAAAATGAATTCCCCACTTTACTAGGCAACTCTAAGAAGGAAATAAGTTTTCTGAAATTTAAGGGATGACACCTCTTATGCACAAAACTTGTAACTCACTTTGATTGTGAATTGACTCATATTGCCTAAATTATATTTGTAAAGGAGAATATATATGTGTTAGAAGTAGGTATCGTCCCACATTGAAAGTGAAATGATAGACCTTTAGCCTTATAGATGATGAAATTTTTCTACTTGATGTCTTAAAGTTTTATAGGCATTCACACTTTAATATAGTATCAAAACCACATTGGAAATAGAAGGATAAGTCATCACACTCTAGTAATATATATCTCTTTACAAGTTGATTTTAAGGAGAAAATTAGTTTTCTCAAAAAATTTATGGAGTATTAGTCAAACACTTACCTTGGCTTATAGTCTACTCCATGATGGGATTCTAATGGGCAGCTAGCAAGTTCTTATGGTATCTTTTTTTTTTTTTTTCTTACAATGCTTTACTTCACATACTATAGGTTGATGACCCCGACGACTTCTCCCATCCTCAACATTGTTGCTGTATCTTCATCTGCCTTCTATGCAAATTGGAATATTTTCTCAAGATTGATTGTCCCCCTAACAATAACTACCAGTACCCAGCTTGCCTGCACATACATACAAGCATGCACATAGACAAGCATGCACATAGAATTTCGAATGCACAGAATAAATGCAAAACTTGAAACTGTATTTTCTTTATGATAAAGGATATCCATATGGTGGAGATGGTACCATTGGGCTTGCCCAGTTGCTTGGACCTTGTATGGATTGGTTGTTTCACTGGATGGAGATGTGGTGAACGTGCTTTAGTCTGGAGAAATAGTAAAAAAAATTATTACGAGCTACTTTGGGTATTTGACATTGCGGTAGTGATTGTTTTGATCCCATTGTTTTTTGGATTACTTCCAATTTTCAAAGTCAACTAAACTTCCAAGAAAACTATAGTGCCACGAGTTCTACAGCAGAGAGGAAAAAAATTTTTGTAAAATTTAAATGAAGAAAGTTGTTGGGGCTTATAATTCACTTGTGGCTTATTCCTTCAGTTGAGGGTACTTCATCTTTAACCTTTGAAGTAACTTTTTGATTAAGTTTTAAATCTTTTAACATGACCCTAAGACTCATTCAAATTCAAACAAACTATAGCAGCAGTTTGGTTTAGTAGTTTAAGAAATGGATCAAAATGATGAAAGGGTGAGTGAAAGCTCAAGTGGAAAGAAAATGGAAAACTAAACTTGGATAATACCAAGGATTATTATTGAAGAAATGCATGAAAACAAAGTAAGTGCTTGCAGCCGAAGTATGTGAGAAAATCACCTAGCTGCTATGTGCTTAAAATAGAATGCCAAATCAATACTATGTATCTTTGTAGTCAAGTGTGAGCACAAATTAAAGCTAATAGGCCCATTAGTTAGCTCATGGGCCATTATAAGAAAATAAATCAAAAAAAAATTAAATGGCCCACAACATTTCATAAATTTCAACAATTATCCTTCCTCCAAAAGCGAAAAGCCTTGAATTACATTTAATGAGAACTTAAAGAGGCAGATCCAAGGACTTTGACATCCTTATTTCAGAACATGTGGGAATTCTATAAGATCCTAACAAAAATCAAAAGAAATCGTCACTTACAGTCATACATAATTAGTATTACCAACCATTATCGTTGTAGAAAAAATTGGTATAAAAACAAATGTCTCTTTCCTAGAGACAATGGAAGTCTGGAATAGCTAAAAAGCTAGGCATCAAAAGAGTGAAGTTGTAGAAAGAGAGAATAAAGGACTCTAGGAATCATGTGAGCAATTTTATTTAGTTAAAGCTTCGACAACTTAAGCAAACATTGGCCTTCTCTTACATATTTATAACAAAAGAGAGAGAAGGTCCTTTAAATACATTTCTTGCACTTCATGTTCACGTAACTCACTTTCATTGAAACTTCCTACAAGACTCATGCTTGACCCAGCAAAAGCTTGACACCTGCTTTCCTTAGGACTTCTTCCATCTTATCACTTTCTTGCTTCTGCGTAATTTCCATAAGACATATCATTCCTTTTGATGTTTCTCCAATTATCATTTGAGGATTCTTAATTTCACTTGTAGAAGACATCACAACTTTTCCTTTGACTAATATCTAAGAGCTTGAACCTTCCTAAAATTTCTTAAAGGTTGAGTTGGTAGAGGGTATGTTTACGTCCACATACATGAGGCAATCTTGCATTTCCATGTCAACTGGGTGAGGAAGTTCCTTTGTTGGAGAGTCAAGATACTCAGTTTCATAGTCGGGAAACAAGGTAAGTTCATCAAGTGCATCCCAGTACTCAATCTCGTTGAGATCGATTTGCATAGATGTGGAACTTCTTGGGCCTTTGCTGGAGATTCCAACGAGGTTCTCTGAGATAGCTTGGAGGGCTTAAGTGTTTCCAGACCAATTGTATCTTGGAGGGACGAGGATGTGGATGTTGGGTGAGTAGGAAATGTTGATATTGGTTGTGTTGGAATTGGCTGAGTTTCATCAAGTACAATTCCTCCAACAACCCCTTGTAAACTTGGCTAGTTAAGGCGAAGTTTGAACCTAAGATGAAGGAAGAGTGCCTTGGTTAGTGCTTTAGTAAGGATTTCAACTAGTTGTTTATATGAAGGGATATAAACTATGACAATAGCACCTTGAGCTACTTTATCTTAGACGAAGTGATAGTCAACTTCAAGATCTTTGGACTTGTGATGGAATACGGGCTTTGTGGTGAGAAAGAGTGCACTAAGATTGTCACAATAGAGCTTCATAAGAAAGAAATGGCGTATGCCAAGATGGCACATCAGATGGAGTATCCATATGGCTTCTGCAGTGCCTGTAGCTAGTGGTCGATACTCTACTTCAGCAAATGAACAACTAATAGTAGGTTGACGCTTGGAAAACCATGAGTCAAGGTTGCTGCCAATGTGAAAAAGGTTGCTTGTGGTGGAATGACGAGTTGTGAAGCATCCTACCCAATATGCATCAGTGAAGCCAATGAGGTCAGCGTCAATGGCCTTCTTGATCTTCAGGCCAAGTCTTATTGTCCAATGCAAGTAACATAGAATACTTTTAAGCTCTAAAAATTCTTGCACAATGGTATCTATCATATGTTAGCTTAGTTTGTTGACTGATAAGGCCATGTTAGGCTAGGTAAGAGAGAAGTATTGTAAGGCCCCTATCAAGCTGCAAAAGAGTGAGGGTTATGCAAACGGAGCAAATTTGTTTGGTATGGCAACGGGCTTCACAACCATGGGCATGCTTAGAGGGCAATACTGACTCATCTCAACTCTGTGAAGAATATCCATAACATAGTGAGACTAAGTAAGAGTTATGCCATATGATTCATAAACTACTTGGACACCAAGAAAGAAGTAAAGTTGTCCAAGGTTTTTGACAAGAAAGGCAACACCTAGTTGTTTTGCAAACTCATTCATTTTAATGGGACTGTTCCTTATGAGTATGAGGTCATCTACATAAACTAGTAACCACATGAGAACACCATGTTGCTGGAACAATAAAGAGAGCAGTTATGTGGAGAGCACACGAAATCTTTTTCAAATAAGAAGCTTGACAGTTTTTCAAACCAAGCTCGTGGAGCATGTTTTAATCAGTAGAGGGCTTTGTTAAGTTTGCAAACATAAGAAGAATAGCTAAGATCATGGAAGCCAGGCGGTTGTTCCATGTATATAGTCTCAAATAGGTTGCCATGTGGGAACGCATGTCAATATTGTATTGATGGAGTTCCTAGCCTTGTATGGTGGCTAAGGTGAGAACAACTCAGATTGTTGTGGGACAAATAACAAGGTTGTAAGTTTCTAGGTAGTCCACATCTAGTTCCTGATGGAAACCTTTTGCTACAAGCCATGCTTTTAGTCTTTCCAGGGAACCATCAGTAGCTAGCTTGGGCTTAAAGACCCACTTACATCCCATGATGTTCATGGAGTCATTTCATGGGACTAAGCTTTAGGTTTGGTTATTGATAAAGGCTAACATTTCTTGCTTCATGGCCATATGCCATCCATCATGCTCAAGAGCTCGATTAACAAATGTAGGAATAGGAGGGATGAAGATGGAGGTTGCAAGTGTAGACTGTGGATTTAACCTTCAGATTCTGACTTGGCTATGGGTAGTCATTGAATAAATGTGAAGTGGGGTGGTATGTGGTGTGAGATGAGTGGTTCTAGGTTCAGGGCTTTGAGAATGTGTCTTTGCAGACTTGTTTAGTGCCTCAATGGTCTCTTTAAAAAAGTCTTAATTGGTCATGAGCATGGTGTTGGTGTTAGTGAGGTCATCAAAATCTAAGATTAATGGTGAACCCAAATTGTAAAAATTTGTTGGTTGCATGGAGATAGGGATACTTGTACAAGTGATGTCATGAGAGAGATATTTGGTACATGGATGTATTGTTTTCGAATTTTTTGCTAGATGTGACCGAATTTAAGGGATATTTCTTCCTTGATCTGAATTATAATATACGCTCAATATTTCTTAGCTATCCAGTCTAAGCATTAATTTTTGTCCTGCCTTTTTGGTGAAGGTGTAACTTCCAAGTTAGCGCTTTTGACATAATTTTCATGTGGTATATTTTTGGTATGTTCTAGGTCCCAATGTTGGACTAGATTTGGAATACATCAATTTCTACTTGACTTAACTTGTGAATGTCTTCCATAAAGAAGTGATTTTCCCTTGGTATGATGTGGCTTGCCATGTCTTCTTGCAATTTAGAATGGCCTTTAGAGAATGGGAATACATGTTCATTAAATAGCACATATCATGAGATAAAGATGCGATGAGAGTCAAGGTACAAGCTATATCCTTTGTGTCTAGTGCTATATCCCATGAATACACACGAAAGTGATTTAGTAGTCAATTTATCTATTAGAGTGGTTCGAAGACACGAAAAACATTATGATCTGGACACCCTTAAGAAATGATAATCATGTAGTTTGTCATATAATTTCTCAAAAAGTGATATATTTTCAAGTATGGGAGAAGGCAATCTATTTGTTAAATATATTGTTGTTAGGAAGGCCTCAACCCAGTACTTTTAGGGCATACTTACTTGTGTCATCATAGATCTTCCTAGTTCAACAATATGTTAGTGTTTTCTTTATGCTATTCCAGTATGTTCAAGAGTATAAGAACATGAAAATTTTTGTATAATTCCATTGACTTTCATGAATTGTTCAAGCTCTTTGCTCGTGTATTCTCCTCCATTATCTAATTAGAATACCTTGAGCTTTGTGTCAAATTTCCTTTTTGTCATGGCTTTAAAATCTTTAAATATTTGGTAAAATTTTGAATTTCTTTTCATAGGATATATCCAGTTGAAACAAATGCATTCATCAATAAAAGTTACATAATATAGGCAACCTTAACACGATGGAGCTAACGAAGGCCCCTAGCGATCACTATGTACTTTTTCAAATGGTACAAGTGACTTGTTAAAGGATGATGAAAAAGACAAATGGTGACTTTTGCTTGCAAGAAAAACAGAACATGAAGTAGGGATACTTTCATTTATTGTAATAAGCTTAGTTACTTGTAACTACTTCAGAGTTCTAAAGTTGGTGTCTCCCAAACGTCTATGCCAAATGCTACCATCAATGATTCTTTGATGAGTGGAGAAGTATGCCTCTATTTTTTTAGGTGGCAACACATATATATCTCCTTTCCTATATCCTTGGAGAAGGTTTTCCTGCGTGATCAAATCTTTTACCACAAAGGAATTTTGGTTAAAAATAACTGCGCAAGGATAGTCATCAGTCAATTTTGATATTGACAAGAGATTTTGTTTCATTTAAGGTGCCACCAAAACTAAGTTAAGTTTGATTCATACATTTTTTAGTGACATTGTACCAATTTTTGTGATTGGTATTTGTTGTCCATTTCCAACTATTATGGCATTTGGTCTAATGTAATGTTTTGAAATTAAGAGTTTACCTGGATCATTTATTATATGGGCTTATGCTCTAAAATCTGTGACCCATTCTTCATTTACAAGTTTAGATATTTGTAGTGTTGCAAGAGCCTTGGGTATCTCTTCAGTTTGGAAGGTATGATCAAAATGCCTCCAACATTCTAATGCTAAGCGACCTTTCTTTCCATAAATCTATCATGTAGGTTGTGTTCTAGGGTTATTAGTGATGCCTTGTGACTTTTCCTATTCATCTGTTTGGTTGAAGGTGCTCCTATTTGATAAAGTTTCCCTTTGTCTTGCGGCTGATGGGGTAAAGCCCTTTCCTTAAAAGGAGAAGGAGGATGAAAAACATCTTCCTCTAGTTCTTCTTCCCCCTCGAAACCTTCTTTGTGTAAAGAAGGTAGTATGTTCATTCGATGAAGTATAAGGTGGAGGAACGCACTTAATAGTCCTTGCCTCGAAGGCCTACAGTTGTAATATTACCTTATTAACTTGAGATATTGGTGGTTTGAACCTTATTGTTTTGAAGGTCTTATCGGTTTGGTCGAGGCTCTCTAGTAGCTAAAAGGTTTTTATTGAATTAGAAAGTGGCCTCCCTATAGGGCTAAGTTGGTTTGTTAGTCCTTTAAATTCTCCTAGAAAGGCGAAAAGAGCTTTACCTTCCTTGTGAAGATTGTGGAGCTAGGAGAGCAAATCAAATTCCCAAACTTTCATTTTTTTGGGCGAAGATATGACCCAAGTCTTCTTCTGATAAGGTACTTATGATCCAAGATTTTACAAGAGCACCACTTTGTATCTAGGAATCATAGGTTGGATTTTCTCTGATTTGATCTCCTATAGTTATGGTGGGACTTGGCTTGGCAATCTCGCTTGTGAGGAAGCCAGTAAGTTTTTGGGTTTGTACTAGAGATTTTATCTGAGTCATCCAGGGAAGATAGTTTCCCTCTGTACGTTTAATGGTAACAAAGTTGCTTACATTTTCAGAGTTTCGGAATAGATAAGTGGTACAGGAATTGGTGCTAGAAGACATGGTGTTTTGATAAGTTGCGGAGGTGGTGATCAACTAAAGCTCTGATACCAAACTGAAAAGCTAAGTATCAAGAGAGTTAAGTTGTAGAGAGAGAGAATGAGGGACTCTAGGAAACACGTCAGCAATTTTATTTAGCTTAAGCTTTTATAACTTAAGCAAACACATGCCTTTTCTTACTTATTTATAACAAAAGAGAGAGAAAGTCCTTAAAATATATTTCTTGCACTTCACATTTACATAACTCACTTTCATTGAAACTTCCTTAAGGACTCATGCTTGACCCAACGTAAGCTTGACACCTGCTTTCCTTAGGACTTCTTCCATCTTATCACCTTCTTGCTTCTGCGTAATTTCCATAAGACAAATCATTCCTTGTATTATGGAGCTTGAATGTATTATACTTTGACATGTGCCTTGGGACAGTTTTATGAAGTTCATTAAGATTGCCTTCCATGAGTAACCAATCCAAACTAAGATTTTAGAGATAAAATGGATGAGCCATGTTATTTTAAGTTGCTAAGATTTCATATCTTTTGCAAGTTGATATAGAGCTTCCTTACATTTTTGTTCTAACTATAATATATGGCATTATAGCTATCATCGGGCTTGATTGGATAGTCAGCAAATTCCTTTGGTCTATCTTCTTCATGTACTTCACCCTTTATACTTCACTTCCTATGGCATGATAATCGTGGTTGTACTCAAAACCACAACATTGCTACTATAGTTTCCACAACCTTCTTTGCAATATGGATCTTTCATCAAGATTTCTCATTCCTAGAACTATAAGTTAGAATTCCTATACATTTTGTACAGTACAAACTGAAACCATAACTCACAAGCACTGAATTTTCAAACTGGTGCTATTGGGCTTATCCGGTCTCTTGGACCTTGTATGGGTTAGGTTTCATAGCAGGAAGACATTTAGGACACACTTGATTATGGAGAAACTGTAAAGATTTCTCGAAGAGCTATTTTGCACAAATTTATTACTTTTTGAATGTTATTGCAATTCTGATTGTTGGACTTGCAATACTCTTTGATTTCACCTTTGCATATTCAACTAGGGCATTTAACTTCCAGAAGAAATGAGGAAGTTATCCATAAATACAAGTTAAGGAATTTCATCATTGTTAGTTTTGGTTTTAGTTTGCTTGAATTCAAAGCTGCTGCAGGGTTAAATGGCTAAAGGTTAGGTCCAAAGATGTTGTCAATTTCTTTCTGATTACATACTTTCATCTGTATTTTACAAATGGTTCTTTGTTGTTTCATGGACGAAAGAGAAATGGTTTCGCCCGCAAGTTATTCTTGCGTTTGGTGGAAGAAGAGAAGAAAGCAAAGCTTTTGAGATTGTCAATTGCTGAAAGGCCACGGAAGGTTGTTAGAATGAGATTTGACAACACTAAGATCAGCCAATCATGTCTAGGCATGTGTGGTGTGTGGTGTGGTGCTTCAATAGGACCTTGTAATCATGTCCACACCAAAGCATGTCGTTTCAAAGCGTAGCAGCATAGACTTCATTAGACTCTTTTCAGGGAAAGCCAAGTCAAGGAAGAAATCCATACAATACACGTGAAAGACGAAATAGGTAAACCCATCAGTGGGAGAAAGGAGTGGTTGAAGGTCTCATTTGGACCTTTTATTTTAAACAAAGTTTTACAATTGGCACTCGTGATGTACTTTATAATATTTAGACAACCCCTCTTTTCAATTAGACAATTCTAAAAAAAAAATAGTTTTGAATTTTTTACTTTTAACAAAGTTTTAATTTTGAGAAGAAGGCACTTTTAATATACTTTATAAAGCTCAGGTAACATCCCTCCTCAATAAAGTCTTTTAGAGAAAGATAAATTTAGGCCTTCTTAAATTCTTTCCTCATATGTTTTAACCCAATCTCATACCAGCAAAAGACTAAAATTACAATGAAGGGAATATTAGATAATAAAGTACAACATCAGTAAGAACTGATAATAAGGTACTTATAATGCATTTTATAAAACTTAAAGAACCATTCTTCTTAATCACAGCTTTACTACCCAACCCATCAAAGCAGAACGTCTGAAGAGCATCATCCTGGAAGCTCACGTCCATGCTCAAAAGATGAGAAATACATGTTCGCCCCTTCTCTCTTAGTTAAAATATGAACAAACAAGCCAATCAAAGTCCACTCCACTATAGGGACTAAGATAATGATGGCGGAATTTACATCTCTCAAGAGCTTTCAATTTTCAAATAAGTACCTAACAGCAGAAGAAATATCAATTTGAGAAATCGAAGACTCACCTTTTTTCTGATTTGAATTTTCTCTGTCATGTCGCGTCATGTTCTGTACAAAGAGAGAGGTAGGGCACCTCTGTAAATCATTGAGTTGCAATACATTCACATGGTTGCTGGATCTCATTTTCTTTGCTGCGAAACCACTAGGCCATGGAAGTATTCGTGAAGAAGAAGATCGCTGCTGAAACAAACGAGGGAATTTGGGTGATGGTGCATTGTTGATCCCACAAATAGCCGTGACATAAGTCCAAAAGGAACTTTCCCTGTAAACCCAATATTTCGTGAACTTTACTCATTGATCGTGGCGGCTTGCAGTAGGCTGCAGAAGTCTAAGTTATGAACTACGCTGATCGCATAAGACGATAGCGTGATGTATGGAACCCGATATGCCACGACATTGGAGCATCCTCTACCTTTTACCTTTCCTTTTGAACGAACTGTGCTATGGCCCTCAAGGGTCCCCTCCCAACTACATAATTTAGGCTTCGATTTCACAGTGATAGGACGCCATAGCTAACTTCTGTTGTTTTCTATTTGCAAACATGGGACCTTTTGGACTCATGATGCATGCGAGTTTGTTTGTTCTTGCATCTGGGCTCCCCTTCGCTTCCCTTAATGCGTTTCGTAGTGGATTCCTTTTCTCAGCTTCGCTTTACCTAATCTTTTCTCTAAAAAAATACTTCTTCCATTAACCTATGTCTTATAGCTTTCTATATAAATTCCGTATCTTCCTTAACAACTCGAAAGACTTCATAGCAATTATTGTACTACAGAGATCGTAAAAGTTTCTTTGTTAGTTGTCAAACTTGTGTCATTTCATTTCATAGCATCTGCTTTTGAGACGTAAAATGATGGCATTTTTTTCGAACTTGTGTCATTTCATGTCATAGCATCTTTTTTTGAGCCGTAAAATGATGGCGTTTTTTGTATCAAATGCTCCCTGTCGGCATTGAGAACTCAGCATATGAGAACAGACGTCGCTTTTACGAAGACCGCATCCCACTTGCTTTGTAGTCCTTCGTCTCCTTGCAAGCTCAGCACGTCGGGTAATACTGAAGGACAAAAGAAAGAGAGATTGCTTGATCTTTCCTGTCCATACATAAAGCAGGAGAGAGGGAGAGACCCATCTGAGACGCCTGGCTGTTTCAGCCAAAAGTCGAGTTCCTCACTTGCACTTTTCTTTAAAAATAAAAAGGAGAAGAATTTTGAGGTTCTTTTGTTCTGGATTATACAGTGGGGAGGTGTAGCAATAATTAGTGTAGTGAAGAAAGGCATGTTATTTGTCGGGTTGGTTAGGCTATATACTGAAGACTTGGAAAAGTAACTGGAACCGTGCAGAGGTAGTAGTCCTCCATTAAGCACAGTTCTAACATCTGCAGGAAAGACTCCATGGAAAATTCCATGAGGCATTCTGGTGTAGTAGACGATGAAGAAGCTCTCAAATGGGCTGCTTTAGAGAGACTGCCTACATATTCACGTATAAGGAGAGGAATACTCAGGAATTCGGAGGGTGAAGACAAAGAGATTGACATAAAGGCTCTTGGATTGCTGGAGAGAAAGGTTTTGTTAGATAGGCTGGTAAAAATCGCAGAAGAAGATAATGAGAAGTTCCTGTTAAAGCTCAAGGACCGCATAGATCGGTGAGTTCCATCATTCTGTATTTTACTTAGATCTTCAACTTCGACCCGGCTAATTGATATTCTTGTAATTTTTCTATGCGTTTCAAGCAACTTCAAAAAAGTTGAGTCAAATAACAGCTGGGATTGTTCTTCGAACACCCTCAAGAGCTTTGGCTTGTGAACTGGCATCTAAATTGTTGTTCTTGTTCTTGTGTTTCTTACATTACTTTTATGTTCTAAAGTTTTTAGCATATAGAAGATATGTTTGTTTAAAACTGTTACTGATTCTTTCCTTTTTTTTCCCCAGCATCTGTTTGGAATCTTATTATTTGTACGTCTGATTGTTTCACTTCTTTTTCTTTTCGAAATTCTAAAAAAAAAAAAAAAAAAAACAGAGTTCGACTTGATATTCCAACTGTTGAAGTTCGGTTTGAGCACCTAAATGTGGAGGCAGAAGTTTATGTTGGAAGCAGAGCATTGCCTACCCTGTGCAACTTCTTGGTCAATATGGTGGAGGTAAAAGACCTCAAATAGCTAGTTCGATAAAGCAACTACAATTACTATCTCCATATACTCACCCTGCAATGTTTTCTCATTCTTCTTCTCTAAAGGGATTCGCAAATTATCTTCACATCCATCCGAGTAGAAAAGTGCCGTTACAAATCCTTCAAGATGTTAGTGGCATCATCAAGCCTCAAAGGTGAGTATAGATACCTCCTGGTCATAAGTATCCTATGACGTCTCCGAAAAGCTCGTCTTTTTCAGCTTGTTCGTCCTATTGTTGCAGAATGACATTGCTTTTAGGCCCCCCAAGCTCTGGAAAGACCACCTTACTGTTGGCTCTGGCTGGAAAACTTGGTAAAGATTTGAAGGTAAGGAAACTAAATTATCAGATCCGGTTACTTTTGGGGTTTAAGTTATCTCATGAACTGAAATAGTGGAGTATGAACTTCAGTTTTCAGGAAAAGTTACATACAATGGACATGGGATGGAGGAGTTTGTGCCACAGAGGACATCAGCTTATATCAGTCAATATGATCTCCACATAGGAGAAATGACAGTGAGAGAAACACTGGCTTTTTCAGCAAGATGTCAAGGTGTTGGACCACGTTCTGGTCAGTCAAAACACCATCACTTTTAAGATTTAGTGTTTGGTCCAGTGAGTTCTGTGAGTTTTAACTATAATCTTAAATTTTGGAATTTCACAGAGATGTTGGCAGAACTATTAAGAAGAGAGAAGGCAATGAATATTAAGCCAGATCCGGATGTTGATATCTACATGAAGGTGGCATTTTTTTTTTTTTTTTTTCACTTTCTGTGTGAATGACTTGCTGAGAGATCATATCAGTGGGAATCCTTTGAAAAGGGAAACAGTTATTACGTATTGCTAATGATTTCTTAAATTCTCTTCAGGCAGCAGCCATAGAAGGACTGGAGACCAGTATAGTTACTGATTATGTTATCAAGGTACCTCCTTAAATTCATCTCAAGTAGGGAGATAAAGATAACAAGTTGAAAATATTACTACTGTAAATCTTCCATTTTTAAAAAATTGCAGATTTTGGGGCTTGAAGCATGCGCTGATATTATTGTAGGGGATGAAATGTTAAGAGGCATTTCTGGTGGACAGAAAAAGAGAGTCACGACAGGTAAAACATGAAACAGAAACAGTATGTTTAACTCTTATGATCTGATCGCCTACCCAAATTTTTTTGTACTCTAAAAATCTCACTTGTACCTCAATTGATATTTTGAAATATATGGTCAAAATGACATAGGGGAGATGCTGGTTGGACCAGCTAGCGCATTGTTCATGGATGAGATATCAACTGGTTTAGATAGCTCAACAACTTTCCAGATTGTGAATGCACTCAGGCAATCCATCCATTTTCTCAAGGGAACTGCAGTTATTTCCCTTCTCCAGCCACCTCCAGAAACATATGAATTATTTGACGATATAATTCTTCTATCAGACGGACAAATTGTGTATCAAGGTCCCCGTGAGAATGTGCTAGAGTTTTTCGAACACATGGGTTTCCACTGTCCTGAGAGGAAAGGAGTTGCTGACTTCTTACAAGAAGTAATTCTACTCTTCTTTATCTGTTTTCTCACTCTATTCATATTGGAATTTCCTTCTGAGTGTGTATTTTACTCTTATCCCCTTGCGGGGTTATAATAGGTGACATCAAGGAAAGATCAAGAGCAGTACTGGGCACGTAAAGATGAGCCTTACAGGTTTGTTACAGTGAAAGAATTCGTCAAAGCATTTCACTCCTTTGAGATCGGTTGCAAACTTGATGATAAGCTTGCTACTCCATTTAGCAAGTCCAACAGCCACCCCGATGTTTTAACCACTAAAAAGTACGGTGTAAGCAAGAAAGAGCTCTTCAGAGCTTGTGTCTGGAGAGAATTTTTGCTTATGAAGAGGAACTCATTTGTCTACATCTTCAAAATGAGCCAAGTGAGTAGTATTTAAGCTTCCCTTTCGTGGAAAATCAAAATCAGTTTCGATGACAAGGTTAAGACTTTGGAAAACTATCATCCGGCAATGGTACAAAGATCAAGTGATTTTTCCTCATGTTCCTTTCATTTTCTTGCATGTTCAGCTCACTTTTTTAGCTTTTATAACGACGACACTGTTTCTACGGACTGAGATGCACAGAGACACGGTGACAGATGGTGGCATTTATTTAGGTGCTCTTTTCTTTACGGTACTTGTGGCCATGTTTAACGGTATATCAGAGCTCAATATGGCCATCATGAAACTTCCTGTATTTTTCAAGCAAAGAGACCTTTTCTTCTATCCTGCATGGGCATATACTCTGCCCCCAGGGATTCTAAAGATTCCAATCACCCTTGTAGAAGTTGCCATATGGGTGGCCATGACTTATTATGCCGTTGGCTATGATTCAGACATTGGAAGGTGAAAAAACAAAAAAAGAAAACCACATTACTCTCATTTAGTTTTACATTTTGGGTTTGAGAATCTGATGAAATCTCATAATGGCAGGCTTTTCAAACAATACCTTTTAATCCTATGGATCAACTTGATGGCATCTGGACTTTTCCGATTTTTGGCTGCATTAGGAAGGAATGTGATTGTTGCTAGCACATTTGGGTCATTCGCCTTACTTTTAGTGCAGGTTTTGGGAGGATTCATCATATCCCGAGGTAACTTAATAATATAAACTTTGATCTTGGTTAGAAGTTTTGTACTCTTATGCCAAACTGATACAGATTCTGACTATGTTGTCTTTTTGCATTCAGATAATGTGAAAAAATGGTTGATCTGGGGTTATTGGGCCTCACCACTGATGTATGGACAGAATGCTATAGCTGTGAATGAATTTCTTGGAAAGAGTTGGAGACATGTAATCATTGTTTGAAAAACTAATGACAAAGTTAAAGCGTAAGAATTGGCAAAAAGATTTTGATCAACTATTGATTATGTGCAATGTTTATCTCACAGGTACCTCCTAATTCCTCAGAACCACTAGGAGTTTTGGTCTTGAAGTCTCGTGGGATTTTTCCACAAGCAAATTGGTATTGGATTGGAGTAGGAGCTTTGATTGGATATACTTTTCTGTTCAATTTCCTCCTCACTTTGGCTCTACAGTATCTTGATCGTGAGTACCATAATATCTAGTCTAGTTTTGAAATGGATCTATTTTTCTGATAAAACAATTACCTTGCTGCAGCTTTTGGTAGGCCTCAGGCAGTACTGTCCAAAGAAAGCTTGGCTGAAAGAAATGTTCAGATATCCGAAGATTCCATTGAGCTATCATCTATAGGGAAGAGCTCCACTGGTATTTGGCAATATCCTCCCGGATTCTTTTCTCTGCTTCTACCAGCTGCTTAAACTATAGCATACTTATTGTGATTAAAATACAGAAGAGACTGAAGTTCGAACAAGTGGAGCTTCCATTTCATTATCTGCAAAAGAAGGAAGAATTGGTGAATCTTATGAAAACGGAAAACGGAAAATGGTCCTTCCTTTTCAACCCTTATCCCTCACTTTCGATGAAATCAGATATGCTGTAGACATGCCACAGGTACTGAAGTGCTCAAATCTCTGCTATCTGTATAATTTGTGGTTTTTCATGGACTCTTGATCATCTTCTTATTCTCTAGACTTTTTGAAACCCCCTTTTCTACTGCACGATTGTCTAGTGGATTATGAACATATACTGTAACTTCGATGACCCACAAACGTGAATATGTTATTTGAATCCCTCCAAAGCCAAATAATGTCTGATTAAGAACTTTCTGACACGATTATAGGAAATGAAAAGTCAAGGTATTCTTGAGGATCGACTTGAACTTTTGAAGGGTGTGAGTGGTGCTTTCAGGCCAGGAGTCTTAACAGCTCTTATGGGAGTCAGCGGTGCTGGAAAAACCACTCTAATGGATGTATTGGCAGGAAGGAAAACCAGTGGATATATCCATGGAAGCATCACAGTATCTGGTTACCCAAAGAAGCAAGAAACATTTGCACGCATATGCGGTTACTGTGAGCAAACTGATATCCATTCACCTCATGTTACAGTCTATGAGTCTTTGCTCTATTCTGCATGGCTTCGTTTGGCCCCGGAGGTTGATTCTACCACAAGAAAGGTACTGTTTCGTGCTTTGCTTCCTTTTCAATTGTCGGCATGGCGTCAAATCCTGCAAAAAACTAACAAGCAATCCCACGAGAACACCATTGTCTCATTACTCAAACTTTTTTCTCACTTTCTTTCTCAATTTTCCTTCATATTTTCTCGTCTTCCCACAATTTAAACAATGATATCCGAATCAAAACAGTGATATATGCATGAATTCAAGATGGCAAACACCAACAAAGTCTGATATTTGTCTTGTTATGGCAAGTTCTTGGCTAAATCTTTGGTCTGACCTGCAGCTGTTCATCGAGGAAGTCATGGAGCTCGTGGAGCTGAGTTCATTACGGGGAGCCATAGTAGGATTGCCCGGCGAGAGTGGCCTTTCAACCGAGCAGCGGAAGAGGCTGACAATTGCAGTTGAGCTTGTTTCCAACCCATCTATAATCTTCATGGATGAGCCAACCTCCGGCCTTGATGCCAGGGCCGCGGCTATAGTAATGAGAACAGTAAGGAACACGGTGGACACAGCACGAACAGTGGTTTGCACAATTCATCAGCCAAGCATCGACATATTTGATGCCTTCGATGAGGTCAGATAAATATGTTAAGAACACAGAACTCAAATATGTTTTTCACATTGAAAATTCACACTAACTGAGTGTCTCAATGATGCACTTCAGTTACTTCTTCTGAAAGAGGGAGGGGAGCAAATATATGCTGGTCCAATAGGCCGCTATGCTTGCCATCTGATCAAGTACTTTGAGGTTAGGCTAATACAAAATGAGACTGAACTTATCAATCCACATTTATCAAATGATTACCCACATATTTAAACTTTCTTCTGTAAGGAAATAAATGGAATTCCCAAGATTAGGGATGGATACAATCCTGCGACTTGGATGTTGGAGGTCACCTCTCCAGCGCAAGAGGCAGCTCATGGTTTGAACTTCACCGACGTGTTCAAGAATTCTGAACTATTCAGGTAAACTTTTCTCTGCAAAATCCTAAGAAGCAGTCGGAAATCAAAAGATTCAGAAGGTCTAATTCCTTGATATATAGATATCATATTTCGAATTAACACTTTAGTGTAAATGATTCAGGAGAAACAAAGCATTGATCAAGGAACTAAGTACACCTCCACCAGGTTCCCAAGATCTGTACTTCCCCACTCGGTACTCCCAATCTTTTTACATGCAATGCGTAGCTTGTCTATGGAAACAGCATTGGTCTTATTGGAGAAACCCATCATACAACGCTGTGAGACTCTTGTTTACAACTTTCATAGCTCTGTTGTTTGGGATAATCTTCTGGGATCTTGGTTCTAAAAGGTATGTGAAAAAACAAACCCAAGGAATGAAATTGCATCTAAGGCGTTTCATCTCTAAGTGATTAACATGGAGCGTTTCACAGGAGAAGGCAACAAGATCTTTTCAATGCCATGGGTTCCATGTATACCGCTGTTCTCTATATCGGGGTACAAAATGGCATGTCTGTGCAGCCAATTGTGGCTGTTGAGAGAACAGTGTTTTACAGAGAAAGAGCAGCTGGAATGTATTCAGCTCTTCCATATGCCATTGGACAGGTAACATTTATTGATTTAGTTTGCTTAAGTCAGCAAGGTAGAAAACTTTCCTGGAGGAGATTGATTCATTCATTCAATTATGCTGGGGGAACTACATGGAACTGAAATTGGCTTGTGTTGGATAATTCGTCAAGCTGTCCTATAAAATTCATCGCCTAAACAAACCACCACTCTTTTGCAGGCTGCAGTTGAGCTTCCATACATTTTCCTTCAGACTCTAATTTATGGGCTTATAGTCTATTCTATGATGGGATTTGAGTGGACAGCTAGCAAGTTCTTATGGTATCTTTTCTTCATGTACTTCACCATTCTATACTTCACATACTATGGACTGATGACCATGGCGACTACTCCCAACCCCAACATTGCCGCAGTATCTTCATCTGCCTTCTATGCAATATGGAACATTTTCTCAGGATTCATTGTACCCCTAACGGTAACTACCAGCACAGTGCTCGCCTACACACACACAAACACAAGCATGCACATTGAATTTCAAGCACAAAATTAATCCATAACATGTGACTGAACTTTCTTGATGACAGAGGATTCCGATATGGTGGAGATGGTACTACTGGCTTTGCCCCGTTGCTTGGACCTTATACGGATTGGTTGTTTCACAGTATGGAGATGTAGAGGACGTGCTTGAGTCTGGAGAAACAGTGAAAGATTTTGTCAGGAGTTACTTTGGGTATAGAAGTGACTTTCTGAGTGTCGTTGCAGTTATGATTGTTTTGATCCCATTGTTTTTTGGATTCATCTTTGCCTTCTCAATCAAGGTATTGAACTTTCAAAGGAAATGAAAGCCAACCATGGAAGCAAAGAACTCGTGCAAATTCAAACAAATAGTACCAGCAGCTGTCTCTACTTCTGTTTTAATTGGTTCAGTGGTTTAAGAAATGGATCCAAATGATAAAAGGGTGAGTGAAAACCAGAGTGGAACTAAACTTGGATAATATCGAGGATTAGCCTCCCTCTAAATCAAACCTACAGGGTGGAAAACAGGGACTTGGTCGTGTAGGAAATTTTGTTTCATTCATTGTGAAAGAGATTACAACAAATTGTATTGCAAGTGTAAAACTACCTGCATTGTTACAGGGTTTAGGGTTGCAAGTATAAACACTCAGAAGCTCGAGTAATTAATGTCTACGCCCTTGTTCTGCAACTCTACTTCATCTTCTCGAGCTTCGTGTTCTGCAACTCTACTTCTGTGTTGCCCGGTAGGTGGGACTTTTGCATGGCTTATTTTGCTTCTCGAGTCAAGCACTCGCTGACCCTACTAATCCGGCCAAGGCCTCTATTTAATGATTGCGTATCTTTGTTTCACTTCTCTTTCCTGCCTCTGCGTTTGTCTTCTTATCCACGTTGTCACCACCTTTTTTTTTTTTTTTCTCACTACCTCCAAGGGGAGAAAGCCTTGAATTGCATCATTTAATAAATGAGAACTTGTGAGGTCCAAGAAGGATTTGCCAATCTTACTTTAGATCAGGTCAAGATTCTACAAGATCCCAACACAAAACAAAAGAAATCATCACTCAATGACATACGTAAATAGTCTTACAAGCCATAATTCAAACAGATCATTCATGTTGAATTCAGCCTTACCATTATAGTAGTAGAAAAAGATGGATAAAACCAAACGTCTCTTTCCTGTAGACAATCGAAGTTTGGAAGAGAAACACTAAAGCCAAAAAGAAAAGCTGGGATCAAGAAAGGCAAAGAAACTTACCATTCCAACTCTGGAAACGAATGTAATGGAAGGGTTTGTACCAAATGAAGTTATAGGCTGCTGATGAACTAGTAAGAATCCCAACAGGATGATCTAAGATCTAGGATCTAAGATTTAACATGCATGAGTTATAATTAAAAAAAAAATAAAAAAACAAATGAAGTTGTAGAGAAAACTATGACACATGGTAAACAATCTTTATTGAAATGGAAGTCTGAGTGGAGAACGAATGCTCTCCCAACCATTTATTCAGGCGATCATTGAAGACGAGCTTCCCAAACTAGAAGCGTTGGTTACAATCACAAATCTATCTCACATATATTTGACGATACCAAAGAGCATAAACGTTCCAAATAAGGAAATGCCAGGACAAAAGCAGACACAGATCACAAATAGCTGACAAAGGAAACAACAAATCATGCCTATCGACTTGCTGCCGGATATGTTACAGTTGGAACTCAAAATTATCTAAGACTACAATAAATTTTTTAAATTGAGGAGATGTTAAAAGGAATCAGAAAAAAGAAAAAGAAAGAAGCATTCGTCAACATCTCAATCAGCCAAGCTGTCTAAGAAGCTTTGCACCTCCCTCAAACCTTCTGCGGAAAAGCTCCTATGCACTCTGGAGCGGGGGGCAACCAAGTTAGGAGGGGGCTGATCTTGAAAGCAGACCACAACAACAGCTAAATTATCCCCACTCTTCCTCTTCAAAGCCTCATCAACCACATCCTTACAACACAAGGCTGGGTCATTGTGCTCCTGGAGCCTGCGCCGAGCAAAATCTACAGCATTTTGGCTCCTAAACACCTCCCAGATCCCATCACAGCCAATGATGAGGAACTCATCCTCCTCCGTCAGTTTTGTAGATATGAACTCTGGCTCCGCACTGAGTGGCCCTCCATCCCTCTCTTTCATTCCTTTCATGTGCCAATCTCCCAAAGCACGAGCAACGTTCAGTTGTCCATTTAGGTAACCATCATAAACATAACCTCCAGAATCCTCAATCCGCTTCCTTTCTCTGATGCAGATTGGCTTATGATCCTTTGACATTTCAATTGCTTTGCCACGGCGACATAGCACTGCTCGGCAATCCCCAACATTTGCCACCAACAACAACCTGTCATGAGAAATGACAATATTATTGACGATATCATGTAAGAATATTTCAGATTTCAGACCAACTCTTTCATTTGGCCAAGTAATCCCTAGAAAACTGGATTCCAGGGTAATGATGAATAAAATCCGTGATTTATTAACAAGTACAATCCTTATGTTACAAAAAGAAAGCCAAAAATAAAAATAAAACAAATCAACATATAACAGGTCCCTTTGAGCTTGGTTAGAAGGACAAGGGAATAGCCAACACACCAAATTCTACATTCACATCCATGATTTATCTGAGTTTAGGCAAAACTTTGCTCAGACAAGCTCGGGTTCCATATATATGCTAGAGATATGGGTCACAATACACAGGGCTACTAAACACTGAAATGGAGCATCTAGATAGCACGCTACAGAATGCAAGGAGAATCTGTCTGAAGGTATTAAAAAATATTTTATAATTAAGTGATTACTCACTCTGTGAAAGAATAAAATAAAAGCAATACGAATATCTATAAAGAGACCAAAATGCAAATTGTGCAGAGAAAAGTGCAAACCTTCCAATGACCAGAGCCGCTAAAGCAGTAGTGCCAGACGCAAGGGCTGCATCCAAAGAGCAAGCATCAGCAAAGGCAGTGTCAGTTTGCAAAAATGCTGAAGCAACAACCGTTTCAAGATCCCTTGGAAAGTGTGCGTCCTCAACAATTAACTTCGGCAAATGATAGCAAGCAAAATCAGCAGCATGCTTCCCTCCATGTCCATCAAACACCTGAACAGCCAATAATATACTAATTTCAACAGCAACACTAGATAGCCAAAGAAAATCATACAGATTGATGAATGTTCCATTGTTGAAATAACTTGTGAAATCTGCCAGACTAGTATTTAATAAACCAATATCCAAGCGTCTTTGCTGAATTTTTCCAGCCAAAACAAATGAAGGGAAAACAAATTATTATTTTTCACACAACTGGTAACACAAACCACCACCGCTACCACAAAGATCTCTGCTTTAACATCGACAACCACCACCTCTTTATCCATGATCTAGACTAAAACTAATGCTAGAAAACGATGGTATAAGTTCTCAAAGAGATGAAAGGAAGTGGTAAGTCTAGGGTGTAACTAATGACAGAAAAAAGATGATACAAGCTCTCCAAGAGATGCAAGCAAGGATGTGGGATAACAAACAAAATAGACGCTGGGATGGAGAGAATAACTAGCAACACCATTTTCGGTTCATTGATTGGATTTTACATTTATTTGCAAAAAAGTTGGAAACCAATTTATACACCCTCATGATTGCTTGATGAACTAGAGCACAAAAGATAACAAAAGTGTCATATATATTGCTCTTCTTATCATTTAAAATAACTAATAAACTGCTTCTTCATAATGTCACCACTGTTCTTTCAAGTACATCAGTTTCATGAATGTGCTTACACTTTCACAAGAGACAATTTCTCAAGAAATTACATGAACACAGACATTTTGATTTTTAATTTTCAGAAATGACACATAAAACCACTCTACAAGGACCATATACATTGAGTGACAACACATAACTGACAAATGTGTGGTATAGAGTAACACATAAGGTCATTAACAGTAATAAGAAAATACAATTACCCCATAGAAGGCATTGGGTCCATCATCCAAATTCTCAAGCCCATACTCCTGCATGAAGTTGTCAATACAAATGTATACATCTTCCATGTTGCTACGATACCCAATGTCAGCCCATGCTCCAGAGCGAACAACTGGACTAAACTCAGACTCACGACCCTCCATGTCAAGCCCTGGGTCAAGAGAAACATCAGGGATCTTGGTCCTCATCTGCAAATGTTCAAACCAACACCCAAAGTCACACTAAAACCAGCATGACAAAATTGACGAAAAAACATCAATAGCTTATCTAAAGGAGACTGGTCATAAACGTAGATAAGAAAGGGCTACAGCTGATTATGTGTGCACATACGTGACTATGCCAACATGGTGTGTTTGTATGTGCAATTATATTTTAAGCCCTTGAGATAAAATCGTATTACAGAAATCACATTCTTCTTAGATAGAACTTGCTAGAGCATAGTCAGGAAGTAAGTAAAGCATCTTAACTTCTTATGTATGTGCTCTTTTACAGTTGTAATTACGCCAAGTTAGTCATCATTACCTTTTACCTTTTTTGTCGATTTCCTATTGATTAGAACGTTCACATTCATGCTATTGTACTAACGCTTAATGTACAAATATGACATATCAAATGTGCGTGGAATGCCCGCACTTCAAGATTTTTAGGGTGATGATCTCGATACTAGAGAATTACCACTTTCAGAAGCGTTGGATTTGTTCGATTAAAACTAACATAAAAGATGCATATGAGCAAATAAATCAAAATGAATGAACATAGAACTTAATTGACTAAGATTTAACACCATTATATAAGGAAAGGTTCATGATTTTCTAACAGAATTCATCATCAAAATCAAGCAAAACATATTTGACTTGATTTAATTGGTACAAATAACAGGTGCCAACGATCTCACCTAAGTAATTAGTACTTGCATACTATTACACCAAATATTCAAAGTACAGTAAAAGGATTGAAATTTACTCAGCCAGAAATAGATAGTCAATACCCAAAAATAATTGCAAGTACAGTAAAAGCATTGACTTGAGTTCAGCCAGAACTAAACAGGAAATACCCAATAAAAAATAATAAAAAATTGCAAGTACAGTGGATGCATTAACTTGAATTCAGCCAATACTAACCAATAAATTCCCAAAAATAAAAAATTGCAAGTAGAGTAGAAGCATTGACTTGACTCCAACTAAACAATATATACCCAGAAAAAGTAGTGAGTACAGTATATGCATTGACATGACCTGAGCCAGAACTAAACAATAAATACCCAGAAAAAAATTGCACGTACATAGAAGCATTTACTTGAATTCAGCCAAAGCTAAACAATAAATTCCCAGGAAAAAAAATTTGCAAGTACAGTAGAAGCATTGACTTAAAATTCAGCCAGAACTACTTAATAAATACACAGAAAGAAAATGCAATAGAGGAGAAGCATTGACTTCAATTCAGCCAGAAGTAAACAAAAAATACCCAAAAGAAATCACAAATACGGTAAAAGCACAGCTTAAGTTCAGCCAGAACTATTCAATAAATACCCAAAAAAGATTGCACCATTGGCCCCGCTGGTAAAAAATTAAAATTTAAAAACAAGGAAAGAGGCTAGCTTTGAAGGAAACTCACGAGAGAGGGGTGACAAAGAAGCGACTTGTTACATGGCAAGCACGGCCGACATTCTGCAGCGAGAGGGTTTGGAGGCCGACCGAGAGCCAGACCACGACCCCGAACATGACCTTCGCTCGAGCTCCCATTCTCTCCACTTAAACACCCTTCACTTTCCTCCATTGTTATCAACCATCACATCCTCCACTTCACAAACCAAGTAGCCGCCGATGGCGAACAAGCTCGTCAGCTGCACCACGGTTTCTGGGTTCGAAATTGAATCACCAGTAAACTCTTCAATGAGTGGACTCAGCAAGATCTGATTGAAACTAGTCAAAATTTCAGTCCCAAAAGAAAAAAAAAACCGTTCCTTTTAGGGTTTTCAAATAGGAGAAGACTAGGGCCTCCAAAACGTTGACGAAGAAACAGTTATGGCGTAGACAACAGAGAATCAGGGTTTAACGGGCTACAGAAGAAAACTAGGCCGCGGCGAGCAACGCAGAGAGCGAGAGAATGAGAGACTTGGGGCGAATCACGCGAGGGGCACTGATTGGTGCTCGACGTTTTTGACCGGCGTAATTGGGGTCGGCCACTTGATAAGGAAGGGGCAAGCGACGTCGTTTCGGTCCCGGTAACGTCCCTTTTTCCTTTTTCGTGTTTGAATACCAGAAAAGTGGGCTCCTCATTTTTCTCTTTTTGGGTTGATAATAATTTAGGCAAGAAAGGAAACCGTTTGATTCTTGGGAAAGTTGGAATAAAAAATGAGGATAACCCTTTCCTTTTATGAAATTTTTTGCTTTGTAAACTGTAGTTGATGGGTGTCGTCACTGTTATTTTCCTTTTATGTTTCTTCTACATGTTTGGTTACTAAGAAAACCCATAAGGAAGATAAGAAAATCTAGCCTAAATAGGGAAAACCCAAAAGCCCGAACACCAAACATTAGACTTAGAAAATTCAAATATAAAAATCCAAATAAATAAAAAAGTCCAAAAAGGTGGCCAACTGTCCAATTGACCTAACCTTTGTTGCTTAGTTTGGTGATCGATCCTTGTCAACCAATCCGCTGCGGCTCCAAGCAATTACAGTCTAGAAGCAGCCAGAGTCATCAATCAACAACTTTTCCAAACAAAAGGGCATAACACGATCATAGCCAACTTCAATTGAATCGAGAAAATGATATGGTTTCACCCGCTGATTGCTGCAAAATCCCAACAATTTCCAAGCCCCAAGTGTTTGGGAAGGAGGAAAATTCAACGTGAGAAGGTCCTTTTCAGCGTGTTTCAGACTTTTACTCCAAAGGCAAGCCTTCCCAACACGCGTCCCCAAGAAAATGGTGGCACGAGACGGCAAGCAAGGAAAGTTGCCATGATTTGAGGGTCCAACGCACACGTCCAAACAGAAAGCGTCACCATTGTTGTCCTTTTCAGCTACCGTGAGCAGACCAGACTCCAAACCCCTTATATATAATCCCCTCTCTCTAATGACTCCACTTTATAGTCAGAAATAGAGATGGCCTTTACAGCCAGTTGCTGCCTTAATATCTCCGGTCCACGCCCTGGTTCAAACCCTTCTGTTACACCAAAACCACCTCAGGTTGCATGGTAAGACGAACCCGGTCATAATTTTTCATTCCATATTCATCTCTAGTTATGATCAAAAAGATCTTCAGTAGCTTTTCCTGAAACCCACTTGATCTGTTGACTAATATGCAGGAAGAAGAACGAAGGATCGTGGAGAAAGCACTGTGTTTTAGGCATGGCCTGCATGATACTCGGATCAGAAATGAGTAACTTGGCCATTGCCCAGGAATACATGTCCTTGGCCGCGGAGTCAAAGAGTAAGGGCGTGAAATGGAGCGACAAGAGGACGTGCCCCCCTTGGCGAGTGAATTCGCTGGAGACCATCGTGCCGGAGAACCTTCCAAGGCCATCGGCTCGCCGGAGATTTGAGAAAGTTGATTATTCTAAGAATGCGCCGGCGGTTAAACTGGCAATCAGATCTACGACCAGCTGCTTTTCTCTGTAAAAAATTGTATAACGTGTTCCACAGATTATTATACAAAATTTATAACAAAATGATCAATAAGCATCGGTTTCTGCAGCTTCCACCCAGTGTCTTGATGATGAAAATGGCAACTTCAGATCTTTTAGATTCAGATGATGTTGTCAGTACTTCTGGCTGAAGTTTTTTTTTGCAGAATTTGTACTGCATAGTGGCTCGAAGTAGTACTCGGAAGTACATGTAGTACAAAGATGGAGCTTTCAGTAGTAAGGCCACTGGTCCATGGATCTTGCTGCTGAACAGGGCAAATACCAACAAGCCTGCGTAAGAGATTCTTACGGCTTTCCTATGGCCTTTGCCATGGCTTAGCCCTAGTCATGCAATTTGCAGACATGGGCAGGACTTTTGCCTCCACAAACAATTTTTGACTTCTTTACAATCATCTTTACACCAAAGAAAAAAAACCGTATTTTTCATTTCGGAGTAAATTTTCAAGAATAATTTAAGTGATATGAGATAATCCATCTTATTCTTAACACACCTTGCAACAACTAATGCAAGATAATACATCTTCTTATGAACTATTATTAATTGCAAACTTCATACACAAGGTCTCACTTCTTGGAACTAGTTATTATTAATTGTAAACTTTACACACAAGGTCTCACTTCCTGGAACTAGTTATGAAGTATGTTTTAAAAGTTTATTTTCTATCTTAAAGAATGACACATGAATAAGATTTAGGTAATATAAGACACTCATAATATTAGTTTTGCATAATCAACAAGTGCCTAATTCAAGTAAAAATGAACTTTGCCTAAGATTAAAAGGTTCCAAGTTTAACACTTACCCCTTTCTTTACCCAGTTAAAGAAACATAAGTTGTTTAGTTCTTAAAATTACTTTGTGAAGAGGGATGTATTTTCATTTAAAATAAGTTTTTAGTATAATTTAGGTACTATAGAGTACCCATCACTCAAGTATAATATCTTTTTGATTGAAAGCTACCTGTTCATCATTCAGTGACTTCCTTCAATGGATATTCTATTGAAAACGATTAGAAAAAGATGTGGGCCTTACTTAAAAAGCCAGAAAACATTAACTTCGCACTCCACAAAATTGCTCAAACACATATGTGCTTGTAACATCTCTGGCCCTACTCATTCTGTCAATCTTTTGCTAATGATTTCGTTATTTCTTATAATTTCTCCTAAAAAGGACGATTGATTTTTGCTTCAATATGCTTGGTAGTACAAAATTGGATTTATGTAAGAAGGTAGTTGTCGTACAACTGAGGTTCCCTGTGATATTTTATGGAAAACGTGTGGAAGACAGAGCATTCTAGTGCAACGTGGGCTGGTTATGTCAAGGCTGCAGCTGAGACTGAACTGGGCTTGGACTTTGCCTTGATTCTGCACAAAGATCCTACCTATTTGCTTTGTACTTTACTTTATCATTCCTAAATTAACGGAATTAGGTTACATTCCAATAACTTTAGGTATTAAAAATTTTAATCTCTATGTAATGTTGGAAAAATTTATAACCAAAACAAAGAATAAAGTAGTTGAACATTTCTTAACAAGGAAAAAGAAAATCATAAAAAGAAAAAAATTGAAAGGGTATAATACTATTTCAAGTTGTTCTCTCAAAATTATGTAGAAGGTACTAACATTTTATTGCGAATTATCCCATGATGAGCTGTTATAGAAAAATATTAAAAATGACAAAAATATATATTTTTTAAAATACACTAAGCTATAATATATCCCAAAAAAAAACGTATATTAAGTAACAAATAATAACCAATAAATTCTTAGAACAACTAAACAAAGAGTAAAGCACTACAGAATCCACAAAAGTTTTCAATTGACAAGACGTTTTTCAAGAATTTGGAAAAGAAAAAAACACAAAGACTCTTCAACTTGGAGAAATGGAAACATGTCCACCAATGGACGTTGGACATGCATTTGTCCCTTAAGAAACTAAACACTTCGGTTTTTAGGCAGGGAAAAACCATTGGTACGAGACTTCGACAGCACAAGCGTACAATTCCAACGTTTGTTCAAAGAGAGTGCTGTATTGGTCATAAAGAGCATTGATGGTAGAGCTTGACACCCCGCAGCAAGGTGGAAAAGGAGGGGAAGCAACCAACACCTTGAATCTCTAATCTGCTTGATGGCAAGTGGGGAGATTCTACAAGTAGGATTTTGACAAAGAGCAGCTAGGTAGGAAATGATGAAAAGAATCTCCAACTTGATTGGTGTTTCTGCAACAAAAGCAAGAAGACAGACGGTACACAAGAAGAAGTTTTGATAACCATTTGAAAGTTGAACATGGGACGACTGATTGTATCTTTGAAATGCAGCACTACTGCAACCAATCTATCATACGCCAAACTAGCTAGCTTGCTCTAGGTCTTTGTTGTTGTTTGCAAACTCGTCTGTCTTTATCTGATCAGTCCAATTCAACCTGGTCTTGAATGGGCCACCCTTAGGAAAGACTCCAACTTAACCTTGCAGAGTTCCATTCAATCTAGCTAGGTTCCATGTGATTGTCCTTCGTTTATAGTGACCTTTCCCTTACCAGCAAACTATGTCTATTAGGTTCCATGTGATTGTCCTTCTCTTGATGATGACCTTTCCTTTCTCAGCAAACTTCAACAATTTTCGGTGAAAAATACCATTCTTGATTGTGGTTTAAATGTAAAAAATGCCTTTTTAAGCTCATAAACTAGTTTATAAGTTGAATCTTTATATCTTTTGACATGATATCATAATTTAAATTAATTTATTTTAACTATACATTCAATATGTAAAAAAATATCAATTTCACCTTATTTAACTTAAGATATGTTCGTATATATGAAAATGTTGAAAACGAAAGTTTCACATTAAATTTAATTTCTCTACAACCATCTCTTTAGATGCTTTTGTACCTCACCTTGGGCAATGACCACATGTTTGAACAAATTCATGTTCGAGAGGCCGTTTCTTGTCAAAATTTCCAGTATCCTTGTCTTCCTGTGCTTACTATGTCAATCATGTCTTGCTAGGCCTGCCTTTTGCTCCTCCTTTTCCGCTCCATAGCCCAAAGCCTGTGGAGTGGGACGGTGAAAAGTATGGTGCTAAACTGATATGAAAAGAAAACTAAAATGATTCCCGAGGAAAGATGAACAAAAGGACGGAAAAACAAGGGAGGCCCCTCATCCTAGGCCCTCGGAATCAAAAAACGACAGTAAGGTTTTGGTTGGAACCCAAGATGCAGACACAACATTCTACGGTTCTTCGAAGCGTGGAATCTGAAGACCTGTTTGTGTATCCACGGTGGGGTCTTGGTGTTCAAGAGTCACGAACTGCAATCAACCGGTCATGATTACCGTCAGCTTTCTTTTTGCATGCCGAGCTTTAGTTTCCGTTCGTAGGATGATTTACGTGGAGAAATAGGGTAAGATTCTCAGGGGAACCAACAACGGCTTTAGAAATATCAATATCAACAATAATTGCGCCATGATCATGGAACGGTAACTTAAATCAAAGTTCACTCGATGAACATGCACGTAAAACTTACTGGGTGACTTTGAAAAGTTTAGCTTATTACCACATGCACAAATACCAATTTAAAAGATTAGTAAGTAAGGTTAACAAGTCATTTATATGCTCGTGATCACTTGCTTGCATTTGTAGTATGAAACGAAATCCTTTTTATTTAAAGTTTTTGATATTTCTTCCACTCAAATTCACGTTTGTCAAATACCTCTTTCCAGACATAACTACCTTTTTGGATAATTGAGGCCTCTATGTTGAATGCTTAGTTGAGTCAAAAGGCCCAAAGGTCCAACCTAAAAACTAACTTGAAGGTTGAAGGGTTTTCTTTTAATTTATATTTAACCTTAAGGATCTTAATGTGGTACTCTCATCTTCCATACATGCATTTGCACATTGAATGTCATTAGCTTAAGGTCACACAGGATGAAATATATTTAACTTAAGCTCTAATATCAAGTTAGAAAGCTCAAAAGCTCAACTTAAAAATTAGTTTAAGAGTTAAATAGTTTTATTTTAATTTATATTTAACTTTAAAAATCTTAATTTTTAATATGAGACTCTCATTTTTCACATAGATAGTAGTATTAAAAATAGGTTATAAGTCAACTTCAATACTACTATATTATGAACTCGGGTTTTAATCGAAAAGACAAGCCGATCAAGAGAAATCACGAAGTGTCTTGTATGTCCAAAAGCACCCACTTGCGTTTTCATTTTCAACAGAGGATGAAGTACTCTCCTTGGAATATTCCATCTTCAAAAGTGACACTATGCTTCAAGTTAGACAGAGCAAAAAAGTGATTCCTCATTTAATTTACATATATTGATGCTTGTTCTCTTGCACCTTAGGTATTATCTCTGGTAAACCAAAGAGATGGATTTCTAGATTATTTAAAGTAACTCAATAATATCTGTATTAACTATATATTTGGACAATTGGATCCTTAACACTTCCTAATTAGACTAAAATGACTAATTCATAAAATAAATTCTCTCGGGCGGATTTGCCAAAATTACAACTACCTTTAGAAGTTGAATTGTCAAAGCCTTTCATAATAGTATAAAACAAGATTAGACCCCTTTTAGATTTTCCTGTTCACGAGATCCCCGTGATGTCATGATTAAACATCTAAGGACAAAAATCGATTTAGGTCTATCAAAATGGCATGTCAACATGTCATCACTATTTAGTGATTGAAAATCTAAGTACAAAATCTGTTTCATTAATAAAGCTTACCGAAAAGTCAATCCCTGGCCTGATGCGACCCCAGCCGCGTGATCCCACTTGGACTGCGTGCTCGCGTCTTTTGAGGAGCTCCAGAGGGCGGAAAGTCATACTTGCCGGCCGCCGTGACTTAAAAGTTCCAGTTCCGACGTCACGCTAAAACTTCGGTCAAATCTTTCCACAACAAGAAGCTCAGCGAAAGGTTTAATGACGAAACCACTCTCGCCGTCAAATCATCGCGCTGGATTCCTGATACGGATTTTGAGGGTCGAGGTGGGAGGGTCTTTTCGGTCATTTAAAGGCGTGGGCCCATGGTGACGCAAGCACGGTGCGACTCTATTGGTGCAGAGGGCTGGCGTCAATGCCAGTTGGGCGTATGGAGTTATGGAATGTTGGAAGACCACGTGACATGCAGGCGTGACGGTGGCTGAGATCACGTGACATCAGCTTCGGCCTCCGTATCCCAGGAAAATGCCCTGTCGTTTAAACAAATTCTCCAGAATTTTACTGGATTACCGTACGTGTTAAAAAAACTCCTGTACGGCCTGTAGTTTGCTCGGATTGTGTATGCATGAATAGTAAATGAATTCATTCTGTGTGTGTGGAAAACATTATTACTCTTGTTATTGAGACTAAGATCATAACCCAAATTGTTATTTATTATTGTTTTCTTAGTTGATGAATAAAATGTGCTCGTGAATAAAGCCAAAATATAAGTTAAAAAATCCAAATTTCCATTTATATGTGAACAAGTTCTTAAACCTTATGTTATTTGAGGAATGTGTTGAGCAATATTTAATTTCTTTTACCTTGAAACAAGAGGAAAAAAAAACTAATAGAATTACTAAGGGGACATCGTAATACATTGGAATTCCTAGTGAGTTGAGCTTATTACCTGCTAAAATTTAGTATAAGTATTACATCTATCAATGTATTAACTTATTATGTTTTTTAAATATGGAAATATTCTCTTAGCTACAAGCTAATTTTAAATGAGTGAGCAATATTTTAATAAAATTTTACGAGCTAAGACTCCTGTGTATAAAAAGAGATTTATTACTTTGCAAGGCAACTCAGAACACACATTAGTTACAAGGGTGCATGTTAAGAATATTACATTCCTCAATATTCCTATACGTATCAATATATCATCATAGTACTAGTAACAATGAGAGATTAAATGTATAAAATAAGTCAGTTAATTCAAACTCTAATATCATGTTAAAGGACATAATATCATGAACCTAGTGCAAGGCTTAGCCTAATGAGGAGAGTTGCTAGCATTTGTCCCACATTGGCTACAAGTGAGGATCTTGATAAGCATGAGGGGCTTGGTTACTTCTCCTAGCGTGGTTGGACTTTTGGTTGAAACCAAAGCTAGTAATAGTGGTATCAAAGCCATCACACTATGATTTTAGTGCTAGCACCAAGAACCCAAAATAGGTAGTTAAAGGGAGGACCACAAAGTTGCTAAAGGGCAATCACATCAAGAGGGACATATGTAATAGGCTTAGGGGAAATCTGTTTGGCACTTAGCTAGGGCTCAAAACTAAGTTATCCTCTAACCATGAGTACTGTGAAAAGAGATTTTGGAGTAAAGGGAAGAGAGAGATTAGGAGTAGAGAGTATAGGAAGAAGTAAAAAGTGTGTACGAATAAAAGGATTTGAGAGGGTTCATTTATATAAGTGTTTACTTTCTTTCGAAAACTCAATACAATTTACTTATTTAGAGTGTAACAACAAACGTGTAAATGTTACTTAGTTTTTGAATTAGGTACATCAAATCGGGACACTTATATTTCCAAACTAAAGTATTTGAATTAAAAGTAACTTTACAACTATAAAAATTAAATCATAACAATAATCTTATTGAATAGCATAATATATCATTAGTAGCATTCCTCCAATAAATAGGGCAGTTATATCCAAATAAAGTCAAATATAAGATAACATAAAAGGAAACAATTAGACACCACCCTTGTAGATGATCCAACAACAAAAGCAACTAGGAAGACTAAACTTGTACTTGCATCGTCAATCCATTGGCCCATATATCTAGTCCAACACATAAGAGTCTAACTTGTACTCATTTGGCCAGCTTGCTACCTTGTATTGCCAATCCGTAACACATAGTTTTGTTGGAAGTGGCATGGATTAGGATGAGGGGAAAATGTCATGAGCTTAGTAATAGGCTCAACCAATAAGAAGAGTTAGTGATACTTGTCACATATTGAATATAGGAATGAGAGGATCTTGGTGATTGTAAGAGGTTTGATTACTTTTCTTATCAAGATCATTGAAAATTTGTCTTAGAGTCAGCTCGGCCAACTAGAATGCCTAGGAAAGCTCTTATGTCAATCACTTTCATTCCTCTTATTAGATCGTTTGTAGCACTCATAGTTACAATTTTAATGCAATTATTTCCTGATAATAGTTGTACTTCACAAGTCACAATAATTTTTTGTCTTTTAGGTTAGCCACTAAGTTCATAATAACTAACTTATAAGTTAAGAAGATAATTCTTTTATTTAAACTTCGCATCAAAATTGTACCTCTCATGCATGGAACATAATCCTTAAAATCTTCCTGCACAAAAAGATCAAATTTCTCCGTCGCACAATTGCGGCACACCAGACCACAAATTATCACCAGCGGATGTCCCCCGACGATGAGACGACGGGATAAGGTCGTTCCCCGGAAGGAAACTGTCCCGTGCTTTGGCGAGCTTTGCGTCTTGCAGGCAGTCCACTTGTCAAGACAGAAGGAGGGACAGATAAAGAAAAGTGCGGTGCAGAGAGGGATGTGAATAATGCATGGTGGGGGACCTATAAAGAGTCTTTGTCAATGACAAATGATAGACATCGTGGGCAATTAACTTTGAATATGGAATCCTGGCGTGCATCTCCTTCGAAGTATCCAGCTTTTACGTACCATGTGTAAGCGAGGCACAGCAAGTGGGCACAGAGGGGCCCGGGTTATGCACTTATTCATGAAGTTCCAACCCTTCTGAAAGGTAAAAAGCTTTTGTTATATGGTCGCGAAAAGCTGTGCCTGTAAATATCTTAATTTAACGTCCAATCCTAAAGAGACATGAGTTGTGCTTTAGGACCTCGGGTTTGTTCTATTGCGTTCGGCATATCTATCATCTGCCTTGTACTTTGGATACCATTTTTTTTTAACGTTTTCCCATTACCAAACTCGCCATGGTGGTGTGTGAAACTGTACAATTAGATTCTGGAAGATTTAATCTTGGCTCTCAACTACAAAACATTGTGACCCACCTATCCTACTTTTATCGCTAGATAAGAATATGCATAATTTGCAGGCTCAACCCACTCCTTGATCTCTATGATTATGGAACAAAGATTATAAAAGTAAAGATGGGTAAAGAAAATATTCAGAGATCAAACACACTATTTAGCATGAACATCTTGTGCAATTTAAATAATACCAGATTGGATTCACTTGGTTGTAAAGCTGCAGCGTGTTGATGATGAGGAAGAACCGCCAACATTCCGGGAACAAAAGGGAGGAAAAAGGACAAACAGAAAGGTCGAATGCCAACTAGACGAACCGCGACGACGAGAATAGTTAAAAGCGAGACAAGGAACTGCAGCAAAAGGGTAGAAACGATATGATAGAAGATCTTATGTAACCGCTAAAAGTGGCACCAACAATGTATATATTCCATGTCGATCCTTGACTTAGATTTTCTTCCCCAACTCTAGATTTTCCGCGCTTCTTTTATACCAGGCTAGCTCAGCTGTCTAGATCCCCGTATCCAAACACTATCATTCACAGGGTTGTCGGATACCATTCTTCCCTGACTCTCCCCTTGTGTTCTTCTTGTCTGTCGTGTGTCCCGTGAGCATTCGACAATCATGCGCTCAACATACGCTTTTCAGACACAAGGGAGGGTTCAGAGTTTAGGATCTTGCATTCGCAATGTGTATCCTGCATTCAGAGCCCAGACAAACATATCAAGCACGTTAAAATCATCTGCAAGATTCTGGGTCAGCTTGCGGAAGGAATCTTGTATTTAGCTTTTGATTTTTATATGCTTTCGCGTCTTCCCTCTGCTGGTTTTCTAACGGACGATGTGGTTTAAACTCGTCGGGCGGTGCTTATCATATCGGGTAGGATTTAGCATCAATGATCACTGACAAGTATGGCTGGTCAACCACTCCCACCGCCTCTTTCCATAGAATGACTAAACCAGCATGCCGAAATGTGATGGAATGTAGATTTCTTCAGTTCAGAAGAACTCTGTGGTGTTTATGAAGAGATTGAAGTTGATAATGTAGTTTTTTAAGATTAGATATGGGAAATATTATAAATTGGTGCTTGTTTCCGCCGGTGATGGCAAGAATCAAGCCACGTTTCGAAGAGGGAGACGAAGAACGTGAACGGCCGGGTGATGACCAAAGTTTGGCGGGACGGCGCTCGTCATGCAGACTCCTACTCCGCTGGGTACTTGGCGCCTACGTGGCTCATGCACGACGGCCCAAACCATACCGAACCCTCATTTTTGCATTTTTCCGCGTTGAACAGGGCATCGCCACGCGCCTCGCCGCACGCCCCTACGGATTTTGGTTTTACTTACAAGGGTCGGGAATAAAATGTATGGGAAAAAAAAAAAAAAACTATAAGAAGCAGGTCAACTGGGCAAGGGAGGGCCACCACCGGGACCAGGACCAAACCTGCTCCAATATCATATAAAAAACGGGTCTATTTCTCTAAAATGTCTTGTAAAGAGTAAGAATATCAGTACTAATAAAATTGAGGAATTCAACATTTGAGATCAATGTGAGACAATCTCCACTAGAAACTTTATATCACCTTGCATATATCTCCTTTTTATATGATTTGAAGAATAAAATAAGTTTTTAAATATGATCTTGTATGGAAATTCTTCTACTTTTGTATCTTTTATCATATTTTTAATAGTTCATCTTCCATATTTTTATTTTGATCTTAGCATTAAAATTCAAGTTCATGAAATAGCACTTCCAAAGATGATGCATTACTCTTTTGATGGAGCTCGTAACTCACATTGATTATAAAATGATGTGTTAAAAAATGGTATCAAGAGTATTTCATGTTACTTGATTCTTATTTGAGAAATCTATTTAAATTGAAATATATGTAAATCCTCCTTAAAAGTTGATTTGAAAGAATAAGTAAAACTTCTTAACTTGAAATTTAAAGTCTTACCTTATAAGTTAGTTTAAAAGTCATCGTAGGCTTCTTTGCACAATATTAGAATATGTTTAGTATGCGCATAACAAAAATTATACATCAAGTATACAATTAATTATGGTAAAGCTTAAATAAAAAAAATATTTTTAGTTATTAAACTAATTTTTAAATATAATCCTTAATTATTTTAATATAATATTAAAATCTAAGTTAAATCTACTCAACCACACATGATTTGAATATAACATTACTTGACATATAGGGATATTTGTATATGATGAAAATTGTACATCAAATTAATGATTATTTGTAACGAAACTTAAGTAAAAAAAATATCAATTAAAGTTTTTAACTAACTTTTATGTTATGCTTTTAGGCCTTTTGACATTTCAGACATGATACATTTGTTAAAAATAATGTAAAAAATGTGGAATGAGCCTTCTTTATAAAACACAATAAAAAGTTGTATCTATATACTAAGCAAGTAAAATATAGGATATGCACATTTCTAATTGATATACAAAATAATTATTTGTATATAATATCTTTTAGTCACTCACTAATGTAAAATGAAAATGATGTGAAACTTTTAAATTCGTTAAAGGGCGTGTATTAAACTGATTAGGAAAAGTGGGAGAAGAAGCTGGAGCGTGAAGGAAAGAGTCTTAGAAACTGCGAGTGGGAGATAGAAACCGGTCAGATTAATTTTAACGTATCGTCTCTTTGCACTTGCTCCCTACAACGACTCCCGGAGAGGCAGGCAGAGGCAAGAGGGCCTGGAGAAAGAGAACCAAATCCTTTCCTTATCATTCACGCCTCCATTAATCGTTTCTCTCTCTTTCTCTCTCTTTCTCTCTCTCTTAAATTTACTCTTCCTCAGATTTTCTACCTCCACCTCTCACTTCTCATAAAAACTTCTCCTTCTCCTCTGCTTTTATGCATTTAAAAGCCTTCAGTACCCAGGCGCACTACTACTGATTCGCCCCTCATTGACTCCTGTCTCAGAGTCCTGCTCTTCATGTCACTGCATCCACGCTGCTCTTTAAATTCCCCTCCTCCTCGTTTACGCTAGCTTTGCCTCAGCAGAACTCACGGAGCTACCAGAAAAGCAGAGCTTTATAGAGTTCAGAAACAGGGGAAGGAAAAAGAAAGAAACAGAGGATTCTTTTTTCTTCTTTCCGCGGTTCTTTTTTTTTTTTTTTTTAACCTTCATCTTTTCTTGGGACTCTCCAGCATGGGTTCTTGCAAGGACAAAGAGAAGGAACTTCACGGGCCTATCATTGTAGGTGCTGGACCATCTGGTTTGGCAGCCTCTGCTTGCCTCTCTGAGCTTGGAGTGCCCTCCGTGATTCTTGAGAGAAGCAACTGTATAGCTTCTCTCTGGCAACAAAATACCTATGACCGCCTCAAACTCCACCTTCCCAAGCAGTTCTGCGCCCTTCCGTTGCTTGGCTTCCCCGAAGATTTCCCCAAGTACCCAACTAAGGACCAGTTTATTTCCTACATGGAGGATTATGCTGCCCACTTCTCAATCCAGCCCAAGTTCAACCAGGCCGTTCAGAGCGCCGAGTTCGATTCCAGCGGTGGGTTGTGGAAGGTTCGGACCCAGGACACGGAGTACATTTCCAAGTGGCTCATAGTCGCCACTGGCGAGAATGCGGAGCCGGTGATACCGGAGATTGCCGGGATGGAGCGGTTCCGTGGGCCTGTTGTTCATACTAGTGCGTATAAGTCCGGCTCCGACTTCGCAAATCAGAGGGTTTTGGTGGTTGGTTGTGGCAATTCTGGCATGGAAGTTAGCTTGGACCTTTGCAGAAATAATGCTGTTCCGCATATGGTTGTTAGGAACACCGTAAGTTCCTTTAATCCTTCATAGATTTGCTGTCTTCTTTAAATATTCCAAATCTTTGCGCCCTTTTTCCACCGAATATTTTATTCTTGCTTTTCCATCTGGGTCACTAGCTTTTTCCTCCATTGCCGAGTTTGGTTCTCTAACTTCTATGATAACAGGTGCATGTTCTACCGAGGGAAGTGTTTGGCTTCTCCACGTTTGGAATAGTGACGGCACTTCTCAAGTGGTTCCCTTTGAGGCTCGTAGACAAGATCGTGGTGCTAATAGCCAATTTCACCATCGGAAACACGGATCAATTGGGCCTCCACCGGCCGAAAACCGGTCCAATTGAGCTGAAAAACATCACCGGAAAGACCCCAGTCCTTGACGTTGGGACACTGTCGCTAATCAAATCCGGTAAAATAAAGGTAAATGCCCCACCACTTGAACAGGTCTCTTTCTACTGTTCCCACGATAGCTTTAGCTGATTCTGTAAGGGCTTCAGGTGATGGAAGGTGTGAAGGAGATAAGCAGAAATGGAGCCAAATTTATGGATGGACAAGAGAAGGAGTTCGACTCTATAATCTTAGCGACTGGGTATAGAAGCAATGTGCCTTCCTGGCTGAAGGTAAGCATGAGCTGCTGCTGCACTTTCTTAGTTTTAGTTCTAACGTATTATGAATCACCTATCGCTTTCCTTGGACTCATGCAGCAGAGGGCAAAAACCTACAAATCTGTTCTTTTCTCCATGCAAAACGGAATAAAATCTGTTTGGCTCATCCCTAGTTTTCTCATCCCACTTTCTAATCTACTTTCTAGGTTTTAAAAACGTATTACTCGTCTTGTTTTATGTTCTGTAACTATCATAAAGTTTCGCAGTTTGCGAAAACCTACAACCTTGTAGAAAGCGTTCCTTTTTACTCTCAGTTCCCGTCTTGAGAGGAGCCACTTGTGTTCCTAGTTCAGTGATTCTTTGTCCTTTTCCAGAATGTCCTCAACCAATGCGTTATTCATTGTCTGTGAACCGCAGGGCTGCGACTTCTTCACAAAGGACGGCATGCCGAGAACCCCATTTCCCAACGGCTGGAAAGGAGAGAACGGCTTGTACACGGTCGGCTTCACCCGAAGAGGCCTCCTCGGGACTTCCTCCGACGCCGTGAAGATAGCCAGCGACGTTGCTGATCAGTGGAGGACGATGAGGGATTGTAGAACTTACTGTAACTCCCATATCATCCTCCTGAAAAATGTTGACAGAAACAAGTTGTAGAGACGGCGAACGAAGGAAATTGGTTCATTTCTCAGGCCTAGGGTTTTAAATGGGATGGTTTTCCTTGCTTTTTTAGGACTTGTAAATGCGTCAATTTTGCATGGGGTGTATATGTATCTCCTTCCTCCTCTTGTCATTATGTTGGGTAGTCTATGTACAAATTCAATCAATGAATAGAACGCCTTCAAGTTCCATATTTTACATGTTATTCAACTCCTTCCCTTCTAATCCACCTTCTCTCCGCCAGAAAATCATTAAGGATAACTGTTTAATGATTATCACCTTTATCACTTCACTCAACTTGTAACTTTCTAAATCTAGAATCTTTTTCTCGTCATACATATATATGTGTCGAATCTGAGACCTCTCTTGTATCAATTTTCAAAGATATTTTAACTTTGTTGTGTAGAATCTAAGATCTCTTGCGTGGACTTTTAAAGACTATATAACTTTGTCTTTTGTTAGATCTTGTTAATCTAATTAGAAAAAGTTCATTGTATCTAGGAGTTTATTAATCTTAAGCGGCGTACATAAGATATGCATCACATCGTTTTCAACACATTTTTCACAACTAAGATTCACGGCTTACGTTATTCCACCTTTGTTAACAGTCTCAGGAGTCAATTTTCTTAACCTTCAAGGGCCTGGAGAGGCGCACCTCCTCCTGCCGATCACTTCATGGTTAAGATATTGGTTTCTCTGGTTGAAAGTTCAATGAACCGGCGGTCGTATGAAGGAATTTTTAGCCAGATTTTGACTGGGAGCATTAAGAATTGCAAAAGCTTCTTGCAGGGTATTTCCATCGGGAGATGTCGTTCCACGTGCCTTTACAGTTCGTTTTTTGAAAAAGATTTGAAACTTGCCTCTGCTGCCCATCTTCTCGCTCACCGTGCCGGCGGCAGCTTTCCAGCGGCGTGCAGCATCAAATCAATGGGGTTTTCCAAAGGGTCATTCAATTTTAGGGTCAAAATGTCAAAGCATAATTCAATTTTACAGGTGCTATTTACTTCAAAATCAATGATGAGAATGAAAAAAACGTTGCGTAGTTAGGAGCAGCCAGAAGTAGGCAGAGAAGGGGAAGAGTAGGTATCTCAATCATGTGATTTGTTTAGGTTTCGTTTTTTTCTAGTTTCTGAAAAGTTATTGCCACTTTGGGAATGATCTTCATGGTATTAAATTCTTGTAAGTTTAAATCTAGTATTATCAAATAAATAATACCTTCATTATTATATTCTAATATTATTCCTGTCATTTTCTATAATGATCTAAATAAAATGATTCTTCATTTTTTTGTAACAAATGATATTAAATTTATCTTCATATCTAAAGTTCAAATCTTATTGTAAGTCATTGAGTGAAGCCAGCTTGAATCGATTGTTAAAATGTTAGTTTTGAAATACAAAAAAATGTTAATTGATTAAGTTTTAATTTAAGACTTTTAACATATTACTATAAAATTATTTTATTTTAATTACTAAATTAATTTTATTCTTTTTTATTAGTAACATCAAAACAATCGACAAAAAAATTTATTAATGTATTCATTTGACAGCTATTTAGTATCTAGGGGAAAAAGTGCGGCCCTGGCTTAGTAGTATTTTCTGAGCCAAATCTTGACCGACAGTTCTACCGATAACAGGTTTGAATCTCCCATCTCCCCTCTCTGTATGCATGAGTCTAATAAAAATAAATAAATAAATAAAGCAAAAAAAAATAAATTCAATATTCAACTTCCTCTCAAATTTATTTATCTAATAAAATTATTCTCCATTAAATAAAAAGCTCAACCATGGGGCATTTCCAATGTTCCGGTATGTCCGAGTACGGGCTAATTGTTTGGACAACCAGTGGGCGCTTTATTGGAAAAGGGCAAAATAAACCTTTCTTGGCCCACCTTTCTGAAAGGCTATTTCCGGGATTTTGTTGTGACACATGACAGTCATTTCCACTACCCAACACTCAATCGTTTATTCAGTTACTGGGACACGTGTCTCCACACGGCGAGCCATATACCGGGGCCCTGTTTTGACTGCATCAAAAACATTTAAGCTTTGGTGGAATCGATTTGGACAAAATAGTCGGCAGGATCGAATCTTTCTTCCATTTTATTCTACTCTTCTTCGTATAAATGTTTAGTAAGAGTCACTTCTTCAATTAAATTTTATGTTTATTTTTATACATATCAAAGTTAAGTTAATTCATCTTTGAGGACATTCGATACAGAGAAGATTAACATGAGTTTGAATTCCCTCTCTCTCTTTCCTAAGTGTGTGTTAAAAGAAAAACAATTAGTCTAATATAATTAATATGTAAGAAAATATTATAAATGAAAATTTTACAATATGATTCTTAAATAATGTTTAAATATATTCTTACTATCAGAACATAGGTTAAACTTTTTGAATTCTTATTTAATCGTAGACTTATTAGATATGTTTTGTATGTAAAAAATACTAAGAGTAATGGTGCTATGTTAAAAAGAAATAATGATTTGAAAATATGTAAGTATGAAATTTATCTTTTCTGGCTTTAACCTATTTACAAATTCTATATATAATCTATTATAGTTTATGTAAAAAACTATTTAACAATGAACATAGAACAATATAATTAGCTTCAAGTTTATTAGTTTCATGAGATTATTGTATTAAAATGAAAAGGGTAGATTGAGAAAGAACCAATGGTAAATTTTTTTATTTGTTGGGTTAGTAGGAAGAATATCTCGTCGGTGAAAAGATAATCCATGAAACCAGACGAGGGAAATTGAAAAGTGAAAATCAAGTATCCAATCACATTTCTTCTGAGGAAAACAAACTTTTCTTGTTTTTTTGTTAAGATACGAACAAAGTGATCTGAAAAAGGGCTTGGTTCCATTCAGTGGTTGGAATGCCGACTACGTAGTCTTCCTCTGCAGGTCTCTGGAAGCATGCGCCATAGCAGGCTTCTTCTCTTCTGAGTTGGGAATAGGTCAGTCCGTCGTGGTTCTAGACATGGTAAATAGTAACAAGGTGCTTGACATATGCAGCGTGCATCCAGGACCTCATCGACCAAAACAAGAAAGCGAAGTCTCGAGGAGTTTAGTCACAGTAAAATCTCAAAGCTTAAGCTTTAAACATGGAGGGAAGCAGTATCTGTGACTGGTTTCTCTGTAGAGTTTCAGCGTTGTTTCCTTTTCCTTTTCCTTGCTTGAGACACAGGGCAAGTGTGACGACAGAAGAGGCTGGAAACACAGGCTGATAGCAGGTGCAAAGGATTCCCCCTTGGCTTGAACCCAGCTCTGCGAAGTACATTAGAACACGCCCCGGTTTGCATCAATCAGAGTAAATGACGCACCGTGCATGTCAAGGTGTTTGATGTTAAGAAATCTCTCTCTCTCTCTCTCTCTCTCTCCCTCCCTCTCTCTCTCTCTCACTCACGCTGATAATTGAGACAATGATGGGGCTCTGATGCACTCTCTTCCAAGGAGAGTATTGTACGAGCGTCTCAGAAACGGATTGACAGCTCTGGTTTGGCTCTTACACCAATCCCTCCTCTGCTAAGCTAGCTGCTGCTGCTGCTGATGCAAGCAGGCTCATTTATATTCTCCCTCTCTCTCTTTTCGTGGGTGTGCCGCCATAAGACAGAACAGTGGGGATCGAGTAGCGAGTACTGCTGCTATATCGGTAGACTGGGGAAAAAGTCCAAGGGATGAGTTAAAAGAGGGGTTTTCGTAGGCATTGAATTCGAAATGCCCATAACACGCTTCCAAAGCACGCGTTTCGGTGAAACTACGTCATCTCGCTCTGTTTCTCCATTGCAGTCTGATCAGTCTACTGACCCCATTCTGCAGACACAGAGAGAGAGAGAGAGAGAGAGAGAGAGAACTGAGGGCAGATTTGCATGGCTTATTGAAGAACCTCGCTAGTCTCTCCCTCTTTCCTTGATAGACCCTTTTCATACCTCTTTGCATGCAGGCCTGAGGTCATCCACCTACTCGCCCCACTCTCTAACAATACTGTGTGCTGTACGCGAATTTGCAGTCCCTGTTTATCATCTGCATACATGGTTTCTTCCTTCTGTTTTCTTGGTACCTGTGGAAAATGTTCTCCTTTTGACTACGCAAGCCTTGACCTTTAAACATCATTCCTCTTTCTCTCTGCCAGAATAAGGATATCATAGGTCTTTAGGGTCAATAATAGATCTTCCTCATAAAGTTCTTAATTCTATCTAACACATTTTTTTAATGAAGTTCTTGGAGGTTCCACGCGCCGACCCAGCAAGAAGAGGTCGATGGGCGTGTGGGATTCTCTGAGACCTGGACGCATCATGCAGAGGGCGATACAAGGAAGTATAGATTGGCATTACCTGGCATGTAAAATGGACTGATCAGAGAGCGATTGTTGTCAATGCATGGCATGCCCCGTGCAAAAGGCATGCCATGCAGATGGACAAAAAGTGGACTTCTGCCGTTCTCCGCTGCAGGCTTCATTTGTTGTGTCTTCTGTTTTGGTTTTGGTTGCAAATGAGACGATTTCAGAACAGTTTATCTCAGTGCCATGTTGCTTTTGCAGCACCTTGGCTCCTGCCCACACTCCCAAAAACGTTAGGACAACTGCAAGAGAAAGACAATCCCTATGGCGACCCTTCAGCGTAGCTTCAGTCCTTGCAGTTTCATCTCTGTCATTATATTATTCAAATCTGGTATACACTTTACATTCCTAATATAGTTATGTTCTTTGCAAGTAAAGACATCTAAGTCAGTCTGTGGTTCGAAAACCTGTAGGTTTGAGTTGTAATATTAAAAAAAAATGATAAAAAGTTAAAATAAAAATCAATCTCTGGGACACTGTCAGGTCTGTCCGGCCCAACCCTGTGAACATATGGGCCGACACGGAAAGCCCATGTGGCGGACGAAGGTTCTGGAATCGGCCCGTGTTGGTCAAAGGACAAATAAATCCAGCGTTGAAGAATCAACGATTCACGAATCAGGGTTGACTACCCGAAGTCATCCCCTTCGTGTGCGACGGCCTGACCACGTGTCCTTTCTGTGGAATCTTACGCAGGCATCAGGAAAATAATCCCAACCGTCGATGGAAAGTACAAGCCGTTTAAGCAGGTCTGGTACCCCTAGGCCTACGGAGTCTAATCAGTAGTCAATGTAAAATTTAGTCAACTCTGCTTTTAAGCCGCTTGTCGTGAACATGCTGGATACTTCAGGAAATATCTACGAACTCGCTTGGCTGTCTTGAAGACTGTGATGAAATTAAATAAAGAAAAAAATAAAATCAAAGCAAATAAATATCTTTTCTATAATGCTCTTACTAATTTTTATTATTAATTGAATAATAAATGAGTCAGTATAAAATTATAAATCTCAAAATATAAAAGAGTCTATAATTTAAATTTAAATTTAAAAAAGTGATTTTTACTCTAAAAAGTTCTAGTCCTGCTTAGATTTTTCAGGTCTCTACTAAAAAGGCATAGATATTAGTTTTTATTCTTAATTATTTCTCTGTTTGATATTTATCGCTTTAATTAATCAAAAATCATCATGTTATATCTTTTCTAATCTTTTCATATTTATTTTAGCATGAGTCAATATAGGAAAACGAATTTATTTATTTTTTGATGCAACTAAAGTATGTGTGAAATTCTCAAAAATTAAGAGGAACTCAAGAAAAATTGATGAAATTATTTTCCTTTTGCTTGTACCAGAAGTCGCTTTGACCTTTGAAGCCGGTCAAAACAGTCATTTCAGCGTTGATAATCAAGGGCGAGGGCCAACCACCAAAGAATGATTAGTGGTAGGTCAAGGATAAGCCCGAATCCGCGGGGAGGATTCTAAAATAAGAAACAGATTAGGGGTCTATCCATAAATATGGCGAAAATAGAGTACCTCGAGGCGGAAGGAAATTCCCGAATTATCAGTTTCAACTCAACAAACGAAGAACGATTTCAAGAATATTCGGTGGTAATAGTTGTTAAGTTTAAGGGCGTTATGGTCATTAAGCTAAAAGCGGGCCAGAGTGTCGAGGCTGAAAATACGATGGGATTGGAAGGGTGATTCGGTAAATGAGGTCGAACAAAGGCCATTATTATATCTGCAGAAAGCAACAGAGTCTAGGAAAGGATACGAGAAAAAGCTGAAGAGTGTTTGGAAAATGAAAGTAACAAAGGAATAATCAAGCGAAAATAAAAAAGAATATACGGGAAAAAAAAACAGTTTTTTAGGTTGTAAGGTATCTCTATCAGTCCTTCACTTTCTGTTGGTATTTTATTTACATAGAATATTGATGCATTTATAGATACCTCAACACATGTTGTATTAAATTATGTTTGGGTTTCTATTCGCTACAATTTGAGGCGGTACTTCCATTTTTCTTCACAGAGATTCTCTCTGTCTTTCTCTCTTTCTCTGCAGTGTCTCTTCGTGTTGTTTTTTCTGGGTTATCATGTTCAGTGACGAGAATTTGGTGTTTCTGCTTCTGGGTTTGGTAATCTTCTGAGTTTTGGAGAAGCAGAAGCTGTTTTTGGCCCCGCGTTTCTGTTCCCTGCTTGTCTGAGGACTTGGATTTAACACCATGTCTCAGACTAACTGGGAAGCGGATAAAATGTGAGTGCTTATTGCTTCGTCCCCTGCATAATAACCCTTTTTTCCCTCTTGCTTTTTCATTAAATCTGGTTTTTGTATGTGGGTTTCTCCTTTCTTGACAGTTAATAGCTTTAATGTGTTGTTTTCTGTTTGACTTGGGGTTCTGGGTTTCTAGGACTTTGTGGGTTTTGTTTGATTCTTTAGTGTCTGGATTCAAAGTTTGTTCTTTATTCTTGTGCTGTTTTGTATTTGTTATGTGTTGTAACTTTGGGTTGTTTTGGGTTTCTGCGGGCTTAATGTGCTTTAAATTTGTGCACTAGTTGTTCTTGTTTGTTGGTTTGAATTTTCCGGAATGTACGTGTAGTAAGGCCATTGTTCTCCCTAGGTTTTTCAATTATTTCTGTTCTTACTGTAGTCTTGGGTTATCGATATTTTCGCTACGTTTCTCCGCAAAAGATTAATTTCTTTTTCGTATACGCACAACTGATACAATATCTCCTTTCCATCATTAAATTACAGGTTAGATGTGTATATCCATGATTATTTAGTGAAGAGGGATTTAAAGGCTTCTGCCCAGGCTTTCCAAGCTGAAGGGAAAGTTTCGTCCGATCCCGTTGGTAAGTATATCCGAAGACAATGATGTAGGAAAGCGAAGAACTTTCCCATTGTAAGGTTCTTTTTCTTTAATCTTTTGAAGGGATTTTGATTGAAATATTGGAATATGGGTTTGTAGCTATTGATGCGCCTGGAGGTTTTCTCTTTGAGTGGTGGTCTGTATTCTGGGATATTTTTATTGCTAGGACTAATGAGAAGCACTCCGAGGTTGCTGCATCTTACATAGAGGTTAGTTTGAGAATATCTTATCACTGATTTTTGGATATTCTCCTTTGGTAAATGTAGCAAGTATCCTCCAAAATAGGAGAACAAAGAAACCATCATTTTAAAGACTATTAAAACTGTTTTTTCATGTATGCTTAAAACTGTTTCATCTGAATAAACTGATGGTTTCATTGAAAGCATTAATATTGGGTTTCTAGTGCAGAGTTAACTTGAACTCTTATATGCCATCAATCTTTGTCAGATTCTTAGTTATTGTTATAGAACTCTGGTTTGTTGTTGTGAACGAAGTTATTTGATCAAATCTTTTGAAAAACAATAGGCTTATGAGCTTAGTCTTAAAATATTTTTGGTTTGGGGTCCTTTTTATCAGCTGATGCTATAATTTACTAGTTCTTTAATTGTTAGTTTATTCCTCTGACTAGTGTGTTATAGATTTCTTCTGTTTATCATTTCCTTTGTGACCTCAGCTACCTGAAATTGGGAGCTATTGATTTTTATCTTTCACCTGTACTTGATTGTGCTACGAACCAATAATTGGGAGCAGTAGGTACTTAACTTGCTACAAGGTTTTTTGGTTTCTCCATACCATTCTCTTTAATCTCTCAGTCATGTTAAATGGCTTGTATTTTTGCATTTGCTCAATGAAAGTTGGCGAGTGAGAGTTTCGTGAGATTCTAGTAATTTTATCTCCCTTACAAGTGCCTTTAAGGGATGGGTTGCTGGTTTGAAGCTCAGTTGGATTTCTTTGGGGATGGTCATTTCACAGAAGCTATCGGTTGATAACTATCTAAGCTATCCATTGATATCCATCCTGGTGCAAATTTTATTAATTCTGTCCATGTAACTTTGAAATGCATAGAGCTCCTTTCAACAGGACAGATGTTAAAGCGTAACCTTTTGGCACCACTATAGTTAGACCAGCTTTCTTACCCATGTGTGCAAATTGAAGTGCCATAGTGCATCACTGATGTAATTATCTGACCTTTTCAAGATGAATTTCAAACAAGCACATTTTGCTGTATTATTCTCTTGGAGTCCATTTCCTTTTAGTTAGTGGTCTGTACATGTTCTTTGTGCTGGTTTACATCCTTGGAGAAGCCCTGGTGGGTTGGCTGTGATGTAGTGTGGGCAACCCAACCTAAACTAGCTGAGGGGCTTCACAGTTAGCCGAAAAGTGGAAGTTTCCGTGATAGGACCCCTTTGTGCGGAGGCATTATATAGCCTAGAGATTTTCTCTCTCCTGAAATATAATTATGAAGTTCCGTGGAGTCAATGATTTGTTTGATACATCTGTAGTACTTATAAAATTTATGGTGGGCTGCAAACTTTGACATGCGATACAATGGTTTTATGGAAGTTCTTGTACAAGAAAACAAAGAAAGAAAGTAAAAAGATAATGAAACAAGGTGGTAATGGTTGGGTGCTTGTGCAATCATTAAATTTCAGACACAGTTGATTAAAGCAAGGGAGCAACAACAACATCAACAACAGCAACAGCAGCAGCAGCAACCCCAACAACCACAGCATCAGCAACAGCAACAGCAACAGCAGCAGCATCAATTGCAGATGCAGCAGTTGTTGTTGCAGAGGCAACAACTGCAGCAGCAGCAACAGCAGCAACAGCAACAACAACAGCAGCAGCAACAACAGCCACAGCAGCAGCAACAGCAGCCACCAACGCCGCAGCAGCAGCGGAGAGATGGAGCCCACCTCCTTAATGGTACTACAAATGGTCTTGTTGGAAATGACCCTCTCATGCGGCAGAACCCTGGAACTGCAAATGCCATGGCGACAAAGATGTACGAGGAAAGATTAAAACTGCCCCTTCAGAGGGATTCTTTAGAAGATGCGGCTCTAAAGGTGGTTGCTTTATTTGGTTTTCTTGATAGCATGAGTATTTCTTTCTTAGAAGTTTTGAATCACCTTCAGAAAACTCTGCAGCAAAGATTTGGTGACAATGTGGGCCAGCTTTTGGATCCAAGTCATCCCTCAATATTGAAGTCAGCTGCAGCAACTGGCCAGCCTTCAGGGTACGTTTCTCTATGACTTGATATTCTTCTTCCTTTTTTTCTTTTTTCTTTTTTTTGAAGTACAAATATAATTTGGTCCATCCAGCTTTGGTGTTGCTGTCAGTATGGTCCCTTTAGTTCAAACTTGAGCCATTGATATCCAGTAGTTAGGTTTACTGTCAATGTGCCCTTATCTGGTTTCGCCGAAGTTGTGATGGTGAGCTCCTTGCAACTTTATGTTAACCCATTTCTTCTCTTCTCTTCCCCACTCATACACACTCAGACAAAAACCTTGTCTCACGTACCTCTCTTCTTTCACACTCAGCCAATCATCTAGTGCCCTTAGCACTAAACATTGTGATTTTGGTGTTCTGCGTGAGCCATTCTGAGTTGAGCGGTGAATGTTTTGAGCTCACTTGACAAACACATGATTAGCTCAGCTCAGGTAGCTTGAGCATCCTTCCTGACTTGGCTCGATTTACACAAACCAAACTTGATTACAGCCTAAGATTGGCTCAAACAAATCAACCAAGTCAAGCTTGAGCACACACTCTGCTTGGAACCACATGCTTTTTGTTGCACTAGTAACAAAAGACTACCTCAAAAGCAACATGATTAAATCAGACTGAACATAAATTACAAGAATACTTGGAAATGTAAACAAACATGACTTGTTTTCACATCTCATGTGCATATTAAATAACAAAAAACGGTGAAGATTTTAGTAATTTCACATTCTTCCACCTTGGACCTAATAGCAGTGAGTTGGAAAAGAAAAGAAAAGAAAAAGAGACAAGCTGCACTTGGTGTGAGTGGGAAAATGGACAGAAGATCAGCCGTTGATGCTGTTGTGGAGTATGAAATGCTGAGAGCTTTTTAGTGTGAGGGTCTTTATCTTTCCTATGAGAGTGGCATGAAGTGAAAGGCAAAGGAAATGAACTTTGAAGAAATGAGATCTTTTTGGCTTGCAAATCGGAAGGGAAGTACTGGGATGGTAGACCATAGAGAGAGTTAGAGAGCAAAAGAGAAGAGCTGAGACAGTCACAGATGCGACAGCTTGTGACAGACTTGAGAAAGAGCTACCAAAACGAGATGGATGTGTGGCACTTGTGAATAGCATCAGCAGTCTCCTGATCTCACTCAGTGAGAAATGGTGGAAATTTTTCAGCTGTATGCGAAACAGTCTTTGTTATGTATGTTGAATTGTTGGCTCAGAAGTATTTTCTGCCCTTGGAGAAGTCACAGCTTAGTGTAGAGCTTCAGAAATGGGATCAAAGCATAATAACTGCTGAAATTCTGTCATGAGGTTGAAGATAATACTTTTTCAGACTTGTGATGTTCTTCTTTAATGAGTTGCCTGTGGCTTTGCAATACGTTTGCATAACACATTATGCTTAGTTCCTAACATATACCTTCTGGTAAAAATATTACTAGTTGCCATGATAGCTTAACAAATATTGATTTGTTTAACTTTGTAAGCAACTCAGAACACGTGTCTTCATCTCACTCACTTATTGTGCAAAAATTTACAGGTCACTTGAAAAAAAAAAAATCATATGGGTTATAGATGTGCTCTTGGTTGCAAGTTTTGTAGTAACGCAAATGTAGCTGTAGCTGCATTTGGTTCAGTATAAGTCCTTTGTTAATTGAAAAAAGGAAGAAAAAAATCTGTGCTCATATGAAGTGATTAATAAAGAAACATCTATGCTTAAATGGTAATTTCTCTAATCTTTAAGTTTTATGGTTGTGCTAAGAATGTGATATTTAAAATTAAAATGCTTTGCTTTATATGAGCTTTTCTAGGCATCGATGTTTTATTTTTTCGAGTTTTGTTGCCAGATTTCAACCAGTTTAACACCAAAAGAATAAAGATAAAAAAAAAAATGCATTTGATTCACATAAACTATGTGAAACTAATATAAACTAAAGCTTGTATGACTACGCACATTTCAAGACTGAAATGTTTGTGGAACAAACTCATTATCAAATTTGGATAATGCTTTGGCCTAGTAGATTTGACTGTGATTATAGACACTAAGTATGTACAAATCGCTAGTGTCAAATCTTCTATGTAATTCTACCAATATTCCTGTATCAAATCTTTTCTGCATTATTTTTCAGCGGCATTATTTAAGAAGAGATTAACATTTATACGTAATGTATGCCACCTTTATTTAGGCTTTACATAACTAACAAACCATATAAATATCTAAGATATTATAGCCAGTTTAAACAAGTCAAGTGTATGCCAATATTGCGTTTGATATAAATTGAGGCAAAAGTTGAGTTGAGTTGAGTTTATATTTGAGTTAGAAGCATAATTAATCTTGATGTCTTTATTAAAAGAACCAAGTCCGAGTCAATTTTGTATGAGTTAAGTATGTATTCTTTATGGATAAAGTTCATTTATAGCCTTAGTTTTGCATTCCTTATCTCCTCTGGTCCTTGCTCCTTTATTCTCCACTTAAGGGTTTTCTACTCAACCACAGCGAAAGTGCGACTCATTGGTAAGTTTGTTATCAATGGCGGAAAATCAAAGAAGCAGAGAGAATTGTTGATTAATTGGAAGGGATCTCATTGAAGGGCCTAAAGGTGCATCATTAGGCCTTGGGGAAGGCTATATTGCAGAAAGAGCATTTTTCTTAATTTGCATGATTGGAGGTCTGATCCGGGGGCAGATGGACAATGGGGACATTGGAGAGCACAGGTTTTGAGGTCGGGGTGTATGGAGAGAAGAGCTTTGGTTGATAGAGGCAGGAGATGGTTTAAGAAGGAAAAGGGAAGAAGAAATTGTCTGAAGCCTAGTGACTCTGAACTTTAGGATGATAGCTCAATTTAGAACTATGGGGATCAAACTTACAGTGACACCAAAATTAGGACTGAGATGTAACATGGCCCTTTTTCCTTAATAATGTACTTGACAAGCCTATGGGTATGACCAGAATGAAATTGAATCTTTTGTGCATAACACTTAAATTGTGCCTGTATTTAGTTCGTTGAGTATGGAAGTTTTAACATTTACAAAAGTTTGACCTAGATTCTGTTCTATTTGGGCAATGAATCGTTGTGAATATCAGTGTACAACCTTTTAAAGCTATGCATAATTATATGGAATCATTTTCCAGCCTTTCTTCAGATATTAAAGATGTAGCATCTGGTCATTTTCACCCTAAAGCATTATTGTCGTGTGGGTTTAATGCCTTTAATTTCAGGCAAGTGTTGCATGGTACAGCTGGTGGGATGTCTCCGCAAGTTCAGGCTCGCAATCAACAACTACCAGGGTCGACTGCGGTATGGTATTTTAATGCAAGTGACCTCCTTACTTTTCATTTTCCTCTTCCTTCATACACTTTTGACTTATTGTGGAATCAGGACATAAAGACTGAGATTAATCCAGTTTTAAATACGAGAGCTGCTGGTCCTGAAGGATCATTGATGGGAATCCCTGGTATTGTTTGGTTGATTTCTTTTTCTTTCATAATTGAACTGTTTCCTTCTTCTGAGTTATGTTTAATGCTCCTATGACGCAATTTGACTCATTTCCTTTAGGTTTGTCTTTTATGGAAATTACTAGTTGAAAGTTTTGTGAATTTCAATTAGATTGTATCAAAATGCTCATGGAGATTATAATGTATAAAGATGCTTGTATATAATGTTAGCGTTTCTGTTGTTTCAGGGTCCAATCAAGGTAGTAACAGTTTGACTCTAAAAGGATGGCCTCTCACGGTAAGTTTATTTGTATATCTATGTTCAAGGGTGGAAATTTTTTTTTGTTCTTTCACTTCCTTTGTATTCCTTTTATTAGCAAGTATATTACTCTGCTTAGAGTGCATGGCTGCTAGTGTCTTTCTTTTTAGTTCAATATCTCTTGCTTTTAAATTTGCCTTTTGGAATTATTCCTTGTTTTCATTTGTTGTTGCTATTACTAGTACTACTAGTACTTCCACTATTGCACTTAGTAATGTTATTGCTGCTGCTAGTATTGTAATATTTTAACCTGCCTGCTCATCTTTCAGGGGCTGGATCAACTTCGCACTGGATTTCTTCAGCAGCAAAAACCATTTATCCAGGCACCTCAGCCCTTTCATCAACTTCAGATGTTGACACAACAGCAGCAACAACTTATGCTTGCGCAACCAAGCATGACATCACCATCTGCTAGTGATGACAATAGAAGATTGAGAATGCTTTTGAGTAATCGGACCCTGACTCTTGGGAAGGATGGCCTTACAAATTCAGTTGATGTGGTTCCAAATGTTGGATCGACTCTTCAAACTGGAGGCCCTCTTTTGGGTCGTGGTGATCCGGAGATGTTGATTAAGGTTTTTTCTTTCACTGTCAAATATCCTTTCATTGCAGTTGTAGTTGATGCTATTGTTATTATGTCTTTTACACTCCTTTTCTTAAGATGTTACTGCATCTGTTTACCCCAGATATGTGGCCTATCTTCTTCTCTAATTTTTCTTTTTGTAGTTAAAAATGGCTCAGTTACATTCGCAAAACAATAATCAACAGCAGCAGCAGCAGCAGCAACAACAACAACAACAACTTCAGCAGCATGCGCTTTCAACTCAGCAATCTCAGGGTTCAAATCACAATTTTCATCAGCAAGAGAAAATTGGGGCTGCTGGCAGCATCACTGTGGATGGTAGTATGTCGAATTCCTTTCGAGGAAATGATCAGGTCTGTCCTTTTATGTCTCCTAAAAATTATTTTGAGATATGATTTGCTTTTGGTATTATCTCCTCCTTGTGTGGCACCCTTTTGGCTTTTGTTATTTGACCTACAAATTCTCTTGTGCATGTATCCGCTCTTTTGGGTTTGAGCTCTCTCTTGTTCCTGTTTACAACATGGCCCATGTTAGAATAATCTGACTCATGCACAAGTAAATTTTTTTCCATGATCTGATTGGATTTGTTTATGAACGCAAGTCATATTTTTTCTGAAATTTTAAATGTAGCATTTAGTTTGTCTGGTGATCTTCCTAAAACTGGGTTCACTGATATTTTTCTAAAAAGTACTTACTGAACTTTCAAGACATGGCACACCATCTTTAAACCTCTATTGCTCTTTCCCCCTACTCAACCAAAAAAAAAGGAAAAAAAAGAAAAGAAAACAAAGGAAGCCATATCACCTTTATTTACTGTATTACATATATTAATAATTATATGATTATGTAGTAGGCAGTTAACTCCTCTGGGTCCTATAATTTCACATCTACTACTTTCAGAGTCATGTAAAACTATTCTGGTAAACATTGCAAAGGTTTAGTTGGAAAAATAACAGTTACATATGGTCATTGGTGGTTGAGTTTAGATTTCTTCTTTGTTGGTCATGGTACGACCAATGCACCTAGTTTTTTTGCCTTGAATACTGTGTTATGGATAACTGAAAAAGGAATATTTACTGGTTCCTCCTAACTTTTTTATGAGAGAAAATCCTTTTATTGAAGGATAGGAAAAAAGGGAGAGGTCTGAGACTCCTTTAGAAGTGATACTGGGAATAATTGATGTGTGATGTTAAAAGTTACATGCTGCCCTTCGGCTGAATCCTTTTACTAGTACTGTCGTTCCTCAAATTTCATAATCAAGAGAGTAGTGGAATTTCATCATTAAACTCTATGCCCTACTATCTTGGATTTGTGCATGTGATGGGCTTATACATTCCAAATTATAATACTTGCTATTACTTTTCAAAAGTAGGGAGAGTAGAAGCCTTCCCTGGTGTTTGTCATCTGATCACTGTGATCATCTGTGATGTGTTTTGTAAGTAATCTTCCACAGGATCTCATGGTTTTGCATTTTGAAGTTGCAAATCATCCAGGCTAGTTAATATTGATCTCTGTTGAAGCTTCTTAACTGAAATATAATTCATGGTGCATGATTTGGGATGATGACAGTGATTTTTTGGTTGAGATGGTGGAATCCCCAACACCCCCCCTCCCTCCTCTTGAGGGAGAGGGATGCTGAGTTCTGATGTGTACCCATTAAAAGTTCAGGCAGGTTCCTGACATGGTTTTCCTCAATGCATTTTAAGGTTTCTAAAAACCAGACAGGGAGAAAAAGAAAGCAGCCAGTGTCATCTTCTGGTCCTGCCAATAGCTCAGGAACAGCTAACACAGCAGGACCATCTCCAAGTTCTGCACCCTCTACCCCTTCAACACATACTCCAGGAGATGTGATTTCAATGCCTGCTTTGCCTCATAGTGGTAGTTCTTCCAAGCCACTGATGATGTTTGGTGCTGATGGTGCTGGCACTCTTACATCACCTTCCAATCAATTGGTGAGCCTGCTCATATGTTCTTGTATTGAGGAATTCAAAATTCCTTGCGTTGTATTCTCATTGGCATTTCATTTTGGCAGTGGGATGATAAAGATCTTGAATTGCAGGCTGATATGGATCGTTTTGTGGAGGATGAAGATAATGTTGAATCTTTTTTATCCCATGATGATACAGACCCTACAGATACTGTTGGTCGTGGTATGGACGTGAGCAAAGGTGCAGTAGATATAAAATAATTTTAGCAGTCATGAGTTTATGGATAATCCTAACATATTTATCTAGTGTAAGCACCACAAAATTTCTTTAATCTGAGGTGGCATTTTGCAAACTATTTAAGTCACTGGTCAAGCATTTATTTATTTCCTGTGACAAGGATCATAGTAGGACATATTGCTCCATCCATGGCTCCTAGGGCATGAAATTAATTAGAAAACATGATATCTGATTTTGCCATCAGCAAGTGTTGGTGGCAACTGAAATTTAAATTTTTCATCTGAATTTGGGCTGTCTATCATGATTTAATTGCATTTGACTTCAGGCTTCACATTCACGGCAGTAAATTCTGTTAAAGCAAGTAATAGCAAAGTCGTATCTTGCCACTTTTCGTCAGATGGGAAGTTACTTGCCAGTGGTGGCCATGATAAGAAGGTAAGTGGTAGGGTTCTGTTAATTTTTTGAACACTGAATTATGGATTATAGGCCTGATTATTGGTTCAAAATGAATGGAAATTTTTCTCTGCTTCATTAATTATCAGAACAAGAGTGTCCGAAATTGTTTACCTGATGATCATTTAACGCAGGCTGTGTTGTGGTTCACGGATACATTAACTGCTAAAAGCACGCTTGAAGAACATTCATCTATAATTACTGATGTCCGTTTCAGTCCAAACATGTCTCGTCTTGCAACATCTTCCTTTGACAAGACTGTCAGGGTTTGGGATGCTGAGAATGTAAGTTGAACTTTTCTTGATGACCGTAGTTTTTTTGACTTAATACTTTATTTCTCATTGGCTGATCTTGATACATTTTAGTATGTTACTTACTCATGTTGTTTTATAAACATGTTTTAGTTATGTTTGTGGAATAGTATGTTGCTTTTTCCTTGTGGCTTAAGTGGTTTGATCGAAGACAATAAAATTGAATACAGGAACATGTCACAGTTTCTGTCTCCCTCAGCTTTCAATGCGTACTGACTTCATTTTAAATGCATATTTATGCAATTAGCAGAATGAAGGGTGATTTGAGCTACTTTATGATTTATGAACCTGAAATGTTGAATTTCAATGTTCTGATGTCCATGGGAGACATGAGAAAAAGGATGTAGGCCTGTATTCATTGTTGTTGCCAGCTTTTACTTCTTTGTTCTGCAATAACTACAAGATTGCTTGCAACATAAAGTTGGTTCTGGAAGACACTTCAAAGTGACTGGCATTTCATTACGAAGTTATCGTTGCTCAATGCATGATAACTATCTTTGAGAAACTTGGCACTAAGCTTTTTTTTTTTTTTTTTGGTAAGGCATGAGGAGTTATGTGCAATTTGTGAAGATGAGAGTATGGTATAACTTGTCAGAAACTTGGTTGAGATTCATGCTTGTTAATCTTTAATTCAGATGAAAATGGGAGATCATCTTTGTCTTCATCTGCATTGAAGAGTATAGCATCAATTGTTGTTCTTGCGAGTCTGTTAATCACTTTAGGTTTCTGTGTTCTTTATTGCATGTGTACTATTTTGGTTTTCTTTGTTGGGAAATTGTAGCTGTAAATATTATTTCACAAAAGATATACACTTTTGTATCTTCTCTGTCTGATTTCCCCATGAAATTAATTTTATGTAATTCCGTTTATGTTTAAATGCAGCCTGGTTATTCACTTCGTACCTTTACGGGGCATTCTGGCACTGTTATGTCACTGGACTTCCATCCAAATAAAGATGACCTTATCTGCTCTTGTGATGGAGATGGTGAGATACGATATTGGAGTATTAACAATGGCAGCTGTGCAAGAGTGTTCAAGGTAGGATATTGTCTACTAGTGTTTTCCATGCCTCAAGAACATGGTGGAAAGTGAGGTTGTGGATTAACAACGGTGGTTCTGAACCTATCAATAAAAGAAGAATAGAATTTGTTTTATGTCGGCCTATTTTCTGTGTGGACGGAATTGGTACAGTAGTTTCCAAATGGATTTTGGCTTATGATTTTTAAAATTTTAATTTATAACAGGGTGGTACGACCCAAATGAGATTTCAACCCCGTCATGGAAAGTACCTTGCTGCAGCTGCTGAGAATGTTGTATCTATACTGGATGTGGAGACTCTAGCCTGTCGCCATTCATTACAGGTCTACTTAACGTTTCCTTTATTTCTTTCAAATTAGACCAAGGATGTTATGCCATCGTTTAGTGAATTACATACTGTAAGCAGACACCGAGTAAATGCTGTGGAAGAGCCAATCCTTCTTGCTTGAATCCTGCTAGCACTATATGCCATTTTTCACGCAGATAGGTGCTGATTGAAGTTGTCTCTTTAAAGTCTGCTTTGTTTGTCTTATGCTAACAAGATCCTCAACAATGTACGAAATATTGCATCCATGTATTATTTCAAGTGGGTCTTGTGGGTAAGATTAATTTGTATAATTAGAACAGAAAAGGAAGTTTTGAAATTGGTTATCGGTTTCCGTCAGATTTGCATAGAGGAAGAGAAAGAAGATGCATGTGTAATATAGGGAGTAGTTTAGCTTCTTGATAAACAAAATACAGTCTTGTAGCTACTGAGATTTTTGCTGTCTTAAGTCCCATCTTGCGCTTCTGTGATCTACGTCAGACATTGGCTAACTATCTTCCCTGGGCTTTGAGTTTGTAATTGCAGGGACATACTAAGACAATCCATTCTGTATGCTGGAACTCTTCTGGTGACTTCTTAGCGTCTGTTAGTGAGGATTCTGTGAGAGTTTGGAGGCTTGGATCTGGGAGTGAAGGAGAATGCGTGCATGAGCTGAGCTGTAATGGCAATAAGTTCCATTCTTGTGTTTTCCATCCTACGTATCCTTCATTGTTGGTCATTGGCTGTTATCAGGCAAGCATCTGGTTTTTCCTCTTCTCTTTTTGTTTATACCTAATAGCTTGTGAAGCTGTCAATATAGATGATTTTCACTGCCTCTTTTCTTTTTTCCAAGATCCTAATCCATTTTTGCTACATTGTCAAAGTTAGTTAGTTGAATATGGCCTTGAAAGTACTTGGTTGGTTTTATCCTCGAAGTGGGTGTATTCTCTCGTACCCAAATTTTGGAAATATCTTGAAGCTGAGTTGCGAACAAATTCTTAGGATTATAGAATTTCAAATTTGATGGATGATGAAGTTTTTGGGAGAAGTGTTGGATTGTACGCAAAGGAATTTTCTTATCTTTTTAACCTTGTTTTACTTATCCTTTCTCTGTTTTGAATTTTAAAGCGAGATTTTGCTGAACTTTCCAAATTTTGTTCTATACCATTTTTGTGAATGGGCTTATGGCCCTGGTTTGTTTACAAGTTTACCACATTCACCGCCTGGGTCAGTGGGTATCACAGTTATATATTGTTGGTTGGAGTTTCATTTTTCAATTGCTGCTGCAGTCTTTGGAGCTTTGGAACATGTCAGAGAACAAGACAATGACTCTGTCAGCTCATGAAGGGCTTATCGCTGCATTGGCCGTTTCGACGGTGACGGGTTTGGTTGCTTCCGCTAGTCATGACAAGTCTGTCAAGCTGTGGAAATGATTGTATTGTCTTCTAGTAACTACACTTGAATACGGGACTAGTTTTTCTCCACTGTTGATCAAATGCTTGTAGCTTCGGCGTTTGCTTCCTAGATCAGCTACTCACATCTGTATTCTTCCTTGTGGATTACGCTACCTACATGTCATCCCAGAAACTAACCTCGTACGTTGTTGTTTTCCTGTTCTGGTACCATTTGCCTATTAAGTTATGAGATTTCTTTCTTTATGTTGTTGTAACATGGTAGTGACCGCTTCTATGGACTGCTTGTAACATTCTGTACTCTATTAAGCATTATATATTTTCAGTTGCGCGAGTCTTTGTTTTGGTTTGTGACATAAACTCGCTTCATTGGCTTTCCTCTTCATGTAATGGCTGCCTCAACGATGTCCATGTATGTCGGCAGTTGTAGCAAAAGTTTTATTTTCTGACACATGGATTCTATGCCTATTTATGGTCTAAGGGCAGGCATGAGAAGTGAGAAAAAGAAAACAAGATGAACGTTTCATTTATTGTCAAAGGATAAATAGAGAATGAAGTGCATACAAAAGGGTTTTCAAATAAATAAGCGCTCTGTTAGGGTTTTCAAAGTGAAACAGTGCACAAAGAACACCAAACAATCGCGTAAGATAACATAAGTAATGATGGTTCAAGCAAAACACCTAGGTCTATAGACGTGTTGATGGTTGCTTCTAGTACTACTTTCTGTGTCCTTATAACGTGTCCTTTTGTAATATAAAATGTCTTTTTTAGGTTATGAAGTGTCCCATGACATGTCCCTTTACAAATACTAATTTTGAGATGTGTAAGTAGGGAAGGACCCTTAGGATGAAGGGCATGGACTTAAAAAAATTATGACATAGTTTTCTAAGTAGTTTCTTTGTCTCTTTCAAGTTTTTCCTTTCGTAGTTTTCTAAGTAGTTTCTTTGTCTCTTTCAAGTTTTTCCTTTCGATACTTTCTTTATAAAATTTTAACTTTCCACTATATACATAATCTAATATTATAACTAGTATCAGAACCCTTCAAGAGCTTTGATCCTACTTTTGTAAATTAAGGTATGTTTATAATATATTAGTACTTTAAAAGTTCTTTCTTATTTGTTTATTATTACTTTTCATACAAGTTCCTTCACATTTTGCATTAATTGTTACACAATTAATGATCTTCAAAAAATCAAGCTAACTTTGGCATCATGTGCAAGCTCCCTATTCTGTCTAATATGAATAAAGTCTTGAAATTGTGAAGAACAAAAGTATCACATGAAAAAGAAAAAATTACTGAGTTTTTTTAACTTGTGAGCTAGTTTTTAGACTACTCTTTTAATAAAAACTAACTCATGTCGAACTAGACTAAGTTTATACCTCTTTTTGCTCATCTTCAAAGTTCTTGTAACATTTATGAATGGTGTATTGTTTCCAACAGTCAAAGCATCTTATCTTTTGTAAAGTTATTGGAGGAGCTAAACCACATAATCGAGGCAATGATTCTTGATGGTTACGGTTTGGGAGAGAAAAAAGAATTCATTGCAGAATGTAAGACACTGCTAAGGGTAATGAAGTACCAGGCTCCCCCACCTGGGGAGACCATGACAGGGCTTTCGGCTCACAGTGATAAATTTCTGGGTACAATCCTCTGCGAGGATGAAGTTGCAGGCCTTGAAATTGAAACCAAGGATGGGCAGTGGATTAAGTGGCTTCCCTCTCCTTCCTCCTTTATGTTTATTGTTGGAGATATTCTTAAGGTATAGTTCTTGATTTCGATTTTTATTTACTTTGAATATGCTTGATGCCGACTAGCATTAGGCTAATTACTGGGCATCGTCACGTTGATTTTGCAGGCATGGAGCAATGGCAGAATGCATGCTGTGAAGCATCGAGTGATGATGAATGGGGATAAAGATCGTTACTCTTTGGGAGCATTTGCATCTCCCGTGGAAGGAAGCATCATCAAGGCACCGCAAGAGCTCGTAGATGAAGATCATCCCCAAGTTTTTAAAGAGTTCAATTCGAGGATTTTCTTACGTTCACCTTATCAGAGGAGCAGAGAGCCAAAGCCTCTGAGATGCAACTACTCGCATTTGCAGGGATGTAGGACTTGAAGGCGATAGCACTTGCTTTAGGCATGAAATTTCTGGCTGGTTGGCTTAATAGTAAAGCCATTGCTCTTCTTCTTCCAATGTAAAACGCATGCGTACAACATCTAGTTTATATTTGACTACCACTACTTCTTCTTCCAATGTAAGCTTGGTATTTCTATGAAGTGTTTTGTATTTTGTTTCATGACTATCTTTTTGTTAGAATTGGTAGAACAATTATGTTAGAAGGTATAATTGTAATTACAATCAAAGGTCTCTATAATTGTGGAACTAGAAATTATCTTCTAAATATAGTTAGTTTCCTAAGAGTATCTAGTCAGGATTTATATTCTTTTGTGGTAGTACGTTTTCTTAGTAGTATTCAACTAAGACTCTTTAAGGTTTTTCTATAAATATGATAAGTATAAAGATATAATGGATGAGTATATAGAGTTCCCTTGGGAGGCTAATTGTTGGAGAAGACCCATCTTATGGATTTTAGTTGATAAGAAAATCTATAAGATACTTATTTGAGGAGAGGGAAAGTCTAAGAAAATATAATAAGAAGAAACTACATGGGACGTAAAACATTATGATGTTCTGAACCTTTTAAATTTGTTATGTTTGGGTGTGTGTTCTCATAATTATGTGTTCGATTTTTATGTGAATGATGCACTTAGTTGAATTCCCCAACACTTTTGAAATAAATTAATTTTCTTAGCTATTAAACAGAAGGAAAAATATTTTGGCAATTTTTTTGAAGATATTATTAAATCTTAAAAAATGAACTAGAAAAGTAGTTTTTTATTTCCTTTTGATCTTTTTTCTTTTTTCAAAAAATCAAAACTGAAGTTTCAACAGATGAAATGTTCTTCTCTTCTATTAAATCTATTAATTTTTCATTTAATTTAATTTTAAAATAAATGTTTAAAGACAATATTGATGCCCAAAAGAACAATAAAATGACAAAAATGATATTCAATGCAATATTTAATTTTAGGAATGAGAAATTCCTAAATGAAATCCTAGTAAGGAATTTTATTAACTAACATTTTAATCTAATCAATCATTTACTAGTTCAATGGTAAGTTAGCAGAGTTTAAGTCCAATTCAACTCCTAAGCATGTGAGTTTGGGTGCATGCGAAAAGAAATACTAATCTAAATATTAAACATAAATTATTTAAATAATAACAAAACTCTTGCCTTTCCTTTTTCCTCTTACACTTTGATTTAAATCTGATTTAAAAGTCTTCAAATAGTGTTATATTATTCCAAACATTATACTATCTTTCTAACATTAAATATCAATATCTTAATTGTCATGTGGTTACGAAGTGGTGACATTTTGAAAAAATGAACGCTTATTAAAAGCCCCATAGATAAGGATACCGATGAAAGGAATACAAAAATAAAATATAAGTTAGAAAAATAATTGTGAATGTAAGCCTATCTTCTTATTGTGTACAAAAACTTCAAAACCAAAATCTAGTTATGTTTAAGCCCATGTTAGATCTTACTCCTAACCATCATCGGCATGACGTTACTGTTCTTAAAACAACACCTTTGTGTGCAGAAAAGTGACAAAGTCCATGGATTCTATGCCTATTTATGGTCTAAGGCCAGGCATGGAAAGTGAGAAAAAGAAAACAAGATGAACGTTTCATTTATGGTCAAAGGCTAAATAGAGAATGACGTGCATACAAAAGGGGGAAAAAAAATCAGAGACAGACAGAAGAAACATGGGACAATGAATATATACATTACCAAGATATCTAGGATCAGTGTACAGATTTATTAGTACATCCACATTCGTCGTAAGAAGGGAATCCTTTTGTTGCAGGATTAAAAAAGGAAAACACGATTCTGGGTATAATCTGTATGTGATTTTTCCAGTTACATGCTGTCCATGTTCATAGATTTCTTCCCAACTAGCTGCAATCTCGGACTTATGCATGTGATGCGTCCAAACTGACGAATGATCATCCTTGCCATATTTTTTCAAAACTGGGCAGAGTAGAAGCCTTTCCCTGGTGCTCTCATCTAAGGACTGACATAATCCGTCATGTGCTTTGTGATTAGTCCCGGTAGTTCTTCCAACCATCGATGATTTTTTTTTCCCCCTTAAATACGCATTAATGCACCCAAACTTACACATTTGAATGTCAAACTCGGGACAAAAATTCCTAAGACTTTGCTAACTAGTAGTTGATCAACCATTGATGATGCTTGGTGTAGTAGATACACATTTTATCGTTATTTCCGAATTTGGTATGGAGAATACTCTTGAGACAATTTTTCTTTTTTGTGGAAAAAGAAATGGATTTTAAGAAAAGGAGTTCCGTTATCTTTTTACCCAGATCTTATTGACCTTTTGTGCTTCTTCTGTCCGTTGAATTTTAAAGTGCCAATTACCTAAAATTTTCTATTTTTGAATCATTGTTTGCAATTTTACTTATTTACTGCCTGTAATTTCCGGGTTGGTTTCATTTTTCACTGGCTAATGCAGACGGTGGAGATCTGGAACACGACTGAACACAAGACAATGACTTGTCAGCTGAAGGGCTTAGATTGCTGCATTGGCTGGGTCAACTGTGACGGGTTTGGTTGCTTCAAACGTCAATGGTAAAGTTCTTGATTTTGCTTCTTATTTCCTTTGAATATGCTTGAGGCTAGCTATCAATAGCCTAATCACTAATATACACTACTTAGATATGCTCAATGTATAAGAGTGTTTATAACATTCTATTTGACCTTAAACCTAAAATGTTTTATGAAAAGAGAGTGTTGATGATGAATGTCTCACATGAAACAGAACAATCTTCAATAATATTTAAATATAAAAGTTCTTAAAATTCATTAATAGCTTTTGGGTTAGATTTGGGCTTAACTTTAATAATGAGCATCCATCAGCATATGCTTCTTCGATAAAGACACCCATACCAAGCAAAATGTCACAATTACATGCATTGTATATTGCACCAGTTGATGTCGTGCTAAACAGTACATTTTATAGTATGTGTTTGTACACGATGTTTGCTTTATAACTTATAGATTGAATCATTGAAATAAACGTCAAGAGCAGACCAACATATGCTCCTTTGATATAGACACCCATGCCCACCAAAATGTCTCAATTACATACAATTGTATATTGCTCAACCTGATGTCGTACCAAATACTAGAATACATAGTATTGTCCTTACATGATCTTCCTCTTTGTGAGGAGAAAGGCTGTGATTCAGAACTTTTAATTGAATCATCCAAATATATATATATATCAAAAGCATCCATCAATATATAGTTTGTGTTTGTGCATGCTTACGCATATGTAGATGTAGGATATGGTTGTTCGGCCACCTTGATTGTAACTCGTCGTCAACTAGAGAACTCTGCCGCATAAACACAGCCTTCTAACCCCCAAAAACTCTATATATGAAGGTAAAAACATTTGTAACTCTGCGGCAAAAAAATGGGCTCAGATCCTCAGTTTCAGATTCCAGTCATCAAGTTCTCGACGGGGTCGCCAGACTTGGAACGAGGAACCGAAGGGTGGCACAACTTGTGCAAGAGGGTTCGAGAGGCCTGTGAGGATTATGGGTGTTTCGAGATATTGTATGATAAGATACCCTTAGAACAAAGGGCCAAGGCGTTCTCAGTAATCAAACAACTTTTTGGCCTTCCATTGGATACGAAGAAGAAGAACGTTAATCCAAAGCCTTACCACAGCTATTTTGGACAATATGCTCCCGTTCCCTTGTACGAGAGCTTGGGGCTTGAAGATGCCTCCGACTATGAGTCTGTGAAAAGCTTCTTGGAAATGATGTGGCCTAGTGGCAACGATGAGTTCTGGTGAGAGCCTTCCTTAAGATTACTTTCTCTTCTCATGCTCAATAAATAAGCTCTCTGTTAGGGTTTTCAAAGTGAAACAGTGCACAAAGAACACCAAACAATCGCATAGGATAACGTAAGTAATGATGGTTCAAGCAAAACACCTAGGTCTATAGACGTGTTGATGGTTGCTTCTAGTACTCCTACTTTCTGTGTCCTTATAACGTGTCCTCTTGTATAAAAAAATGTCTTTTCAGGTTACCAAGTGTTCCATGACATGTCCCTGATAAATACTAATTTGTGATGTGTAAATAGGGAAGGACCCTTAGGTTGAAGGGCATCGACCTAAAAATTTATAGCATAGTTCTTTGAGTAGTTTCTTAGTATCTTTCAAGTTTCTCCTTTTGTAACATTTTTTGTAAAATTTTAACTTTCCACTATATACATAATCTAATACTATAACTAGTATCAAAGCCCTTCAAGAGCTTTGATCCTACTTTTGTAAATTAAGGTATGTTTATAATATATTAGTACTTAAAAAGTTCTTTCCTATTTGTTTATTATTACTTTTTATGCAAATTCCTTCACATTTTGCATTGATTATTACACAATTAACAATCTTCAAAACAATCGAGCTAACTTTGGCATCATGTGCAAGCACCCTATTATGTCTAATATGAATAAAGTCTTGAAATTGTGAAGAACAAAAGTATCACATGAAAAAAAAAAAGTAATATTTAAGTATAAAAAAAGTTCTCTTAACTTATGAGCTAGTTTTTAGACTTCAACCTTCTTAATAAAAAACCATCTTATGTCAAACTAGACTAAGTTTATACCTCTTTTTGTTCATCTTCAAAGTTCTTGTAACATTTCTAAATGGTGCATTGTTTCCAACAGCCAAACCATCTTATCTTTTGTAAAGTTAGTGGAGGAACTAAACCACATAATCGAGGCAATGATTCTTGATGGTTACGGTGTGGGAGAGAAAAAAGAATCCATTGCAGAATGTAACACTGCTAAGGGTAATGAAATACCAGGCTCCCCCACCTGGGGAGAGCATGACAGGGCTTTCGGCTCACAGTGATAAATTTCTGGGTACAATCCTCTGCGAGGATGAAGTTGCAGGCCTTGAAGTTGAAACCAAGGATGGGCAGTGGATTAAGTGGCTTCCTTCTCCTTCCTCCTTCATCTTTATTGTTGGAGATATTCTTAAGGTACAGTTCTTGATTTCGATTCTTATTTCCTTTGAAATATGCTTTGATGCCGACTAGCATTAGGCTAATCACTGGGCATCATCACGTTGATTTTGCAGGCATGGAGCAATGGCAGAATGCATGCTGTGAAGCATCGAGTGACGATGAATGGGAATAAGGATCGTTACTCTTTGGCAGCATTTGCAGCTCCGGTGGAAGGGAGCATCATCAAGGCACCACAAGAGCTGGTAGATGAGGATCATCCCAGAGTTTTTAGAGAGTTCAATTCCATGGATTTTCTTACGTTCTCCTTCTCAGAGGAGCAGAGAGCTATAGCCTCAGAGATGCAAATAGTCGCATTTGCAGGGATGTAGGACTTGAAGGCGATAGCACTTGCTTTAAGCATGAAATTTCTGGCTGGTTGGCTTAATAGTGAAGCCATTGCTCTTCTTTTTCCAATGTAAAATGCATGCATACAAGATCCAGTTGATATTTGGCTACTGCTACTTCTTCTTCTTCTTCTTCTTCTTCTTCTTCCAATGTAAGCTTGGTATTTCTATGAAGTGTTTTGTATTTTGTATCATTATATAGATGACATGAAGAGAAGTTTCATGACTATCTTTTGAAATAAAATAATTTGCTTAGCTGTTAAAAAAAAAAAAGGAAAATCTTTTGGCAAATTTTCTAAAGATATTATTAAATCCTGAAAAATTAAATATTAAAGTAATTTTTTATTTTCTTTTGATCTTTTAATCATGAAGAGAATTTTCTTTTGATTGTTTAAAGACAATATTAATACCAAAAGAACAATGTAATAACAAAATGACATTCAATGCAATATTCAGTTTTAGGAATGAGAAATTCCTAAATGAAATCCTAGTAAAGATTTCAATGACTAACGTATTAATCTTAATACTAAACAAGATTATTTAAATAATAACAAAACTCATGGCTTTCCTTTTTTTCTCTTCCACTTATACCTCATTTAAAAGTTTTCAAATAGTGTTGTATTAAATAACACATTTTCTTATTAACATTAAATAACAGTATCTTAATTATTATCATGTGGTCACGTTGTTGTGACATTTTAAAAAAATGAATGCTTACCAAAAGCCCTAGCATAGGCGAAGAGGAATACAAAAATAAAATATAAATTGAAAAATGGTTTCGAATATAAGTTTATCTTCTATTGTGTACAAAAAGTTTTAGTAAATTTAATTTCAATTCTTGAATTAATTTTTGAATTGGATTTTAGATATTATAATATAGTATCAAAACTCATATTAATTCTTACTCTAAAATATTACCAGCATAGCATCATTGCTATTAAGATGACTTATGGGTGAGTTAAAAAATATTAAAAGTCACAAGTCTCATATTAAGGGAGAGAAAAATTATGATTAAATTTTTTTTAAAAAAATTCAACTCTTAAATTAATTTTTGAATTGAACTTTAAGTCTTTTAACATTTACATCTTATAAAACAAATCTAACTTTTAATATTTTCTAAGTTGCTTCAAATGAACCATCTTTAATTTAGACAGGTAACCCGCATAGGGTCGAACGACATGGCGGAGTCTCGCTCCCAATCCGAACCCGAGTCCAAAATATCTACGAGTTCTCTCGGCCAGATTTTGGATCTTCTCGACTCGGTTGGTTATGCCGAAGCCGGAAAACCCGATATTTCGGCCTCCGAGAAGCTCGCTGGTGGCCTCGCCTGGTGCATCGCGGCCGTCAACGATGTCGTTCGCGACGGAACGTTAAGAAGCGGAGAGCAAATGCACGTAACTCTCTCCCATATGATTGCGATCAATACGTAGAATAATTTCCGAATCAAATTCGTACTTCCATTCGCTCTTTGACGATTGACGTTGTTGTACTATGGAGTGCAGTGAGGTGGAAAAGCGCATTGAAGAAAGTCTGAAATTGATCGGTTGCCCACACCCTCTGGAAATGTCGCAAATTAAAACCCTCGACTGCAAAGCCATTTTTCCTGTTGTTCAGTGGCTTGTCAATCGTATACCGACAGTTCAAGATCACAGCGGCGATGATGAGGTAGCGAACAAGTTTTAACTAGCGATTTTGATAATTACTATATGACTATGTTTAACACTCTGATTGTCTGTTATTGAAGTTGGAGTTTTTTAAGTGCTATTGTAATTGTATTTTCTGCAATAGAAATTCTGGTGGTCTTTGAAGGCTTTCTCTGAATTATAGAAATTGAAGCTTGAGCTGGCTTACTATGTCATAATTTGAGAACTGGCGTAAATCAGATTTTTTCTATCACATTCTATTTGTTTGTTCAATGCCACCTGCACTTCGCAAGTGGAAAGGCTCATTGATGTGATTCTGGGAGGTCAAAGAAAACTTGATGAAACCAAATTAATACGAAGGAGTTGCAAGCTTCAGATTTTAAGCTTAAGTTTCTCCGGGATGTGGATGTTTAATTTTCTCTTCTTTCATTTTTTATGAAGTAATTTAATTTAATATTTGATTAGGTTTTCCGTTGGGAGCTTAGAATACTCGTGTCGGTAATTTTTTGTTGAAGAGGAATAATAACAAGCAAGTTGAGGAGGAATTGTACAATTCGGCCGATGAAAGATTTTGATTGCTAATTGGGTGAATTAGTTAGTAAGGTGTCAACTGTTTTCATAGTAAAGAGCTATTTCTGTTAATGAAGCAAGTTTGTGTTTTTGGTTTACAGAATTTTGTTGGAACATGATTTCTTGGTTTTCCCGTTTTCTTCATGTTCTTCAGGGGCATTGAATTTGTCTGATTTACCTTTAGTTCCTTTTACTTTTCTTATGCTCTTTGTTTTATATGCTTCAGAATTTACGAGAGCTCAATATCATGAACCAACTCGATCTTTTACGAGAGAGAATCAATAAGGAGGGTGCTAATACTGCTGTGCAGAAATTGACATCAGTGATTGAGCACTTAAAGGTATACTGTCATTATGGCCCATGAGTATATTCAGATATTGTATTCCGATGTTAACTCTACCTCTAATCTTAATTAAGCATAGCTGACTCCTTCTACTCCTCTCTCAGTCTCCCTCTCACTCTCTTTTTCTGTTCCTAACGGAAGTGGAGAAGCTTTCCTTTGGTGGAGTTGTTATGTGAGCTTCAAGTCAACACTTTCTCAGCATAATTAATTTCTCCTATGTGAAACATACTGAGGATTAATTTTTCAGCATAGTTTCACAAAATGAATGGATGGTATAATAAAATCCTGAACATCAGATCTTGTTTCTTGAGTAGTGATGGAACATGACAAATATACGTGACCGGTAAGATAGTGATTAATCTATCTTTGGCCAAGGACTCAATGGAATAACCATATGGTGCCTATCAATGATCTGCCCCCTTATAGTGCATCCATCTTTTATGTAGTATACGGACATTTGTCATGCATAAACTCATTGTTTATGTTTGTCTATGTAGATATATAAAAGTTAATTGTACTTACAACTCTAAACTGTGATCCAATGCAATTTTTCCTCTGAGTCAAATTTGACCATTAGTTTAGATAAAGTAAAATGTCACACATATGTCTGAGATATGGTAAGGGTTAGCTGCAGGCTATGGCACCAACCCCTTATTCCTTCAGATATTCTTTTCAGCTATTTTGAAACACCACTTCATATGAGATAATGCCAACTTCATAGTTAATATATGCAACAAACCTTGCTTGTGTTAGTTTTTTGAATAAATTACCCTGTCAGTTCACTAGCAAGATTCTTTATGTAATTTTATGTAGTGTCCTTATTCAAATCTTGCGTCATTTATGCATTCATTTGGTGCTTGATGCTCATTATTGGAAGGCTTGTTCAGAGTCTGGAAATGCAAGAATCCAAGTTCCAGTCAAATTATAATGTAAGATTCTCAGAACTGCAAGCTGATGTTATTGAACTGAAGGGAAGGATTGCTGATGGTTGTGATAGCAAGAGCATCTCCGATATTCTAAATCATTCTTTTATTGAGTCTCTTGAGAAACTGTTCTCAGCAAAAAAGGTAAAATGTTTAGTCAAGTGTGCTGATTCTTTCTATTATGTATTTTTCCTTACTTATTGACAAAAGTTAAGGCACCATCTCAAGTGTAAAATGGAGCCAGCATTTAATACCACTCATTCTTTCTATTATGTATTTTTCCTTGTCTTATTGACACAAGTTAAGGTACCATGTTAAGTGTATTCCATTGGCAACATCATTATAATCTATGCCTGACATCCAAAGAAATTGGTGTCATTAAATGCGGGATTCTTTTTGCAATTGAACTTATTGAGCCAAGCTGCCAAATTTTATTTTATTTTTCCCTTTGAGGATGCATTGCTCTCATATGATGACATAATGCTTGATTCTATGACATAATGTTTGAGTTTTGAAAAATAAAAGGTAAAAAGGAAGATTTTGCTCTCTTGTTCATATCTACTTCTTGTTTGTTGGAAAAATCACCTGATGTTAGTTTGCTGTGGCAAAGAAAAAAGGGCACTTATTATCCATGGATTGATAATAAACAATACCTGGCACATACTTCTTGCAGGAACTTGCAGATAGATGTAGGGCAATTCTAGCAGTAAAGCGGCAGCTAAATGACGTGCCATCCCACTCAGAACTCATCCAGTATGTTCTTTGTTCCAGATTTTCCTTTTCACTTCGCTTACACTATCTTATTGCTCCTTAAAATTTGTTGGTTATTAGTACACTAAGATGATTTCAAACCTCTGTAGAGTTTGAAATTTATAAGAATTTCATGCCACTAAATGTCTGATGAAGTAAGCATTGGAGTTTAGTGCCATTATGATAAAAAATAAATCTTAATAATTAGATGCTATGCCCAATATTAACATAGTGGTGGCAACCTCCCTGATGCATTTCTTTTCTCTTATTTATTATTTATGTTCTGTCATGATGACATGTTTGAAGGGTTGGGGAGCTAATCATTGCAATAAAGTTGTCAAGTACTAGTGATTGTTTTGAATTGGATTTGAAGAACCCTGTCTTGTCACACGGAATCATTTGCAAACGATACTAGAATTTGTGGTAAATATAATTAAAGAGATAGGTTACACATTGATAACTCTGGTTTTTTTATAGGAAAAAAAAGTCAGTTATATGATTGTGTCTTTGTTTTCATCGTGTGATTTTTTGATTTCCTTTGTGAAAAAGAATCTAAAATGTAGAGACTTATTAAACTTGTTATAAGCAAGCTATGATTTTAATTACTAGCCTCAGGTATTCACTTCTGTCAGCCACAGGTCACAGAATCATCCAAGTCAACTTCTCTTGTTCACCTTATTGGAGAACCTAATACTTATCATGAATGCCTCTGATTCTCAGTCTGTCCTTTCGCACTGCCATCCGTTCTTCTGACCATCTTCATTTTGGTTCCACTATGTTTCTTAATTTCATAGGTCTGTCAAGTACTGCAAATGTAATTTTCTAGACCACTTTTCTGCATCTCATTTTATGGTAGCCCTATTTCAGTCTCTCGTATTTTATGGTATAGACAAAATGTTTTAAGGTAATGACTTTTTGATATTCTGCTGACTCTGTTGATGGATACATTTCAGGTATGAACGTCGATCTTCTGAACTCTATGTCCATATCCAGGTTTAAAATAGTATTTTTAATTAGTTGGTTTGCCTTTTTCTCTCTCTTTTTCTTCTTTATTATCTTTTCCTTTTTACCTGTACCTGTCTTGTCATATGTGTTGTCATTACCCTTTTAGCACTTACCCTTGAATTTTGCTATATTTGTAGGAAAAACATCGACAAACACGTAAATATTATGGTACCTATAATGCCCTATTGGAGATAAAAGAATTGATGCTGAAGGAAATATCCCTACTGAATTCCATAAATTCTCAGGTATGGTCAAAGAACTATAAATTAAAGAATTATATTAAATAAAAGAGCTATACATATATAACTATGTGTGTGTTTTTGTTTTGGTGGAAACAAATTGAATAGATTGGTTTGCGTTAGCAATTGTCAAAATTTGCTCCTCCCTTCACTTTGAACAATATTTATGCGCCCATCTTCTACATTTGAGTTGGATTACAAGGTTGAATTTGTCACTAGACCAGCAGTAGGGCTGGATGTCCCAAGCTCAACGTTATTGAAATGTGCAGGCCAGATAAGAATGCATAAAGGGACTTTCCTGCATTGAAAAGCATATCCGGATATTTTGAAAGGAGTGTAAGCAGGTTAACTCCTTTCTGACATGGCTCGTTAAGAAAATAGGTTTCAGATCTCTTGTAAGCAGTAAATCTGAACCACCTCTAGGAAAATGTTTACTGTATCTAAGCCAGGGAAACAAGATTTGGACTTAGGATATGGACTTATTACCTATCCAACACCTCGAGTATTTTTTTTGTTTGAGATTCTTTAGGATATGGAGCTAGTACCTATCTTCGTTAGAATTTCAGCAGTTTCAGACTTGATTATATGTGTAATACAATGAACCATAAGACATAACGTGATACACCAACAACCTGGGTTGTGAAAGATCCAAAAATATTTCCAGCCCGTATATATCGTGTGGTTTTTGGCTGAGTTTCAAACTTAAAGTCTTTAACTGTACAAGAAATCAAAATTGCGGTATGCTATGTATGTGCATGGGTCATTGGTGAGTAGTTCTGCTTTTCGGACTAAATCAAGATTTTTTTCTACCAACCACCTTGTAACGTTCTATCTTAGGTGTGACGTTCATATGTCATATAAAACATCTATCTAGGATATTCTGAACTGTGATATGAACTATGCTGATTTAAGTAATTGAATTGCTGCCAAGGGTCACGGTCCTTTTGTGACCGTATAATTCTTATTGTCTCCTTTTTACATGCTACTGCATACAGTTCCAAGATGCCATTACTAGCACTGGAGGGCGCCTGAAACTTATTGATTCCATGGAGGGAATTGTCAAGAGCAGTCAACAGGTAATGGACTTATATTCAAACTAATTTTAAAGTATTTAATTGAGAAAAGTCTTTCTAATACGATCTATTGCTCAAATAAGGGCCATTGGAGGATTTTTCTTTTCCTTTCCTTTTTTCTTTTCTTTTGCGTAGCAAGAGAGAGAAAGTGGGGTGGGTTTTTTTTTTTTTGGTTGGGGTGGTGGTGGTAGGGTGGGTTTGTGGGGGGGGGGGGGGGGGGGGGGGGGGGGTGGGGCCGTGCGCGGGCGCGGGGATATGGTTTGGTGCGGCATCTTTGGTGATTATATGATCATACAAATTAAGAAGAGGAAAAATCAAACTCGGTTTTGATTATTTGGGGTCTTGCTGATGCATCCATTTTTCAGAAACAAGGAAAGGTGCAACTCGGATTGCAAGAACAGCAGAAGGTTTGTGATGCTCTCAGGCAGCGATATGCCGCAGCAGTTGCTGAGCAAAGACGCTGCTACACCCTCTTGAAAGCTTTTCAGGTAAGCAGTCTAATAAATTTGCAGCAATTAGTCCTTATTCTTTTGTTACTTAAAATTATATTGACAACATCAAACAGATGGGTTAAAGAAACTCTCTTTCTTTTTCTTTTTCTTTTTTTTCTTTTCTTTCTTTTTTCGAGTTTCTTGGTTGTTAGTTTGGAAAGAGCTCGTGTAAAAATATGACTAACAATTACTACCAATACAAAAGAAACCAAATACCTCCTTTAAATCCTTAAAAACTAACGCCCATTACTATACTCGATTTTTGCTGAAAATGTCAATGTTACAATTATACCTCTATTTTTGTTTGATTGAACAGAAGGTTTCTTTCTATGGTATGGGCCATAATTTTAACTGAATTTCTGGGAACTGACTCGTACCAACACTTCGTTAGCTCTCCGTTAGATGTTAATAGTTATATACTATTGTTTTATTACCATTACTACGTACCGTAGTCTATATGCCATACTGTTTGCTACTACTTTGGCTGTGATCTATATTAATTCTCCGACTTTATGCCCAAACGTCTGCAGCCACACGACTTACACGACTTTATGAGATCATTGATTCACTCACACGACTTAATCAAATCTTTGAATGTACAGGAGGAATGCGCAAAAAATGAGAAACTACGGTGCCAAAGTTCTATTTAGAAACATTACTTCCAGGTGTAAGCATGCAATTGAGTAGAGATCGAATGATTGGTATTGTACGCCAACCTTCCTTTTATTATTTTTTTTTTTTTTTTATTTGGGACTTTGCATTGTTTATAGCTCTGTAATTTTATTATTTATCAAAACACTATATCACTTCTGCTTACTCAGAAATTTATAGATTGTAATGAACGATAGCTTAGGTCAGCTATTCAACTTTTTGTTCCTTGTCGCTATTATTTCTGCATAGAGGGTAAGATTCTTCGCAACTTGACACAGACAATTCAGCGACCTTACCTCTTGGCTATATCTACGTATGTACTGGACTACTTATTGTGGATCTGATGTACTGCCAATTAAAAATAGATCATTCGAAGTTGGTGAAGCTACCAATAAAATCTATGAACTGCTGCTCTTTTAGCGTACTGAAGCTTAATAAAATGGCTGTTTTAGCAAAGGTTTAAGAGCTCTGTCGCTCAAGTAGTCACCAAAACGTGGTCATTACTGCTTTTTAACATGCTCCTCTCTCTCTCTCTCTCTCTCTCTCTCTCTCACACACACACACACACACACACACTTTTTCATAGCTCTTATTCGTACAAATCCCCCCATCAGAAGGATCCGATGAGAGAGTGTACAGACCTAGAAGACCTCAAGATGGAAGCAAATTCAACCTCTGAAAAACGAAAACAAAGGTACGAGACAAATATGGGATTTTGGGTGCTTTTGCTGATTGAACAGTTAACATTATATAGTGATCCCCGATGTTCGGACAAAAGAATACAGGTAAGTTTCATCGATTTTGATGAGACATGTCTTATCACAATTTGTCGTCATTGTATGTAGGAAGATAAAGTAGTATTTTATCCTATATTCAAAGAGAGAGCAGGTAAAGCAAAGCCGTCGTCTTTATGTGACCAGTCTGGGTACTAGCCAAAGCCTCACCGCCTACCCACATGTTAATGCAACAATACCATGGAATTCTTGCTACAAGACACCTTTAGGTGGGCCATGGTCAACATCCACACATGTGGCTGCACGATTGATTTCAGCTTCTTTCCTATTCACTTATTTTGTACTCTATTCCTTTATCGCTTAATTTGTCACCCCTTCCAAAACAAACCAAAAAAAAAAAAAAAAAAGCCTGCATGATTGAACCTCACTGATTGAGTCAAGTGTGTCACAAAAGCAGCAAGGGTTCTGCAGGGCTTCTAATACTTTATTTGATCCCCGTGGAGAATAGCGGGAATTGGAGTTTTCCCAAGCGCCATGGTCCTTGCCTGACAAACTATCTACAGGAGAACACAGACATCTTTTCTCTTGTCCCCATCCACCACATAAGAACAAGATTGCAGACTAACAAGAAACAAAATAATGTCTTGTTTCATGCACATTTCTACGCGGACACAGCCCCGCTTGCTTACTATACTTTTTATCTTTGTATTCTAGCTGGAGAGATTTTCTTTGTACTTATTGGATAGCATTTGATGGAACCACTTGCCAGTTTTACTTGAGTATACGCAACTGGCACTCCTCTCCCTAGTCTACACTAGACCACTAAGCTGGCACAAAGACCCTCGAGCAACCCAATCAGACTCACTGAATGGTATAATCTGGTCAAGTCTATTCCAGCTTAGTAACTCCTGACCACCTCAATCAGATTCAGGGCATAAAATTGAAGATCAAAACTAATAGACAAATGGGCTATTAGTACACAAAAAGCTAAAGAAGAGAAAAAAAAAAATCTAATCAGCAAGTTCAAGTTGTTGACTAATAGATCTTGTTACCTTTCCAAAGTTGGAAAGGATCAGAGACCGCCAAGTTTGAGTTGTAAGCAGCTTTCACAACCAATGGATGTTTGTATGTATCTCTTTCTTGTGTCTATTCTACATGTGGTGGGATTGTATCCACCAGAGCAAGGGGAAAATAATAACAAAAGAAGGAAAGCAAAAGACAAGACGTAAAAGAGAAACACCAGCTTTTGTTTTGGCGAGACTTGCGTGTTTTTTGGCAGAACGCAGCGCTGGTTCTCCCTAAGTGGATAAACACCAACACTTTGGTAGCCACTGATGCATGAACAGCAAACCAATGAATGAGTCTTATTTTGTGTGTCTGAGTTTAAAGCTAAAAAAGACATCCAACTTTTGAAAACAAAACGTTGTCTTTTTAGTAGCCTCTGCCCGTGTGGAACATGAACATCCATCCGATTCCATGTTACAAGCAGCCTTGTCGTTTCCTTCCTATCCTCATGACAAATGCGTCATATGATGTTGTTGTTTCCTTCAACTACTGCTGTTTCTTTTGCCCCGCAGATTCCTGGATGCTTTTGACACGAAATTCAAAAAAAGTCTTGGCTTGAATTCCAGGAAGCTGCAGATATGCCTGCAACGACGAATACTCGTAGGATGAATTCTAAAAGGTGTATGATGTCTTCTACGCATCATACTGCTTCATTACCCGCTTTCTCTTGACTCTCTGGAGTCGTGTCTTTGTATCCTAACGTTTTGTTCATGTATCCGGAAGAACCCTGTATTTTTCTTGAGGTTTCTAGTCAGTCGACGCCATTCCTGTATAAATGTCGGTATCTCGTAGGTAAATAGAGTCGTAGTGTATTTCGTTATCAGACCCGTGCTTTAGAAACAGTGAAGCCTAACGATACCCTTTCACATCTATGGCTGATAGGCATGTTGTTTGAAGTAGATCTTTAGTTTGAAGAAGCCAAGCTTCCCATACGTCACTTAGGGTAAAAGTAGTTCCCAGGACTTGGTCTCGGATGAGCCTGATCGTGCTGATCGTGACATTTTTGACCTATCTGTTTCAGGTGGAATGCCTAAAACGAGTATCATCAACTGAACTTCCGATAAATGTTCACAATTATGGACTCAAAACATGCGGTTCAGAGTAAAGGCTGATAGCTCTTGGATACAACAGGTTCCGGGGACCTAGAAACTCGAACTGTTCGTGAGAAACAACGCCTAAAAAGCCATAGGCAAGAAAGGTGCTTTCTGGTTTGCGTTTGGCAGCAGGATTGATTCTACCAACTCCAAAAAAGGTGTGTAAGTTATTGGGAATAAATATATACTGAACACAGTCATGGTAGAACTTCAAGCTCTGCTGAATTTAGCCATACATAAACATCCACTGATACAAAAACAACTGGGTTTTTCTCCTTTTCCGGAAAGGTGATTATTTATTGAAAAGTAACTAAAACAGACACTTTTAAGGAAGCTACGGAGAAAAGGAAAACACAACAAGGCCGTAGATAGCCCAACAGAGACCACATTCGAGATGCCCTTTCCGAAAAACTTTTTGTCCAAGCTTTTTCCAACAGCACCAGCTACCATAAACTTTTAACACGACATTTATCTGCATGCATCGGAATGCCAACCAGTAGTGTATTTAAGGCCAGCACTGCACAGGCTCATGCACGCTTCTTTATTGCGTAAGTTGGATACGCGAAAGAGCATTCCTTAGATTTTCGGACTTAAAGCTAATGAATTCCTTCACTGCCACGGAGCGATAACGAGGAGGTTGTTCTGAATCCAGAGCCTTGTTGAAGGGCGATACGATGTAATCCGTCGGCGGGTTGTAGAAGTAGGCCACTGAATATCGCTGCTTGCCGCCGTTCACGACCACGCGATGAAGAAGGCTGGGGAATCGAGCGTTTGAGAGGATATGGAAGAGATCGCCGACGTTGACCACGAATGCGCCGTCGAGTGGAGGAACGGGGACCCATCCGAGTCCCTCTTTGAAGACTTGGAGGCCGGCTGTTTCGCTCTGGTGTAGGAAGGTCAGGAGGGAGGTATCGGTGTGGGGGGCTAGACCCATGGCTTGGTCTGGTTCCGGACAGAAAGGGTAGGAGTTCAGCTGTAAAGCTGCTGATGCACTTGATGATCCAGAGCCATTGTTTGAATTAAGCCAGCTTATGTCTTCGTGGGAAACGTTCAAGGATTTGAGGATTAAGCAGATGACTCGCTCGACTAGAGCCTTCATATCCTTCTGATACTTGTTCATTACATCACTGCAAAGACGAAGAAGAGAAGTTAATAAGCATGTTCAAAACGACAGTAATATACAGCATGAACAAATTTTAGGTGATTGTTTGGCGGCAGCCGATGAAAAAGATCAGTAGTTTAAGAGGGAATGCCTCCGCACATGTAGTTTGGATCTTGGGATAAGCCAAGCTGCAATTCCGAGGCTCTACAGTATCAAACTTTGTTTTAGATTCTCAACAATATTTAATTAACCTCTTAACAGTTGGGGACAAGAGAACATGGAGATCTTGCTGGTAATGCTTGAGATTTCAAATTATAATATAATGCTAATCATTCTTGCCATCAAGAATCAAGCCTGTATCTGCTAAACTATTCAGACAACTTAAAGATGGAAAGGAAATAAAAACTTGGCTTCCATTAGAGAAAGCCTTCTCTAAGAATCAAGCATAAGTAGCAAAATGCAACTATAGAGATATTAGAACTATGTTGACCACCAGCTTCTACTTCTTGCTCTCTGCAGCATATATGAAGTTGGTGGGGAGGTGGTCCATGCCATTTTATGATGGCCAGAGTCATATGTGAATTATGTCCACCTGGGGTCCTTAAATCCCTACCCACATAAATGATTATGTCCTTTTGGGTCCTTAAGGTTTGGTTGCTAGGGTGATGCCGACCATATAAACCGGATCAATCTACGCGAAGCAAGTTTTCCTTTATTGACTACTAACTTTATTGTTTTTGGATGTTTCTTTAGGAGGAAAAGAGAGATAGACAGAGAGAGAGAGAGAGAGAAATCGAAAAACCAAAAAGAAAAAAAGGGTGAAAAATTTAGGTTCCGAACAATTCCAAGAACAAAAGAAAAGCAGCTTTAACATATGGAACTGTCCACGTGCATGGAAGTGCATGGAATTACCAAAACCGTTCATGGTCATGGGGCCAAACTTCCCTAGCATGATCGATTGGAGAGCCTATGATTGTGAACCCTTCGTGCCACATATACTTGGAGAAGAATGGCGTTATCCGAGCAACACCGTATCCGGTGGCCCCACTGGGGGACCGTAAAACCTTCATTTTTTGTCCAGCCGGCAGAGCAAAGAATCGTCCGGCCTCATAACGAACCTCCTCTACAAGACTCGAGGCTATCCCGTGGTTCACCAATTGGAAAGCACCCCAAGTCTCGCATGCGTTGCGTAACAGCTCCGACGCATTAGCGTCCATGAGGTCGATGACCGGCACCGATGACGACTCCCCAAATGAGAAGCCATCGGACTTAGGCCAGACGTGGGAGTCCGGGATGGTGCTCACGGAGGCAAAGTCTAGTGGGATGATATGGTGGGGGCGGAGAGGGTGGTCTTTGTAAACCTCGGACAGGGTAGTCATGGCAAAAACTCGAGCTCGGAAACGAAGAAACTGAAAGGAAAATGGAAGTCAGGGACTCTCCTCTCCCTGTCTGCTTTACTTAATTGCAGCAGAAAACAGGGGTTATAATCAGAGATTAAGAGGCTTGCTTCATGTGGTACAGTTGGGAGGGGGAGGCTGTTGGAAGATATTGTGTCAGTATGTGGCTTTGGATTGAATATTTATGGGCACAAATGGCTGCAAACGACAAAGGAAGAAACAAACAAAACCAAGGCATCTCAAAGGCTCAAATTAACAGTTTTTGTTGCCGATAAGGGGGACCTCTTTTTTCTATTCCTTGTAGCTTCTGTGGACAAACAACAATCGGAAAATTCGGAGCAGTAGATAAGCTTCAGCGACCAATCGGGTTTTCTAGCTTATACGCTTTTGATGCTGTACCAGCCACTCGTGGATAGAACTAATGTAGGACGACTCAGTCTGTGGAAAATTTCAGTACAAATGTGGTCTGGTTCACTGGTCTGAAAGGATTTGTCGGTAGAGGTACGAATTTTATGCAGAAATTTTAGAAACTTTGTCAAGCCTATCTGCCAATTCCTTCAATTTCTTTGTCGACCATCTGACTCTAATAATTGCTCTAAGGAAAATCAATGTATAGGATTTTGAAAATGGCTGTTTCCCCTGTGAACAATGCTTTTTTTTTTCTTTTTTTTTTCATTCTCATACAATTACGCATGCCAAATCTGAATCCAACTATAGCAGCAAAAGAACACGGCAAAACATTAACACTTTCCTTCTTGTCACCGAAATTCTAAGGAATTATTCACATGGAGATCGTCCTGCATTTTGTCCCCATTCATCTTGCAAGACTTTCAGGCCATCCCAATTTACAAAAACCAGTATATGGACTTCCGCATTTCACGTAGAATTACAACGTTAAATGATTTCCATCACTTGACAGTAACCCCAGTAAATGTTTTTGAACATCGTTTCGAGTCGTGATACTAGGGATATGTTAAAAGTGTCACGCTTTTTGTCTGCTCTAAAACGTACGAGTTGGTCTTGCCATTCACATGGGTGGACTAAGAACAACTATTCCATGAGTGGACTGTCAACTATTCAATGAAGGGGTAAGGATGACTACAGGGCTTGACGAAACAGGAGTTGGTGAAGAAGAAACCCTAGACTGGCCTTTTCATTTGACTGAATGAAAGCCAGAGGGTGGTTGCAGGCTTGGAACTTTGTAGAGGAATATCTCCAACCCCCTACATTCTCACTTGCCTCCGAATAATTCCGTAGCAAAATGTGCTTCTTCATTAAGAACCACGAAACAGCTGGATATGACGAGTAAACTAAACAAGGAAGTATTGAAACCCAAATCATTTAGTCAATGGTTTCATGGAAGGTATGCGAGGTTGAAGTCAAGCAGCAAATGATTTTGGGTTAGAATTTTATGTTCAAATTCAACGAAGCAATTCATGCTGACTGTTCTCATATCTGGCTAGTTGCCCCAAATGGAGTACTTACTATAATGAAATCACTTACTTCACAGGGCTGTTTCTAGGTTACAGACGTCGGTCTGCTCCATCTTCTCATTATAGTAATCAGAAAACGTACCATAGTTGAAAGAGAGAGAGAGAGACAGAGTGGGGGGTTTCAATTCTTAAAGATCAGTGGAATGTCAATTCTTCAGTTTTCATAGTGGGGTTGGTTTTCTGGATGTATTAGCTTCCAGATTTGCGTTGTAACATTTGCTGTGCTTTCCCAATAAACTAATTGGCCACGAAGTTGGGTATCTAAACTAAAGGACAACAATCTAAGAGTGTCATATCATTACACAATCACTTCTGAGTGCGAAGCACAAACAAATACTGGTCCACAGATCAGAAACTTAGGTTATCCATCTCTTTAACTCAATATTGCAGGCCTTTTTTGAGAATAAACCAAACCATGCATGAGGTTCTTGTTGAAGAGATGGTGGAACATTTTCATTAAGAACAGAACTCTCTGGAAAAGAAAACCACAGAGACTGAACGTGTTTTCTGCAAGTGAAATGGAATTGTGGGTGCCTGCTAAACTTAACTGGCTTCAATCCCACTCAAGCTTCAGAAACAAGATTCTATCTGGCATCAAATCGTCGGGGAGATGAAAAAGAAAAGAGAGAGAAAGGTCATAGAAGTCAGCCAAGCTTGAGGACTCTATGGAAAGTCTAGTTCACCTACCTCCTAGGGAGGTATAGAAGCCAATAGCAGTGGAGGGCTGAGGTGAAATGGGATTCACCGCCTGAAATTCCTGCATAAAATAATATGTGTAGTGGTCGCTCATCATCATTTTCGAGGTACGACGGAGAGGGAGGAGACAAAGGAGACCTTTTTTTATTATTATTTTCGTTGTCGGGGGAGTTGAATGATTGTACATCTTCTTCTGTTGTAAGTCATGAAAGACAAACCCTGCAACGTGGATTCTAGATTGATAAGATGCCTTAAACCCTACTCTTCAAAAATAAACTTAACCGTTAAAAATGTGTTAGATTTTTTATTTTTGGTATCAAACTTGGATTCATGTTCATATTCATGTGTGGTAATCCCTTCGTGTATATAGATAAATCTTTACCTACACTTAGGATAGATAAATATATAAAAAAAAATGATATGATATAAGTCTTAAATTTGTTTATATACAGTTTTAAAGTCTTTTCTATAACAAAAATAAGAGTAATTTTTTAATAGAATTGGACTTCCTACTACATTAACCAAATAACCATACATGTAAGTTTTTTTTTTAATTTATTAAGGGAGGAAGTGAAGAATTTAGGAGATTTATTTAGAAAGAGGAGACTCAAATCCTGACATCTCATATGGTAGAGCTCTAGATGCTACGGAACTATTAAAACTTTAATCATAATTGTAAGTTGGTATCTAAATTTATAAAGATGCTTTTTACTATAATTGTTTGATGTAAGTGGTTTCATATGCCTTTTAGACATTTCTTCAATTTTTAGTTGTAGTTCCAAACAAAGCAACGGACAAATTGATACTATTAATCTATCTTGATGTTTTAATTTGGAATAATTTAATTTTGTCCTATTAAAAATCTTACTCATGCTCACGTATGCTTTGCCTCTATTTTAATGAGTTAGAAATTAGATAGTAAAACAGAAAATTAAAAAGTAGGCATTTTTATAATCTTCTAGTTGATAATGGTAATAAGAATAATAGGGATAATGATTAAAAAATTTAAAAGAAAAAGAATGTTGCTATACGATAATTTTTAAGTCTAACCAAGTATGGGTATTGTTAGGTAGATATAGTACCAAAAATAGTTGCAGATTGTATTGTGCTTCCAGAAAGGAAGAAACTATAAAACAATAACTTGTTTTAAAACATTATCAACTTGAATTCATATAATTAGGTAAGTACATTGTATTATCTCTCCACGTTCTTTTTTCTTTTTCAATTAAAGAATGAGTATCAAACTTGAAACTTTACACAAAGTAGGTCTCAGGCCGACAATAATTTCACTAGATTACATACATACCGACAAATTCTACGTTCACTTTGACACAAGAGGGATTAGATTAGACACTGGCTTCCAACTTTACAAAATAAAAGATGATGATGAGCTTTCAACACCCATAAAAGTAGAGTGGAAGCCACCTTCAACCCCCTCATCTCCTCATCACCCCAGCCATACAAACGTAGAGGCTGTCCTTTGATTCCTGTACATCAACTGTAGGGGCCGCCCTTTCATCCTCATAGCTCCAAGTGTGGTGGCAACTTTGACCTTTGTAGAGGACACTCTGTTTGCTTTTTTATTTCATTTTTTGAATAGATATCATTCACAGATTCGAGGCCATATCGTGAATCACAGTTCTTTCTAAAGTATTTGTGTCCATTTGTTAAACAGTACAAATCATGCATGTTGCTGTTGATAAAAGGACTAAGACAAATATATGAGACCCATTAAATAGCCTTATACGACGGCAAAACTCTCAATGCAATTTGGACTTCTTATAGCTATGCCGGCCGCCGGACCTTTTGAATGATCACCACGACCTTTAGGGCATTGACCTGAGACCCAAGGGGTAGAAGAAAAGAAAAAAGGAAAAGAGAATGAACCTAGAAAATAGAGGGGAAGTGAACTTTCTCTTGGTAGTAGTGAAGGCCAAAAACTTACAAAAAAAAAACATAATTAATTCACTAAGCCTCTTATAATATTTTTATTTATTTATTTTAATATGCTTGATTCAAGCTCATAACTCCAATCCTAACATGTCATTAAGCCAATACTATTAGTTATCTATGACTTAAGTCTTGAATTCAACACATTATATCTTCAAACTTTTTTTACCTAACAAACGACTTTATCCTTCTTTATTAATAATATACTAAGATAAGTCTCAGGTTCGACACCTCATACCTTCAAACCTTTGTCGGGTTCAACATCTCATACCTTCAAACCTTTGTCTACCTACCAAGCAACTTTATCCTTTTTCATTAATGATACTTTATAATAGGAAATGAGGATTTGGGATTGAGATGGACAGAAAGAGACCATGGGAAAGATTGGCAGATATCATTATTTCGCATGATACAAAAGGAGAGCTGGTTCTGCAATATATGCTTCCGTTTTATCCACAGGATTCCTGCTGCATTGGGGATGGAGCAGATTGAAATATCCAATTACAGTGGAAAGCATCAGAGCCAGAAATTTTTGCAACCTAAGTTACTGATCTTCGGTGATTTGGACTTTACAGATAAATAGTGCATCTTTTGATGATATTTAATGAAATTCTGACTGTGAAGTTAGATTCCGACTGACAAGAAGTAACCACTTCAAGACAAAACAAAGAAATACGATTTTGTTTTACTTGTGGACAAAAAACGTTAGGCAATAGTACATTAAAGAACACCTAGGCAGAAAGAGCATCAAACAACGTTGAAAAGCGTCAGACCGCAGGGACACGAGGAGACATGCCCGTACAAAGATTTAGGAGGGACCGCTTGAAGAACACAGACAGGAAGGCTTACACCCGTGCACCAATGCCAGAACATTAAAGCTTATACTCCCAGGTGGTAGAGTGAAATCAACAGAACATTATAACTTTATGATACAATGCTAAAACTAATCAACTTCAGTTCTTATCAAAAAAGTATCTCTTAATAAGTCTTTTGATCTGGAATAACATCCTGAATAGAAACGATTCCATTTCCATGAGGCAACTAACTAGAAATCACATCATAGATTCGGCTGGTGCTGTGAGTGATTATGAATCTGATGGCTCTACTTGTTCCCCGTAAACAGGGCAAACCCCACCCCATCAGCGAAAAGAATAAGGTTGCTTGCCAAAACCTGTCATCTAGATTTTGGAATAATCAACACCTCTTCCAGTCTTGCCATCACAGCTCTCTTTTAGCTTCTGGATTGGGTTCTGCTGCTTGGACAGGGTTGCTTGTATCTTTTCGTATAATGCTGCCTTGAAGACCTCCTGCAACAGTTTTAAGCCGTCATAACAACAAAAAAAAAAAAGAGAAGTGGTTGAATTTCTACACTAGATGTTCCTCAGGCAGGACCCATAAATGACCAAGATCACCAATATTATATTAATCCAAAGAAGAGTGATGGTGGAAATCATGAAATGGTATCTTTCTGCAGGTGCTACAATGAACTGGTTTTAAGTGCCAGGTCAAAGCAAAAGTAATCATCATGTACACCTACATGGATTTTTGTTTTTTATTCTGCATCAAACACAACACCTCGGAAATAGCATCATCAAGCTAGAGGATAACCTGATGGTGTAGTCATTTGTTCCCCAGAGCCACCTCCATGATTAGAAACACCAGTCGCTGATAACCTACCGCGAAACTCCCGAGAAAGAGCTATGTTAAGAGCCATGCCTGCCTCACTGTCTCCACCGGGCATGTTACTTTCACCACCCAGCCTTGCATTAGATTTGGGCGAGTAGGTTGTTGACCAAGAGCCTCCATTAGACCCAGCTAAGGCCATTATGATGTCTGCCTGAAATATAAATATAAGGGAGCAATGTCAAGTCAAGTCATGCAGATGTAATTATTTTAGGTACTGTAACTGCATAGAATCCAATGACATGAGGACCTCAGTAAAATCCCAAAGAAACCAAGATGTACCAAATGTCCGTTGCATTGAGATGTTAATCTTAGTTTTTCTAGCTTTCAACTCAATACATTCTTGAGAAGTAGACTAAATTTGCATCTCATTCCAGTTTTTAACGCACTACATAATATTGCAAATTCTCTTAAACATAGACTCATCAAGGGATTTATATGGTTGATGATATTGAAAAAAACTTGTGAAAGCCAAAGAGCTATTTTGACTTTCGTTAGCAATACTGTGTTCTCATCATAGAAAAACTTTCATGTTCATTCAGTATCAGTTTATGAGAAATAACAAGTTAAGCCAACATATGTGTATTTCTTACAATCCTGAAGACATTGATTTGTAGATTTTATCAAATTGATACCCACCATACCATCGCATAAATTGACTTTAAATAGCAAGCCTTAGTCAGGTGATTATAGAAATCAATAAAACAAATTTCAGTATCCAATAAATACCAAGGAACCAAACAATTAGAAACCGGCAGAAAATGGCTGGTAAAACTTCTGCAACTTGCATGAAGAACTATCATTTCACTTATACAATTTTTAATAATAAAATTATGTATCTGGACCTACGGGATACCAAAAAAATTTCATCATGAGCATAATGAGTAGAACTACTACATTTAGGACTTCTATCAGGACCACCAAACTAGATAAATCAAGAGAACAAGAAGATTAACTAAATGCTACACTTGAACGTCAGTATATCAAGGTTGCTGACATTTTGCAAGCATAACACATTTTAGGAAAAGACTTGGATCCAATAACTAGTAAATGGATAAGCTATTCTTGGTCTTAACAGTGTCCAGTATCATGCCTCCTTAACATCTTGCAGCAGTAATCACGTTTGTGATTTTCATTTAAATTTAACACCTTCTGCACAGACACATTTGTAAAGCTTAAGAGTAAGTTTTGTTCCCACACATTCAGTGCCTTGGTTGGGTAGGGAATTCTTAGTGACAGCTGACAATAAGCACAACGAAGGGGTAGAGTTAGGAATGACATGGTTTGCGCATGAATCCTACACCAGTGACAGGGCCTTCCAGTTAACTGACGTTTATATCCTACGGTCATGTGTTTATGGTGGTGACTACAGTGTTGGAGATGTTTCAACTGGATACAACCGCCGTGCACCAAGCATGTTGCTGCAGCACCGAAGGTGCATAACATGCTGTGGTATTAGCTCATTGTTTTGTTGAAACCTGGGAACTCCTCATAAGAAGAATGCAGGCCCATATGTTTCCATCAAAACAATGAAGTACAAGCAGCTGTGCAAGTAACGACAGACACAACCATAAAAAAGGACCTTCCAGTAACTTCCACTTTTAATAATGGAGATACTGGATATGTCCTAGAAGGATTTATAAACAAATTTCCTCAAAAGGTTTGATACCATGGGCTTAGGTTTTGTTGTTACATGAAAATAACATACTCTAGCCAAAAAGAAACTTGCTCCTGGAATGTTTACCATGCTTGTTCAGTGTCATAGATGCTTTTCAAGATTGGAGACCTTTGGGCATATGCACATCAAAGTTACCATATAATCAATAGGCAAAGTAATTATGGATCTTTCTTAAAGCATAACAAATATTCATCCAATTCATTAGCAATTCCCACCATCACGTGTGAAGGCCTCAAATATCCAACACTAATGAGTTCAAATGCGCAAACCAAATAACTTCAACAAGCATTGAAATAATGAAAAACACAAACTGACTACTAAAGACATTTGACAAAAAGATATCGTTAACCAGTTGTATGCTGTTCTAACAATGAAGATCACCAATCCAAGCTCTTCCCGGTATTAGATTAGTGCTGCAGCTCTGTCCTCTAGTGACCAGATGTGCAAATTTCCATTAGAATAGTGACTCAACAGTGTTATTATCAGAGCCTAGGCAGGCCTGCTATAAAAACTAGAACAGATGATTACAGAGAATCAAAGAGATCGTCCAACAAGCATTTCCTAAAACAACTAGTAGTATGAGTGTCAGTGAGTTTCAGAAGCTGTCACCATTCTTCTATAAGCACAATTAGGTGCACATTGAGCTGTGCATTGCAAACTGCAGTTTAACTAACGTGAGGAAGAAGGGAAGCAAACTCATGAATCCAAGACAACATTTCTCAAAATGATTTAGCAGCAGATATAGGTCAATATGAAACTCATATTTGGAGGGAAGCAAACTTATGAATCCAAGACAACATCTCTCCAAATGATTTGGCAGCAGATATAGGTCAATATGAAACTCATATTTGGAAGGGAAGCAAACTCATGAATCGAAGACAACATTTCTCCAAATGATTTAGCAACAGATATGTAGGACAATTTGAAACTCATATTTGTCAGATGTTTTATGGATCTTGTTGCTGCTACATTTCAACGGACAATGGCAGGCGACTGTATAAGATAAAAGCCAAGTTAGCACCTATCAACTATCTACCTTTCCCAAATCATTCTTAACATAAACCAAGTAAGTCTTCATAAAGCAAGAACCATGATTCTATTCATCTAGGAGAAGGTAGAAACCTTGCTTAAAGCTTATTCATCTACCTGACAGTAGAAACCAGAAAACTTAAACAAAGATGCTCGCACTACTGGTAGAAAACCAGAAAACAAACCTTGTTGGGATGAACATCATCGAAAACATGAGCTTGACCGCCATAAAATATAGTCATCTGCCGACTAGCAGATGTTATCCCATGTCGACTGCAATCACAACATATACAAACACTTAGTATCAAGTATATCCTTCTTTCTCCATCCCCAAGGAAAAAGGCATATCTGATACAGAAAGAAGAATAAACTGCACTATCACATTTACCCGGGAGTAGCCAAAGATTCTGGCTCTAAAACATTAGCCCCAGACTTCCTGCTGTTGCCACTTGGCAGCACAGATGAAGTCCTCTCATTGGCACCACTGCTGGCATTGATTGAACTCAAAATTCCAGGGCCTTTAATTCCAGTTCTAGATCCCTCATCAGCAGCTGACTGGGAGATGCTTGAAGGACCAGCTGTGGCATCCCTGACCCTATTTGAAGGCACCTGATGCAGGATAGGTGCAAATTGACCCCCCCGTGGTGGGTACTGCACAGCAGGGCAAACATTCATAGATGGTGGCCATTCCCATTTGGACACATTAGCATCAGTTCTACTGCCACTGGGAGCTTGAAATACAACAGAAGCAGAACTTGGCCTCAGTGACTGCATGCCATGGAACACTTCATCATCATTGGACCTTCTATGCCGCTCCCCCCCAGCTCCATTCCGAAGTAACTAAGTGAACATGACTAGCAGTGTTAGTATATGAATCCATGCATGAGGATCTTTGGCTGGTTCAATAATGCAGAAACGTCTATCACTATTATCCACACCTTAATCAAATGTGAGTTCTCGTGAGAATCATGATCCAAGAGAGAATCTCTGGATGACCCCCCAAAAGCAGATTCAGGATTACTTCGCTTATTTCCCACTATTCTGTTACATATCTCTGGCCCAGAAATATCACTCCTTGGACCATAAAATGGAATCCCCTCGAGATGATTTCCAACCTGTCTTTCTATTAAAATTGATGAGAAAAAGGAATTAAACTTTAATTTAAAGTGTAAAGTCCCAAATCAGAACAAGATTAGACTTTCACAAATGTGATGCAGTTTCAGCAAAACATAGACAAGAAGTAGGTTTCAAGACTGGAAATGCCAGAAGTTGAGGTCAAAGATGGAAGCGATCAATTAAAAGAGAAAAAGAATAGAACAAAAGCAAAACAAAGCATGTGTATCATCATAACACGACGGCTAAGGAGCATAATTAGACTTTTCTCTTCATAACGAGAACAAGTTACCAAAGGAAATGAAGAATTGCCTACCATAAAAATTCAACATTTTTTTTTTTTTATCGATGCCGATCACACGAAGCAAAATTGCAAACGAAATACTAATCACCAAATACAAGTTTAACAGAGACGTTTACAAGAAATATCGAACATCGAATAAAGTAAATCCCCAAAGAAAAAACCGCAAAGCAATAGCAGCTAAATACGCCCGTGTAAGTAAAGCAGGGGAAGAGAGAGAGAGGACCTAGAAAGCAACCAACCCATCACTGACCTCACTAAATCAAACCCGCATCAAAGATAACCACCCAACTCTAAGAGAAGGAGAACGAGGGGGAGAGAGCTTCCAGTATCACCAGATGAAAACCACGACTATCCACATGATTACACAGACGCACAAGTACACCGCATATAACTAACTCGAAATAACCAAGAAGCTTTAGAAAAACCAACAATGTTTCAGCATTCTTGGATGACTCCGATAAACTAGAGAAAGAAAACGTATTGTAGACAACAAAGTAAGAAAATCACCAACCAAAGCAGCCAATATACACGGGAAAACATCTACTAAAGAAAACCCAGAATCCCAAACCACCTTCGAGTCAAGCAAAGAAAGGAAGTCAGAAGAAACAGCAGATGAAAATCAAAAACCAACCAGAGTCCGGCAAAGAGTAAAGTGCAGCAGAGAAGTGTGAGTGACTAACCGGAACCCAGATCAGAGGTGGTGGAGACGAGCCCACGCGCACCCCCAGAAGAAGCCCCCAGAGACGCAGAGGCGGAAGGCGAGTCGGCGGCTTTGGGGGCAAAACCTACAGGCGACTCAGCGGGCTTCTTCATGCCCAGAAAGTCGTGAAACATCGGGTTTGCTAGCTGTCGTTGTTGGCTTTGAGTCAAACTCTTACAACCAGTGTTGGTGTTGGCATTGTCGGGCATCGTGTGCTGCTGCGCCATTACTCGTACAGCCATTTCTTCTTCATCTCCATATCCCTCCTCTCCTGCACAGCTCTCCTCCTGCTCCAACTCGACAACCTCAGAAAAAGACAGCACGATTTTCCGAAAAGATGAGAAAAGAGCAAGAGATAGAGAGAGAGAGAGTGGAAGAGAGAGAGAGAGAATGAGAGAGAGACTGAGAGACACAGAGAATCAACAATCTTTGTAGAGAGAGAGAGAGAGAGAGAGAGAGAGAGAGAGAGCGCAGTAAAAAGCAAAAGGTTCTCTCCCTCTCTGTCTCTCTCCCTCGCTGTTGTGTGTGTTTTTCGTATTCGGAATAAATGTCGGGCGTGGCCTTGTTTGTGTGTTCTGTCTTTGGTAATTAATTAACTTCCCTTCTTCCTTATATAAATAATTGATATTCTCAAAATATTTGTTTCATAAATAGAAATACCTATTCATCTTTAATCATTGAATTTTAACTATTTTCCTAATTAATACACTTATCTTTCCTTCAACCTCGACTTTTTTATTATTTTTTATCTTATTAAATTAGACTAGACAATTTTTTGAAAATTCTTTTTAATTTTTCGGGTTATGCCCTAGTTGGGCAAAACTCATCTCCTTCGATAACGATAGAATACTTTTTTCAACGAATCCACTGTTTTTTTCAAAGTGTTGAAAAAATCACATGAATTGAATAAAAACATTAAAATTTTCATTTTTATATTTGTATGCGTACTTGTATTCCTTGCTTGGAATCTACATCATTTAGTTTGACGCATTGGTGTCTTTCTTAAGGTCCAAGGCTGTTATTGGCTTTTTGATCCATTTTTGATAACAGGTAATAAATAAAGAATAACTAAATCCAATTAAAATTGTGTAAGATCTTGATATATAGCTTATTAGAGTTATACTCAAAATTTGGTTTAAAAATGAATAAATACAATTATTTCAGTAGTTGTCTTAGATAAAAGATCTAATGACCAAAGTAAAACTATTATAAATATAATTTAATCTAATCTTATCAATGGTGTAGTTTGGTTTAACACCAGGTCGAATTACCCTATTTTAATAAATAAACTTAGTTTAAAGGACATTATCATCATTATGATAAAAACAAAAGACATAAATATGAAATCTAATTCTTATAACGTTTTAATAATTGAAAAAAAACTCATGAATTAATAAAACTATAAAATCTTTAAGTAAAAATCACAACACCTGTCACCTTTTATGAAAAGTGTTTAGACTTACCACACTAATTGACAGCACGTCAATCTTTCACCTATTTGGCTATGTTCTTCCATAATTAAGAATTTCATAAAAGCTTTGTACTTATTTCTTATCTTTGATATTTTTTGGAAAGACTTTAATTTTAGATAAAGCTAAAAAATATTTTTCACATGCAAGATAGAATATAAAATAATCATACTTTTTAGAGGAACAAACATAAGAATCCACCAATCCCCAAATTTGAGATTTTTTTTTTTTTTGAAAAAAAGAGGAACTTATTGGGGGACATAAAGGAGACACGTGGAGGAGGGGATTTGGTCCGGAGAACGTGGTGGAGGAGGCAGCGGTGGCCACAGATTTGGTGCACAGATTCTCTCTCTCTCAAGTACGTCTGTTGACTGATGCCACCATATCACACTTCCAACGATGCCCCGCCGCCCTTCCCACTTCCTATTTTTTGTCTTCTTTTTTTCTTCTTTCCAAAACTCTCCTTGGTATTCCTAAGATTACGGATTTACTACAGGCACTCAAGATGAATTAAAGATAAAATTGACTTTGTCCAAAAATTAGTTTTTTTGTTATTTTTTATTAAAGATAAAAGTCTCACAATAAAAATAAGAGATTTTTTAATAATATTTAAATTAAAAATATCAATACTTGAAATTTTTTAACATAATATTAGAATTTAATTAACTCTGTTATATTATAAGTGATCTTAAGCTTAGTGATATTCATAAATAGAAAATATGTGCAAGATAAATGGTTCACATTAGAAGATAAAATTCTTAACAAAAAATTGACTTTTCAACTTTTTGAATAATCTTTGGGCTTCCTGCTATTTTTGAAGGAAATATATGTTTATATGTGTTTTTTATAAAGTGAATGAAATGTATTAAGTTAGTTTATGTAATTTACTTTTTGAACAAAATACAATAGACCCCCCCTTTTTTTTTAATAAAACCATGAAGGATCCTTAATTGACAAAGATAGTAAGTGATAAATAAATATTTTAACTAAAAATTTAGTGTTATTACATGAAGATATAAATGAAAAGTTTGATTTGGCATCCTTTCTTGTTTTTTTAAGAAATAGATAGAGACTAGCATATATAAACTAATGTATTGTTCGTACCTCCCTAACCTAACAGAACATACACGTATACATAGCAATTGCCACATAAAAATTAAGATTATATGGACCTGATTATCCATTATCTTTGTCTTAAGTATCAAAATCTTCATCGAATCACAAGCATTGTCCTTGAAAGATAACAGCAAGTGGACCTTATCACCAATTCAATATCTCTCAGATACAGTCATGCTCGTAATAATAGAGCATGGGAGTACTTAGATTCTTCTGCTCCAAACAAAGATTAACGTCTTACGAGAGCTTGCTCGTCACCTCCACATTTTGGCTCGCCTGGACCCCTCCTCCCCCCTCTGGGCATGGCAAATCCAATACATATTGCTTGTCTAGACAATATGTCAACAAAGCCATAAATACATAGGACTTCCCATGGCCTTTTTTTTCAACGCTACTAGACATAATTATGACTCAGTGATTGAATCTTAATTTCTCAGCCACTGGCTGCAACATCCCTAGTATCGTAGTAGGTACTTGCTGCTTTCTCACCATGATTTAACACTAAAAATTACTGTTCAACACTAACAACATTCATCAAACGTATACTTGATGCAGGCCCCGGGAATTATTAGGGCATCACATCGTTGGATTGGATTCTCTCCCACTGCACGCCACGCGTTCACCAATGGTGTTGGAGAAATGGACAACGCACAGTGCCTTGTCTGATACATGAGAATCTTCGTTACTGGCTTTTTTGCCTTTTTTTGGTCAATTGTGTGACAGGCAAAAAAGGCATGAGTGTTGCGTACGGGGTAAGTTTCACAAGTTGCCCAATCCTCTTCGATGCCTTTCTATGGTATATGGAATTTTCCAACTCTGCATTGTTTGGCACGAAAGAAGCACCGAGGATCTGAAATTATGAACAAATAAGGATGCTTGATTAGAACACGGAGTTTCTCATAATTCTGAACCAAGCTTTCTTACCCAGAAATGCTCAACATCAAAGATTTTCCTTCTCATCAGATTCTAATAGCTATTTACGCCTTTGTGGCCCCGGTGACATCGGGATAGAAAGGCTGGCAGTGGGCAACTTGGCAAGGGGGAAGTTTCCTAATCCATGTCAATGCAATCAGATGCAGCTATCCTATCCAACAAAATCTTCACCAGTGAGACCAGTCTCTTTTTGGCCACCACTGTCGATAGGACTCAATCAATGTCCCATCAGTACTCGTTTTGTATGCACCGTTAATGTGGGTCAAAAAACTCTGGAATTCCCAATTGAAAATCCTAAATACATCAAAAACTTACTTTCTATTGTTTCTTCAATTCAGAGTTCCCAAAACTTGGCCTGCATAAGCTTAGAGGTTAATAATTAGAGTTCAATAGCTTGGTTTCAGCCGCCAACAGGATGTGTGGATGTCACGGACTTTAAGTTCCATCCCAAAAGGTCAACCTTAATTAGGAAGAATAGTCAGTTTTCTTATATGACTTGATCATTCCAGAAAATAAAGTCCGTTACATGAAAGCTGGATAAGCTTTAAACACATAAAAAAGAGTCTTCCCAATTTAATATCTAAGCTCATCTTGTCGCATGTGCAATCATAGAGTTCTTTACTCCTTGTGCTGGCCCTTACTTTCCGAGTGCTTGTAGATTAATTTATTTTTCGCTTTTTTCTTTAATTTCCTCTATCAACTGGCTTGCACTTGATATGACATTCTTCGACCAATTCCGACACTTAACAAGTTCTCTCGGATCTGCACAAGTCTTTAACAAATCAGACATTGCTTCAGCTTTCCGCATTATAGATGTTCTCCTTGCACGTGATGGATCTTCCTCCCCACCATATGTATTTGGCAGCTTCCTCGAATGAGGCACCGAGGACATCAGGTCCCGTAGTTTCTGTGCAATTTCATTCATTCCATGTTTCTTTAATTCACTATTCATTCTCTGAAAGTAAGATACTGAGGAACTATGCCCCTCCGAATCATGTCCTCAAACTCCGCAAAAGCCTCTTCAAATCTATGCACTCTGCAAAGCAAATGAATCAACATAGTGCTTGTGGCTAAGTCCATATCAAAACCCCTGGCTTTCATTTCCTCACTAACTTGAACTGCCAAGTCCAATCTCTCCTCTTCACACAACATTTTCATCAAGAGATGGTAAGTAAGACGATCTGGGGTATAACCAGATTCAATCATCTTGGTATAAAGGTTCATCGCCTCCTCAATCTTCCCGTGTTTAGAGAAGTGCCGAAAGAAATAGTTGTATGTTGTAGGAGTTGGCAGAAAGCCCCTACTTGTCATCATCTTCAGGATCTTACTAGCCCCTACAAGATCTCCTCCTTTACAGTAACCCTTCACCAAAGAATTGTATGTCGAGATGCTGGGTCCTGATTCTAAAACCGAAAACCGCTCCAACATCCGCATTGCCTCCTTAAACCTCCCGGCTTCTCCTAGTGCATCAATTATTGGATTATAAACAATCGCATTCGGCTCGATTCCTTCCCCCCTCATCTCATGCACCAACTCAATTGCCCTTTCAGCACGACGCATCCTGCAATATCCTTCCACAAGAGTGCCATATGTCACAACACTTGGTTTGACATCATCCATTTTCATCTTCTCCCAAAGCCGCTCTGCCTGTTTGAGCAACCTTGATCGAAACCACCCATTCAACAGTATATTATAAACCCGTAGTGATGGAACCCAATCCGCGTCCACCTTCCGTCTCTGTTCTAGATATGCTGAGGCTGCCTTCACATGCCCCTCCTTACAAAGGGAGTCCAACAAAATCTCAAACAAGCTCATCTCTGAATCTGAACCACGAATTGGGTCTAAATCGCATGCAAATTCAAATGTCCGTACCGCAGATTGGGTCATACCTACAGAATTTTACCATATATTAGAATCATAAATCTGACAGCCAAAAGTCAAGTTCCAAAATCAAACACCAAGAAGCCTCAATTAGATGTTATTCAGATGTGTTCCCATTCAAATCACAAGTAAGTACCAAACTTTCAACCAATATTGAATGCAAATTCGGGCTCCTCATTCAAATTACATGTCAATTGAAAAACCCAAATGCAAGACCTTAATTCTAAAAACTGATTCGATGCTCATCTCCAATTACATCAAAATTTTAAATTTTTTGATTCATAAACGTCATTCAAGTGATTTGCAGAGTTCAATCTTGTTATTACCTGCTCGATTGTAACGTCTGATCATAATGGCAAATGTGTCCCCAGAAACCAAAGCACGCTGTTCCTCGTCTCGACTAATTCGGTCAAGAACCAGCGACCACGCGGAATCGAACTGCTTGGATTTCGCGAGTAAATTGATCATGGAGTTGAAGAGCGCCGCGGAGCATTGAAACCCTGGCTGCTTCTCCGCCCAAACAAAAAGCGTGTGCAGCAATTTGGGGAAGAATCAAAACGGTCGAACACGACCTGTAGCAGAGAAGAGTCCGGCTGGATCCCCGCCCGGTCGAGCGCACCCTCCAGACATGGACCGGGAGAGATGTTAGGGTCTGCAAGCAGGCCAGAAATGGCGGAGAAATCATTTTCCAAAGTATTAGGGTTCGAGCTGGGGCTGGGGCTCGGGTTTGGGGGCGGTGGAGAGCCGTGTGGACTGGGCAGTGCAGACCATTTGATGAGGGGGTTGCCCGGAACCGACAGCCATGACTGGTCGGAGTAGAAACGGTGAAGATGGGTTTGTAGGAAAGGATTCCAATTTGGTTTGAAGAGGAAATGACGCAGAGGAACCAGGAAACGGCAAGGTCCGGGCAAGGTCATTACAGAAAGAGCTTACTGTGAACTGTCCAGGAGGCAGAAAGGCTTGGCAATTTTGTTCAGGAAGGACCCTATTAGGACGAAAGTTTCAATTTCTGAGGTCTTAGAGAGAGGCGACAATGAACTTCTCGCCTTTATAAGTTCAAAAAATCCTTAAAACTATACATCAAAATCTCTATTCTAAAATTTTCTTTTTCATAAATCCTCATATTTACTTCAAGGCGATGAAAAATATTTATATAAATTTAGACTCGAGCTATTTTGAACTGTTTTAAAAGAATAAAAATATTTCTTCTAATAATATGAATTTTGTAGTAACCATATTGCGTAGAACAAAAATCTTACATCAAGCAATAAGACTCTTGACATAAAACTTTAAAAGGAAAAGTTCTTTAATCTCTAAGTTAGTTTTTGAGTGAAGCCTTAGACCTTCAAACATGGTATTAGAATTGAATTTATTTCATTTTGTATGACCTTGAGTTTAACGACAATTGTTGTGCATAATAATATATATGTATAATAAAAATTTTACATCAAAAACATGATTATCTAATATTTAAACTAACTTTTAGATTAGGTATTAGACTTTCTCACAATCATCCTATCAAATTTCTTAGTGTTTTTACCCTATAATTATACCTCCCTCGTCCCTTGCCTAAACACTAAATACATTTCTTCATCAAGTTAACAAAAATCTAAATTTTAGGCAAAAGAAAAAAATTAACTAGTCCTTCTAGAAAGATATTTTACAATTTTTTTTAACATTCTTGTATAAATATATTGATCATAACTTGGAAGTTTAAGTTCAAATCACCGTTATCCTTAGAGGAATTTTATTTAAACTTAAGAAATTTTTTTATTCATCTTAATGCTACCCTGGTTTCTTTTATTTGAACTAACTTCCATTCTAAATAAAAATTGAACGATAAAATTGAAAAAAAAAAAAAGATCAAAATGAAGAGCTAAGCCCATAGATTTGAACTCATAAAATATGCAAATTTAATTGTCTATACTTTTTTTCATCATGTACTTCTGTAAATTATTTAGTTGCTATTTTTTTACTATGTAATAACCCAAAATAAGTCGAGAAGCACTTATTTCAGTAGTCAGTAAATACAACTTAAATTCGACACCCATGAAAAATGTGAGTTGTAAAAATTTTTAAGAAAGTAAAAATAAATAAAACATCGTTTTCATATCGTGTCGAGAAGCTTAGCTTGTCTTAGACTCGCGGCGGCCACGTCGCCTTAACCATTTTAAGGTCGTCGCGACATGAGAATCTAATCAACTCTAGAAGCTCGCTTGAAAATCGAGTAGGAAAACAATGGCTTCCCTGAGCTTCACAGCCATGTCGCTCCGGCCACCGGATCTCTCTCCCGGTACGGGCAACCGTAGGAACGCCGTTAATCACCACCTCAGACAGAAACACCGCACAGTCTCGTTCGCCGCGAGCTCACCGGAAGAGACGTCGCCGGCTCCACCGCCCGAAATTGAGCTCGAGTTCATCGGGGTGCATTTCACATTCTTTTTTCTGTTCCGAGTTATCGAATCTGAATTAGATAAACCAATTCTGACCACTTGATTGTGGTGGTGACAGCCGAAGCCAGGGAACGACGGGTCGTACCCGGTGGAGAGAGCCCAAGCAATCAGTGGAGAGAAGCTGCTGAGGAACGTCATGTTGGATAACAAGATTGAGCTCTATGCCACGTATGTAAGTCCTTTTCTTTATTTACGCAGTAGCCACTCTTCATTTATTATTTTTTATCTACCTATTATTCCCTAAACTAAGCATTAAATTATCACTCACTAATTTTTATCCTTTTTTTTTTTTAAACAAACCCTTTTGTGATTTATTTTTTGTGGCAAAAACACTCATTTTAATTTCTTTTTTTACACCAATTTTAACATGTCCTCTTATCACTAACATAGATTTTGATCTATAATAAGAATAACACACACCCTCACAAAACTAAATTAGATTGGAGGTTTCATAATACCTTTTAAACAAATTAATTTCTACTTAAAACTGGCTTATAAGTTAAATATTTTATGTAAAGGTTGACAAACTATTTAGGGTGGTGATAAGTTATGTCCAATTACCTACAATTACTGCAACGAGGTGAAGGTGCATGAAACTCACGAGGGTCAAATTAGGAAGTGCATGGTTTCAATTTCAAGTTTTGTATTAGAAATGTGGGAGTGGAAGCTTGATAGTAACTGTTAATTACAATATATAATAATTCACAAGTGTATCTCAAAAGATAAGTGAAGACTAGTGCCGTCTTTGGCGCTACCAAATTGATGTATACTTTTCCTCTTCAATCGTGATTGCCTATGACGGTGATTCCATACAATGGTGGCTGTCTATTTTGCCGACAGTTTGATTGAGCTGATATGTATATTTTACTCTTATTCTAAATTATCCAATTTGAAAGATGGTGGTCACGTTTTGTTAGGGAAAAGTGATGAATTGTGGTGGTGGTGGAAGTTGTGGAACTTGTATTGTGGAGGTATGATTCTAACATTCTATCTAACACTTCATGTTTTTCTTTGGTTTCTTAAGATAAGGCATTTAAGGTGCTATGAGATTATGGTGGAGAAGATCATTTCTCAAAAATTGGTTTGGTTAGGTAGTGTGTAAAGAAAGTTTTTTATCATGTTTTTTGTTTTAAATAAAATCTTCAAATAACACAAGCCAAATCATTCTTAAAATGCATTTTCAAAGTCACCGTGGGCTATAGGATTCATGTATAGGATGTCTTCTTGAATATGGGTTTTGATATCATATAAAAAATTATCTTTTTTAAAACCGGTTTTGTGTTTATTATTTTGAAAAAGATTCTCTAATATAATTTAAGCATGATATGAAGCATACCATTCTCTAGATAATGTTTTTTCCTTTATGATTTAGAACTTTGTTATCCAATATTCTTTCATGGTCTAGGCTCGGTCCTAGTATTGCTGCTAAGATATGGACTTGGGCTTGATTCATGGTATCAAAGTCCGTCTTTCTTCTATATGTTCTAACTCAATTTCACAAATGGACTAGTCCTTCACAAGCAGAAAGACTGAGCTTGGACCACAAGAATTTTTTTTTTTTTTTTTTTAAGATTTAGTAGACTACAATAAAATATTAGATAATAAAGTTTCACATCAAAATTAAAGACACTTGTAATATGTTTTATAAACTTGAACAATCACTCTCCTCAATACTGTTGACACATTGTGAATGGTGATTTTTTTTTTCCTAATTAAATGCAACATTTCATTGTTCATCATTGTGCAGATTATCGATGGAAAGGATCTTTTAAATGAAAGAACAGATACAGAGGTCCGGTATCTAAAGAAGGCAAGCTTTCTCTCTCCCCTCTCCCTAATGGAAATGCCTCTTGTAAACCCTCCCAGGCTCTCATGCTTCTTCAATGCTGATATGTTATTGAACTAAATGCAAATGATCAGTAAAAGGTAATAAAGGTGTTAATCATCAATAGTTAAGGCTTCTTTATTAAAGTTCAGTGTAAATTTAATCTCCGGTATGGGAAGATCTGCTTCTTTGTTCATCACGTGAATTCAAAATGGCTAATTTAGGAGTTATTCTGTACAGAAACCGGAATCCTGGAGGCTTGCTTGTCAAACTATTGTGGGAAACAAGGAAAATTCTGGCAAGGTACTTTCCAAAACAACTATATTCTTCTTTAGTTGCTACTTGGTTTCTGTTTTGCATTTATTTGCCTTCTTTTTACTTTTCGCAAAATGCTAACAATAATTAAGTTTTTCTGAAATGAGGGTACAATGTGATTTTGCACTTAAAGAGTTAAGAGCTAAGAATTTGTGTCTGATTGTTGTTTGTAGGTAGTAGTTCAGAGGATTCCCCAGAGGAAGAAGTAATCCGGTGTCAACGCCATCCATTAATGAAAGCAAAGATTTATTGCGAGAATTGAGGGATCATTTCCCTAAAAACATGTTTAGGTTCAAACAGACAGCTAGGGTTGTAGAATTCTTAACTTGAACTTGAAAATGATTAGTGAAATATGCTCATAAATTCATATATCTCCATTCAAGTTTTACTACTTATTAGACATTGCTTTATAATGTATTTATATCTATAAGAGTACGTGGAGAGTTTTTTTAATTTAATTTTTTTAATATTACAATACATGTACCCAACTCATACATAATATTAAATTTTAAATCTCATGGTTGAAGTTTCTATCAGTTTACTGTTAAGCTAGCTGACTAAGCGTAAAAATATGTGAAAAATTTACATTCCTTTTAAGATACAATAAAATTATTTATATGATTTCTTTCCAATATTATTGTAAATTTCATTTTCTAACAGTTGTCCCTATGAATGGATCTGTTAGTTAATAATGATGATGAAGCCTCCAAATGAGATTCTTGACTTGCTATTTCCAGAACACAAGTATTGAGGCAGCCGTGGAGTAAGAATACGAGTCAAAAGCTTTAGATTAGTTTGTGCATTTTGCCATTTGAAAAGCTTTCAGGTGAGAGTTCCATCATTCGATGTCAGATTCAAGCTTCTCGAGGCTAACTTCCTTGCTACGTTTGAGGAGAGCGAAAGGTTGTTCACATTGTTTACCATTGGTTTCAGATGCAGTCAGGTTCCAATCTAGGCTGGAAATTAGGAGATAAACCTTATCTGATAGCACTTATTTTGGCTGGAATTTTACAAGTAACTTCCATCTTATATATAGTGGTTAACATAACTGGTTTTCTTAGTTTAGAGCCTAAAGCCAACAAATCAACAAGAATACAACAATTACTTTTATAAATAATTTTTTATAAAAATAGAAAACAGAAAAATCAAAGTACTGTACTTTGAAAAACTGCTTTCTATGATCCAAAACTCGGCAGGTAAATCTAGAGGAGTGTCTTTTACCGAGTCAGAAGAAACATTAAATAGCAAACCTGCCAGTTTCTAGTTTGAAAAACGAATGAAGGAGGGAAAGTTCCTTCTGCTTTTACTTGTCCAGAACAACTGTTTTTAACCTTGTCTTTAACAGGAATCAGTGACGGTGGGGGCCGTAGCAAGTGCCTGGTAAGGGCCCGACCGACGGAGCCGTGCCTGAGACAGCCGTAAAGAGGCTGCAGGTTTCTGCTTTTGCATTTGTTTAGCTGCGACTGATAGGGACCAAACTGTGCAATAATCAGAGTGCTTCTAACGAGCTCCCAGAAAGAATTGCGTTGCCCAAGGCCCTCAGTCAACAAGAAGCACATGCCAAAGCTAACAACTAAACATTACAATAATGAGTTGGTCAGAACTTGCCTCATGCGTAACGACTAATTTTCTCATTTAAAATTGGGTCGGTTGAGAAATTTGAATATATAAAAAGAATCAATGCTCCACCTCACTACTTTTTTTTATCAAAACATTCTTATTTAACTTAATAGAAGAACATCTATTTCATTCAAATGTTACTAAATTGGCTCATTGAGATGTAGTCACCAAGCATCTTTTTGGGATTTTTTTATTTTTTTCAGAGAACATAAATGATACCTGATAAATTTTATTAATATCAATAAAATTAGGTGTAATAATCATATCTTGATAAAAATGCATTTCAATTAAGGCCATTAAATAAAGTTTGATAAAATTTTGGGTCATTAAAAAAAAATAAAAAAATGTTACTGAAATGTTGGGAGTTACGCAATCATCCAATTTTGACATCTTTCACCAATCACCTTTGTGGATGGGCCAGTGGTCTCCCAAGGAGCCTCTTAGTTTCAGAGTCATGGAAAGTAAGTGGCTTTTGGGTGCTTTGCGTCTGTTGTTGTGAGATGGGTCAGTAGGGACGGTGGGACAAATTTGGTTAAAAAGGTCTGCATAAAATTTCCAAGTGCATTATCCTTATCCTTACATTGAATTTGTGCAGTGGGGAAGCCTCAAGAAAAAGTACCTATGCTTGCTATTCCACTCATCTTTCCGGCTTTATAACGCTCCATTTCTTGCTTTTCCAATTCATAGTTGTTAGCCCACATGAACTTTCTTGTCCGATTAGGTAGTGTTTAGGCTTGGCTTCCATATTCGTCCAAGAATTAGGAAGTTTTAGGGGTTTGTTTTGCTTTTAGAATTTGAAAACCAAAGCCTAACATGTTGACAAACCGCACACAGATGATGATTTTGAAACCAAGACAGATCCTAGTGTAGAAAGTTCTCTGTCCTTCACAATCATTCTGTCCCTTAAACAAATATGCCAAGGATTCTTAACAAATATGCCAAGCATGTGATAAGAGGGAGCGTATGCCATGTCTTTGGCTCCTGTAAAGCTGAGATATGTTTCTTTTTTTCTTTTTTTTTTTAGCAGATCCAGATCTTCTTTAATTTTAAAATTACAGCATTAAGGGTTGAAGCTCACATGATTCACCCACTCAAATTCCAATAATGTACTGCTTTCAATGGCCTACCTATTCAGATCGGTTGGGTCCCTGAGGAAACTGGCCTTTCCCAGAACCTTACCAGCAGAAGCTTCTGGCCCACAGCTCTTTACTTAGGGTCATGAACCCTACACATCCGTCCTATTATGATGGCTGGTTCAGGAACTGGTCCTACTCTCAGCGCCCTTTCCCAAACAGCAAATTCAAAAAGGAAAATCATGAGAAAACAAAAAGGCACCATTTGCCCTCTGGGAGGTCAAACACATGATACAGCAACCGTTTTCTCTTTTCAAACACTTTCTTGAATGTTCCGAGTTCCTGATTCCCAATTTGAACCCGAAAAAGATTGATAACCCAAAACAGTGATGTGAAAAAGAAGGCGGATTGGGACTTTAATCTTTAGCAAAAGCCAAAAGCCAATCTTTTAAATCTGGAATTACAAGCACGATTTGATTGAACCAGCCAATCCCTCGTTGATTATGAGAGAGGAAGATGATAATTAATGTTGAAGATACCCAAGTGATGATTGAGGAGTGCTGGACTAAAAAATTGGCTTAAAATTGGATGATATTCAACGGTCTACAGCCAAAATAGACACAGTACATCTTGGATTTTGAATTTGGTTTGAGACCACAATTCAAATTTCGATTACAACAATGCATGTGCATGTTGCTTCACGATTATGCTTGTATAGAATATGTGTTAATTATTAAATGCAATGAAGGTTCCTATTAGCAGCACTTGGGACTTTTACATGCCCTTGAAAATCTTTCATTTGAACTCCTGGAGGTGTATCATGATTATTCTCCATAATTCTAATTTTATAGAAAATTGATGTGGACAAAATTTCAAAGTTTTTACTTGAACTACTAATTCGACTCGTACCAATAATCTAAGATTAAATTGATGTCATCAAATTTTGGAGTTTTATTGGGTAAAAAGATGATTTGTCCATTTGGGAAGTCTAGTACTTGAAAATCTAAAAAATGGCTTGACATTAATTCCTCATGATATTTTCTCCTTTTTGTATGAAACATTTTGAGTTGTCATATTATCCAAAAAATCCAATTTGCAATCTTCATTAACCAAAAGTATATGTAGACAATAAGTAGCAAGAAAAAATCAAATATTTTGTAGATAACAATAATAAAAACTCACCCACAAACCCCTCATAAGATTATATTAGTTAATGTACAAGACAAATTCACCTACTAAAGTTATTCATAACCTAAAATAGTGGATTAATTAGAAGATTGTGATCTTAATTAGAAAAAGTTAAATAATGCACCCATTGGAAATTATAATCAAATTTGAAGGCATTTTTTAATTGTAAGTGTTGTTGATTAACTATGACTCAAAAAATAAATATAACAATAGGTGTAATAAATTACACAATAATAGCATCTTAAACTAAAAATAGATTTAAAAGTTAAATATAAATTAATTTCAAGCAATTTAGAAAGAACTTGAAGGAGCAATTGGAATTTTTTATTATTATTTCAAATTTCATCAATCTAATCAAAAGTATATTCTAACATGGCAATACTTAATTTGGCAAGGAAGAATGCACCTAACTATGCAAGTATGCAATTTCAGTGCTTTTGGGGAGCTAGTCAGATCCTTGATTGGCAAGTTCACCTTGTCAAGGGTTCGAATCCCTTCCCCTTCTTATGTGTGTGAGTAAAAAAAAAAAAAGAATACCAATATTAAAGTGCAAGATCAAATTCATCAAAATTATGTCAATTGAGAGAAAACAAAAGAGGAAAATGGTTTCTGGATCAATATTTCACTAGTAAGACTGTTAATAAAGAATATCAAGATCTTAAGTTTGACATTCTTGCTTAGAAAGAAAAAAGAGAGAGTAAAGAAACATGCAAGAGGGCCGATCCAAAAACAATTCAAAAGAACTGGGGCATGACTAAAAATCATAGAAGCAATAAGCGCAGTAGTGCAAATAACAAACAATAACCATTTGGAATTTGGAAGTTCAAACTGTACGCTGTCCCGCCCACGCTCCGCCTATATCCATGAACACTCTCTCTCCTTCACTCTCCTTGTGGACTCTCCTCTTCCTCTGAAGTTCCGAGCTTCCCAAGGCTGCCATTGAAGCTCTCGGAGCTCCCTGTAACACTGTAAGCTCAGAGCTCTCCGGCATTCTCTTCCACGCACCTCTTGTTCCTTTTTTGGTATTTTTTATTTATTATTTCAAATCGCTTGAATTTTGTGATGCTGGAGCTATGTTGTTTTGGATTTGGATCTACGTAGAGTCTCAGTTCTGTGGAAACTCTTTGAATGTTTTTCATTCTTCAGTTTCATGGCACAGATCTGTGATGGAGACTCTTGTTCTCTCTCTCTTTTCTGGTTTTTTCATATCTTTACTTTCCTTTTTCTTCCTGTTTGTTTGAAATCTTTACGGGTTTCGCCGCACCGTTCGACATTTGATTTCTCTCGTCCTGGGAGAATGTACCCAAAAACTTGGGGTGAGATGGTTTCAATCCGGTGCTTTTCGTCTCGTTTAGAGTGGCGTATATGAAACTTTTAGGCGTTAGTCGAGAACTTTTTGACCCGTAAGGGTTTCGGATGGTTTTAAGATCTCCGCTGCCCCGTGAGAAATTGTTCGAAGCAAAAAACAGGATTAAACGAATTCGTTTTTTTTTTTTTTTTTCCTTCGCTTCTTAAACATTTTTAAGGAACTCGACGATGTTCTATTTTTTTTTAAGGAAATTCTTTGGTTAATTGGAAGATTTTCATTTTCTATTATTTTCCTCAGGTTGCATCAGCTACCAAACAGAGGATTTAGAGTAATGACGAGCTGAAATAATATGCACTAAGGTAACCTTTCTGTAGATCACGGGTTCTGTTATTCTGATAAACTGAAATTTGAAACTATTTTTCTCTTTGGTTTTGCTTCATACAAAGAAGAGAGTGGCTTCTTTCTAATTTAAATTCTTGAAGAACTGAGCCCTCAGTTATGGTGGAGTAAAGGTACCTTAAATTTGCTTAGAGAAGGGAAAAGAATGTTGGGAACCCAGCTTTGATTCTTCGAAACTACTAATGTTTAACACGTGTATGCATTGGAATGTCCACCAAGTGTTTGCTTGCAATTCAGATTTTAAATTTTTGCATAATATGAAGTCTCCGCTAATGGGAGTAAATGCACCTTGAATTTATTATAAAGAAGGGAAAAAACAATCGCATACTAATCTTGATATGTTGAAACTGTGCATTCACTGCGTTCGCATGTGCACTATGTGTTCAAACTATTTCTGCAAAGGCTTTGTCAAGTTGAAGCCTGCGCTGCTTGGTTTCAAGGGACAAATTAAATTGTATCTTTACCTGGGGTTTTCCGGCTTGTAGTCCTGCTGCTTATTCCTGGTATCTTGCAATGAATTGATTGTAGGAGTGCAGGTTTGATGCAGAAGGTTTCACTCTGAAGTCGTGCATTGCTCTTTCACAAGGCATGCAAATATGAATAAAGAAAATATAACTGATGTTAATGTTGAAGAACCCACAGTTCGAGTCACTCGAGCAAGAGCAAAAGCCTTGGGCTTATCAGGAGCGAAATTTCCTTCCTCCAAACCTTCCTTTAAGCAAGATCATAAGCATGCTCCTCGGTCAAAGTTCAAGAGAGCGGCATCTGATGAGAACAAAGCTTCCATGGCAGCCCCTGCTGGCATACAGCATAAGAGAAGGGCAGTGCTTGCGGATGTGACTAACATCTCTTCTCAAAGTTTATGCATGAACCGTACTCATGGATCAAAAATTCAGGTAACGATTCATCACCCTTTCGTCTGTGACTTTTATGCCAATGTCAAAGTAGCCATAATTTTTGGATTTTGTTTCAGTAACTTCCAATTTTTTAAATGTTTTTATGGTATTCTCGGTTGTATTACGTTGTAGTGGTAGGATTTTGTTGAGTTCCATGTACCAGGTCAATTTAGACTATATAAGCAACATCGGGTACTCAATCTGTAACTAAGTATCTTAGAATATCATATTGAGGTGACTAGCCAATCCTTGAATTTTGACATTTACAGTTACACACATTTAAAATGATGAAATGATGCAGAGTTGATTAGCCGCTTCTTGGACTTCGAAAGTATGATTTCCCACATTTAAAAATCAAGAGACAGTTTTTCTTGACAACAATCATATAAGCAACTGTATTATCTGTACTTGGTCACTGGCTGCAAAATATATCAGTACTTGCTATGTCATCTGAACTTAGTGTCGTTGACATTGCTGGTTAATAGACTAGCAAGCAGGGTAGAAGAGGTCCTGGAGAGAAGAATGATAAACAGGTTGCAAGAGTCACTCGAGAGATTTCACCCATGCAACTGGACGCAAAAGCAAAGTTAGCTGAAGAGTTGTCAAAAATAACTGTGGTGGAATCACAAGAGATCAACATGCCAGTTAATTTAGAAGAGGAAGGGCCCAAGGAGCAAAACATAAGTGTTAGCATGAGGGATTGTACTTCCAGAAAACTTTCTGGAGTCCAAAATTCTCAAGAGAAAGGTTCGTTTTCTGTTACAAGCTTCTGTCTTAGGATGCAACAATTCATAAATATACTAACTGACAACTGTGCAGTAACTTTAATGCCTCTAATTTGCAACTTATAAGTTTTATAGATGATATGAAAGTTGCATACTGATGGTTCTGGTGGTCAAATGTTCATGTGGTTGCATTATTCTTTTGATCTATGTTTTGGTGGAGAAAAACTATCAAGAATTAAGAAAATGATATTACTTGTTGGTCAGAAACATGTTTCTAGTTCTTGTCGTTCTGTTTCTTATGTTAAGTTTTCTGTGATGCTCTTTTGATTAAATAATGCAGGAGACACGGACTGCGAGGAATCAGGAACGTTAAGTGGCCCAGACATTTTGGATATTGATTCAAAGTTAAAAGATCCTATAGCTTGCAGCTCGTATGCCTCTGATATTTACAATAATTTACAAGTTGTAGAGGTTTGTATTGCAACTATTCATTTTAAGTTCACTTATTGCTCTTGCTATTTTCTATGCTTAATTGCAGATTTCGCCAGTTGCGTATTTTAACATATTGTCATATAAATTGCTATTTTTTCCATTGTTGAAAAGTGTCCTTAGTGTTGGCTGTAATTTGTACTACTTCATCATCAGGTTTCTTGAAAATTTTAACGACACTTGTGAGTGATATCTCATCCATCAGTGATACAAAACAGGGTTCCTGATGTCTTTATATTAGCTTTTTGGTTCAAAACTCAACATTTCACTGTCAAATGTTCTTGGAAAAGTAGAGGGAATAAGTGAAATATGCTAACTCATTGTGAAAAATCTCTTTCCTCAGCTTGGTTGTAGGCCATCAACTGATTACATGGAAAAGTTGCAGCAAGACATTACTCCAAGCATGCGAGGAATTCTGATTGATTGGCTAGTGGAGGCAAGTCAACATCCAAATTGATCTAACAAGCTCGTCATGCTTTTTCCTTTTATTTCATTTAGAAAAGCTAAGCCTTAAAAATGAAAAAACTTCTCAATTCTTTTCTAACTAACTGCCCCCATTTTCTAGTGCTGAACAGCAAAAATGATACTCGTAGTGTCGTTTGTTTTATCCATTCTTCAATTAATTTAGAAGGATCCTTTTATGGTTGTCCACTACCCATTACCTCATTTATTTTCATATTTGTTAGCTTGCACATCTTTTTTTAAAATAAAAGATTTCAAATTTTGTCATTTTGCACTCTTTGAGAAAATTTCAATGCATAGGTATGTACATTGGATTGATATTTTTACAATTATTGTGTTGCAAATGTATTGTTCTATTTCACCTTCAAAGATTATCTTTTGTCTTATCTATAGCTAGAGAAAAAGATTGGACATTTGTTGTTAAAATTTGGTTAATTTCTTAATTAAATGTTCAATTAATTTGTTTGTCTGCCTTTATTATTTTTTTTTTCCAGGTCTGTGAAGAATATAAGCTTGTTCCTGATACACTTTACCTCACAGTAAATCTCATCGACCGGTTCCTCTCTAAAAATTACATAGAAAAAACACGACTCCAATTGCTTGGTGTCACTTGCATGTTAATCTCCTCGTAAGTTTTATAGTTTTGGTGGTTTCAGTAAATTAGGTGCATTGGCCTTCTACATTCAATTTTGTGATTAGAAGTGATTTTCTTTCCCATTTAAATATTTCCAATTCAAAACTATGGTTTTTGTAAGACTTCAAAATTACATTAATAATGATAGATTATTTAGTAGATGATGATTGTGATAATGATAATACCAATGACAATCATGAATATTCTTAGACTTGAATAACATTTTGGCAAGTTTCCTTTTCTTGGTCTCCTAAGGATAACATATTTGAACTATAAAATTAAATCCAAGGTAATGAAACTAGTGACTCTTTCACTTAGAGTTGCTATTAATGTGTAGCATGTTATTTTAAGTGGAACTATGTTTTTTCATATGATCTCTAGAATTTAAAGAAGGCTTAGTTTAATTCCTATGGTACAGATGTTGTTATCTTGCACTATATGAAAAAACTTGTCCTTTAAGGCTAATTGTGCCCAAGTAGGTGTGTGAATGAAGTGGTGCCAGTCTTCTTTTCTTGTTTATCTCCATTACTTATATATGCCAGGTCTTGACTGCATTTCATGGTGCTGATAAATTGGATGTTGCATCAATTTTTCTACATCATCATGAGATTTTAAGATCTGCTTTTTTCTGTTGTGGCTTAAAGGAAGTATGAGGAAATCTGCGCACCAAGAGTGGAAGAATTTTGTGTCATCACAGACAACACATATACGCGAGGAGAGGTATACTCTTGCTACTTCGCATTTAGGTTTATGGCGTCCATATTTCTGGTGAGCCGTTGGCATCACATTAATTCAAACTTAATCTAGACATAAAAACTAGTGCATGGCTTTGTTGCAGAAATCAATATCTTGATATTGATCATAATTTCAGAAATCAAGTTGTATATACGAACACATCGACCAAAAAATAACATGAAAAAGTTTTTAGACAAATAATATAGTGGATATAATGAGATGGAAGTCACCAGGGGTGATCTGGTCAGTGAAGAAAATCAGTAAGGAGTACTTCGATTCAACCTGAAGACACCAGAAGATTAGCGAAGGTCAAAGGAATATATTCTTAGCATTGAGCATCATTAGGTTCTAAATTACCATAAAGGCAAGTAACCTACCTAACCTCCCACATTTGCAGAACTCAATTTGAACTCAAATGATACACAAAAACCTGCTCTCTCCATAACTTCCAGAGCAAAGAAGAGTTAAACTTGGTAATGACCATTGAGATTCTAAAGTTAGTGCATTACGTGAGTCCTATTCTACAAGGTCTTAGTGTCACCGCTCAGTTTCCAGCCCAGAAGATTGGTCCAGTGACAGAAATATCCGAACCCCCTTATGTGATAGGATTTCCCACTCACCTTCTCGATGTAGGAAGAAGTATAAATCATGACATTCTCTCTTGTCCAAATTTACATTACTACCGACATGGTTGGCCCCCTCCTACCTACTTCTACCTTTCGAGGATATTAGGCACAATATCAAGAGGATATCAAATGCAAGGTCAGGTCATGGGTTCATTCTAATACCAACACAGGGCCAAGTTCCAGCCCAAAAAACTAATGCAAGGAAAATAGTCAAGCCTCCTTATATAGATAGCTTGGGTCCCCACTCTCCTTCCCCATGTGGGGAGGAAGTCTAACCCATAAAAAATTAGTGCTGTTTAAATTGAAGAAAGGAAAGGCCAATTGCAAAACAGCTATTCCAGCTCCTCTCCTCCAAGGAATTGAAAAACGAGGGGTTATTCAGGTCCTGCTTGCTATTTATTCTTCCAATTTTTCTCTTGGTTCGTGCATGTTTTCATGCCATATTTTGTCCCCTCTTTCTACAAGAGGGATAATTAGTTAAATATTCTGCTTTTTAGGTCCCCTGATTGTTGGCATCAAATGGCAGGTACTGGAACTGGAGCGCAAAGTTTTAAATTTCTTGCACTTCCGGTTAGCTGTTCCAACCACAAAATCATTTCTCCGGTAATGCACTACCACCTTTATTTTTGGAAAAAATTGCATTTAATAATGAAGTCACTAATCTTCTTGATCCTAAACCTTTGGATTCAGGAGATTCATTCAAGCCGCACAAGCTTCTTACAAGGTATTATAGATGAGGGTATTTTTCAATTCTTGTATCACATTTTGCAAACCAAATAACTATAAAAGAAAACTAAATTGATACTTTTTCTTACTTTGTTGTACAGCTTCCTTCTTTCGACCTCGAATTCTTAGCAGATTATTTAGCAGAATTGACACTTGTGGAGTATAGCTTCCTAAAGTTTCTACCTTCCCTGGTAGCTGCAGCGGCTGTTTTCCTTGCCAGATGGACTCTTGATCGGTCTGAGCACCCATGGGTCTGCAATTTTTGTGCCTTACTATTCCATTTGAAGTTATTTCTTCATTCAAACTAGAAAAAAACATGTCTGAAAAGCTTGTAAACGTGCATTTGATGCAGAATCCAACCTTAGAACATTATACCAGTTACAAGGCATCGGAGCTGAAAGTTGTAGTCCTTGCCCTGGAAGATTTGCAACTGAACACGAAAAGTTGCTCCCTAAATGCCATTCGTGAGAAGTACAGACAACAGAAGGTAATAATGTGCAGTGTAGAATAATTTCAAGTCGTAGTTGAATTACCCTTGCATCGTTCAGTTTGCTTCTGCCAGTGCTTGGAGAGGTACATCATGAGTACGGTTGTAGGCTCCCAGCGCTAACTCTCATTGAGGTCAAACTTAGTGAACCCGGTAACTTATAATAAGAACAGCTCCAACGAGAAGCTTTTGGCATTTAGCAATTAGTTCTGGATATATTGCTTTTGGCATTTAGCAATCAGAACATCTCCAATGCGAGAGGCATTGGCATGAACACGATACTAAAAAAACTCTTCTAATAGTTTCTATAAGAGTATCCTTAAAAAAACTTCTTTCTCTCATGGCAGTTCAATCGTGTGGCAACTTTGACATCTCTGGAACCAGTTGTTTCACTCTTCTAATATCAGGACATCTTATTCTTCAAGGGTATTTATGAGGTGGAAGGGCTCTTCACATCCTGACAGTATAAGGTTGATCCACATCTCTAAGTTACTAATTTTACTTTTAATTTAATGTCCAACTTCTCTTCTTTACCGTTTCCTTTGTTGTAACATCTCATCCAGATCTGGTGCTTCCAGATCCTGGTCCTTGTAACCTGAAATGTTAGAGCATGACCCATGTGCGGCACTAAGTTACATGCAATTAGGCATAATAATTTTATAAAACTTCCTAGCCCTTGGAAGTTTTAACAGCGCCTAGGATTCCTGTCCAGCAAATCTGCAACAGGAAATGTAGCTATTTGAAAACTATGTATCCAAATCCTTGATATGAAAAGAGAAAAAAAGAAATTCTTCTCCATTACAGATATTTCAGTTTAAATATAGCTTTTTCGTTGCTGTTTGTACGATTCACTTCTCCATTTAGTCCTTGTGCTCATAGATCTTCAGACAGCATATGGCCCATAATGTTGGTATATTTTGTTAGCGCTGGCATGTGGGGTAGTGCACGTACACAGATCAGAGATTCTACAGAGCTTCAGTACCACTAGCCATAAAGAGATGAAAAGTAGACTTATCAGTGAATAAAGTGTTTTTCCTGGACTTCTATGTGCATCAAATTATCAATGTGTAGCCTGCAGCTATCAAACCTTGTATTAGCCCGAGAGTTTTGAACGCTAACTGTGGATGTTTGGGTACCCAGATTCCTGTCTAAGCTCTCTGAAAGCCAGTAATTCTAGTGCAGGTTCCTGGGATCCTGGTACTTTACTGCTCCCCCCACCTCCGGCAAATTATAGCAAAAAAGAGTTCAAAATCTAATAATTTACTGAAGCCATTACAGCCATGAGAGCCAATGACCATTGTTTGTTTCTTAAGGAACAAACCCAAAATTAAAAGGGTTTTGGGTTCCAACCATAAAAAGTTAGCCGATTTCTACTTATTATCTTGCCTAAATTTATTGGCAATGTCTTGGCACGTTAAAATGGATGGTGTTGTTACAATTGCTAGTGGTAAAATTGGTATTCAGAGTGGAACATACAGAAGATTGCTATCAAGTGTCGTAGAAGAGACTGAAGACTGAGGAGTCAAGGAGGTGAGAGTGAGGAAAGGCTTGAGAGAAGTATAAAAGAGCTTCCATCAATAGGAAGCTTTCTTTTATAAAAGTTGAAATACACTTAGCCTTACCTTTTGATAAAGAGAGGGAATCTTATCCTTTTAAGAAAGAGGATGACATAAAAGCAATAGCAAAAGCAAAAGCTAAAACTGGTTACCGAGCTTGCATATATGACTTTGATTGGATTTTCATACTTCTTTAGAATGACCCAAATTTAGATAAAGGTTGATGGCTAATCGTTGACATTGAAGACCTTTAGACCTTCATGGCTGGTGATCCTGCGAGACAAGGCTCCATTGGAGGAAACCATTGCCATCTGAAACAAAAATTTTAGACGTTTTAGATTATTTATAGTTTACTCATTGTTTAGTAAGAAAATGGACTTTTGATCCACATCATTGTTTCATAGGGTAACACCATTAGGAACTATATTGGTTGCAATTTCCTCTTTCTGTGAGGAAATGTTTTGTCAAACGCCCTTTCTTGCATACGAAACATGTAGTTTCTCTAATTGTTCCCTGAAATTTTTTCTTTTGAATAAAGCAAAAGTGCCTTCTTTTCTATTTCTTCTCATGGCTTCTATGATGTTTGAAGTGATAAAGACTTCTTCTTTTTGGCCCTACATAAAGTCTACTGCTTCCATTGCATTTGATGAGTTTGTCTCTGGCATTCTATCTATATCTTTTTGCCAAATGTTTAGACATTTTGGAGGTATATGTATTTATTGCAGAATTGTCCAATGATTCTTGTCCCATCTAGTGTAACTTTGTAATCCATGTTGCATATGGAGTGGAATTTTTTCAGATAATGGACTTGTAGGATCTCATTCTTTAGTGATTCTGGTAAACCTTGTGCATAAACTTATTTGAGATTGACATCATCAATCCCATTGATCAAAGAGAACCTTTTTAACAAGTGTCTAACCCAGTGATGAGCAAGCACTACCTAGGACCTCTTGGACCTAGATTTGATACCCTAAGGGTGTGTATATTATTAAAAGAAAAAAGTGTTAAGAAAAAAAAAAGTAGAACTTTGCTAAAATATATTGTAGTGTTTCCTCATATCATACTTTTTGAACATATGGGCTCACAGCCCATTTTGACATTGGTAGGCCAGAGGCTCATTGAAAACTAGAAGTCTATTGAATTTAAAACTTGAAGACTTATTTGAAAGTTTGGGCATGAAAGTCTCTTTTAGAATTTTAGGCTTAGAAACCCATTTTGTAAATGGACTTGAAAGTCCTTTTTTCAAACTTGGTTTTGAAAGTCTCTTTTGAAATTTAGCTTCTAAATCTATTGAAAAGGTCCATTTTAAGAAATGTTGGACTTCAAAGCCTAGTAGGACCCAATCCAATGTAGACTATTCTAGTGTTTTAAAATATTTACCATTCATTTTGCTACAGCACTCGGGCATTATAAAGTAGTAGCAGCAATATTAGTTCCCTTATAGTGATACTGGACCCTCCATATTATGATCTAAGCCTAATTGAGAAATCAAATTAAACTTTTATGGAAATTTCATAGCATAAGATTTCATTGATAAAGTTATTTTGCACTACAAATAATTTAAGAACAATTTTCATATGTAGATAGAGCTTCGCACAACTAAGATACTAAACCTTCATAAGGGGTGAAATGACCTAATGCAAATACAAGATGACTTTTTTCATTCTTCTTCAATGATCTTGTGAAGGCCTTTCTCTTCACTTCTTATTCCTTGTCATTTCCCTTTTAAACTACTAATCGCACTTCCACTTTGAATTTCTTTAATAAAAATTCACCTTATTTCAAGGTGAAGTATAATATTATCATGTGGTCTTCCATCCTTAGTAATAATAACCCCTTACCTTTCTAATAAATCCTTGTCTTCAAGGATTGATTTTGAATGACATGAACTATGTTCAAATATATTGAACATCTTTCCAAGGGGGGTTGCATTCTGGGTGTTTAAGCCATTAAATTAGCAAATCAGCCTTAGGCCCATTTTCTCTGCATACCATGCAACAAGCCAACACCTTTTGTGGTTCCACCAACAATATAGCCTCAATGTCAATCAAACATCCACTGGAATGTTTTATAGCTCTTACTAATGGCTTTCTTCGATTGGGACAAATAAAAAATTAGGTGGATGGTAACATCCACATGTAGGTCAACTAGGAAGCTATCTTCCTAATTTGCTAAGTAATCATAAATGGTATGTAGTAACAAGGAGATAGCTTGAAGTACTTCCTTCTTAACAAAATGAATTATTAGTAGGGTTGAATCTTTAGGTATAGTGATTATCCCACTTCAATCTCACGCTCCATCCTATTTATGTTGACATAAGATTCCATTCTAGCCAAGTTAGTCTAAAGGTAGGATCATATCAATTGTAACCATTGGGCTTACTCTAGTAAGAAGTCATTGATGTTCTCTTTGCTTGTTGACTTAAAGTTGTGATATAGGGGTTGACTTGGCATATAGTGCTTCAATTGACATCATATAGAGGGAGGTGTGATTATTGGTGTTATACCATTAGTTTGTAAGCACTAAACAAGAATATCATTTCTTGGGCCATTTCCCACTAAAGCATCATAAATATTGTTCTAGGCATTGGTTGACCCTTTTTGTCAATTATGATTTGCAGATGGTAAGATGTGTTGTGGTGGAGCTTCACTTTTAAGATTTCAAATAACTCCTTTCAAAATTTGTTAAAGAAAATTACATCCTAAACACTCATGATCGATGCCTGTAAATCATGCAGCTTGTCTACCCATCTATGAGGATTGTTACCACTTGAGATGCAAAAAAAGTATGGCTCATTCCCATAAAATTAGCATATTTTGTAAAATGATCAACCATGACCAAGCTAGTATCCTTGATGTCACATAGGTACACTTTTAATGAATTCTATGTTGATCTCTTGCCAAGTTTAATTTAGGACAGTTAGATGTTGCAACAGGTCTAAGTATGATATTGTGTTAGAATTATACTTATGACATATGTCACACTTGGACACTTGGACACTTGGAAAGCTACCGTTTGATTCATTACAGGCTAATGAAAATGTTGCTAAATTCTTTTAAGGGTGCTTGTGAATCTTGAGTGCCCTTCTATGCCTAAATCATGCAAGTGTTGCACAATTGTAATAGGGAACCAATTGTCTTGTGCAATGACCTTTGGCTCCCTACTACAATCTTACCTTGGTACCTTAACACTTTATTAGCCAAACTATAATTTGGTTAGCTAGTGGCATTTACAACAAGCTTTTTTGGCATTTGGTACAAGTGTGCATCTCTTGCATAACTTTGTATCACATTTTGAATCCATAATCACTATATGAGTGATATTAGCCTACAACTCACTATCCATTACCTTAGCTAGATGTTCAAAGTAAGCATCAATATGCAAGTGTAGTAATTTTTTGTTCTAACAAATACTTCCATCTAATGGTTTATCCATGTGACAAAATGATTGCTTAGTAAGGTCTCTACTGTTGAACCACCATGGCAATGACTAGCAATTCTTTCTCATATATAAAAAGCTTCAAGTATTTTAAAGCTAAAGCGTTAATAAGGTAGGTGAGAGGTCTCCCATTATGCATTAATGTCAAACCTATCCCTTTGTGTTAGCACGTCTCTATCACAAACGACTTTCAAGTATGATGTTACTCATGATTTGCTTTAAAATTTGAAAAGCTTATTAAACATTGTCTCATCATTGAAAAATATAATTCCCCCACATGAGTATAGGTGGTTTGATCTATCTACCATTATTCCTACCAAATTGCTTATGGTATCCTATAAGGTCAAAACATGCACATAATGTCTTCAAAGTGGATGATATTGACCATGTTGCCATGCTTTGTATCTTTTAGGGTTGCTCTCTATCTCATTCATTGAAATAATGTGTTCTAATACTCCATAAGCTCTATGCAAATGCACACTAACTCTTTTTGACAAACAATTAGTGACTTCATAACAACTATAGCACCATTTAGAGGTGACGGCCATGACTTTTTTTTATTTTATTTTAGTGAAAGGGACATAGCCCATGCAATTGTATTTATAATTGAAGGCAAGCAAAGTGCAAGACCTTTTTAGAAATATAATGGGTAGGACATAAAACTTGTCCCACTAAAAGACTAGCAAAAGAGCATAGACTACCTCAAAATCATCAATAAAGAAAAACATATGAAAAACATAGAAATTGAAAAATGAGATAACAAGCCCCATCAAGGCAATTAGTAATCTTTCAATCCAATTGATCTTCCAATGATATTTGTCTACAATTCCATGGTAAAGCACTAAGAGTAGAGAAAATTTGTAAACCATTAACATTATGTCGAAGATTTGCCAATGCGTCAATTAAAAAAAAATCATGAAAAGTATAGAGCATAGCCTCCATTACCGTAGAAATTCTCAAAGTCTATTATGAATTTGTGCTACTTTTATCTTAGTAGTAGTATGAAACAATTTCGTAAGCAAAGAACAGCTTAAGGCAGATACTTATAAAACAATGGCCCTGTTGGACGTAACAAGGTCTTGAAATCCTCTTAAGCTTTTCACTGTTCTTCAAAGTCTTCGAAGATATCTCATGTAATTCACATCAATTTATAAAACTATCCCTTTTTTCATGTGAAATAGAAGCCACTCAAAGGTGACAACTACACAATGTAGTTAAAGATGATTTCCTTTACGAAAGTAAGGAAACAGTCCTTGTAATCTAATAAAACCTCAAGAACGGAAATTTAAGCTACCACCTGACTCTTAACACCAATAAAATAGACTGCGCGCAATAAATGCAACGTGAAGACCGAAACTGGAATGTCCTGGCACGCATATGGGATTGGACAGAATGGGCCATACAAGAAACAGGAAAATGGGGAGCTTGGTAATAATGATAAGCAGGATTATTACAAGTCACAAATTTTATCGGTTTTTCTTTCAATGCATTAAAGGCATACTTGCTTTACTTGTTTTCGTTATCAGTCAATTTTCTTTTAATGTACTTTCATCTGTTACTTTCTCAGAATGAGAGACACCCACAAAAAGGCTCGGGCTGAACAAACTACCAAATACATTAAATGCTCTCAACCCCAGCAATGAAGAAGGCCCTCCCCTGATCACGAAGGACCACAATCTGGTAAGGAGAGGATCACCCCCATTTATCATTCACGTACATAAAGGATAATAATCTGATAAGGCAGTACAAAACAAGGTCACCAGCATTTATCATTCATTCACTTACATCAAGGTGTGCAGGAACGTGCAGCGTCATAAACACAGAGGGTGAACAGAGGGAGGGAGAGAGGGAGAGAGGGATAAAATTTAATCACCGCATGGCGCTTCCATTACCTTTCCAAGGAAGTAATTAGCAATTCCACAGAATAGTAATGGAAAATACAGGATAAAAACAGAAGTTACAATTGGCTACATAGGACAATCCAAAAATAATTTAGCACCCCATACCACAACAGCCTTTTTTGGCACATTCTTCTGTTAAGACCCCTTCTTCTGGTTTCCCACCCCCATAAAACACAGGACAAGAGAAGAAAGAAAAACTAAATTAGTAATGGTACTTAACAGGCAATTGAGGTTGTTAGAGGAGCTACCAGCACAGCAGTATTTCCAATTATCGGCTGAAGACTGGCTGCATTCTCCAATCGCTCCCATGCTTGCTTCCGCTTCTCGGCTGCCAGGCTTAGCTTTGCTTCTTGCTCCTTAAAGTGGGCATGACAGGACATGAAAAGCACGTCATCCATCTCCATTAACATCTTTTTAACATTTAGACTTAAGTTGAGCACTGCATGGTTCCAGTGGCCCTGGATATTCCTTTCTAAGGCCGGAAGAATGATGGGAAGTATCACCTGGCGGTTATGTGCAATCAAGTTGACAATGTGGTCGTTATTCCACAAGAAAAGAGCCCTTTCAGCTACCTGAAACAATTAGTCGAGGCAAAAAATTGAATTTCCTTTCCTTGCCCAGAAAACAAGCATGAGGATTGCAAATTGTATCTAGAGAAAGACACGGGTATATTTTATCTAGGGTGGAGAGGAGAGGAGAACGCAGTTTCTCAACTGACCAAACAAAAACCCTAATTAGAATCTTTTGCTATATCAACAAAAACTCTATTAAGAAATGGACTCAACCAAAAATTTGCATCATAACTGAGACAGTCAAAATCCTCGAAACACTTCTAGCCAGGAGTTTGAAATCAACAAACTCCAAAGCATTCGACTAGTCCACATAAGGAATTTGGAATCTTAACTCCTTTCTGCCAACAAAATAGACACCACTTTCTAGTACAGTATCCCAACGGATGTGCCTAATTATAACAACAGAATTGCCAATGATATCTCAAAACTGCCTCCTAGCAAAAGTAGATTCCCCGGAACCACCGAAAGGCAGTTTTACGAGCATCAGAAGCTGCTCACCATAAAGAGTCACAAAGGCACCAAAGAAACCAACTAAGGGTTTCTTTATTTTCTTCCAAAAAGCAACTCTTCAGGCAATTAATGACCCCAAAGCACTAAATTATGCCCAAGTAAAAACGAATCTAGCTTACTGGCCTAAAATGCAAAAAAACAGTTTGCAGCAGCCATTGATGCTTGATGTTATGTACCCCAAAATCACCACTCAAAATCTATCTAACTGCAAGAGTTCTAGGTGCCATACATAAGGCTACTAACATGCATGAAGAGTTCAATAGACAATCTAGAAAACCATACTCTGTCACATATGATCTATTTTTAGCCAAGCCTGGCAAGCTGGCATAGCTGACCATCATTCCAGTCCTACCTAGCAAAACCTACCCACCAGTTCTAACAGCTGTACAAAATTTGAAAAATTTAACCACACTTCTTTTGCATGTCAGGCTCCAGATATCATATCCTTTTTCTAAAATCCTGCACTATTGAAGCTAAGCTGAAAAAGTGCCCTAACTAAAGTGCCATTGCAAACCCAAGCATCATCCCCACATTCATGAGAACTAATATCTTTGAACAAAAATCTATCATCATGAAAAGTAAAAAAGTTAAATGAGCACAGAAAAGAATATCATGCAAATGCAGAATTCTTGGACAGAAAATAGCATGTACTAAGGATATATATGCATCTAGGATAGACAAAAGCCAACCATTAGAAGCAGTTATGAATGACATTGACCCCAAAAAAATAAAAAATAAAAAATAAAAAATAAAAAGCGGTTGCTATAAACAACAATCTGATAGGAACAACTATAAGAAAAAGGCTGCTTTAAGGGAATTCTCCTGCAGAAACTTGAACCGATATGGAAGACTGATAAATCTTCTTGCAGGTTCTGACCTCAAAGATAACTAACACCAGGGAATGAAATGAAAAATCTATGGTCAATTTGCGTAACACTGGGTAAAGAAAACTCCATACCTACCTACAGATCTATAATATTCAAAACGCGGTTCCATTTTTTCCTACAAAATCAATGCCAAGGCAGGCAATCCAGCTTTATAAACCAATTGCATAACTCTTTCTTATGTCAAAGGAAGTTTTCGTCACATTTATCATAGTACCCTACAAGAATAAGTAGACGAACTTTCAAGCGTGAAGATATCAACTAAATCTTCCTTTGGACTAGTTTATACAGAACTCACCACACAATAGAAAGACCGTATTTCACAAACTGTAAGACGCATCAGAACATCTTATCGAAAGAAAGATGAAAAACAGTTGATTCTAAGAAAGAAAATAATACCTGAAAGTGGAAACTATTAATGCAGCATCCAATCCTCCAGAACAAGGGGACCATAACCTTCTGGAACTCCACCATGTTAATCGCCTCCAAAATCTCCTCCAACTCACCCAAATACATCACCTCCTTCTGGCTATTCGTTACCGGCCAGTACTTCAACAACCCCCTTATCACCGTCCCCGTCAACTTGGGCTCCTTCTCCACAAACTGTGCCACACAGTAAGACAACTGCTGAAAGTAAACCCCCACAGATTTAGGCTTGTGCAAGGGAACCAAGACTCTCCACAGGAATATCTTGTGCTCCTCTTTCAGAGGCAAAGCAAACCCACTAATTATACTCCCAAATATCTCCAACAGCTCGGCTATCCCATTGTGCTTCTCCGTCTCAAATACAAACCTGTAGAAAACATTGTTTATAGCCTTGCGAATAAAAGGCCTGTGAACCATAAACTTCCCATAAACTCTATGCAGAATGGTTTTCAAACACTCTCGCTCCCTGGGATCCTCCGAATCAAAGAGCTCTAGCAATCTCAGTATAAAAGAATGGTCTACGTATTTCTTCGCTACCTTGGCGTCGAGGCCCGGGGAGTTGACGAACCTGAGAAACAAATCGTAAACCAGATGCAAATGAGGCCAGGACGGATCGAACACCGGCTCGTCCTCCTCGTTCTCTCCCGACCCACTTGACCCAGACCGGTAGCTCGGCGGGAAGACCCGGAAGAGATTCGCCGCGCACATCCGACATGTGGCGAGGATCGCCGGCTCGGTGAACCGGGTCGGCGGTCCGGACGAGGACACAAATTCGACAAGCTCGATCAGGGTTTGGCGCTTCACGTCCTTCTCTATGGGGTTCTTGGCCGGGTCGCTGAAGTCGAAGGTTATGCAGCAGAGGCTAACCTTGCTAATGTAGAGCCCCATTCTGTCGCCGGTAGGCACATCCCGAAATGCCATCAGCGGCTCGATTCCAGCCACAACGCTAGCCGGAAACACCGCCGTCCGCTTCGCCCCGCCGCCCGAGGCGTTCCCGCTGTTCGATCGCGACGGCCGGCCGGGGTCCGCGCGGGGTGAGTCGGTAGAGTCGGGCTTCGTCGAGGGCTTGTTCCCCCGGGGGAGTTTACTGAAGAATTGCTTGAACATCGTTTTGCAAAATTTTTAAGTAATATCAATCAAAGACCTGTACTTTTCAGATCAAACACCCATCAGGACCCGATTAGGGGTACCTACAAGAACCCTAGATCTGAAACCAATGAACCTTCAAGATCCCCACGTTGTGAAAGTTCAGGTACAATGTAGAAACTCGTCGAGCTTTCATTGGGCATTGGTGAAACGCCAGATCTTAGACGCGTGGGGACACCGTTGATATTTCGGGACCGCACCAGATTCAGGCAGAGAAGGATTCTGAGTTCCCCTCAGAACAGCAAGAAGGAGGCAGTTCTCATGTTCCAAAGCTTCTTATTATTCCAGTAAAATCAGAGAAAGAAAAGAAAACCAAATGAAAATGGAGATTCAGAGAAATAAAAGAAATCATAGATACAGGCACATATATAAACACAAATGCTAGAGAAAATGGAGATCTAAGGACATAATACCGGCTTCATCTCCATGAAAAGAATAGACGAAGTTTCTGGTTTTCTTTTTCTCGGTGGATGAGAAAACCGTGGGGTTTTCTCGGAAAAAATGTAACGTACAAATTTTCAAGAACAATAATAATAACAACAAATATAATATTAGTAAAAAACAAAAGAGCTTTTTGTTTTCTGACTTGTTATTTGTTGTGTCGTCGAACATGGACCGTGCGATGGGGAACTCCTGCTTGGGTGTCTGCCAGGAGTTTGTTTCACCCCCTGTGAAAATGAAAAAATTACAAAAATTACATTTTTAATTACCGAAATTATTTCTATATTTCCAATCACCCATCTTCTTATGCTAGGAAATAATTATTTGTTATTACCATTGAATCTTGTTAGGCGTGCAAATAATCCTAGTTATGATGATTCTAGATTGGCTTTTACACTTGCACCATTATTCTAGATACCCTTTATTAAAATGTAAAGTACGTTAAATAAAATGATTATGCTCCCTTAGCATCATTGCATTCTTTGTTTTCTTCTCTATCTTAGGTTTCTATTTTGTAAGGGATGGCCCAACTAAGCCCATAAAAGGCCTGATGGGGATTCATGTCTCTCATATTATCCAAACTAATGTCACGGGCTTGAATTGTAACACAAAAAATTAACCCAATAGAAGAAGTAATCAAAGTCTTTTATATGATTAAAAACCCTTATTCTCCTTCCTAATGTGAGAGAGTCTAAATGTGTCATTATTCCTTGTTTATGATGTAAGTGAGTCCCTACCTACTCTAATCATCAAGGCATAGCAGGCACAAAGCAGTCCAATTGGATCATAGGTTGACTAGAATACCATTTGTTGTAACCTTTAGTTAATATTTATAACATAAGTTAAAAGTCATAAACTAATAGATTTAGATTACCTTATTATAATACATGTAGAAATGCCTATTAAGTTTGAATGCACTTACAAATACTTTTATATCAACAAAATAGCAAAAAAAAAAAGCTCAACTTAATGATAAATTACAAGCTTCTCAACCATTTTTCCTAATTGTCTACGTTGCATATCTACAAGCTTTATATCTTATTCATACTTTGTAACTCAAAGTCTCGTTTCTCCTTATTATTAAAAAGTTGATTTGAACTAAAGGTAGCCCTTTCTGACCTAATAATATTAAAGTATGTAAATATTATTTTTCTTCTTCGAAGTTCAACAACTATTTATTTTTCTTTAAGCATTCTTCCAACTTTTCAAGAATTCAGGATAACAAAACCATCAACACTGTTTAAAAAAGAATATCCAATAAACATTTTTCAGTGCAAATAAATAAAATATTATTATTTTAATAGAGTTGAATATCCTGCATTGAATTATCAATGCAAGAGATATAGTATTTATTTGAAACAAAGATAGCATACCATAATCTGTCAATTTTTTAAAGAGGTATAACTTGGTCCTGGGGTCTCCCTTCCTTATCCTGGAGTCTACGACAAAGGGAATATTTTATTACATGACAATACAATAAGGTCCTTGGAATTATTATTGTTAGTATCGCCATAATAAATAAAATTGAAAGGAACCTGTAATGCGACTTGAACGATGAAGCACAAAGTTTGGCGGGTTCTTTTTGTCATGTTCGAGGAAGTGGGTTTGGTTTTTATGCTTTACAAACAATACGAAGAGGACAAGTTTGGCATGCACCAAGAGACACAAAGAAATGTCCAATAATAGAGTTAAGTAAGCTGCTCTTCTTTTAACCTCACGTGGGAGTCATATGGATTTTTAAGTAACTTATTCTTACAATTATCCGTATTATATATTTTTATTATATGATTTCAACTTAGTTCCTGAACATAGGTTTATTGAGTCAAGCCATGTAAATTTTAACAGTTTGTACAAATTAAAAAATTAGCTTTTCGTCATTGGTTAGTACTAAATTGCAATAGGTTTCAAAGAATTTTTTTTTTATAATATATGTTTTAAGTTTATTTTTGATAAAAATTAATTTTTGACATAGTATCTTATTATATATTACATCTCACTGAGTTTTGTCTAAGAAGAACATTAAAAAAATGACATACCACACATAATAAATTTTACTTGAAATTTTTTTAGATAAAAATAATTTAAAAAATATGAAATTAGATGCTCAAAGCTACCAAGCAAATAAATGATAATGTTGCAAAAGGAAAGTATAATAGGACATTTCTTAAATGTTTTAATCCATATTATTTAATTACTAATGTAGAACCATTATTAAAATACTCATTATTCAATTCAGTAGTTGACTTTAGAATTAAATGAACTAATTATTGTAAATATATTATTCAACAATATGAAACTAATTAATCATATCTTAACATGTTTTGTTATTATAGAACTCTAGTATTAGGCCCATCACAGTATTATATTATGCGGGCAATGCATGAACTAATATTAATAAGATTCTACAAGAATAGTAAGAGGGAATATAACTCATGAAATCCAGCCTAAGAATAAAGAATCAACTTTATAATTGATGGAATCCATTTTTATAAAGGCAAGAATTCTAAGCAGTACTTGATTGGTGACATCTTGATGGGCTGCAACAAAACGCGACTAAATTTTTCTTCCAATACCAAATTAAAGATCCTATGCATGGATTTCAGCTAGAGCTTCGTGGATTCCGAGTGTTTGGCGTGGGCTTAGAGGTGACAGATGTGATGATGGGAATTTGTTCTGTGATTTGACTCATCAGCTCACGTGGGTTTCATTTATTTTGTGCTCTAAGCTGATTGAAATTAAAACTAAAAATTAAGGCTTAGGCACCTTCCGTACACGATAACAATTATTTTTTGTTATTTTATAATGCTAATTTTGTATTTTTTTATATTCAATTAAGAAAATAATTTACATCGCAAATCTAACTTGTTATTGCAGCAACCAATTTCTTCCGCCGCGAAATCATATCGATGACGTGGCAGGCACGGAAGTCTTTGTAGGATCTTAAGACGAGACGGTGGCGTCATTACAGTGACAATTATTAGATATTTAGCACAACAACTGGAGGACAAGTTTCGGCCCTCCGATTCGTCGGCGGTTCAGTGCGGAGCTCAAGATTGTAGGACCTTTCGTGGTATTTGCCTCAAGCCTCTCGGAGCCTTGTGATGTACGTATACCGATAGATATATTCTCAGGCGAAGTCGTCAAGCAACGAGGTCCAATGGCCGACGTCATATCCCTCTTTCTTTCAGTAGTTTTCGAATAAAAACAAGCGACAAAAAGTGGAACGTAGATTTAGAGGAGCAAAACCTACGCACGGTTCTGGATACGGCATCATTCCATTGCACCGAGTCCTTCTCATCGCGGTGATTTGCCATCCCTCAGCTCCGACCTGGTACAGCTCCAATGCTTGTTGAAATATCTGGCTTGTGCGTGTTTTCTTGCAGCTGGGGAATCTTTGGGCGTCTTTGGGAGTTCTTGACTGCCCGATCGTCCTTCGTAACCAGTCAACGTTTGAATTCTAGGGTTTTGTATTTGATTTTAATTTATGGCACCAAAAATAGGACGTTGGTTTCATCGAGAGATTTTTATTTATTTATTTATTTATTTTAAACAGTAATCTTTGTCACAGAATTGGAAGACTTGCGTCTACAAGTTCAACTCGTTGCTTTCTGTGGTTGTTTTCTCATATGCTTTGATTAATAAGTTACACGCACAGTCGGCGAATCCCGAACCCTAGGCCGCCGTGCCATTTGAGCTAGAGGTCATTGGTAATTTCCTTAGAGGCATTCAGTGATGAACTATGATATTATTTGCATGTTGAAAGCATCGGAGGAGCTGAAACTATGATCATCTTGTATTTCTTTTGTTCTAAAAAAGGCAGAATCTACACAGCTTGTGCTCTGTTTTTCTTTTTTTCTGAAGAATTTATTGTCTGTCTCTTCTTCCGATGGTTAGTTGGTACCTTTCTTGGTTGTTTAAAAGTGGGAAAAGTGAAGAATTAGAAGTTCTGGATTCTCATTGCTTGAGGTTTGAGGAACGGAATCATCTTCCAGCTCTGCAAGTTTAGTTCCCAATTCTTGGCTTTTGAGAAATAATAATCCCCTAACAGTGAATATCGTCATGTGAGAGAAAATGAAGAAACTAGAAGTTTTGAGTTTTCCATTCTTGGGTTTGAGAATTTTAAGCATGCTTGCAACCATGTCCAGACTAACTGTCTTCTTAGTAAAGAACGAAGAACTTAGGAATTCGGAATTTTTGTTTCTTGGTTTTCAAGAAAGAAAAGATCATTTTTGCAGTCAATAACATCTTCGCTTAATAACAGAGTGATGAAACGTATTACACTTTCAATATGCTTGCTCTGTTATGGATTGGAGGGTTGGATATTTGGTGCCATTTTGGGACTTGTTGCCATGAATATGGCGTTATCTGACAATTCTTGTTCTTCAATTAATATCAATTTGTAGTCTTTCTATTTGAGATATCTTTTTAACTTTGCTAAAATTTGTACTGTTAGTGGTTGCCACTGAAGTGGCACAGTTCTTAAGAATTTCATGTTTAGGTTTTGTTAAATTGTATTCTGTTGTTTGAGGAATGATTCTAGACACATTAAGTTACATCACGTTGCGTATCAGCGCCAGCCATGAATCACTATAGCTGTGATGGTTACGAACTAGTGCAATGTAAAGTGGATTCCTTTTTCTTTTTACTATCTGAGTAAATTTTGCTGTGACATCTTGTCTCTCTTGGTTTTTACTTTATAGAAAAATGTGGTAGTTTGTAACATAGCGTGCCATTGCATTTTCATATTTGACCTGCACTTGGCTGGCTATTAAGAATCTAGTGGAAACAAAAATATAATAAAATAAAATTTCAACTTTCGTCTTTATATTGCTTTTGTACCTGAAAAATCAAATATCATCTCAACCAAGCCAAATAGTAACCACTCCCAATTTAGCTGGGGTTTTGCTTTCACCAGTTACAGCAAAGAAAATCTTTGTATTGCATTTCTTACTTCACCTCCTTTTGCTAGCTACTTTTTATGTTTCTAATGATAAAAAGAAGTCTGACTTTGTTACTTTGCTTCTAAACAGAAGGGAAGTTGCTAAATTCTCCACATCTAGTGGTGCTGAGTAATTTAGTTAGTCAGCAAAGTTGAAGAGCCTGCCAAAATTGGCACTGGAATGTAAATGCGGTGTCATTGCTGTACAAGTCTATGTTTTCCTTATTCCCAATCGGCTTGGTGGACTTAGATGGATGTTCCCTCAGCGGAACTACCGTGTAAAAGTCAAAGTGAAACTTTCCCATTGTTAATGGAGCACCCAGAATATCCTAGTGGTGGGCACATCATCGACATAACAGAGAGTGCTGATGAGTCATCATCTAACTTGCCGCATGATAGACGCTCTAATAGCATAAACACATCAGAGCTGGAAGACAGACCTTCAACTAGTGCTAGAGTTTCTCTTTCTAATCCCTCCAATTCTTCCTCTAATGGATCAAATTCCCGGAATACCTCACATGTAAGGAGAGGAGATGGCCGGCGGCGTAGGAGTCCATTGAATTCTGGGGTTTGGATATCTATTGAACTAGTTCTCACGCTGGGGCAGATTGTTGCATCTATTGTTGTTTTGTCTGTGTCAAGGCATGAACGTCCACGAGCACCATTGTTTGCATGGATTGTGGGTTATGCATCTGGTTGTGTTGCCACCCTACCCCTTCTTTATTGGCGCTATCGCCATCCTAACCAGGTTTCAGAGCAAGATACAGTTCAAGCCCGCCAGAGTTCTCAGATTAATGTTCCTGCAGGACCATTTTCTCTGTCTGTTAGTAGGAATTCAGAAGGGGAAGATCACCAGGCTGCTGTTGGATCAAGAAGCAGTCAACATTCAGGATTACTGAGTGCAAGGTATGGTTTATTGTTGTCTTAAGTGGATTGTGCTTGGAATATTTCACACCACTTGTGTTGCTGTTTGGAAAAATTTAGATTTTACCACTTTGTGATGAACTGTTAAGTGGTATGAGAGACTGAAGCTGGTTTTTAGACAAGCAGCTTTAAAGATTGAAGTTTGTAAATCCAATGCCAGGACCATAGTCATTTGGTTGTAGCAGTAGATGGCTGGTTTTTCAAAGGATCGTGGCTATAGTTTGGCTATGGATGCAGAAGTGGATGTTTTTGGAAGTATAATGACCACGCAATGGATTTGGAAGTCCGATGTGGAGGAATTTGTCAGTACAAAATTGTTGCATCATATGTTATGTGCATATGAAGCCCTTCCATTTTTGTCACACTCTTATCACCCTTATTACCCCTCTCCCAAGTTATTTTCAATGCTTAAATATAAGATAACCCAAGTGCCTTGATGTTCCTCCCCTTTGTCATGTTTTAAGATCAAGTAATTGCACTTCTTTGAATTTGAGTCGAGGTGTCAAAAAATAACTCATCAGCTACTTTTCTAGTTCGTTGTCTTGTAATGTTGTGAGAGTTTTGTTATTTATGTGATAAAATTTTGGTTAAAATTGTATTCCTTCATGGGGTTTACCAGTCAATGACATCGGATGTATTTTAGTAGTCCCTTTTTTGGATGCTTTCAGCATTATTAATATCTGAGATTGTGGAATAGAGCGCAGCTGGTAAAAGAGAGAGTTAAAAATAAAAAATAAAAATAAAAAATTCTATCAGCCTCTGGGTAGGAGCCAAGGCAGGTACTTTTCTGAATATTTTTTGAACCCGTGCTGCCTTGAACTTGAGATCCCTTAGTTTTTCATGTTGGGATTGTTGATTTTGGGCGGGGGTTCAGATCTTGTGGATTCCTTTTGTTATTTAGGTTTTTGTGTAGGCCCCCACAGGATTTCACTTTGTAAAGTTCTTTACCTCCTCTTGTATGACCACATGGCACATTTTCGAGCTGGACTTCTCCATTGGTGATTTATCTAAGCTCTTCCTCCCGAAAGCATTTTCCTAAGATTTCAAACCAGATCTATCTTTACCCTGTCTGTCATTGCTTTAAACAAGTTTTGTGATCCCTAAATGGTGGATATCGTGTTAGTGGGTATAGGAAGACACTTCTATTAGTGATAACACGTGGACTTCTTTATTGCTGACATTTCACTATATTTAAGTTTTGGAGCCTTTCTTGCCAAGAAGTTTGACTTTGTTTATGCAAGCTTTTTACATGACATTTCCTTTGCTAGACTTCATATATTTATGAAATGCATTGTGTTGCAAGTTTGGTAGACTTCATACATTTCCTTTGGAGCCTTTCTTGCCAAGAAGATTTGGTATTGGATTTTTTTTTATAAGATAATCTCAAATTTGTTTAGCAGGATTAAGATACTAGTGGAATATTTTAAAATGGCCTTGGATTGCTTCTTTGCGGTTTGGTTTGTGGTTGGCAATGTGTGGGTCTTCGGTGGGCACTCATCTGCCAGTGACGCTCCTAATATGTATAGGTATCGCTCTGTGATGTCTATTCCTTTTGTTGGTACATCCCATTTCTGTACTTCATAAGATCATTTTCCAATTCTGCATCTTTTTGCTTTTCAGGTTATGTATAGTGTTTCTTACCTTCAGCTGTATTGGATATGCTATGCCCTTCATTTTATGTGCAACAATCTGCTGTTGTTTGCCTTGTTTAATATCCATCCTTGGGCCTAGAGAAGATCTGATACAGACCAGGGGAGCCACTGTTGAATCAATAGAGGCTCTGCCAACGTACAAGTTTAAGTTGAAGAGAAGTAGAAGCGGTAATGATAGGGAAAGCAACGCAGGTGCTGGTGAAGGTGGTGTCGTGGCGGTGGGGACAGAAAGGGAACGCATAATTTCTGGAGAAGATGCTGTAAGTCTTATCTCACTAGATGTTTTGGCCCTGCATGTGAGACTCGTGTTTCTTTCTTTCTTTTGCATAACACCTTATTAGTGCTAGAGGGCTTCTGCCCTCCACAAAGAAAGCAGGGCCATAATTGCTCTTCCCGTTGCTTTTTGGTTAAGATGAATAGCGCCCTCCCTATAGTGATTAAGATCTTGTGATTTCAATATGATGATGACTTTAGAGGCTTATACCTTGGATGGTTTGTAGATTATTACTTGGAAAACGAAAGAACAAAAAAAGAGTTTCGTTCATTAAGAGGTTTGTGCTTGAATGGTGTTTCTGTGTTTTTGGTTTCAGTGACAAGTCTGGCATAGCATTTTATTGAACTTTATCGTGGATGTGGATTCAATTCCAGTGCATAATGATTGTGTTAGAGCTTGAATTACTACAGATGGAACATGTCACTTTGTCCATTCAATATTGAGTGAGCCTTAGAATTGGATGTTGTGTTTCTATATGTATTCCAGTTCCTGATAGAAAATGGTTAGAAGATGTTACGGGTTTGAATTGGATTATCATTTGAAAACTAGTGGAAGTTGACCAGTTGAAGAATATGGACCACAGCCCATACTTTTTCATCCTTGTCAAACATCCAATTATTCTTGCTTTTTGACACGGTTGTGCGAATAACTGGGCTGATATGATGTTGTCGTAGTTGTTCTCCTCCCAGTTCCATTAATCATTTAGTAAACTTTTGCAGGTTTGTTGCATCTGCTTGGGAAAATATGCAAACAATGAGGAACTGAGAGAGTTGCCATGTTCCCATTTTTTCCACAAAGATTGTGTGGATAAGTGGTTGAAGATCAACGCTTTGTGTCCACTTTGCAAGAGCGAGGTAAGTGGGCACATTTGAGGACCACTCTCTGGGCCAAGTGCTGGCCAATGACAGGCTGAAAGTAGAGTGTGAAATGATTTGAATGAGCAATCTGTTCTAATCTGAGAGTTTATGTATGTCGACCCGTTGGGAGTATATTCATATGAACTGCCACTTTTTAAGAACTGCTGGGTGGTTGGATGATGGGGCAAAAAGTTACACCCATTCCATTCTTTCCCCTTGTCTTTTAAGCCCCTCCTTTTCGATTTTCTGGCCTCCGTTTGGTGAGATGTTGCCTCCGCGGTGTAAAAGCGTTGTTCGAGTGACGGCATCAAGTGGCCGTGCGAAGCCCCTTCTACCTCGCAGTCGGAGTGAGAAGATTTTATGTAATTATATGATATACAAATATGTAGAAAAGAGATGTTGCCAGTTGGTAATACATCGCTTCTTGTTTTTTATTCTTGCTTCGATTTTGATTTGGCCATGTACACTAGTTGTGATGCCAGCAACCTTTTGCAGAAATTAGATTGAACTATTGCAGAAACTATTTTGTCATTGTCATTTTAATAGATGGAGCTTGGACCTCGTAAGGATGAAAAAGAAATTTATCTCAATATTTGCACTAAAAACAATCAAATTGTTAACAAATCAATAGTTTGTTGGTTGACTATGGATTGAGGTCTTGTTTCACACCTTATAATCTTAAATTCTTTTTAACCTAGAAAAATAAATGACGATAAAAAATGGTACTTGGGTATATTTATGTGTTTAGCAAGTTAAAACCAATGAAGGTATCTATAAATATTGTATATTATGTGAATATTTAACTGTTAGATTTTTATTTTTTAAAAAAAAATTGAGATGGTGCCCTAAAAAATTGACTAATTATATAGTAAGGCTGGATATAATAATCATTCCTTATAAAATTTAACCTATTTTACATAAGCTTCTCGAAAGGGCAATAAAAACAAAACATAGTAGGGCAATAAAAACAAAACATAGTAACTAGTGTATAAACTAAATCTTTTGGAACTCTTCTTGGTTTAGTGGTAACTGAGTTAGACCCTGACTATGAGTTTATTCAAAACTAAAAAATATAATTGTGGCAAAATAAAAAAAAAAAATCATGCAAAAAAATGTTTTGTTTTCCTTCTTTTCTCTAGTTCTTTATTATAAGTGTCTAACAACAAAAAAAGAAAATGCATTTTCTATTACAATAGTGTCTTGCCACGACTCAGAAGGAGAAACTAAACCATCCACTTCGTCATCCCTTGGACTAAATAAAATTATTGTTCAAGAGGCATTTCAGTCATTGACAAAATACAATAAATGACGAAAAATTCACCGAAAATGTTCACTTTTCTTTTGGCAACTTTCGAGAGACCAACTCCATCAGCCGTCTTTCGTGAAGTACTTGGGATGTAAAAGTGGAAACAAAACAGAAAATAAAAAAGGGTTTGGAAATCGAACGGCTCCTATTAACTCATGGTGGACTCCACGTGTCAAATGCATCCTCTAGAGAACCGCTCCCGGGCTCCGTCACGGAGATGTCGTGGTGCGCATCTTTATTTATATGTTATCGCTTGCAGACTTTAGGGTTTCAAATCCACACAAAAACGGAACTTTAACACGGAGGCTTGTCCTTCTATACCCGATTTTCTCTCTATCTCTTTTCTCTTTCTCAGCTCGGCTTTTAGACGGCGCGGTCGCCGATTCTCCTGCGAATCTACGACCAGGTACTTCTCTCCCCCCCAGAGCGTTAATCGCTTCGGTAACAAAACCCTATGATTTCTGTTGGAACTGGTGTTATGTGCGTCTATGTATGAAATTAAAATATTGGTTTTTCTTAGCTTTTTTATTTTTTATTTTATTTTTGAATGTGAATCGGTGTTCTTCGAATTGGATACTTCTCGTTTCGTGTTGATGCAGTGGTAATTGTCTTAAGTCAGGGGCTTTTGGGAGTGATTTGGTAGACAATACTGTTACTTGTAATTGTGAAAAATCCTGTATTTTCGTCTGTAAATGGATCGGGTATTACTATTCTTTTATTGATTCCTATGCGATTTGTGAGATTAGGCTTTTTCAAGGTTGGAAAATTAGATTGATCCATTCATTTCTTCTTTGTAAAAGCAAATCGATGCATTTTAGAATGGGTCTGCTGGTTTTTGAGCTACTATTCGGTTTTGAAATTGGGGTTTCTGGCTGGCGGATTTGTGTAGTTGGGATATTTGTGTCTAAGTAACTGGACTTCTTATCATTATGTTTTGCTTTTGTCTGACGGTAGAGAGCGTTTCCTATCTATTAGATGATGGGAATTTTGATATCGGGGAGATTTGGTTCTAAAAAGGTTTTTGGTGGTAAATATGGTTTTCATGGCATGAGGCTCGAGAAAAATCTGATTTGGACTGTTTTGTTGAATTTTTTATTTTTGTGAAGTGAAATGCAAGCATGCGTCTATTTGTTTCTATACGTTATTTATTTATTTATATATTTATTTTGGGTGTCTCAATACCCACTTTAGTCATATATTATCTGGTAGAGTGTAATCTGGCAGTTGAACTAAACGCTTTATGTGATTTAGAGTTGTTTTGTGACGTATTTCCTGGGATTTTTAAGTGCACCGACTGATACAATTGTTATATCTATGTTTCATAGTCTGTGGCTACGTTGAAGATATTTATCTTTTTTGAGTTGTTTGACAGTACGGGACGCTTTCACAAATGTTTGGTACTATTTGTTTTTAGGGCTTGGCTACCAACAGAGATCCAAACTTAGGCCCAAATTTAGTCTTCTATATTGTTTTTGTTTTTGTTTTGCTCGGTTACAATAGTGCATCACAAATATCTTGGAAAGACTATTTCAAAGAGACTTATCTGATATTCGTTAGTCTTGATATCACCCTTATCTGAAGCCTCAGCATTGTTAAATGGAATTAATGGGCTAATTGTTGGAGATAAAAATGTGTGGTTGAGGGAAAAAGGGTTTCTCTCTCTCTCTCTCTCTCTCTCTTTTTCTTTTGTTTTGTGGCGGCTGTGGGGGCGGGGGCAGGGCCTTTTTTTGTGTGTGTGTGGGATTGGGGGAGGGGGGGTTGTTTGTATCTAGTGTCTCATTTAAAATTCCCGCAGTCCTTCTGGATTTATATCAAGAGATTGCATCTCTTTGATTGTCAGTCATTGGTAGTTTGTGGTGATTGGTGATCACTTCGAAAATTGATCTGCTGTGGAGGTGGTATCCAAGATCTATGTCTCTAAAAGAAACTAGTTATAAGGGAGAAAAAAAAAAGAAGGAAAATAAGTGGGATACCAACAGTTACAAAAACATTGACAATCTTACGCTCCATACTCTTAGGAATTCCTAAGTATGATATTTCAGTGCATATGAAATAGCATGCATGTATCTCTAATTGGAAGTCTTTACTCTCTGGTAGTCATTTTGGCATGTGAATTTTTATGGATGTTAATTTTATACTTTGATTTCCCCATGTCTGCTAGATGTCTTCTTTTTTCAGTATTTTACGATTATACTTATTTATGGTCTCCAAAAGCTAACTAAGTTTGTCTATTTTGAATGCAGATTTTTTCTTTATTGCCAAGGATTACATAGATGTACAGGCTTACTAATTATCTTTGAGCTGTACTGGATCAGGACACTGGTCAGAGATCATATTGTGCTATTATAGTAAGTCATTGGTTGCTAGTCCAGAATGTCAAATAATCTTGTCTCTCAGCAGATGTCACTACCAAACATGCAAATGGGTCAGCTGGAACCTATTCTAAACAAAGGGGACCCCTTGGTACAAGAAATGCAAATGGGACTGATGGGATCTGCACCCGGTGGTCCTGTGGCTTATCAGCATTCTATATCAAACCAGCAGATGGGATTAGCAGATCCCTTGTCAGGTAATCTTGGGTTGCAGAGGCCTTCAATGCCAAACATACAGACTATGGGTATTGAGCCCAGGGAAAATAACGTGGGCTTCCAGCAGTTTTTACCACACAGGCAACTGGGACCAATGGAGACCAAGCTGAACAGTGCAGGCTCTGTGCAGTTTTCTGCATCAATTAAGCGAAAGACACCAATGGAACCTACTTATAGTTATACCGCAGCACAGTTTTCAGTTCCTAACAAGCGGGTAGCACAATTAGAACATAGACCTTGGTTGCAGCAACCATCCGGATCAAATAGAAAAGCTGTACATGTGCTATCCATGTCCACCACTCCTGGATTACAACATACTCCAACACCAAATAAGAAAGTGGTATCCAGTAAATCTGGTCCCCAACGAACTTCTACCCCAAAAAATCAAACAGCAATGATGCAACCATCTCCCAGGGGTCATTCTGAGTCTTTTGAGTCTGTGAGGTCCAAGATGAGGGAGTCATTAGCTTCTGCACTGGCATTGGTTTCTCAGCAGAAAGAAGACAAGTGTTCGAGTCCAGAAAAGAATTCTCAGAATGATTCTGCAAGTTCTCCGCGGCCGATTCAGAAGAATACACAACATGCGGAATCAGTTTCTGCTGCTGCTGGTGCAGTTGAAAATGCATCTGTAGAGCCTAAAGTGACTTTACCCTCTCATGATGATCATTCTGGTCCAGAAATAAATAATTGTGAAAATTTGCCTGCAAAGATTTCAGCTGCTGAGAACACTGCTGACTATGCACAGACCATGAAATCTGATGGGCAAGAGACCCAATCAACTAAAGTTTTTCCTGCGGAAGATGTTTCTTTTAGTGACGACTTCTTTGCCAAAGATGAACTTTTGCAGGGTAATGGGCTTTCCTGGGTTTTGGATTCCGATATGCAGGTGGTAGACAAAAGGGGGTTTCATACAGCTGAGGAACGAAAGTTCGAGCATGATGGACTGGTTAGAGATCAGAAAGAAGAAGCTGCTCAAACTCCAGAAACAGTGGCATTTAATATTGAAGCAGAGCTTTTTAAATTATTTGGTGGTGTGAATAAGAAGTACAAAGAGAAGGGGAGGTCTCTTCTGTTCAATCTGAAAGATCGTAATAATCCTGAACTGAGAGAAAAGGTCATGTCAGGAGATATTCCACCAGAACGCCTATGTTCTATGACTGCAGAGGAACTTGCTTCTAAGGAGCTTTCCCAGTGGCGAATAGCAAAGGCAGAAGAGCTTGCCCAAATGGTTGTCTTGCCTGATGCTGAAGTTGATATTAGACGATTGGTGAAGAAAACACACAAGGGTGAGTTTCAAGTAGAAGTTGAGCCAGATGATACTGTTCCAATGGATGTTTCTGTTGGGGCTAGTTCAGTTACTCAGAGAGAATCTAAGAGCAAGGAGGTGGAATCACCTCGCCCTTCCAAACCTGATGGAGCCAGCGATGAAGTGGATGCTTCAGGTGAAAAGAGTAATTTAGACGAGCAGGGTACTGGATATACGCTTACAATTCCTTCCAGTGAGGGTACTGATTTAATGCAGGGACTGATGGTGGATGATGCATTAAAGGATGCAGAATTTCTTCCCCCTATTGTATCTCTTGATGAGTTCATGGAATCTCTTGATTCAGAGCCACCATTTCAAAATTTACCAGTGGATGCTGAAAAACATTCAGATGAGGATGACTCAGAGCATAGTTCTGAGTTGAAGTCACCTGAAACAACTCCAAGAGACTTAGATATTACCAAAGATGAACCTGAAAAAGTTGATGCAACCAATTCAAAATTGGACAGTGACCAAAAATCCAATGATGGTGATGCCAGTGGGAAATGCACTGAGGAACATGCTGATATGAAACCTGGTGATGGTCAGCCTGATGATGGTAAACCGAGCAATGTACACATTGATGCCAATTCCACAGGCAGACGTGCTGAAGTGAAAACCAGTGAAAGTAATGCCAATAAGAAAACAAGTGACCGTCATGCAAAATCAGAAAGTGTACCTCCTACTGGTATATCCAAGGTTGACTTTATCTGGGAAGGCTTACTCCAGTTAAACACCTCAGCTATGGCCTCTGTAATTGGAATATTCAAAAGGTATGTGTTTAGGCACTCAAGAATATATTTATTTTGGGTTGTTCCGTGCTGTAAAGGCTCATATATTATATGTCTTTTAAAGCACAACATTGAGCTTAAAATCTACCTCATTTTTGCCAATAACTTGTTTGTTTAGATTTACTTTAAGGTTGGGTGCTGCATACCTGAAACATTGCTTTGTCTACTGCATATGGATTTGCTTGATGCAGTTACTATTGATTATAAATAGGAGCACCATATTTTTGGTGTTTTTGAATTGGAATATCTATTGTGTTTCCACAATTGCAGCTTATCAAGTATTGGTTTTTTGTCAGCAATGGATTTATGTGTCTTTTTGACATTTTATGGGTATCTAATTTAACTGCTACTTTAGTGGCCGGCGTGTATGCGAGCTTGTGACTTTTGATGTTGGACATGTTGACATCTTACATATTCATGAGCTTACATTTTTGTTTGAGTTGGAATTCTCGGCCAATACATTTTGTTTATGTTTCTTGTTGCTTTTATGGTTTAAGTTCAGGTACTTGTGTTTGTCAGTCTACTGTGGGACATTCAACATTACGTGGCCTTATAAGGAAAAGATGGTTCAAGTTGTGAATATAGTTAAACTCTAAATAATGGACTCTGGTTATTGGGTATTATGAATTTACTTCACATGGTGGTCCTTATCGTATATATTTTTGTTTGACTTGTGCTACCTTCTTTTCTTGCATGATTGGATGGTGAGAGCTTAATTTTGCATAATAATGAACGCCATGACAAGACAATTTTTTGTGTAGTTTGATGCGTTAGAAGTTACCACTTCAAAGAGATTTGCACAAGATATGAATATACCATGTGGGCCAGAACTTTAGTGATAGTAATCTTACATTAGAGCAGTTACTAGCATAATTTGGCAGTATTTACAATTGCATTAAAGATGTCATATAGAAATAGGGCCCTAGCTGGCAGCATCAAAAGATGCTCTGGATGATGCTTTCGGGCCAAAAAGCTCCCTAGTTCAATGGATAATGTGAAAAGATTAGTAGGTGGCTTTATTTTTAAATTGTAGGCGCAAATTCTATGATATTTGATGGATTTACTTTTTCTGAATCGACCGTGAATCTCTTATATTTCAATTCCTTGCTTTTTTTCTAATCTTGTTTTCTTGCTGTAGTGGTGAAAAAACATCTGCAAAAGAGTGGTCCAGTACACTTGAGATCAAGGGGAGAGTCAGACTTGATGCATTTGAGAAGTTCCTCCAAGAGCTTCCGCTGTCCAGAAGCCGTGCTGTCATGGTATCTAATGCTTCTTTTTATTGTATTATCGTATCATACTATTCTGAGTCCAGGAGGAGAAAAAGATCCCGTCTCACGGTTTTGATACTTCCTTTAAACCACCCCCTTTGCTTATTCACGCAGTTTAGGGTCTTGTCATACACGAATGACATTTGTTCTAGGCTGAGGAGGTCGTGTACCAGATTTGGTATCAGGAATTATAAATTAGAAGAAAGAAAAATAATATTTCCGTGGATGAATGATCAGTGTTGTATAAGGTGCTCTCGTAATGTATTGTTATCACTTGATAGCTTGAAAGTTCGTGGGAATGACGTGCTACAGGACTGGTTAAATCTTCTGGGATTTGTACTTCCCCACACGTCGTCATCAAACTTTAAATATGCTAAATTGACGGTGTAAACCCCAACCAGTTTTAAAAAACTGTTAAAGTGGCACGACTTTTGTTGTATGGATGCCTTTAAAAGGGGACAGATCGAGAACACCTTCTGCCGTCGAAAGTGACATATGAAATAGTATTTAAAAGAGTTCTGAGAAAAGAGTTATTTGGTTTGGACCATAAACGTATATGACGGTGGGATATACTTTAGTTACAATAAAAAAGTAAACCCCCATGTATCTCACATTGAATTAAATATGGAGGAAGCTCTTGTCTCACCAAGATTTAAACTTGATTTCTAGTTATGTTTCTCTTATGCCGTAATTGATGGGTTAACTTTTTGCAGGTTATGCATTTTGTGGTCGCGGAGAAAGGGTCACCAGAAAGGGAGCGTGCCAGTCTTAATGAGGTAAAAACTGCTGCATATTCTCTTTAGTACTTGTGTTTGCTGTCAATGGTTCGGAGGATGCCTAAACAGCTTGTCTACAGGTCGCAGATTCTTATGTCTGGGATGAAAGAGTGGGTTTTGCTGAGCCAGCCCCGGGAGTGGAACTTTACTTTTGCCCACCGCATAATAGAACTCGTGAAACGCTCAGCAAGATCCTCTCGACTGATCACATTGAGGCACTTAATAATATCGATAATGGTCTAATTGGTGTTATTGTATGGAGAAAGGCCCAGTTAACTTCCAGGATATCGCCCAACTCATCACACCAGAAACATAAAAAGCAAAATATCTCTTCTAGGAGACAGCAAGACACGAATTTGAACCCAAATTCCACTCCCAAACCAAACCCTTCTCGGGGTTTGACACCCACCAATTTCGAGCCATCCCCAGGTGAAGACGATGATGATGTGCCCCCTGGGTTTGGCCCTGGGGCTCCCCGGGATGAAGATGACCTTCCTGAGTTCAATTTCACCGGCCGTTCTGCATCGCAACCCAGATTTGCCCAGAATTCCCCTCGGGGAAGGAGACCCATTCATTCGGTTTCTCAAGCCCCGGCTCGCCCCGTGGACCAAATGAGGGAGCTTATTCAGAAATACGGCCAACCCCAGCTGAGTGCTTCTGCAGAAAACTGGCAGGACAACAGAGGTTTTGGGGTTGCGGTACAGCCATGGAATGATGACGATGATGACATACCGGAGTGGCAGCCACAGGCCCCGCAGCAGCAAGTTCCCCCCCAACAGCCTCTACACAGCTTTCATCAACCAGTGTCACGAACACACTTGGTAAACCAACCTTCCAATCAATCAATGACGTCGGTGCAGTCTCTGCAGCCTCCGATCTCTCAAGGCACCTGGTGGGTTCCTCCCGTTCAGGGGAGTGCCCAGCAGCCAAATAATTTAGGCTGTCAACCCACCACAGGGCAGTTCTACGGCGCACCAGTGCGAAATGTTGGGCAGCCAGGCCAGGCCTGGAGACAAAATCCCCCAAAAAGTAGAGGGTTTTGATTTGTGATCATGTATAGTAGATGTTATTTCCTTTTTCCAGCTTTGTGCAGGTCTGTAATCATAATGTTCCACAGGGTTCTTAGGTTTACTAGAATTTCTGGAGCGAACCGAAAACAAATTTTGCCTTCGCAATAGACAAGAAACCTTGTATGCACATTCAAAACACCAGTTTGGGTAATGGGTTTTTTTTTAAACAAGCACAAAGTTGTGAAATTTCCGGGTCATTTTCAACAATTTCTATATACAATATGAACAAAGTGATAATGTCGGCGGCACTTCATGCTATTTACATGATGAACCTTTGTCTTCTGGTTCATGAGTCGCATTCTCTGGCTGTCGGATATTGTTTTGTCTTTCTAGTGATGGCTTCTCGTGGTCGAGCTTACTAGCATCGCAAAGGAAAATAAAGCTGTGCACTGATTCTTCTTCCGTGCGCAATTTTGTTGTACAGTCTGAATTGAATAAGCTGCAATTTGTCACAATTCTGTAGTTACAATGAACAATAATATAGACCGGTTCGAAGAGAAAAATACATCATCCAGCAAAGGATGCGAAGGGTGACGAAGAACAGAGCAAAAGACATCAATCGTACACATCAAGCATACAAAAGTGGAAGAAGCAAAAAACAAGAAACCTATTTGGGTACTATGTTGGCATCTGTCCCAGTTTGATGTATCTAACAGAACCCAGCTTCTGTTTTTGGAGTGGTTCCATTGATGCAGAAGCTGATGCAAAACAAAGGAAAAGGTCGTTGTAAGTCCTCAACCTCCCAAAGCTCGCTTAAGTCCTGCTTTTTGCTCTGGTGTCAATCTCGATGGGAACTTCACCTCGAATTTGATCTTCAAATCGCCCCGATTACCGGGCTCTTTTACAATTGGCATTCCTTCTCTGGCAACAACGAGCTCATAACCAGGGCTCACGATGTCGGTCACTGGAATCGACAGGTTCCGGCCGTCAAGCGTGGTAAGATTCACTGTGGTTCCTCCCAATGCCTCTGATAACGAGACCTTGTGGTTGACAATCAGGTCGTTGCCATCTCTTGTGTAGAAATCGTGGGGTTTCTCGTCAATCACAAACACCAGGTCTGCTGGTAGCTGGTTCTGCTGTTCGTTCCCTTTGTCTGGGAATGTGATTTTGGTTCCTTTCTTCCATCCAGGCTTTACATCAATGGTTAATATCTCTGTTTCTGGCTTTTGTCGTCTGCAATGTTAATGGTCAGAGGAAATAACAGGTATTAGTTGAAGACCAGCGGCAAAAGGCAACCAGTGATAATATCAATCCGGAAGTAAACCATCTTCATCATTATATGGAAACAAATCATGAAATTCTCAGTTTACATCAAGTTTTTGCAAAAAAATATAAAAGCATTAGCATCTAAATCTAACAAGAGCTTTTTAAGGAAAAAACAAGTACCCATTGGCATCAACCACAGTCCTGGAAATCTTCATTTTCCTTGTTGATCCAGAGTACAGCTCCTTAAGGCTGCATGGCAGTTTGCTCTCCACAGGAGGTGGTTTCTTTGGCATGCTGCCTTCACTGTAACTTCGAAATATGTTTTCTGTCCCACCGAATCCCCCAAAAATCCCTGAGCCATCTGAGTGGAACCTCATAGACCTTCCAGGTGTCGCTGATGAACCAAATCCAAATGGACTACTTCCAAAGAACTCTGCAAAAATGTCCTCTGCATTCCTGGGGTTGAACCCACTTACCCCGCTGCCATTTCCATATTGAAACCCGCTGCTGCCAGAAGGTGGCATATCTTTCAATCCTTCCTCACCATATTGATCATAAATAGCCTTCTTTTGTGGGTCGCTCAAGACCTGAACTCAAAAATTTACAAAAGCTTTAGATCAAAGTCCCACTCAACCTAAACCCAATGCAATATGAACTTGGATAACATGACAAATTCAAATTGCAGAAAGAGAAATGTAATATATGAAGGATTTGATTGATTGAGACATAGATGACAGGACTCAAGAAGAATCAATCGGACTTCTTCAGCCTTTTCATTTCTTATTAAATATGAAGTCATTGATCCTTAATACGGCAGTTCTGTCAGGCGGTTCTATGTAGAGACATGACTTGCCTTCCCTTCATCTGCAATTCAATCTCATCTTTCTTGCCTTTTCAAACAGGATAATCTTGAAGCTTGAAACAAAATAAATTTATACTTCTGCTAGATATTATTTCTGGTCCTCTAAATGTGTTTATTCCATATGCGTTATTCTCTGCCATCACCATATTCTGTCGAGGAAAAACAACCCAAGTTGAAGGAGATTAAGGTGGGGGGAAAAAAGGTTCAACTTCTCCTCCAATGAACCGGAAATCAAACAAGCGATTCAAAATGTAAATTCTGAATTAAGAAAAAGTTTCAAAATAAAATCCAACAGAAAGCATAAAAGAAATCCATGGACAACAAATGGAAAAGAAAACAGGAAAATCATTGCCTCATAGGCTTCAGAGATCTGCTTGAATTTGGCCTCCGCTTCTTTCTTATTCGTGGGGTTCTTGTCGGGGTGCCATTTCATTGCTAATCTCCTATAAGCCTTCTTGAGATCCTCATCCGTGGCATTCCTATTCACTTTCAATACGTTGTAGTAATCCAACCCCATTTCTGATCATAACCCAATAAGCCGTTCGGTACAGACTCCTCTAAATCTTCAAACTTTGACCCTTTTCTGGAGCACCCAGATCAAGAAAGTGGACCTGTTGTTCAGCTCCCGGCCTTTCTCTCTCTCTCACTGACGATTACACGTCAAACTCAGATTCCTCCCGAAGAAACTATAAGAAAATGATCAGAGAGAGACAGAGACAGAAGAGGGAGAGAAAGAGAAATGTCTAGGAAATCGGATATTGGAATTCTTCAACGTGATTGATCCTTCTTTCAGCGTTCTGTTGAAGATTTTGTGTCTGAAAAGAGATAATCTGAATGAGTCTATGGTTCTGTTGTCATGGTTGGGAGCGTTGCTTCGTCGAAGTTATTTGTTAATGCTTGATGCGAATTTTGTTAAATTATAAAGCGAGAGTTGCGGAGCTTTGTTTGTTTCTGGGGTCGGGAGTTTGATGTACGAGATTTTTCTCTTAGTGTGCGCCACGCATATGACATCAAGCCCTCTGTTTAAAAAGGGCGATTATGGGTTGATAGCACTCATTTCCTTCAAAAGATTGTCAACATGCAGCAAAAGAATTATCCTTGGACTCATTTCAGATTTTACATGGAAGTCAAATCCTTGTTCTCATTTTGTTCAAGGAAAACAATGCTTTCTATTGTTATCCAAGTTCCGATAGCAAACTGAAGGGAGATGTTTGTAATACAAAAAATTTAAGGCATAAGGTACACTACAACATGCATAATTAAGAAATAGTTTTGTCAAAGAGCAGGCAAGAATGGAGTCATCTTCACTAGATTCGTTCCATCACAGGTGGATAGCAACTGGAATAAGTATTGGCTCTCTTCGTGCATGAAGCAAAAGGTCAGAAGATGGTGGACGAGAATAGCTGCAGCAGAAGAGGCAGACGATGGTTAGCCATGACATGGTCCTACGAGAATACAGGCTTTAACTTAATAAAAGAGTTTGGCAGAGGACTGACCAGATACTATTCCCCAAACTTTGATGGATATAATGGCTCTCACATACCGTTCTGGACTTCTACGACGTAACAATATCAGCACCATTTTCCGATCATTGAAATGGTACACCTATCAGAACAACAACGGTAGCAGCAAAATGCTGATCCCCAACATATTTTTGCCCACATTTTCTAACTTCACAGGCACAACTTTCTAAAGATGTCATGCCGGGTGCTATGCCCTTCAACCACTTCCCGGTTTGGTGTATGTCTGTTTCTAGAAGAAGCCACTAAATTAAGCACACAAGAGGCTTAAGATTTAAGTCATATGGAAATAAGCTAGTAATCAGACTTCCAATTTAAGGTAAGCTGTCAGACCAAATAACCTGTTTGGTATGCGTGACACAAGTATCCCTTAACTTCAGGGCGGCATCGAGGGAATTTTAGTCACAAGAAGAATAAGAAAATGCAGCTCAAACTAGCATAGGGTCGTAAAATGTATCAACCTGTGAAGCATCAAGTGACCAAGCGGGACTCTTATTCTCAACTCACTTTAGGAAGTCCTGGATACAACGACATAATCAGCGAAATTTGGGAGAAGCCAAATGTTACTGGCTGTTGGACAAACCAAATGTTACTGTTTTTCTAGCAACCCACTAAACTCCACCCCGACACCCCCCCTCCTCCCGAAGGGGAAATAAATTTTTGGGGGTTGACATTGAGCAGCAGACGGCAATTCCAATATCGCAAAAATCATGATCTCTAAGAAAAAAGCTACATACAAAACTAGTGATCAACTGAGGATCTCTCACAGATTGAGATTTGTTAAAATTGTATTCACACCTCATGATGTCGTTTGATTGAAACTATCAACCTCTCACCTTTAGCATAAGAAATCATGGTAAACATCCATAATTTCTGTGACCATAGTTTAATAGAGAACATTGAAGGGGAAAAAAAGAAAATCCAATAGCAACATACCCCTTTGTCAACAATCGGGAACCGAGTAACAAGCTCAATTACATCCTAAATTGTGCAGCAATTTCTTTGTGAGGGGCTTTATACAATGCTCTTTTTTTCTCTCGCCTTCATGTTTTCCACAATGCCATGGAAGTCTGCGCGTGTTTTCATGAAGTTCTTGTTGCCTTCTGTATTTGTATTACTTTACGCACCCGCAAACACAGTAAGCATTAGAAACATTAGATCCCCCCATCCGAGCTACCGATACTACTCCTATCCCAGATACTTCTGTCCATACTCTATGGACACAGCAAAAACTATTGAAATACGAATCATATCAGTGAAAACAAGCACACCATTTTACCAGCAATGTGATACAAGGACAACATGAATTTGTAGTTGATAAACTTACCCTGGGACTATTGTACCTAAGGGATGTCTGATAGTCTTATACATGTATGCAAAGGATGTGACAGACAATATACTTCGAACAAGTTTTTCTGAAGTCTTAAACATATAGATTTACTTCACATGCAATGCTATGTTATATGAATGTTTGGGCCCATGGTGAGATGAAAAGTCTAAGTGAAAATAAAAAAAAAAAAAGGCTAATATAGAATCCTGCATACCTGATTAATGGTTTCAAGTTGTTGCGAAATCCAGATGATGTAAAAGTAGTGAGCTCCTGGAGTCTAAGTTATTTAACTTGCTATCACACCATGCTGAGGCCCTTCCTTAATATTCCTTCATTGTCGCAATCCCTTGAACTTCTTTAACTTCAGATATCATTATCCACCACTTGCTTGGTTAATGAATTTAAAATTCCCTCATTATTTTAACAATCTCCATTGCCAAAGTTCTCAGTAATGAGAATGGAACCACAAATCTCACCTCTTTGGAACATTGCCTTCAATAGGGTACTAAAAATTGCCGAATTGAAGCAAAGGTTGTTCCCCCACATGTGATCCCTCAGCTGGAGAGCAATTGATTTCTTAACTTTCCAACTGGCCAGAAATAAGATCCTACAAGTATAAGCATCTGGTTTTAGCCCCCTGGGTGTACATGTCCCTCAAAAGTTCACCATCGAGCAACCCCTTCTCCTCTCTTTCAAAAGCACGTATAAGAATCATATATGAGGTCATGTCAGGTACATACCCAATGTTCCTAAAATATACAAAAATCTTGTAAGCAAGTATAAGTAACCCACTCTTGCGGAGCTTGCTTAGGAGAATATTGAAAGCGATGACACTGGAACTGGTGCCATTGCACATCATGTATTTCATTAATTCCAAACATTTGGAAAATTCCCCAACCACAGAGTGATATTGAATCAAGCAAGTTGAACTAACATCATTTTGCTCAACCCCTTCATACTTCATCTGAAACTGAACTTTCTGAATCATTGGATAGTTACCCTGTTTGCATGCTGCAGACAAAATTGTATTGAAGGAAACCACATCAGGTCTATGTGTTGCCCCTTTAAAACAATCCAAGAGCTCCAAAGCTTCTTCAATACCATTCTCCTTACAAAAACCTTTTAGAATTGTGTTGTAAGACACACAACTTGGTGTGAAACCATCTTTCATCATACTCCTCAACAGTGATAACGCCTCTCTTGATTTATTCTCACAACATAGATAATTTAAATATATGTTATACACAGCAACATCCAGGGTACAGCCGCTTGATGTACAGCCGCTTGATGTACAGCTGCTTGATGTACACCCGCTTGATGTAGAGCCGTTTGATATAACCTTGAGCAATATGTCGTGAGCATTATGCATTTTGCCTGTTTTTAACATGCCTCCAGCCAAGGCAGCACATGTGTATAGATTTGGTTCAAAACCTTTCTGATCAATCACATCACAAAGCTCACCAATCTCTCTCACTTTATCTTGATGACAAAGTTCGCGAAGAACTATGTTGTATGTAATCAAGTCTGGATCACATCCTTCTCTTTCCATTCTACCGAGGTATTCCAATGCCTCCTCGACCCTCCCAGCATCACAAAGAAACTTAATTATTATAGTGTACGTTCTTACGTTTGGCTTAAAGCCATCACTTTGCATTGCGTTCAAACAATGAAAAAGATCATCATCAAAACCTTCTCTACCAAACCCATAAACTAAGGCAGTATAAGTGCACACATTTTGAACAATACCCTTCTTCTTCATCAAACAGAATAACTCCAACGCAGCATAACTGTGACCAGACTTGCATAAAGCCCATAGGATGAGATTGAAACCATACACACTACAAGTATAACCTTTACCCAGGGGAACAGATAGCACAGAAAGTGCCTCGTGAATCATCCCAGCTCTGGTGAGCACAGAAATAAACAAGTTCATAATGGGTTCAGTTGGGAAGTGCTCCAATCTCAACATTAACTGAAAAACACCAAGCGAACAGTCCAAATTCCTCAATTCAAGAGATTTTTTCAACACTTTTGATAACATTCTAAATGATGGTACAAACCCACTTCCCAACATATCATTGGCAACAAAAAACACGTCTTTCAAATTACTATGAGATACCATCCCATTAAGAAGTGTATTGAAAGTTAAAGCATTAGGTGCTGGCCCAAATCTTTTCATCCCAAGATACACTTCAACTATCTCTCCCAACAATACATTCGGTGACCTCAAATAGCAATACATGAAAGCATTATAATCATAGACAGTGGGCTTGCCGGGGATATTTCTCATGGAACTCAACGTTTCGTGAGCTTTTCTAAAGTTACCTGAGGTAGCATAATTCTGCATTCTACGCCGTAATTCGATGTACTCACGATGAATGGCATTGCTCTCTTCTACAAAATCAGGGGTCCTAAGAGCGCAGGAGGTAGAAAATTTGACAAAGAAATGAACAATTTTGCAGATTCTATTCGAATAACCAGCAGCAGGAACAAAACAAAGAAGCATCGCACAAAATGAATAACTAGAGCAATAGAACCAAAATTGGTGGAAGAAGCCAATATAGTTGGTGATTTTGCAGTAGAATTTCATTTAGCGGAAGCAAAAGGCTGGTTCAGTCGCAGAGAGTTGCAACAAATAAAAGAAAAAAAATTCTAAAAAAGTCCCACATAAAAACCGAAGTCTTGCAAAAGTAAGAAAGATTTTAGTTTCTTTGTTTTCCGGCTGAGTCTCTGAATTTTCATTCAGCTTCCGATTAAAAAAAGAGAAACACAAAAGTTTGAAGTTTTCTGATTATTTTATTCACCTTGTCTCTGCAGCGAAACGCCGCATAACTCCTACGAAAGACGAGATAAAAGCAGGGAATCTTCGACCCTGGAGGATGAATAAACCCTAGCATGAGCTGCCATTGAAGAAGAAGAAGAAGAGGTTTAACGGAGAGGTTTCAGAATGAAGGAACGGCACGGCGTCGTTAAGTTTGGCAGGTCAAACGACAGAGAACAGATGTAGCTTAGGAATCGACTTCCTTATCTACGATGACTGTTTTTATTATTTATTTATTTATGGAATGTTGAGGTTTAATTTAATTTACCTTACCAATTTTTTTTCTGTATTAATTTATTACTTATAAAGTGGTTAAGTAGAGTGATTAGTAGTATTGACATTCTAACAAATGATATAATTCATACTTGTAATCTATAAATTTAAACAATTTAAATTATTTATCTACTTCTTGATGAATTTTTTAACCACATATATAAAACCCATATAATATTTACAAAGCTTATTTATGAACATTAACATCATCTCAACTCGATGATTGTTGAAACATTTAAAAAGAGACATAAATAAATAAAACTAATGAAGGAGTGACTTTTGTTTTGGTACCTCTTTCTTGTCTAATCATTTCATAGAGTGTTTGTGAATAAATAAATAGTTTATTGTTGACTTATTTTTCTACAAGTTTTCAAAAAGACTTAATGTTTTGGTTTGGGTTTCAATAAAAAAAAAAAAAGAACATATCATCCCACTTGTTTTTTTAATATAAAATAATGAAATTCATTATATTTTTTCACACTTAGTTTATCTTGCTCTCAACATGGCAAGGTAAACTATCAAGTTAGGTTATGATTTAACTTCAATATCACTTATCATGAGCTAGTTTTCAATCACTTATCGTGAGATAGTTTTCAATCAAAAAGTCAGCTCAATAGGAAAAATAACAAAATCTTTTATATGGTCAAATTGTTCTGCTAAACTTTTTGATATAAAAGAACAACGAAGTTTATACATTTAATCACTTAGAAGGCTTGGGTTTTCATTGAAATATCGTGGAAGTGAATTATTTTATACAATAACCACGAGCATTATGCCTAGGAAGCCTAGTAGTTATATGGTGAGCAAAATATCATAAATCAAGAGACTGAACTCGGATTAGATTTCTTCACAACACAATCTACAAGCTTAAATGATCACATATCCAAACTTCATGTGCCATTTAAATGATAACCTTACAAAGCATATGCCCCAAGCAAGACAAAACCAAAAAAGAGGAATCAAAAAAAGAAAAAAAGACAAAGGAAAAAGAAAAAAGGATACAGCAAAGATCCTCCCATTTCGAATAAACTGCAATCTGCACCAGGGAAATCCGACCCATCAAACAAAAACAATGAGCCTCGGAGAAAAGGAAAAACATCCAGCTGAGAACTATACAACCATATCGATTGCTGCCCGCCATCTCCAAGGAAGATGTCCTATTTATAAGCTTCTTATCCACAAGACACAAGTATGTCCTAGAAAAACACAAGGTGTAATCAGGGGAAAACCTCAAATGCCCTAGGAACTGGATGAAGCAGCACTGGTTTCACCCTCGACATTCTTCAGTTTCAGTGACGCACAATCGGCTGAAGATCCAAATTCTGAGACATCGCCTATGTCCAAAGTGTCTGGAAGACTTTCAGAAGACTCAAAAGTATGGGACTGTAAAAAGAAGACAATCACTCGTTAAAATGTTGACTGTGAAAGCATGAAATAGAGGTAGGCATATGATGATATCGAAGCCTAAGATATGTAACTCATATAGACTAATGAGAGAGGTTATTTGGTAGCTAATATTTCTAAACTTGGTTTCCGAGAGCGCATCCGGATACCATTGTCCCCTCAGTGTAAACAGGTTCTCCCAACGGTAAAAGAAGACAACAGATATTCAACCTATAATTTTTAAGCAGCTCCAAGATCAGATATGCAATGATTCGAAAACAGCTGGACCTCAGTGCCTGAAGCAATATACAGTTAAATGTTGCAACGAAAAAGAGCTTCATTAGTGTCTTCAGACAATTCCCACTGATGTAGAAAAATGGAACTCTATGTCTTGCTTGTCAAATATTGTAGGTTGAAAATGACAGCAGATAAAAGTTTGTCTGAATAGGCAGTAAGATGAATACCGCCAACTTAAGTAACCAATTCTATTTATGCACGCAATCTTCAGGTGCGTATATACGAGATGCTTAAAATTCTGATAAGAATTGACATTCCTAATCGGTAGATTACCATGCAATTAGCGGATTTCTTAATCCAGGACTTCATCCTCCACCACACTGTTAGGGAGAAAGGAATATCAAATCAGCTCGAGTTCATTGGTAAGACATTTCTTGTCTTTACAGATCCAGAAATTAAAGCATATGACCAGAATCCCCATTGGATTTGCTTTGGCCTAGTAGTCATTGCATCCACATGAAATGCTTTCTGATGCAACTAAACAATAACATTGTTATGAAGATGATGCTATTCAAGATTGCAAGAATTGCAGCAAATAGTTACACACAAGATTAAAGTTTCTGATCGAAGGATTTACTTCCCAAACAATGTGTTTAAAGTGGTAGGCAACAAAATATTGACCTACATCCTTTTTACCTATAAAGCTCTATTTGATTTGCTGCAACCTTTAATATGGATCCATTTACCTTCACTTGATCCAATAAGTATAAGGAAGCTCGTAAGTGAATATGAAGAGCTTCGCTCATACCAAACAATCACAAATATCATTTATTTATTCTTCTATTTTTTAATGTTAGCTAAATCGGCTACCAGCACTTTTTATCCCAAGCCATAGTACCATAAACTGAAGTTAAGCATTGGTAAGGGGCTGAATAACCAACCCCAAACAAAAAATTAAATAGAAGGAACTATAAAGTCTGCTCTGACCACCTGACAGTCTACTGTAACCCCAAAATTACGACCTTTGTTTAGAAACCCCAAAATCAATAAGTTTACTTACTCACCTCAAGTTGGCTCAGCATGTCAATTGTGGCTTCTAGGTCAGCCTTATTTGCAACATAGACATCAGTAATTGATTGATCAGATAAACCAGGAAATGCCATCTGAAGATATTCCAAACCCATGTCAAATTCATCATCCACAATCTGCTTCTCTGTTAATTGATTCATATTTTGTGGTGATGAGCCATAACCATGGACGGGGTGGCTCTTCACTGTGAGAACTTCAGGACTGGAGGATTTTTCCATGGCATGGAAATTATAGTCGAGGGAAACTTTGCTGTGGAGCTGTTCAGGGGCTCCAAACTGCGCAGACTCATTGCCACTCTTATAGTCTTTTGATGTCACAAAATTTCTATCATTTGCATTTCTTTGGGAAAGAGGAATATATGATGCCGCGTATGGATTCAGGGAAGATAATCCTGGCTTCATGGCTTCAGCACATCAAAAGATCACTGTTTTCCTACAAAGAAAAAATAAAAACCCACTATTAGCAAATCCATCACAATAATGAAATAAACTTCAAGACCACAAATCTTTTACTACAGCATGTCATATACAAAATAACAGAATAAGACTTGAAATGATGTCACTAATATGATGAGAAAAAGAGCCACACTTAAGCATAAGTATGATTGGATTCTTGTTATCATGAAACAAAGGGTAATTAGCACTAACACATCCTGCGTAGCATTGTAATCCAATCCCATCTTTAACATTGAAAACTATCTTTCAACTGTGATTTTCACCCAACATTCAGAGAGCTGAAATAATTATTCGCAACTTCCATATAACTCATGGATGTTGTATTCAAGTAATCAGAAGAATCCCTTGTAACAGGCATTAGAATTCTCCTAGGACCGTAATACATGGTTCTTGCATATAAATTTTTGCACTGACTAACCTGAGAAAGCCCGCATCACAAATTTCAAGCAAATTACTAGTCTTTGGTCCAACCATACCAACTGAAATCATAAATCGAGTACCAAACAGAGGCTCTTAATCAATCTTCCACTACATAAAAATTTCACAAATTAAATTGCCACTAATATCACGAATCAACAGAGGTGCATTAAATCAAATTAATACACGAGGAATTTTTTTCCCTTTACATTACAAGAGACAGATCAATAAAACATGCAAATAGCTCCTACGTCTTAGCTTCCAATCATTACCCATTGAACACATATTGTTCCAAACTCCTGAACGAAAATGAAACAACCATACCACTCAATTTTTCATTTTAAATTTTCATCTCTTTCAGCGCCAGATTGGATTTTAACAATCAACTACGATCCTGAAAAATTTAATCGCCACCAAAAAAGGAATAAAAACCAAGATAAAAAAATCAACCCGAATTCAACAAAATCTATTCCGATCATTCTTTCGCAAAAAGCCAGTGTAACAAGAAACCCTAAATTGACAAAGAAAAAAACAGACAAATTCAGAAAGCGTAAAAAAAAAAAAAAAAGGTACTCTCTTTGCGAAAATTGAGCGGAAACTCACCGTGAAGGAATCGGAATTCGGAAAGCGATCAAAACCCAACTCTTGAAACCGGTCAGCCCGGAGCGCAAGGCAATTGCAAAAGGAATGATTGAGAAATAAATTTATATTGCGTGTGTTTTTGGGGCAGATTTTTTTCTGTATTGAAGAGTTCGTATGGCAGCCCGGGCCCCGTTTGGGAACAGGATTACCGTAGCTGGGACAGAAACATTTCCTGGTTTCGGGATTTGATTGGCTCCGGTTTAACCGCCATTTGGCGCCAGAGAAAATAAAAAATTAAAAGTCATCTATAGCAATTGGTAATTGGTTTTCTTATTGTTTCTTTCTCTAATTTAATTTTAAAAAAATAAGTTTATTTTATACTTATATTTTGATTTTTTTAGTCTATACATATATAAAATTTTTTTATGACTTAAAATTTCACCAAATTTTATTTGATGACTTAAATTAAAAAGTAGAAATACACTTTAATGCATACTCAAGTTGAGAGAATTTAAACAAAAGATATTTATTTTTACAAGATTTATTTACCATTTCAACCATATTACAGAGGATTTTAAGTTTATATTTTACTTTGTTTTCAAATAATTAAAAATAATATAAAAATCATGTTCCCTTTTTAATGAATATGTTCTAAAACGAAATCATTTGAGAATAAAAATTTTGTGACTTTTTTTGGGTAGTCATTAATGTTTTGTAGACAAGCCAAGAGAGTAATTTTTTTAATTAACATTAATTTTTATTCATATTGGCTGCAAATACGTAAAAATAATATAAAAATCATGTTCCCTTTTTAATGAATATGTTCTAAAAAGAAATCATTTGAGAATAAAAAATCAGTGACCTTTTCTGGTAGTCAGTAATGTTTTGTAGATAAGCAAAGAAAGTAATTTTTTTAATTAACATTAATTTTTATTCATATTGGCTTAAAAGAATATCAATATTTTTTTAGAAACCTCTTTAATGCAGCTTTTACCAAGAAAGTGAAAAAATAAAAGGGCTTTGCAGTGACATGGCAGGGTTTTATTGGTCAAGGAATTGTACCTTACGGAAACTAACTGTTGAGGAACAGAGCATATCTAGTATTATCTCCTCGGAATCCTAGCTTACTGAGAAGCTGCAGAGACACTGAATCCATCGTCGATATCTCTCCATAGCATGAACAAGTGCAGAAGGTTGCACCCTTTCTGTATAATCTTATAGTGGATGAGCTACCAGATTGTTTATCATAAAGACAGAAGAAAGGAGAAGGCTTAAGGAACAATGGTTCTGTTCTCTCCCACGCTTTCCTTCTCTGCTTCCAGCTATTCTCTTCTTCCACACCATCTCTGCTTCCGGTACTCTCTCTGTTCTGTTCTTTGAGTTCTAAGTGTGAACGTATGTGTTTGTTTGTGTATGTATGTATTTCAGTCGTTCCGTTTATGTCTTGCTCAAATGTTACTGTGTCGTCAATCAGAAAGCAGACGAAAATTATGCAAAACCACAAGAAATGTAGAGTATATGAGAAATACCAACCACTTGCGTGTGATACTTCAGCACCCACTTCGCAAAATGGTTTTTCGAGGAGGGATTTGGTGCTCTTGACGCTTTCTACCTCATTATCTATAATGTTACCATCTTTAGGTACGATTAATTTGCTTTTGTTTTGCTCTTTATTTTCCATTTTCTGTGTCTGGTGCGGTTTATTTTTAAATTCTTTGTACACCATGAAAAAAATAACTGGGACATTGACTTTCTATGGGAAGATCCGGTGATTCTCTAAATTCCTTGTTGTAATATTTAAGTTCATTGCTGGTTGGACTTAAGTATCTCATGGACATCACATTTGGAAAGCCTGTCTTGCAGATTCTCTGGCAGAGGAAGAGTTGAAAATGGCTTCAGTTGTTGATGATATAAATGCTTATTCTTATCTGTACCCGTTGGAGTTGCCATCTAAGAAATTCGTCTTTAAATGGTAGGCCTTTTGCATTGTTTGCTTTTTGGAGGAAAATTACTTGTCTTGAATTTATTAAATTTCTGAAGCGTTTCGGGATGAACTGTGACACATTTTTTATGTGCTGTAAGATCGGAAAAGATCATTTATAAGAAAAAATGCTCACTATTTGTCTCAGATTTCATCATTTTTAGTATTATCCGACCATTGCTAAATCCCTTCACCCTGTCTGAACCATATACATTGAGTTCATCAATAGCACTTCTTTTTAATTTTTTTTATATAAAGAATAGAATATTTCTGTTGAGACCCTTTTGGAACAGCCTTTCCATAAATTAAAATGCATATGACAAACGTCACACAAAAGCAAGCCAGTCCTCTTCTTTATTTTTATTGTGCATTCTTAATTGTGGGAACCTAACTCTTTCAATATATTTATAGGGTGGAATCTAGGAAGCCAGAACGCTATTCGTCAGCTGCACCACTGTCTCGTAAGTGCAGCTAATATGACTTACATCACACCACTTTCTCTGTTGTTGTTGCATTTTCCACGTTTCATCTGGTGCATTTAGATTTTTTGTAACATCACTGAGTGTCTGTCCATATTTTAATCCCTAGGAAAACATGAAGCAGTGAAGACTGATTACCTATGTAGTACTAAATTGATAGTTGCTTTTTAATATGACAGCTGATGCACGCCTGCGCATTGTTTCAGAGCGAGTTGACATTATTGATAACCTCATCATATCAGTCTCGGTAGCTTTTGACTTATCCCTGTGCTTGCTAAGTTGAACTTCTTTTTGTTATATCACAATGTTATTGATTTTATTTCCATTGGTTCAGATAGGCCCCCCAAATTCACAGTTCTTAAAAACAAAGGACAAGAAGACATGGACTGCAAAGGATGTTGCTGATTCTGTTTTGTCTGACAAGTCTGCATTGGTAATTAAATTCTTCCGTCTGATGTAAACTAGTCCTGTTTTGGGATGTGTATCTAGTTCAAACTTTTGTGGGGAAACCAAGTTTTCTGACCCATTCAATTTGTTAGATTTTGACCTGGACCGTAATAGGATTCAAACCCTCAGTGAGGAGAGATCCTTCTACTTGCCAATCTCCAAAAGCCCTACATGCTGATTGAAAGTGGGCCTGTGAATTTGTGCATGCATATCAAGGTGTTTCAAGATAGAAAATGACAAAAAGCTAATATAGCCTTTTCATTTTTAGTAAGTAAAATCATGGGGAAAATATGTTTATATACATACTGGTTACAAGTATGGAGTGAGAGGTTTTGTTGGCTGGATAAGGAATAACAATGGACATTGTCCATAACAGTGCTGATTCTGCTGTGTTTTATCCATGGTTTGTTGCATTCATTTTCTTCCAAAAGCTAAATCGTTTGAGGTTGATTATACTTGGTACTAATTTGCTACTGTATCGTGCAGCGAGTCACCTCAAGTCAGCGCCTGGCCGAGAGTTCAATTCTTGATTCGCATTCTACTGAAGTAAGCTCCAGACTTGGCTTCCATTTATAGTTTTCCAACATGAACTGAATATGGTAAAAAATAACAACTTATGCAGCCAGAGCATTGCTGGAAAAGCTATATTTTATGTATTAATCTTCACTTAAATGCAAATGAAACACATCCATTCACACATTCCTACATTCACAAATAGATGCGCGGAGGCATTTGTGTCTCTGTGTTTTATGTGTTTTAATGTGTGCAAATGGAACTTTACTGGAGTTCTTTGTTCCAGATTGATGGGGAGCCATACTGGTATTATGAGTACCTTGTTCGCAAATCACCTACTAAAACTGTAAGTGCTCATATCTGTAGAAGCGGTTTCAATGCTAAAAGTATGAAAATTCCAATATGGTTTCATTGCTTACACTGAAATTTGTAGGCTCAAGGATCAAACCTTTATCGACAGTATCTTGGTTCAACAGCCGAACGGGATGGTATGGCCCTAATGTTTCTCTGTTCTATTCTTAATTATACCACTATAAGAATGAGTCAAATTTGAGTAACGCTTTCTTTATTGTGTTTTATTTGTAAAAACTTAATAATGCATTTTTTGGTTATATTCTACTGTTTTTCCTGTTTTAGAAGCTTTCTTGAAATACATATGTCAAGCACTTGAAATTATCAGAATGCATCACATACGTTAGAAATAAATTCAGCCATCTGTGACCTTAATTCCAATATTAGATTGGTGGAGGGGATAATAACTAGGAAAATTTTCCATCATATGTGTTCTTCACTGTATGTTTTGTCAGATTTAATCGGTAAACCGGTTGTTCTGGATGGCTGATATAGTTGCTCCACTTAAGGATCTTGTGCTTGAGCCTGTGATTATAATTCTTGCACTACGAGATTTGTGCGACTGACAAAAACTGTTTTGCAGGTTATCTTTACTCTCTAAATGCTTCAACCCTTAGCAAGCAGTGGAACAAAGTAAAACACTCTGTCTCACTCTCTCTACACACTTACATGTACTCATACGCGTATAAACATAACACAAATCTTCTGCACTACAATTCCTATGTGTTACTTGTCAATGTTTAACAGGAAATTAGCAATCACTCTGTTTTTTTTCCTCCTTTCTTCTGCTAATTAAATAATCTCTATTTACTTAGAAAATTGACTGACGAATGTGACTATTGTTATCATCTTTTGCTTAAAGAAATCAGCCAACCTACCGTTTTCCATTTTGATTAAGCTTATTCTACAAGTTTGGTCTACGGAGTAGATGATATCCTGGGTGTATTTGCTACGCAATTGTAGAGAACCTTTGTTCTTTCTTTAATATGCATAAGATGATGCTCTTTACGTACTCTGCATGATCTTTCCCTGTATGCCTTATTCCATCTACAATAACTAAAAGAAAAATTGACATTCTTCTGTGAAAAAATCAATAACTAAAGCACTGACTTTAATGTGATGCAGATGGGGCCTTTACTGGAGAAAACTGTGGCTTCTTTTCGCCTTATTCCTCCCACGGACAACTATGTTCCTCCATATAAGGATCCATGGAGATTTTGGTGAACATTTATACTTTTGATGGAAATAATCTCAATGATTCTTAAACAATTCAAGTGTTAGCAATGTTGTTCTGTCCATCAGCTATGCATACCTCATCGATTTATAGCCAAAACAACGAGCTAGCCTTCTGCCCGTTACATGTACATGCCCTTCACAACTGATAGAGGGTAGAGATATATCTTTAATTTTTCTTATTCTTTTTTGCATTATTCGAGGAAAAATGCTTTTAAAACTTCAAACACAGATCAAACGTTGGTCCAACTTTCCATGATCAGAAGAAGTGTAATTTTCTTGGCTGTATTCTTGATAATAGTAGAGACAACAGGAGTTCTCTTCCAACCAAACCATTCCTACTGTGAATGAGAAAAGATAATTTGAGGTTGGCTTGTTGTCTGAAACTAAGGGAACTGTCCAAAAATCCACCATATGTAGGCGATAATGGCTTGTTTCAAGGCACAAAGTGATGGACGTCATTAAAGAAAGAATTGGGGTGAACCTAAATATGAACAAGCTCACTAATTTTTGAGCAAAGAATAACAAAGTTTACTTTACATGAACTGTACATGTCAAAAAATTGCTACCCTTTACCTCATTGACAAAAGGAGGTGGTGTGAAATTGACTTGCAAAGGATTAAAATGCTACGGATAACCAGACAACTACTTCTGAAAGTTCCATCTGCATGGCAAAAGCTTTAGCCGGCAGAGCAAAGCCAATGGGTCAAATCAGTCCTGTGATGTTGCAGAATATTCAAAGAGAAGGCGATTGGATGGAGCAGATTGCAGGAGCACTCGCAAGCGGCTTGTTAGCTGGTAGATCAAGGTCCACTGCATTGCCATTTCTGAGTCTTTCATCTGCCTAACAATGGAGGCCTAGGAAAAACATAACAAGGGAAGGAAAAAAAAAAAAAAAGATAAGGAAGAAGAACAAAGGATGCTTTAGATGATAATAAACAAATCCAATTTCTTTTCAACATTAGTCTAACAGAAAATTAAAGTGAACCAAGCGAACCAACCAAATCAAGATCTCTTTCTTTTTTGACAAAGATAGAACTAGCAGTTTCAAAAATGAGAAATTTAAATGCAGGGCAGAGTTTCAAGATAACCTGCAGGCGTTTCCCTAGCTGGACTTCAACCTCTGTACCAAACGAAATATTATTGGCCAGAGATTTGAGAGGGTCTACAGTAGGATCAACAGAGAGCAAACTAGGGATCTGTGGTGCATATACAAGCCTCCACCGAGCCTGTCCAAATTCTCCCTTTCCTTCAATTCTTGGCATTAATGTTTCAAGTGTTGCTGTTGCAAGTTTTTTGAATGCAAGCTGGCCGCCACCTTCCAAAATGGACTCTGCCAACTGACTCTCAAAGACTCTGGCAGCCTACGTTGATGAAAAAAGAATGATGAGACCAAATCACCTTATGTTGAAAGCATGACAACAATTTAATATGAATTTTGGAATTGCAAAATTAACCTAAAGTAATATTTAGATTTATATTAACAAATCAAAATTTCCATGATATCCTCTATCTTCTTTTTCTTTGTAATACTTTTGATTTATTCATGCACTAGGCATATTCTGCACACTCAACAGGTGTATGCAATGCAGTGTAAATGTTATCCATGAGGGAGCTGCAAATTCACATTCCAAGCAGAGCATTAGATGTTACCTCCGTAGGTGACAGTGCATCCTGTTCCACGGAACGCGTTGAGGTTACCACCAGTTTGTCCTGCCAATTGCTGGCTCGACTTTGAATTTTGAATTGCCACTCAGATCCAACCAAAGCTAGATCTAGCATTGGATCTAGTCCATACTCAGGCTCAAACTTTGCTACATTCAGATGCTCCCGCTTAAGCCTCACCTGAGTTAGTAAAGGTCATTACAATTTTTAGTAGAAAGCAAGAGTCAGCCCATAGAAAACTAAAGTGATCAGCATTGCAACAAAATATTTACGCTGCAAACTCACCTGAGTTGCCACAAGATTCACATCACCATTTTCAAATGTTAGAATGCCTCTAGGTCTTATCCATTTGGGATGAGCTAGGCCATTTAGCTCAAGCTCTCCACTAACAGCAAAATTGAGAATCAAAGGATAAACTATCCTCAACTCAGGTCCTAGAACAAGCTTCAAATCACTGAGGCGGACATCTAAATTTGGTTTGATGGTTACTTGCTCCATCTCCTTCTCAGTTTCAGCTGATTTAACTGCCAAGGTGCAAAAACAAATTCAACAAACAGGGCTTGCCAAATGAAATCATAAAAGTTTTGGCTAGTTTATACGTTTATGTGAAAACCCCAAATAAATAAAATAAAATAAAATTCTAAAAAGTATCCTAACCAATCTAAACCTACAACCATTTTTATTTTACATACACGAATTTAACATGTGACCCATCAGTATAAATTTTTAATTGTTTTGGTACGTCATCGACCAAACCAATCCAATTATAAATGAGTTTAGCTCAGTATCTTTTGGAAATTAAATTCGAAAATTTCAATTGAATTTTGAAATTCCGAATAAAAGTCTAATTCTAAAATGAAGAAACAAACAGATATCATTTTTGACCAATCCAAGCTTAGATACAGGAAAAGAATCAAATGCTGGCCATTGACATAAAATTTCTACATATTACAAGAAACTTATGGTAAGGTATCACCTGAGGGTTGTGGAAATTTGGTCAATGCAGTAGCAGGTTCTGAACTGAAGAACCGGGAAACATATCTTGAAGCAACCGCATGATTGATGGCACTATTAGAAAGCTGAGACTGACTTGATGCCAATCTATTAAAATGCGCAGCTCCACTACCCTTATCATGGGGTAGGTATGCTTCTCCATGGCTGAGTTTAATGTTCCCAGAAATTGTAGGTTGCAATATAGAACCAGTTATTTGCATCTGAGTGTCAACCTGGCCACTGCAATTTCAGCCGATGTTAGTTCTGTATGGGCAGTATGAAAGGACAACAGCAGTTAAAGGAAATTAAAGGCAACCGAATATAGATGACAAACCGAAAGTGGAAAAATAATCAACAACCATGGAAGCTAGGTATCTTATTTCTACATCTGGTAGTGAGACATATAACCAGGAATAATATCTTTAACTGTAAAACATATTCTTGGTGAAGGTCTTTGTGTTAAGAGTTATAGTTATGAACCTCAGAATATTCTTTGCCCGTACTTCCAGAACTTCACATTTCAAGTCAATTTTATCACCAAGGGATGCTTCGCTGGATCTGAGGGGCAGATTCCCTTTCACAAACAGCTTTCCCCTTCTGCCCACCCTACTATCCAATGACATGATGCATAACCTGTTTGATTTCACATGAACAGTGCCACCGAAGTTTGTGAGTGGTTTTCGAAGTACAGGGGAAGATATAGACGCCCTGTGGAATGATGCAGATCCATCAAGCACTGGTTGTTCAACTGTACCTCGCAACTGTTTATTTGAAACAAATCACAAACCTTAGGACAGTAAACTTCATTGAATTGCTTCACAGCACAATTTTACAATATTTTGCAAGCATAAGCATATAAATAAAATAAGCCCATACAGAGTGCATTTGACTAGGCCCACCTGGAGCATAATTTCAGCATTGCCATAAAGCCAAGTACCATACGGAGATAAAGCTGTTAACAATGTCATGCCCCCATCTTTAATATCAGCATCAACTCTCACTTCCCCTACATCTAAAACGTTCCAGTTTAAACCTTTAAGGCTCTCTGCTAACTGAGTATCCCAACCCTCTTCATTTCTATCTCTAGAAACTTTCTTTTCTCTAGCTTCATCAGCAGATCCTGAACCCCTTTCTTTCAACCAAGCTGCTCCACTTTTATCTGTTTCAGTGTCTTCATCTGAAAGAACAAAAGTAACCGGGACACTTCCTTGAATATGCACATGGCCATTTTGAATGAAAGGTTCAAACTTTGCATTGAATAAAAAACGACTGTTTGATGTCAGGGAAGAAACAATTTCAGCACGTCGTAGATCAACTCCACCAATGGCACCATCAAGGAGCCTTACTTGCACATCACATTCTGGTCTGGCGAGCTTTCCTCTCAGATCTCCTTCCATATACAAGATACCCCTAATTGGTGCTAACAATTGCCGCAAAGAATGAACAGCATCAGTAGCTGAAGATTCAATGATCTGAACCAGGGTAGGGACTAGGCTAACAGGAAAATTTAGAACAGCAAAGTGAAGATTGGTTTTAGGCCCTAACAAAGTCCCATCAGCATGGATTGTGGCATTATCCTTCTGGATAAATATTCTGTCAAGGCGCAAACCATCATCATTGCTATACGCACCGACTGCCTGAACATGTTGAGTTTTATAGGTTCCCCACTCCCAGTCCTCCCCATGAAAGTCAAATTCTGCCTGATAATAAGCAGTATAAAGAGTCCATCATCAAATGACACAAATGAAGCCAACGTCTAAGAAACATCAATGAGACAGAAAAAATAAATTATCCTAGTTCCCCCCCCCCCCCCCCCCCCCCCCCCCCCCGGCGTCCCTTTTCTTTTTCTTTTCTTTGTCAGTTCTCTTTAAGTATAGAAGAATACATGAAAAGAGCTTCAAAAGGGAGGTGCAGACATGTAGGGGACCAAATAGGAATCTAAAGATTAAATGCTCTACAATGCAAGCATATGGATGTGGCTGGGTGGTAAGCTTCAGAAATGTCAAAGCATTGACTGGAAAGATATACACAAACACACATATGGACGCACAAACCCTGACATTAAATCAATGGAATGCAGAGAAACCATGCCTGCCAGATCAAAATGTAAATACCAAAATGAAGGGAAAATTTTAATGCATGTTTGCGAATCAAACAGTTAATTACTTATAGTGGATGTGATTACTCCTAACATAGGGTTTTTGTGCACCCCTATATCTGGTGGTCGAGAAGGATCCACATCTTTGGTAGTGTACATTTAACTATTGACTTCTTTCAAGAAATATATCTACGATATTCGACCAAGGATCTAAGATATCTACCATTGTGTCCCCATTGCCTCCACCACTTGCATCAAGAGAGCCATGCCAGCGACCTCTAAGTTCAGCCAAACCTGGAAGACTTTCTTGAAGCATAACTTCATTTGATAAAGTGTAATGCCCCTTTATAACCTGTGATGTTACATAGCCAGTAAAACAAAAAAAATATGAAATTTGAGCCTGTAGATGTCTTGTACTCCGTTCATCTTATTATCTTATTTTTACGAAACAATATTGGATCAGAGTCTTATAAGCACCGAGTCAGAGGCATCCAGTTATGGAGCTTTTGGTAAGAAGTGTAAAAATAGTGCTAGATCAACAGAGTGTACCTCAAGCAGTTCTTGAGTATTTTCAGGAGATAATCCCACTGACTGCAAACTCTGTATGAATATGTCCTGCATACAGGGGTCATAGACATGCACAATCAGGAATCCTTTTTTCTTTATAGTACTTCACTGAACTTTGACTTACAACATCAAAATTATAAAAGCCCCACGGAAGATATTAAAGAATGTAAAATACATAATGCAATAACTTGGATAACTTATTTGTCTAGCCTTTATTTTTTATTAAGCACAACAAGAGAAAGAAGGAAAGAGAATGCAAAAGTTCACACATCCGTGGATCAGGACACGGTAGAATTGAATTAAATAATGTAATAGGAAAAGAAACTGTAAAAAAGTTGCATACGCCCAATTTCTCTGCATGGTCCCATGAGTACATAATCTGAAATGCAATTCTATAGCATAATAGACATAACTTTTACAATGTTATATAAATGTAAAAAAATGTTCAGTTCATTTGATACTTCCACTTCTCCCGACGTAGGCTGTGTGGCTCTATAGAGGACATTGAAACATATTCATGAGACGGGAAATAACTGTTTTCATCCATGCTCTAGAAAATAACAAAAATCTGGAGCCAACTTCAGATTTGAGTAAGTTAAAGGTCAATTTCAAGAATTTCAAGCAGACAATGCTACTAAGAATGCCAGATGATTATTATGATACATATTTATCTACCATACATTTAAGTAGAATACAACCTTTGATCTAGAACGAACAGCAGGATCCGTGATTCTAGAAAGAAGTCTGGCAAGTGGAAGCATCTCGGCAACCTCAGCTCTAGGAACTTCAAGTCTCATCCTCCACCTTCCCATGGAAGATATAACACTACCAAGATGCCCAGCCATTGCCCTCTTGAGCAAGCCACCCTCTTCCTTGCCAGCAAGGCTATGATCTCGGGTACCAGGAAGAACATATTCACCTTGAAGCTCATAAAGGCTATTGCTTAGTTCCAGAATGGTTTTCTCGAGGGTAATCTAATTAACCAGTACAGCATTAGACAGGTCATTCATACTACCACGATTAGACAATAAAACTACTTGTTATAGATACCAGAGCTCAGAAACATATTAATGCAAAGTAATATGGTTATCTTGCAGCAACATACAGCCATAAATTTGTCCTGGAGTAAGTTTATCGCAAATGTTATAAGAAATATCACACTATCTCCAGAGTGATTATTTTAAAACAATAATAAGCATCTTGTATTTGGAAACAGTAAAAGTGATTTAACAATAGCCATGTACTTAATTATAAATTCAAAGGTAACGGGTAGAAAAACATCTAAGATATCAAGTAAGCCATAGACAAAAAGATATATAGACAGAGCATGTATCTTTCTCAAGGAAGTCAGTATGGCAGAATCGAAGGATACTGATCAATTAGATCCAGGCATACTTATGTGTAGTTTAAGAACTGAAACTCGACATCTCACATCAATCATGCGAACGACAGTCTCCTTTCTTTGCATATTTTACTTCCTACGATAGAGGTTCAAACATATAGATATCTTGATATTTTATTTCACCTCTCAGCAGTTTCTCTTCATATTTTTCCTCTACCTAATCATGTTGGCATTTGAAAGTAAGGCATGAATGCTGTAAAGTAAATTAATCAATACTAATAGCTGGAGAAGGAGCTAAAGGTATGAGGAAGCGAGTCAAGAAAGCATCGAGAATTTATAAAACTCCCAACCAATGAATAGACAAGGACAGATACGAGGTACAAACTATATGTTAAGGACTCACAACATCCCCACTCCATCTAGCAGCCACATCCAGGGCCTCGCCTAGCACACCACTGAATTTTGGTTGAAGTACAGATAGTACTCCATGACCTCTTCTTTTCTGAAGATTAAGCTGAATTTCTGCCTGAAATTAAACAACCAGCCAGTCGCTGAGTACAAATTTCAAATTTAAATTGTTTCTGCTGATTAAGAACTATTACATATAAAACATCTTCAAGCTTCACCTGGTAAATTTTCACCCTCCAATAGCATAGAAAGAAAATACGGCATATCACCATTAACATAATTCCAAGAGTGCATTCACGAAAAAAAAAAAGGAGTAAACTTGCAGAGAAGTTCATAAAAAACTATGAACAAGGGGAAGAAAAACCGAAAAATTGGTTTAACACAGCTCTTTCACTTATTTTTCCACACAATTAGAAAGGATTAGTGACTACATTGGCAAACAAGAAACAAAGAAAGCTTTCCAACAAAAATCCAATTAATTAGTTGCCTTCTTGCCATGGACAAGATTGGACAAAATATTTTTTCTATTACACACCTCAGTACTTAACAGATAGAACGGGGAAAAATGAGTCTTCTATAAGTGGATCATCTCCTGCTGCAATCTATTTTTTATACAGCACACCCTGGAGCTTTTTGTTTTGAAGTTTGCCTGATAAACAGGAGCTTTCCATTTTATTTTAAGAACTTCCTCAACCGGTTCTTCTTACCCTCTACATACGCAAACCATGCGTATTTTGTCCTCTTCCCAGCTCCTTCCCACCATTTACCTCAAAGTTTCCTTCCACTTGGGACAAAATAAAGACCTTACTAGAACGCTTTTACAAACACTGCCGTATAGTTACATATAGATGTCAATAATTTTCAGTATGATCAAAAACCATGGCAAATGTTTTCAGGATAACTTTCTGGTGTTTCAGCCAAACTGTTTTATATCAGTTTCCAAAATTACTGGATGATATGTTCACCTCTTAATGATTGAATGCACATGTAAGACTACGACATAACAGAACTGGGACACAGAACAATGGAAACAAGAAGTCCACTTACTCTTTGTATTGTTCCACGCAATGAAGCCAGCTCCAGTTCATCAAGAGGCAATTGACGTACCTACAGCCAGCTCACACCAAGTCATGAAAAGAAATAACTCATATTCTGGAACTATCACTGCTTTAGTGAGGGAAAATAGAGAAGTAAAACAAAATCGCTTTGAAGGCACCTCCAAATTAGCACTATGTAGTGGTTGGAAACAAACATTGGCCCTTAGTTGTCCCTTTTGAAGGGAAAAAGACAGTAATCTTCCATTTTGCAGATTATCTTCACTAATAGGCTTCAGTGGCCCTACAACCTCCACTGACAGGCTTTCATCTGGCCTACCTGTGGCATCCAACTGCATCACCAGAGAGAGAAAGAGAATCTTCATTGTATCAGATACAGTTTTTCACGACATAGACGTTATATTGTTGCAACAAAGATTTAATACTCTTCCAGATCTAGGCAGGTATGTTGACTGTCATACAAATCAGGCTGTTTTGGCTCAATTGCTCCCCCAAGTAGATTAAAAACTACCAGCACTTAAAAACTTTATGGAAATATGTTTTAGTTACTGCAAATCCTAAAACATCATGACAGGGGTGTTGAAAAAAAAGGAAGATGACCGGCCAAAACATTATTTGGAAAAGTAGGATCAGTTATGGCTACTTAACACTCCACTATCTGACAAATGCAAGTGCTGCTTACCCGATATTATCCACAACGGAAAACACTACTTGATTCCTTTTCCAAATTTCCAAATTTGTACATTAATTGTTTGTTTTCATGTTCCTAATAACATAAGTAAAATGAGTCGAATTTCACAGTTAAAATAATTATTAACTTTGAAAAGATAACCTTGTTCATTATAAATTAGTGGTAAGTGAAGAAGCAATATAATATTTTTGAACAAAAATATTTATGAGACTCAACTTCTACAAACAATTTACAGAGTTGATATTTCTTCACATTACCTTGATACACTCGCGAGAAATGCTCAATTGTCCAGCCATCTGAGGTGCTAGCATCAACTGATTAAGCTTGAGACCTGAGATTGAAACTTCACCAACAAGACTATCTGTTTTTCTTTTATCAGACAGCTGCACAAGTTTCTTATTCCGTTCAAAATCAGGATTCTGCTCATTAGAAATGCTCAAAGGCTTGAAAACTTTCCCATGAAACTTGATCCTTCCAGTTGCTTTCAAATGCATAGGTCTTGGAGAGTCAAAAGGGTAAGAAGATGTCAGATTGAAAAATTCAAAACCACGCATACGTAAATCCAACTCAACTCCATCTACAGAAAACGGCATGACACTCTTTCCTTCAGATTCTTTTCTGCTGAGCCAGTATTCATCAAGATAGGATGTTTGAATTTTTGTATACAATTCAAAAGCAACAGAAGAAGAATTAACAGTGATATGGTCATGAGAAATTATGATATGTCCTCGAGCATCACTAAAGGAACCCTCAGCTGTTGGAGCAGTCCATTTAACGTCAAAATTCCTACATTCAAAAATACCGATGCATAAGCAAACTTGAAGAACTGGACATCCAAAACACATAAAGATTGGGCCAAACTGTGATTTTGGCCTTCAAAGTTTAGATCTATCATCAATTTGATCACTAAAGTTTCAATTTTCGTAAAGTCAACCCTAAAGTAGAAATCCCTGTCACATTGATCCTTTTGTCAATGATAGTTAAATAATCACAATCAAATGTGTATTAATGGCAATCTTGGACGTATTTTGCAGGGGGGTGGGGGGAGGGGGAGGAGGTGCAGGTCCTTTTTTGGGTTTGTTGGGGGTGGGGGGGGTGGGATGGGGTGGCAGATTGAGGCGGATCTTCCTTCCATGAATTTCCTGATTCCTAGTTAAATTCCAAGTTGTCTTCCTATTAAAACTTTATCAACAGTGAATGTTATTAATAAGATGTTTGACAATGGCATTTTGACTGTGTGCTTGGCCACGAATTGTAAACACTTTTCCCCAATAATTTAAAGCCCAAGCTTATACTCCCTCCTATAGCTTTCTCTTGATTTTCTGAATTAGGTAAATGAAATGAAAGAGGAATAACAAATGTTACAGTGAAGAAAGAGAGAGACAAACAATTAATAACACCTGTAAAAAAACCCCATTTCTACTGCTCAGTAATTCTTTCTGTTTATCCCAACCTGAAGCTGTTACTCCCAAATCTTCCATGCTCCCCCCTCACTCATCATTTTACCCCTCATTCTATTCCTTTCTCATGGTGTTCTAACCCTTCTATTTTCTCTATCTGCACTTCATAATGAGACATGGAACCACGAATTTCTCCTCTCCATTTTCTCCTGTACTTTTTTTTTTCCCCAGACACTCACAACCAACAACCAAAGCTCCAATTCTATAAATAGAAGCTCAATGCATAGAATCAAGCACAAAAACTCCGGACATTGTTTAACAAACATGGTGACCAACATGGACATTTATTGCCTCCGCAGCACCAAGTGCAGTTTTTGGGAGGAAGGGTCCTCTGATCTTGAAGAGTTGCAGAGATATCAATCACAATGCTAGTGGTTTTGGATGTGGAGAGCACTGGGTATCCATATGGCCGGAAATCTGAAGCACTGACAGCACTTCTTGGGAGGAAGGGGATCCGATCTTGAAGAGTTTCAGAGATATCAATCAGAATGCAGGGGTGTTGGACGTGGAGATGACTGGATTTCCATGTGGGTGGCTGGAAGGGTGTAATTACAGATTTCTTTGAAGAGAAGAGGAGGAGGAGGAGAGAGAGGGGGGGGGGGGGGGGGGGGGGGGAAGGGAAGGAGAGGAAATGAGGGAGGGAGAGAGAGAGGTTAACAAAAGGATACAATGATTCCAAAATTTCTTTTTAGGTTGGCAATGCTGTGAACAAAACCCTACTTTAGAGTGACCCAATGATAGTTTAGCTGAAAAATTAGGCAGATAGGAAATTACAAACAACAACACAAGCAAAATATAACCAACAACTGAAAAGGATTCTAGCATCTTACGGTCTCAAAAGAGATCCAGACATCTTCGTTTCTCCATTTAAATCCCCTAATTTGAGTGGCATCAGATGGCAATACCCAGGTATATATCGATCCGCAATTTTATCAAAGGACAAGTTTCCAGAGAAATTCACATCTACCGCTCCATCATCCACCTCACCCTGCAAAGATAGATGAAGAAAAGAACTTACTAAAAAAATAAAATAAAATAACTCAAAAGCTAGTAAGAAAAAGATTTCAAGATAAGAATTTCCTGAAAGCAAGTAAGCAGCCCTAACTAAAGTTTAGACACTACAATTTACACCCATGTCTTACCAAATGACTGATACCCAAAAGCAATTCATATCACATTACAGTCAGAGCATAAAGAACCAAGAACAATCCATATACAAAAGGCTCCTCTCTTGACACCCTTGACAAAGGAAAGTTGAACTGGTTTGTTGAGCAATTACCAGCCAGAAATGATGGCAAGTAAATAGAAAGGAAAAGGAGCTGGATCTAGAGGAACAAACAGTCTTCTGACGCAGATCAGCTTCTATACACAATCAATTCAGGAACAGAACTTGCATTTATAAATTCACAGACAAGCAAAAGAGGCCATTCATACGAATTATATACCTCTGGGCAGATCCACGCATTCCCTGCCCCACGAATTTCACCTCCATCCACAAGGCTAGCTCTAATTCCATACAAGTCAGCAACCTATCACATGCAAAGTAAGTTTACAGGATATATAATAATACGTACAGAGAATGAAAAGACACCCTACATCTTCTTTACATGTGCTTAGTATTCCCAACAGGACTTACACAGTTATCAGTGTTGAAAGTGAAATTGGCTGACAAATATGAAAGGGGAATACGGTCAAAAGCAGCTACTGCACCAGCTTCTTTACTTTTTAACATTGCTTCAGATGCACAAGATGCAGGATAATCAGACACTGAATGTGATATCTTTCTAGAAGCCATTCCACTTCCCACAAATACAGGGGCGTCCAGTGGACCTTGACAGTTAAATACAGCAGTTACTGAACCAGCCAACTGCAGTTGATTCAGAAAGAAAACCGACATGAACAAAAGCTGAATGAGAGAGAAACAAATAAATAAAAATAGATAAAACTTGTTCGATGTACATGGAATAATACACCCATTTAGGGTCAACCAAAAGAAAGATAAACAAAATAGTACACCAGCACTTAAGATCAACCAAAAGAAAGCTAAACAGACCTCATGTAATTTTGAATATACATTTTTTATAGTAACAAAATATTCGGAACTCTTAGAATGGACAAAATCTACCAAAATCGCAAATAAGACACATTATCTTTAGACATCGGCACTTTCAGATATTAAGTCAGATACAATCTCAAGATATGCATACCGGGAACAATGGAGGTTTCATGCTGAAAGTTCTCATGAGGGCATTAACTTCAACACAAGGAACCTAAACATAAAAATACAGAGAGCATTAGTTGCCAGCAACATTAATGAGGAAAAGAGAGAACAAAACACTTATTTAGAGCAACCAGTTGAAAATAAAAGCCATGCCCTAATTTGGGAGTATGCCACTATGACAGTCAGGTGATTCGTGGATATGAACTTAAATACACCCTCAACGATATGACACTTAGGGACAGAAGGAGAAACACCATATATCCACTGCTACACAGAGGTCTACATGCAGAATTACACGTTTGGTCTTTCTAATTTATATGAACCTGAATACACCCTAAATGATATGATACTTCAGAACAAAAGGGAATCACCATATATCCACTGCTAGGTCTATATGTATGGTCTTCATAGTTTCTTTTCATATCATTTTATTTTTAATTTTTTATTTTTTATTTTTTATGATGCAGTTTTTTAAGACTCTAACAGCCACATCAACAGCACATCTCGACAAATAAGCACATCAAATAGCTTCCAAGCTCTTGATTACATCTGCAGCAGCACTACAGCCGACTGAAAATATTCCTGTTAACATTTACTAATGGATCCATTGCTAAATAATATTCAGAGAAGAAATTAGAAATAGAAAATTGGTCAACATAAAACAGACAATGACAAAACTCAAAAGCCACTTTTATGAATAAATCTGGATTTGACTAGATTCTAGTTAATTGCAAGGAATTTTACACTGACGTTGAAGCTTAAAGATAAAATATGCCATCTCAATTTATCTACACCAGACCAATATGGTAAAGACAAGCATTTTTTAACTTTAATTCTCACATTTTGATAAAATTCAGTTCTTTCAAAAGCTTAAATCAACGAGTCTATATGAAATTACTCACTTGACCATCATTTTAAAATTATTTTCACATTTAGGTACAGACTATCCCCTTAATAAAGGGACTCAAAATGCTAACTATTTCAATGAACTAAAATATATAGTGTGAGTTAAGAATTGAAATCAATATCATCACTTCACTACTATATTAAATTATCGATTGTCCCAAAGAACTTAACTGAGAAAAAATATATACCTATTTGATTGTATGTTCAGGTTACAAAGGGATGTAACCACCAGAAACCAATAACATTTTAGTTTCATTCAGCAGAATATCAGCAGCATCCGACTTTGATCCTAGTTAACCGCTACACCTTTATTGAAACTACCTATTTCTCAAAGTATTGAAACATAAATAAAGCCTTGAGCAACAGTATTGTTAAAATTACCTGACACATAATATGAAACTCTCCTTCATCAGGATTAATGCCAAAATCTCCAGAAGCTTCTAAAGGAACACTGCCAAACCAGCCACTTGCATTATGTACAAATATCCGTTGACCACGTAAACGTAAATTTGCCGAAATGTCCTACATTGGAGACATAAAATACATCATAATCCATAAAAACTTGTAAAAAGTAATTAGCTTTCAGAACTCGGATACACTATAAGGATATCAAAGGCAATCATGAAACAACTAAATCTGGTCATACTTTAAAAAAAAAAAAGAGTGAGAGAGAGAGAGAGAGAGGAAGAAAAAGAACAACATCAACACGACATTGAAGCATTTGTAGGAAGATGATAAACAATTAACAAGGATTGGTTGGGTGGAGTTAGAAGAGCAGTTGATTCAGTTATTCATTAAACCCATGTCCATTCGTCTTTTATCCCAGCACCAATGTAAAACTATGCAAGTTTCCTCTAGTTTCCGTATTACCTAAACTGTGACAGCTACAAATGACACTCATTAATCTTCATAAGATATGTCAAAGGCATATTAACCACTTCTCATTGTGCAGAATTGCAGCACCCATAGCATTTATCAAAATGAAAAAAATTTCTTCCTATTACCTTCGTTTTAAAGAGAGTTTGAATGTAAAGCATGATTTCCATGCCAAAACAAAAACAATCTAGCGTAAGGAAGAAGATGAATGAAAAAGAATTGCCATTGCAATGCCTTATTTTAAATAAAAGAACATTTTAAGTCCATATAGAATCTAGGCCTAGGCCCAAGAGTAGTCACATGCTCTTCCACATTAAGGATGCCACAATCTCAAATCAGCAGCTACAGGACCAATTGACTCAAAAAGGAGAAGCATAACACTAAACATGGCTGAACTGTTTAATCAGGGAAGCAAAAGTGCAGGATACTGTCAGCTCTTTTTTCCAATTTCATCTACAAACTGCATCAACCTTTCCTTCTAGAGCAAAAACCATGATGATTCAGCCTAAAAATCAGTTCAGTTGATCAAAAGACCCTCCCTTTTCCAGTTCATGTTGTTTGACCAAAAGCATGTCATATCATTCATTCATCCTTGTTACATTTTCTCCTAATTTAATCAAGACCTATGAAAATGAAGCATCCCAAAGTATCCTTAGAGTTCACTGGCAAGTACAAATCAACATGTACTCTTGAAGCCATGAAAAGCCAGCACATCTAAACTTCTCCACCTACTAAAAGTACAACCGCACCAAATGTCTGCATTCCCTTGTATGTAAAATTATAGAAGTCTCGATTTAGGTTCATGGGTTCACAATTTTGTTCCAGAAAAGCCACGGTGCTTCATGCCTCAACATCAATAAACTGAACATCACTTACTTCTGAAAGTCCCACACACTAGATAGGTCATCTAAAAGTCAAACCATCAATAGCATGGAATCTGTATTTTATTCTAACTTAAGGAATAGAAGCTGATACTAGAACTATTAGATACCGGAATTTGCAAAAGCATCACTTATAAGAAGGGCAAGCATTTGATAACAAAAGAAACTAGGACGTACCAAAAATGATGATGGAGCATCAAATATCTGAAAAGTCAATCCTGTCACATCAAGTTGCCCATGAAGATTAGGAAACAATTCTCCTCTTGACATGCACAAGTGAACCTGAAATCAGTGTTTGTATATGTGATCCACAAGGGTTTCCAAATTTTCCAGGAAAACCAGATGAGATGTGTAGAGTCACCAGCCATATCAACTTTGTTGGGTAAGTAATACAGTAATCAAACAATTATATCAGTGAAAGTAAATATCAGCTTTGATTTATACTATAGTGGCAGCCTGCATCAGAGGGAGGGAAAGAAGATAAATGCATAACATTGTATCTATATTTTGCATGAACAAACTACACACGAAGAAGAAATAATAAAAGGCCCAAAAAATCATGTTCAAGCTAGCCAAGGTAAAGCATATATTCCCTGGTCAAAACAAATGGAGTGCTCTCTTTCTTGAGTTGCTGCATGATATATGAGAGTTTTCCCATACTACCATTAAATTAAACCTACCTTTCTTGATCCCACCCTCAAGAATCTAGAAAGATTGTTATGTACTTTTTTTTTTTTTTTTTTTGGGTGCACGAAAATGTTTGGCATTTTACAAACTCTCGTCAAAATTTCCAAATTCGTAAAGTTAAATTAGGAGAGAAATAAGAAGAACAGTGATAAAACATCAAATGCAAAAGTAACTGTCAGAACTTAGAATGAACACATGGAAAGAGTTCCAGTGACAGATATTACAAGAGGTCTAAGTTTGAAACATATTCTTATTTGATACTGGAACATAAAACACGAGATCCAGACCAGAGTTGGAGAAATACCTCGCCACTTGCCCGCCCTTTAGACCAAAGGATTGGAATTTCTAAAATCCTTTCAAAAAGCTGAACAAAAAGACAAACAGGACAGAAGACACATAAACAATCTATTCAACCAAAAGGCATACAGCAAAGCATTGGCAGTTTTAACTACATTGTATACCTTACCGGAGCAAAGAGGTTGGCAATTTTTAAATTGGCATGCCATTTCTGCTCAAGAGTGTCAACAAAAACATCTGCAGACAACCAGCCGCCATCCTCAGACGGTTCATCTGATCTCCACATCATACAGTTGCCACTCAGTTGTACATGCACACGACCATAGTGATTTTGAAACTTCACATGTCCATTGACATTCTCCATCTCCCTATGTGTAATCACAATTGCTTCAATTATTGCATAATCAGATGTTCAAACTATACATAACCAATCTAATTCGTTTTCTGGTAGAGAATTTATATCATCCATAACCACTTCTCCTTTAAAACGGCTGCTAATACATTCAAAGGAGCAATCATTATTAGTTCAAAATTCAATTCTTAAAGATCAACCAAATTCCATATACAAGCCACTATAGTAAGATTTTTTACAAGTTTTAAAAAATTCAAAATCAACTTTTGGTTCTAGGAAAAATCAATCAACACACATAAACCCACATATATTGCAACAAATTATCTAGAAGAAACCTGCACAACCCCATGACCCACTAGCAATTAATGTTTAAAATGCTCAGTTTGTGATACTGAAATACCTCTCCAGCTTTTCACCACCAAGAAAGAAAAAAGAAAAAATGAGAAGCATAATTATTTTGCCGTTAGCTTAACATCTCACCAGTAACAAGATTGTGATCGTTTAGATAATTGACACGAAGAGCTTTTGACACTTCAATTCAGACATGTGGAGTGACTTTAACTATAAATGATTATAAATAGTTTGCAGCTGGATTTTCTGGTCAGCATGATAACAGAAACGGACCTTCAATACCTAACTTGATCATTAGCAGGGGAAATGTTTTTCTGCCATCCATCTCTAACAGAAACCACATCTTTGATTTAGTTATTAACTTTTACCATGTCATTCAGCTCAGTCAGTTCAATTATTGTCCATATTCTAACAAACACGAACATTTTGGCATTTAAGCTAACATGTAATTAGTTCAAAATATCAGTTGATTAAAGCTTGTCATTTTCCTTTTCTTTTTTCCACTACTCATAACTTCCAATGTCCATAGAACTAGAATGCTCATGTGGCACCTCTGATTAGAACAGTCCAATCAGAAATCCTTTTAAGATTCAATCGAAACTGTAAAACTTCAAGGAACTAGCTTAAGAAGGCAGAAAGAAAAGCATTGGTATAAATTGTTTAATGGCCTAGGTCAGAAAGCAGGCAACCTTACATTTAAGAACAAATTAGTCACCAACACAATAAAGCTGGCACTCACCTAGGCTCCCTGTCACCATATGCAAGCAGCATCAATGATCCGCCCTTGAAATGCACAGAATCCAGTGTCACAGGAAGTATGTTCTGAATTTCTTCAGTCTGAACAACATCTAACCCCTCAGCAAGTTCTGCAACAATACGTTCCACCTTGGGACGCATGCCTGACTTCAGAGTTCTCAAGGGAACAATGAGGAAAGAAGATAGCAGCGCCCCCACATTCCTAGGGAAAGATGGCTTTAGGCTTAGGGGCCAAATGGGAAATGGAAGATACTTTGACAGCCCCGGTTCAGGCCTTCCCAATGTAGAACTTTCAAATGCATGACCTCTTTGACTCTCAAACATCTCATCATGAACACATAAATCTTCATTGTTTACATTACAATTATTGTTGTTTGCTGTTCCTGCAACATTTCCAATTGATGGCAGATTTTCACTGACTTTCTGATCTCCTATGGTTGTGGGGGATATATTGCAAACACCATCTTTACAGACAGTAGATTCCTTGATTCCAGGATCTCCAAATTGTTTTACATTCTGGTTATCACCAGTTAAAATTTCTGCCCCACTCCCCCTTATATCAGTTTTTGTGTGTCTATCAACCTCACTTTTCCCCAGAAGTGTGTCAAAGTTCATAACATCGTATTCTTGAGATGAACGAGGAATTTCAGCAGACTTCTCATGAGATAGATCTTGGAAGTATGAAGCCGCTGCTAATGCACTGCGCTCAAGAATTCTTCTTTTGGCAGAAACAACAGATGCAGACATGTCAATTCCATTAGCCTTCCTCTTAAATTTATGCTTTTTAGGCCTCCCTGACCAGAATTTCAACCCTGAACCAGGAATCTTTATACCGAAGGATTTCTCCAAATCTGCATGCTTTGTACCATAATCAACACCCGTGTCCATGCAATGATGATCCCTCCAGTGAACCTTCTCATCCATGCATAAGAAAGACTTGGAATCTGGAATTGCATACTCTTTCACAGCATCACCTTCTGAAAAACTTGGGTTTTTCTCCGAAACAATGTAACCAGTCCTTGCAGCTTCCTTAGCTGCGTGATCCCTTTCCCTTTCCCAGAGAGCAGCTGCTTCCTCTCTAGCAATCCGCCGGGTTTTTGTATGATAATCAATCCCTTCTTCACTTGAGAGGTGCCTTTGCAGACTACCTTCAGTGGAGGGTATCCCCAACCAAGTGTAATCCTTCTTTTGCACAACAAAGAGGCTTGGATGGGACATAAGCACATCAATTACAATCTTTCCCCTCCTCAGACTTGCAAAAGGACGAACACGAAGTTTCATTGTAGGGACCTCACCACAAGAAAATTCTTCTTTGTGAGGTCCAATTGAACATGACTCCAATGTAATGCTCAAAGGTGAAATACTTCGGACCTTACCAAAATCAAGCTCGCGCTGAATGTGTTCACTAAGTGCAGAACAAACAGAGGGCAAAAACTTGGCTTCTATAAAATCCCTAGCTTTTGTTTGCCCATACCACACCAGTAGGCACACCCCAGATATCACAGCTACAAATATTGAGCAGCGAAACAATAGTAATCCCTCTTCCCACAGGGGGCTGAATGATCTAATTAGGGCCTTGCTTTGAGAAAATCGCTCTTTAACACAATCCACCTTCGATTCATGTTTAAACCTTAGGGCTCTCCTTAATAACTCCACATTTTGCCCACAAAAGTTCGAAAACCTAATCATCTGATCTATCCAAGGATCCTGCCTTGCACACGTACACCTGCGAAAGGCCCTTTTTGCAGGATGTCCTCTTCTGTCCAGATAAACAAACTTGCGCCTGTTTCTAACATTGAAAGAGCCACTAAGCGGAGACCCAAGAAATGGACTATGGAGTTTTACACTCATTATCTTCCTTTAAATATACAACTCCACTAAAAGGTGATTCATTGGCCGGGGACCAAGAACCTGCTCTCAGTCCCCACCCTTGCGATTCATACCATCGCACAGTGGCCAAGCCTTCAAACGCCTGACAAAGTAGAAAACCACTTCCAGTTAAACGGCTCAAAAAAAAAAAAAAAGTAAACCAAACGCAGCGAAAAACACCACCAAATCTTCACCTAAATATCGCCAAGAAAATTGAAAAAACACAACCATATAAGCACCAAAAAATGTCGAATGTTAGTCCTTAGCTTGTTCTTGAACGTAAAGAAGCCTCAGATTTTATGAAGAAGCCACGCAAAAACAATGAAGGCGAGCTCCTCGAATTGTCCGAGCAACCACAGTAAGAGTGAAAGAGAAACAAAAAAAAAAAAAAAAATGGTGTGGCAAAACCGAACCAAGACGTCTCGTAAATGCGTTTACGTAGACGCAGAGTGGCCAACCAAATTAAAGGATTCGGAGTGGAGAATATTAGAACCTGGAGCAATAGAATCGAGCATTTTCCCGAAGGAGGAGAAAGAGCAAGGAAAGGGATGAGATTCTGATTGCTTCGAATAGAGGTCTTATGATTCCGTTCCTTGCTTTCTCGGCTTCTTTCCCTCGGCTTCAACTGCTGCTGGTCCTGTGTATGGGTGGGAAGGCAGAAGAGTTAGGGGGGAATATCCTGGACTCCCTCCCCCGAAAATGACATGAATACCCTTCTCGGAATGCCCGCGTGTAACGATGCAGGTCCACCTTTTTTTGACTCATCCTAAGCTGCTCTGTTTTCCATATGCTCCACTTGGTACCAATTCGTAATTCTATAATTTAAAAATCCTAAATTTTAAACGACATACCTCACTACCTATATAAACTATATCTCATGCATATTTATTAAAATCATCGAAATGTTACTATGTTGTTTTGGGTATTGTCAGAAGCCTTTGGATCGCCATTGACACGTGAATGGATCCCCTCAAGCAACTTCTTCGCGACGGAGCTAGTCCATCGGGGATCTCAGATGCACGTGGAATAACGGAGAAGGGAAGAATCCACGACATGACACGCGTTTATAGCCCAACGAGAGGAGCCTGAAGGATGATTTAGAGTTTAAATCAGCTGTAATAATTTCTTAGTGCAGAAGGTCCCACGGGAATAGAACAGTAACAAAAGAGATGGACAGGAAGAGCTACAAAAGTACAGAACTACTTTTCCAGTTTTGAAGGAAGAATATTCAATGACCAAAACTGCCAGAATGAAATGTCCCACGACAATAAGATCCAAAAAGAAAAAAAGAAAAAGAAAAAGAAGACCTCCTTCAGTCCACGGCAATACAGCTGAAAAGTCATCTTTCACAAAACCAGACCCAGACGTTTATTTGGTACTTTCATCTGAACATCAACAGATACATGTGTTCCTATATAGATGCTGAAGAAAACTCCACCGACAAAATCAATCCTTTACCGCACAGGCTGCTGGTTGTAATGGTTCTTCTCTTTCTTCTTTGCTGCAGCCAGTCTTGCACTCCTTGCAGCAGCCTCTTGAGCAGCAGCTTTTGCAGCAGCATCCAACTCCTTGCTAGATTTCTTCTTCTTCGAAGATGCCATCCTCTTTAGACGCTCCTTCATATCAACCGTAGATGCATCCTCCTCTGTCTGTTCTGCACCAGCAGCTTCGTCTGCCCCATTAGTCACATCTGAGTTGGGTTGATCCTGGGCTTCTTTCAGCAGCTCCTTGGAAGTTTTATCCTTCTTTTTCTTCTTCTTGGAGGTTTTCGACTCCGTTGACGCATTCTCCTTCTTATCTCCATCTGCATTGCCTTCCCCATCTTTCTTCTCTTGTGCAACACCTAAAGTTGCGAGTCAATAAATTACTTTGTTCAAATTTATGAGAAAGAATAACCAAAACCTTGTTACAAGCTTACAAAAATCGTAGAACATACAGTTACTATTATATCTAAAATAAAAGATACGGAAATAAATAGCCAAAACTCCAGGGGCAACTCTGATCATGCTATGAGATTCTAAGAAACTGAAAAACCTATATCTCAATCATTTTGCATCTAACAACTTGTCCAGAAACTACAGAATAAATATTGTTCCCCAAGCACCTCGATATGACAACTCAGAGATTGTGATTCAACATGCATCCACACATGCAAAGACATGCATGTCTGCAGCAATAGGAATGCGGCCATTGTTTTTGTGCATTTGTGTCAGTGTGTGCCCACGTGTGTGAAACAGAGATTGGACATCTACTGCATTATCATAGCAAAGCCTAAGTCAGAGATCTTGGAATGAGATGCCTCCAAAGGAGGGATAATTCGTGATTCAGATTTTTATAATTCCTTAAACCTCAAGCGCAAGTGAAAATGCAGAAAAAAATTTGCCCTTCTATAGGGCAACAAAATAGGCAAACAATTAAAGAACATTATAGTAACTTTGACTGAAAGATAATAGGCCACAATTACCCCGTGACTCATCTTGACCATTGCTCTCTTTCTGGGTAACACCGAAATCAGCCAAAAGGGCCTCAAGCTCTGCAAGCTCCTTCTTCTTTCTTTCCTTTTTTGAAAGCTGCCTCTCAGCCTCCTTCGGTGGTGCGGAAACTTCAGGAGCCTTCTTCGCCACTGCTTCAGGGTGCACTGGAACCTCGGGTTCACGGTCATGCTCATCCTCTACATCATCATCGCCTTCATCAAGAATATCGTCTTCACTATCAGTCTCCTGTAATTATAGAGAGGCAACCAACTTATAATTTCAGAAAAGAAAACAACACTAACATTCATCAATGACTCTAATTCTTTAGCAGGCAACCATGATTTTGTTTGCACGTGCTTAAGCAGTCATTTTTATTGCAGGCAATCTATTAGGGCAGCTCCTGAAAAGATCATGTGATGACCATTCATCACAGCTGTTATGAAGCCTTTAAGTTCCTTCATGTCCAACAACTGACCCAAAATCACACAAGGCAATATATTAGGGCACCTGACTTTACTGCAATTATAAATTAAGAATTAAGAAATCTGCTACTCCCACTACAACATCCATGACGCTGTAACAGAGTTTTACTCCTCTTGCAAGAAAAAATAATCTGAAAGCATTTATTTGCAGTGCAAAGACTATTTCACACTTAATTATTTACGCAATTACTTCATAATAATAAACTACAGCAGTAAGTCGTACCACTTACAAAGATTAAAACACAATACACATCATCAGAATTATTGCACGCTTTCCTGCACCAGAAGAAGAGAAACAATGTGACACCATAATAAATACCAACCATTAAGAACAATGGGCAAACAGTGATTCTGTCTCTTCTACTGTTGGTAGATGATTCCATCCAATCCACTTCCATCAACCACTTGTAAGTCCATCTTGCACTAATTCAATCCACTTGTAAGCTGATAGCAAATTAATTTTATCCACCAGTATAAATCACCAAGATCATTTAAATCTAAAAAAGCTCACGATACTAACTAGGTCCATTCCTTTGAAATACACAACACCATAAACCACTCTATTCTACAGGCTATTGCTGCTGTATCTGGTTAACAATATTTCGTACTATCCAAAGTCTATGATCTTCGTCAATTAGTAAGTACAGGCACAACAGTGTTCTTTGCTCATCATACCAATGGCTACCAAAGCTCGACAAATTTGTCTCAAAAGAAGAAGAAGTTGGGGGGGGAGGGGGGGAATTGGTGTTGGGGAAAACTCGTTTCTCATGCCCACTTCTTGACACAACTCAAGAAGGATTACAGTTCAGCTCGCTAGGCCTCTTAACCAGCACACAAATAGCTACCGTTCTCAGATAATAATACTTAAGATGTACGTGAACATAAACACCGTATTGAGAATCGTAAACTAATAATTAAAAAGCACATTAACACAAATAACATATTGAGGAACGTAAACCATAGTTAAGAACACGTGATACACATCATATTGGAGATGGAGAAAATACCATGCCTTTAATCAGTGCCACAGGTCTCATGCAATACAAGGAGCATACTGTGTAATACTCATGCACACATGATTCCCATTCGAAACAGGATCCAACAAGATCATATGAATTTGAGTCAGAACCAGAGAGAGTTGTTTGTCAAAAATCAATCTTTTTTGGGGAAAAAAAGTGTACCTCTTGGGCGGACATGCTTAAATTGACACTCAAAAGTCTAGCTCTTGGAGATTTTCCAACTCTGATGGTTTGTAAGATGATGACAGTAATAGAAGCATCAAGATTGGAAGTAGATAGCTTTTGTTCTTTTCTCCAGTGAAAACGATCATTCAACATGGCATGAATGTGTACATTGTTTTAATGCAAATTTCTTCGAAGCCTTGTGGTGTTTAAAAACTCTCTAGATGGCATCCTAGTTTATAAGATTTAGGTTTTAATGTTTCCAGCATTGAGATCTTATTATTGTCATACATCTTTTGACTTGTATGCCACTGTTGAGAGGTTACCCTTTTGAGCTTCACGACTAACACAGCCAAAAATTCAATTTATTTATTTACACCTTCATCTCGCAATACATAGACATAACTCTTACTAACGCGACAAAATTTTTAGATTCTCCAAACACTTAGTTGGGTCCTAAGAATAGTCCTATCAAACAATTCCTCCCTTCATACACAGGAGGCAGCCCTCATTTCAGGATATAGGCCTGAAGTTCCCGACACAATGTCCAATACGAAAGACTCTTTAAGATTGAGTCACCAAGGATCCAAATCATCATCATCAGGCAACAAAATCAAATTTTGGCCACAAACTCAAATTTTTAAGGCAATAAAGTAGTAAACACAGAACTACAATCAACAGCTCGGACGAATAGAGAAACAAAAGCAAATGAAACACTCCTACCTCTAAGTGGCTAGATTGACCTTTCGTCTGCTGCTGATCCTCCTCCGCCGCGGCCCATGCCGACTGCGGTGGGGCGGCTGTCGCGTAGTAGTCGTCGTCGTCTTCATCGTCGACATCCGCCCACGACTTGGCGTTCAACGGAGCCGGAGCCCAGAACACTGGGGGCTCGGGCTCCTTGTGCTGGGCCTGGGCCTGGGCCGAGGAGTTTGCCTTCGATGAGTGGGCCTTGCTGCTCTTCCGGTCCTTATCGGACTTCTTCTTCTTCCGTAGAGTCTCAAGCGCCGCGAACACGTTGTTGTTGATCACCATCGACCCCTCGTCTCTCCTGCTTCCACCGCCCACCATATCTGCTCTGCTCCCAGATCGGCCCCGAGGATGCAAACGGAAGTTTGAATCTGAAGGAAGCGTAATGTATAATTCCGGCGGACCTAAACGGGCCGAAGAGAAAATTTCTAGGAAATCAAATCGAATCCAACTTCCTTACACCTTAGGGTTTCGATCAAGCAAACCGTTCCCCGAAAACAACACTATTATATCTATATATATATATATATATATCTCGCTTTGGCAACACAAAAGAAAATATTACAATTCCGTAACAAAATTTTGTTTCGACAAATAAAATTGACGTCAAAAATTGACGGCTCCCGGAGATCAGAGATTCGACGATTTGGTCTGAAGCTGATGGAGAAGGAAAAATAGAAGGCTAGGCTTCCGGCAGAGACGGATTCACAAAGGAAGTGCTTGTTTGGAGAAAGATGAAGGTTTGTTTGTGTTTGCAGAGAAGTAGGGCTGAAATTAAGAGAGAAGATAACGCAATGAGACGAGCAAGAAAGAGGAGGATTTATAGGGTATGTTTTTTACCAAAAGGTGCTTCAAATACAATAAAATTACAAACTTCGTTCACAGTTTCTCAAAATTACGCAGGCGGTGCCATTCTTATTTCTGAAAAAAAAAAATGAATTAATCAATTTACATTATACATTTTAAGTTACATCCTTACGTTTTCCCTTAATTACAAACCAGTCCTCGTGGCACACGACCATCATCTTAATTGGAAATATACTATTAGGTCAATAAATCGATCCTGCGTGATTCTCACTTAACATGTCATAGACGCACAAATGGTAAATTTCCCTTAATTTATGAATTTATTAAAATATAAATAAATTGATTTAAAAGCCAAGAGGGAAACAAAGATTATTATTCTTTATAACTATATTTCCTATTTTATATGAGAATTAATTTTTGGTGATATAAGATAAGCATTCCTTTATTTTAAGAGTTTTATATCATTATTCCCCTCGTTAAATAATAATTATTTGTTTTTATGATGGGTTATTACCAAAGACAACTTTATTTCGTTACCAAAAACCTTTTTTTTTTTGTGGGGTTCATAAGCGTGATTACATTATTTGGAAGGGGTAATAGCCAAAAGTTTGTCGGTATATATTTTACACTCGATATTTAAGTAGCATGTATTTATTTTAAGTGGATGTGTTTGACACACATGTAACAAACGAAAATCAAATGGCATCAATCAATTAGCCTAACATCTCGGACCATTGATTGTCTAGTGAATTGGAAAAATGAGTTATTTCAAATATTAAAAAGCCTAAAAATAAATTTAAAAACCTAAAGATTATTATTTTATTGTAATTTATGGAATTTTCTTTTAGATATTGACTTAATTTGTATTCAAACATGCAATTCTCATAACTAATTAAGCTTATTTCTCTAGAGGTTAGGACTATATCTTGTTTGTTGTATGTATTTGAGATCTTATTATTTTAAGCTTTGCTAGTATTAATAAAATTTGTCGGGATAAGTCATTGTTTTGTAAATAAATAAATAAATAGTCGTCAAACTTTATTGGAGTGTAAATGGTCTTAAAAAATGATTTGTTTATCAAAAAAAAAAAATCAGCCTCTTGGATATACCCTCTCCATAAGATCTTGGGTTTTCTTTCTTGTGAAACTAGTTGTTTTTCGTGGTTGATTTCTTCCCAAAAATGGAGAGCAAAACTATCATTTAGTGGTTGTCAAAGAAAATGGTGTTGATACAAAGAATACAGGTCAAACTCGCGAAGGAAGAATTAAAATAATCTAAAAACGATATGTCCTAAGTTAGTAAAATGGTTTGAAAACTACAAACAAATCTCTATAGACAAAGCCATTCCCACAGATATGGCATTGGTCAACAGCCTGCCTAATAACATCCAAATATTTTCACAACTAACGGCAAGAATGACTCATATCTGCAATCAATTGAAAGATTGGGTTGCCGCAAACGGTATCAAACCCACGTTCTTAATTGGGGGAAAGAGAAAAGAAAAAAGGTAGACCTGTTTCGTGTTTTGGGAAGATGCCAATATCAACTATTTTAAAAACAATATTAACATGGACTTAGGCATTGGGTATTTATTATTATGTTTTATATTGTTGTTGAGTATTTTAGATAATTAGATTTATGTTATTATTCCCTTTAAATAAGATTTGGGGTTTGAAGTAATCAAAACTTAGTTATGGTAGGAATCTGAAATTTAGCTGTATTAGGCTAGGAATTTGGTTGGTTTAATAAGAAATAATGAAAGATAATTTTTTTATAATTGGGACTTAGGTACCATTCTCTATTAAAAAGAGAATTTAAAGATTTTAATCTTTTAAACTTTTCTACTGATTTTTTATCATTGTAATTAATATCCTTTAAAATTGACTCTTAGTTTAGTTATTTTTGTTCTCTAATCCTGACAATCTCCCTAAAATTGCGCATTTTTGTGTGCAATAAGAATGAATAATAATAATAAGAAGAAGAAAACACTGCAAAAAATGTTATTTAATATATTGACGTAGAATAAATGATGCAAGCACCGAAACCAATCCCCTTAATACCTATTTGAAGACAGAAGTAACGTCACGTTGTATTACATCACAAACAAAATCTTCAACTTCACTCGTTTTGTAAAGTTTTCCACCCAACAAATAAGAGAACCAAACGCAGAATCGGAGCTCCACAGGAGGTAAAAAGGGTGACAACTGATTAAAAGCACGAAGCACATGGACCTGAATGAAACTCCACGGAATTACTTTTCCAGATTCTATTTCTAAGTTACGTATTATCCGGACCAACCTAATATTTTTAAGCAATTCAAAATACTAGAAAACAAAATTCTTTACCGAAACATGACTCAATCAGATTTCTGTCTTATCCATGACAAGGAAATATGTGGAATAGTGCTTCGAAGTCGACGAGCACAAGACATCGCGAGAAAAAGGTGGGAAGTCGGCTTTAGAATCTAATTCCACAAGCAAATCAGTTGCTTTGCTATATCACCACGAAGGTGACCTCTAAATGAAGCAAATCCACTTCCAAAAAGTGACAATTTTGGGGTCAACAGAAATAGAAGCATGCATCAAAAAGTGGAACAGTACATCTTCCTCAGGACTCATTGTGGAGGAGGAACAAATAGAAGACCAAGATATATATCAAAGTCCGTAAGAGAAGGAACAAATAACTTTTGGAATTCTCATTATGTTCAACCAGCAAGTTTCCATACATATGTATCACAGGCAAACTGGGAAATAGATTTATATATCCCTGCGTGAACATCTGGTAAAAGCAAAATGGAACATAGAATGAATATTAATGACCGACCAATCAACAGGGGAAAATACTACATTTCCTTCATTCTTATCAATTCTGTCTCCACAGGCACTATGCCACAAAAAATAGAAAAACCATCAGGAAAAAGATCAACACAAAGAAAATCTTGATCATTAGCCACCTATTAGATGATATGCTGTTCAGATACTTGAGCAGGGCCCCTTGTGCCCCTTCCACATTTGCCAATGTGTCATCCATGTTTTCATCAATCCTGCACACAAGCACGGGTATAAATCGTCAAATTTAACTCCAGCTTGGGGTCAGAAAGCAACGCAGTGCTATAATAAATATGTTTCAGGATATCTCATTCACTATTGAAGCATAATAATGACATTCATTCATGCTAAAGTAAAATATTTTCAAATAGTTGCAAACTGTTCACATTTATCTTTCGAGTGAAAAAATGCAACGTGTACAAGGATTCATGTCAAGCAAAGGGACACGTAGCTATGGGTGTGTTCTTTCACAGCTAACCAATTCCGAGGTCTTCTGCCCAAGAATCTAGAATCATTGTGTTTCAAGATCTTCCCAGGGCTAAACTACGAACTCAATACATTTAGTTAGCCCACTTTGCAATTTATTACGGAAGAAAAATAACACTAAATATCATCCTGGAATGTCTTAGTGACTTCCCCTTTTCCATTCCCATTTACCAGAACCCCAAGAACTAGGGGTTCCTGAATTAAGTAATCAGACAAATCTATAAATCTTCATAAAAATCTCCAACTTAGCTCCCAACAAACTGATGGAAGAGAAGACATTAAAAGTTCACAATCACCTATCAACTACCGGAAAACCACATTACAATCATCCGCAGAACTTTACAAGCAAAAACTGGAGATTCTTGAAAGATTAGAGAAAATGATAAGAGTATTCAATCCTATAAAAATTCGATTCAAGAGTAAGGGGATCTTTCTTTCTTATAAAGAAGATTCTCAAATAAGACTTAGGTAATATGGTACTTGTGCCATACCATCTCAACAGATGTCAAAAGAATTAAGAGTGGGACTGCAGGTGATTAGGTCTAAAGAGAGCTTTTAATGCACAATTGGTCAGAAAGCCAGTCACATTTCTGTGGGAATACACTGATTAGGTCAACAATTGGGTTTAAATATTTCTATGAGAAATTAGATTTAAATAACCTAAAACATGAATATACTCCCCCCCCCTCTCTCTCTCTCTCTCTTGGAACTCTTACGTGGAATGATTAAACTGCCCTCTTGCTCGTTGATGCTGTAATACGGAAATTAGAACTAATATGAGATGAACGAGAGTCAAAAGTGACTGACTCAAATCTCAAAGCAAGTAAACTTAAAAGAGTGATACCTTGGATAACAAGCTACCAATATGGTAAGTAAGAATGTGAACTACGAAAATCAAACACTAGCATCATTGTTCCATCTATATTTGATAGACTACATGTCAAATGCACCCCCCTAACCTTCAGGGACAACCAAAATGTTTTAGCAAAGCCTTGTTTTAAGTAGATTTCCCTTGCATTGTTTAGCTGATGGAGGTTCGTTTTAGGCTCATTGTCAGCTTATTCCTCATATAATTAGCACAATGCATGATATCACCACATAATAGAAACAGTTTCAACATAGTGAGTATTTATGACGTAATAATTCACTAAAAAGACAAGCAGCTGGTGGTAATAATTATGAAAGACGTTGAATGGACATACAGTAGAATATAGAGGATCAGTCTTAATAGCAATACACTCACATGATGCCACAATGATTACTGTAAATGAATTCTAACCTGATGGCAAGCTCTCCTTGCTGAGAAACCAGGGTTGCCAGCTGGTTGAAAATGCTGCCGAGCTCATGAATGGTGGACTCAACATTTTGAAGAGCTTCAGATCTGCTCTGCATGTAAGTGTCTTGCAATGGACCTAGCTGCTGTTGTTGCTGTTGATAGTTCTGTTGCTGCTGCAACAATGGCTGACTCTCTCCATCCATCTGATTTCTAAAAATTTGGAAAGCAGTAGTAAGTTTTCATTTGGAATAAATTCACTAGTATAAGGTACCTGGACTTTGGCTCCGATTACTAGCTGGGTTGCGGCTGGGTTGCGGCTGGGTGGGTCTAAACTTCAATTCTTACCCAAAAACCCCAACTAAAAAATTCGTAATTGAACCAAGGTTTCAACTATAAATGAACTCAACAATTCAGAACTAGGTTTTACCAGAAAAACACAAAAAGCATGACTAAATCCTAGATAAGGAAAAAAAAAAAATTAAATTTCAGAATAGCAAGAAGAACCCTCAGCCTTTATTTTGAAGTTTAGAAGAGCCTACGATTAGAAAAGGTTTTAAGATTCAATATTCCACATAAATTGACATCCATAACTTTTAACATCATAAGAAATGAGAATACACCCAAGAAAACAATGAATTCGACAGGTCTTAGATGTTTCATGGGAATAGAGCAGAAGCAGAAATGATGGCAATGCAAACATCTGAGCTATACAAGAAAAAGCCAAGAGAAACACTGACATGCAAAATTTTGAACATAATAAAAAAAATGTGCATGCAGATAATAGTTTAGTGATGTACAATGGACAAAACAGATCAACTATACTAACTTGCAATAACTGCTCAACATGGTGATTCGGGCCTTCAAAAATGTATATTGCAATACATCAATTGAGTGCTAATGACTCAGTACAGGTGATGCCTACCCAGCAAATGAAACCACAAGCTCTTACCTAGGAAATAACTGGGATGAAGATGAAGATCCATTAGCCCATGGAGGAGGAGGGGCATTTGAGGTGCTAGCAGCTGACCTGGCAGCCAGTGGACGTTGACGAACAAAAGGATTGGCAGAATCCTTAGAGGTATACTTGTGTTTTCTGTTCTCCGTAGCCTTCAATTTCTTCAGGAGGGCAATAAAATACTTCAGTTTTCAGCTAACGATGAAACACAGCTTACAGTGTAATTGAACAGGCAAGGACAGCAAACTTACCTCTGTTCTTATGGTGAGAACTTCTTTGAACTCTTTTGTGGTACTCATCAACCGATTCTTTAGGTCATCTACAACTGTGGTTGAATGACTAGTGGTGTCACTAGAGCTATTCCCAGTCTCATTTCTGGAGTTGTAAAGTAGCTGGAGGTCTACCACTGCAGAGTTTAGAGTGGTGATATCCTGCTTGATAAGTGCTGTCAACTCCTGGATTTCTTTGGTGGGATCATCAAAATTTGACCTACTCTTTGCCACTACATTATAACAAAATATGTTAGAAGGAAAGAGGTAGATTGATCCATCACACAATGCATCCGCAATAATAACAACAAAACTGGCTAAGTGAGCTGGTACCAAGTGGAATTTTGGTAGGATCTACAAGTTAGCTAAAATATTGTGTTGTGAAGTAGGACATATGTCCAACTTGTGATTGTCTCTGGCAGAAGAGATAGGAAAGTAAGAAGTTATACCACTCGAAGGAAGGGACACATACTCTTCCAATGAGGGAAGCTTTCAGGCTTACCTACTAGTTTTTATTCTCATTCATCATTTTCTACATAAGGTTGGCTATTTGAACTCAACATCTTTCAGTGTATTGGAATGACGTGTTCTTCTGTTAAATCAGGCAATGTTGAGAGGACAACTAAGCAAGTTTAATCTACCATCACATGAAAAACGATTTTGGCAATATGGAAAGGAAGGGACCATTTGAGGAGATGTCGTGTGCAATATGGTGATATTGGGGAGAATGGGTTGTGATTTCAGTCTGAGCCTTAGAGGTTAAGCTTATAAAAAGTATGATAAGTGGATGGGAGGAACTATAAACTTATGTAGAATTGCAGGGGTGTAGTATGAGAGTTCATTTTAGTACAATATCAGGAGAGGAGAGATACTTATTTCAGGATTTGTTCTCCAATTTGTCTTCCATAACTCAAGACAAGTATCCTTCAGTAGCTTCAAATATGTGTAGCTTCCTATCTGTTTATCTCAAGAGAAAGAGGCAAGCATTGGAATCTTTGTTACATTCTCGGATTGGGTGCTAGAATCATTACATTCTGTTTTGTGTGTCTCAATTCTAGATATTCCTTTACATGAAGGTGTGGATAGGTTGGTTGTAGGCAGAACACCAATGCTTTGAGAGGGTTCATTATTGTCAAGTCCTTGGAAGAGTATATGGTGTATTAAAACACCTTGGAGAGTAACTCTCTTTGTATGGATAGCAGCTATGAGGAAGATTGAGGTGCTTTGTTGTTGGACAGCAGAGTTTGGTAGAGACAAAATTTGAGGCTAGTTTTATCATGCAATATGTCAATTGAAAGGAAAGATGGAAGAATGCGTACCCTAAACACAGTTGAGCACCCTGTAGATTCCCTTAATTCCATCTTCCTGAGATCCTCATATGTCTGGATGATTAATTTAGGCAATATACAATATTCCTCGTGTTTTACTTTCACTGATCTCCTAATTTAGGTTATAACCTTCGGCAATACTCAACCATTTCCAACAACAGTATTTAAGAATGTCCTCATATGTCTTAACACTAGTTCCAGAGTAGATTACGATCTCATACTTCAGAATTTGGATTAGGTTGCAATAATTTCAAAACTCCAGTGTGATTCTAAGAATGAATTATTCCTTGAAATTGTATGAAAAAGCAAACTACAAGCAACATAAATTAATCTTCTAGTGAGAGTTTCAGTCCATAACTTACACTGTGCCAGCTTTGAAAGCTTCTGCGATGTCTGGTGTATCCCATACCCGATCTTGGAAGCCCTCCTGTTAAACTCAGACTGAATTGCAACCGTAGATCGTTGTTCCTCTGACTTTGAGCTAGTACTAGGGCCATTTGACGCCAAACCTGACGAAAATGACTTCTTATGCTGCTCGGCTATGCTATGAAATTCCTGTGTCCGATCCCGAAAGGACGATTGTGTTGTTTTGACATGCATCTTCCTAACTCCGACTTAATCTTCAATTCCTAGAAAAGCACAACCACCTGCAATCGCAGAGATTCGTTCAGATCTTTCAATCTGAATTCCGGTAGCCTTTAGACACATAGATAATATATTCGAATACCAAATCCCAAATATTGCATTGTCTAAGGTAACCGCAATTAAGCTAAATTTATTGGCCTACTTGATCCGGTCTTTCATTTTCCAAATCTTCATCGCTTTTCAGCGAGATAATTACCTAAATGTTGAAAAACCCAATACATACATTCAATCTTATTATTCTGGTTTCAGAAGGAAACAGAATATAAAGGAAAATAAAAATTAGAATTTCAAGTCTTAAATAATTGCTATATTAGGACGGAAAAGGGACCATCCAATCCTAGTAGTGTATTAGCTAAACAGAGTCTGAAATTTGCTTTCCTGGAAAACACGGTAAATGCTACATTCGAGATTGATTGATTTCCCCTTCGCATGTTTCTCAACAACCAATCACAAACAGGAAAATCAGGCCAATAGCAATGAAAATCACCTCGAAAATGCGAGATCTGAAACCCTAGAGCCCCGAATCAACGCAATTCTCGGAAATCACCTCCAATTTCAGGAACAAAGCAAGTGAAGTCTCAGATCTGGATCGACCTCGGCCTTCATGCCAATGGAACAACTAATCAGGCCCGACGTTGGATCGGGTGAAAACCAGAGACTCTGTGAAGATAGTGTAAGATACCAAGATTGAGCAGCTGAATGAGAAAAACGGAGGAAAAATGCATTAACGCACCGTCGTGTACCGACGTTTTCCGCACTGGGCCCTCCTTTTTATTTTTCCTTTTATTTATAACCTTGTTAACGAAAATTACTGTGCTCCACATAGTTTATTGTCCTTTATCTAGCAAAAATAAAAGTCCATCTGTATCTGGAAAAACTTTCACATAATTTTAAGTGAAGTTTTCGATCGTTTTCGATCGTTTTCAATTGTTAATGACTTTTTCTTCTCATTCAGGTTTGGTAGCATTAACTTATGAGGCAAGCAAAAATTGATTTGTAGTTTAGAATGAAAAAAAGCACTAAATATATTAAAAAAACTATTTATTTCAAAATAATATGAACATACGAATGTAGTTAAAAGGTCAAAATAATCAACTCAAAAACTAACTCTTAGGTAGAGTTTTTTTTAAAAAAAAATTCTTAAATTTTACCTTGAGAATCTTTATTTTTTAATATAAGAATTTTATTTTATACACATTCGCTACATATGCTTTTGCATATTAAACATCATTGGACTTAAAGTTGCATAAGATAATATAGATTTAATATAGATTTCAACATTAAGTTATAAAGCCCAAAAATGATTTATAAGTTTAGAGGTTTTTTTTTTAAGTTTTACATCAATTGTTTTATTTTTTAATACATAATTAGAAAACTAAAGAACTTAATCCAAGAGCTAATTATATAATTATATTTTTTAAGAAAATACATTTTTGATTATTGCTTTTTAATCACGAGTCACAATATGTTTATATTGCTAACTTTATCTAGAACTCTTGGGTTTTATCATTCTAAATTATCATATGACTTGTCAACATCTTGTCATGTAAAGTTAACATAAAATGATGAATGAGGAGAGAGTTAAAAAATAATATGTGCAAACAAAAACATGATTTATAAAAAACTACAATGCTATTAGTTTCTATCAAAATAAAACATCACAAAAAAATATTTATGAACTGGAAAGTCCTTTAATATATTGATAGCATTGATTTCAAAACATCTTGTTCAACACTTCAATTTAATTGGAGGTTCAAAAAATATCATTTACTAACATTGATCGATGATTATTTTTGTTTCTTTTCATATTGTAATAAAAGACACAGACCTCTTTGTCCATTATATAGCCAAATAAGGCATCTCCCATGAATTTAGGAAGTATTTCTTTAATTATACTCATTTACTCGAGAGTAATATTTAATCAATAAAATAAACTCATAGTTATTTATTTGTCACAAGTATTTCAATAATAATAAAAGAGAGGCTTATAGTCAACATAATAAGTAGTACTCATGTTGGAGATATTGTAAAGCAAATATCATAAATTTAAATTCTCCCAGCTATATTTTTATTGATCTAGGAACGCATTATAGTGGATTATTCTTCCGTAATTTAAATCATAAAAAAAATTAGAAAACAAAGCAATGCGACAGAACATGAAAACGAACGCGACGATTGGACGTTCAGGTATTACCGTAACCTCGAAGTCTACACAGCCAGTCTCCTTGTTTGTGTTTTTGACCACGTCAGCATGTACGGATAATAGCTCTCAGCCTCGTTGGAGAACGGCTACACAGGTTCTCTTCTGTACCTGCGTGGATCACCGACTCGCTTCTTTACATTCACAGGTGGCGCTCACGCACTAAAGCAGAATTTTAGCCACGTGTTTTCCGGAGAAGGCGAGTTCTGTTCACCACCGCTTTAGCGAGTAGGGGTTGGCACTAAATTTAAGAGTGAACCTCGTCGTTCATGGCGCCTCAAAACTCAAAAGTCAGTGGCCTTTACGATATTATAAGAAAAACCGGGGTTAATTCATAGCCATTAACGGAAAATGGAATGGACCTTTTATGGTCCAATATACGCCAATTTCTGTGGATTTTACCTATCTCGCATCTCCCAAATCTATTTCCAATCTCAGCCGTCTACGTGGAATACGACGGAGGAACCACCGTCTAGATTTCTCTCGCCTGTCCCAAAATGTTAACATCAATTTAGTAATCGGATGGCCTAAATCGGCCCAACAAAAATCCCCGCCACAACTTCCGAATCAGACGGTGAATAGTGATCCCACGGAGCAAAATCTGCACCCTGCATATATTTTCATTTACTTATTTTTTGTCATTTTCGATCTAAACCCTTACTTTCGTAGAATCAAAAGAAACCCTAGCTCTCGTCCGTCTCTTGCGGTAAAAAAAAATATAAGGAAGCGAAAAATTCATAATTATCAGAAATTAATTTCCAAAATCGACGAATCTCTTAGGGTTTCAAGTCAGAAGGGCAGAATCAGACAGTAACCTATGTTTGTTGTTGGTGATCTCCACGATTTTTGGGAGGAATCGTTTTATCCGCTGCATATCGGTTCAGGTACGTATATGAATTTCGTTTCGTTTTTTAAATTTATGGTTACTTCGTGCGATTTTGCTTGAAATTGATCTGAATTCGTCGAAATGGGGTTTGATCGATTGTTTTTGTATCGTTATGGGGGATCTTTCCTTGTGCGTTTTGGTGCGGTTTCGGTGTGGCAGATCTGGAAAATGCGTAGGGGCATGTACGATGGAATGTGAAAATTTGGGGTTTTCGGTTTGGGTCTTTGGATTGAGAAAAGGTTGATGGAAAATAGAGTAGAAAGCTCAGATGGCGCTGCAATTCCTAAAAAATCTAGATCTTTGGATCTTAAGAGTTTGTATCAATATAGGGCAACAAAAGAGGGTCAGAATAAGAATTTGAAGAGGAGGAATAGTAGTTCCGAGGACGTGGATGCAAGGAGGAACAAGAAGAAAAGTAGGAAAGAGGTGTCTCTTAGTACCTTCAGAAATGTTAATGATAGAAGCAATCAGAGTGTGGATGAAGTGTATAGTGGTCGGTCAAGTTCTAGTTCCCACGACACGAAGGACTCAGATACGAGCTTGAACCAGAAATTGAGTAGGTACACTGTCTCGCTGAGTATAAATGATAATGCTTTTCAGATCCCAAAGCGCAAGCGGGGTTTTGTGGGGCGGAAAAAAGTAGAAGGTGGTGGTGAAGTGTTGAAGCCAGTGGGCAAGTCTAGTAATAAAGTTGCTCTTGTCGATCAGAGAGGTAAGTCAAGTCCTGATAATTCGGTCAATCAGGTCGAGTCTTCAAAAGTTACACGGAAGAAGAGTTTTGATGAATTTAAGGAAAATAGAAATAGTGAGTCGAATTCAGCTGGGCAGTTGGAAGAAGAGGGGCCTGACTGTCACTTGGTTGAAAACAATGGTAATTTGTCTTTGAAGAAATCACAAAGACATCGTAGAAAAAGGAAGGATTTGGCACCTTATAGTAAAAGCGTAGTGGATGAGGCAGCGCCTTTGGTTGATAATTCTTCTAGGATTTCTGATGATTCGCGAGAAGATGAGGAGGAAAATCTTGAAGAGAATGCCGCAAGGATGCTATCATCACGGTTTGATCCAAGCTGTACAGGGTTTCCTTCAAACAGTAAGGCTTCTGCACTGCAATCTGCAGATGGATTGTCCTTTTGGTTATCTTCAGGCCGGGATTTTGTTGGTCATGGGTCTAAATCTTCGTTTGGGTCAGAATCTGCATCAGCTGATGCTGCTGTCCGAGTACTGAGACCAAGGATCCAGCACAAAGAGAAGGGGCAGTCAAGGAAGAGGCGCCATTTTTACGAGATTGTCTCTGGTGACTTGGATGCATATTGGGTACTGAACCGGAGAATCAAGGTCTATTGGCCTTTGGACCAGAGTTGGTATTATGGTGTTGTGAATGAGTATGACCAAGAAAGCAAGCTTCATCACGTCAAATATGATGATCGTGATGAAGAATGGATCAACCTGCAGAATGAGAGGATCAAACTTTTGCTCCTTCCTAGTGAAGTACCTGGTAAGGCAGGGCGGAAAAAGTCAGCAATGAGAAGTAGAAGTGTCGATCAGGCGAAGATCAGTGAAAAAACAGAAAAGAGAGACTTTAATGCTGAGGATGATAGCTGTTTAGGTAGCTGCATGGACTCTGAACCTATCATCTCATGGCTGGCTCGATCTACTCATCGGATCAAATCTGCTCCTTCCTGTGCTGCAAAGAAGCAGAAGACTTCTAGTGCATCTTTGCACTCAGTGTCAGAAGATTTGTCTGATGAAGCTGTCAATCTGAATGATTGTATGGACAAGGGTTCATTGAGAAGGGATAAGAATAAAATTAGGTTGTCTAGTAAGTCTGGATTGCCAGACAGACTAACTGATACTGTAAGGCTAGATATGTCTGCCATGGACACTTGCCTTGAAGATAGTAAACCGCCTATTGTCTATTTCAGGAGGCGGTTCCGCAAGTCAGGCCCAGAATTGTCTCATACATGTGACAACAATCCTCTGTCTGGGACTGCTCCTCGTTCTGTTGATGAAATTGGGGGTTTTGAGGGGCATGATGTTTCACTTGGAACTGCTCCTCGTTCTGTTGATGAAATTGGGGGTTTTGAGGGGCATGATGTTTCACTTGGAAAGTTGGATTCAGATATGCCTTTGTGGTCCACTGAGAATATAGGGTCATTAGATTTTCCTATTTCATTGATAAAATCAGGGCAAGTAAGGTTTGAGCTCAGGTTCCCTGTGAGGTTGGTGCTGAATGACTCATTTGGAGCAGAGAACTTTTGGTTATTCCGAGCCATATTAATGCTTCAGCATGGCATGTTGATGATAATATGGCCAAAGGTTCATTTGGAGATGCTTTTCATTGATAATGTAGTTGGCTTGAGATTCCTCTTGTTTGAGGGTTGCTTCAAGCAGGCTGTGGCCTTTGTTTTTCTTGTCCTGGGAGTATTCCATCAACCTAAGGAACAGAGAAAGTATGTAGATTCACAGTTGCCAGTAACTTCAATCAGATTCAAATTCTCATGTGTTCAAGATCTTAAAAAGCAGCTTGTGTTTGCATTCTACAACTTCTCTGAACTGAAGAATTCGAAGTGGTTGTACCTAGATTGTAAACTTAAGAGGCATTGTTTGCTTAGCAGGCAACTACCTTTGTCAGAATGCACTTATGATAATATTCATGCATTTCAAAGTGGAAGAAGTCAGTTACCTATCACTTCTGCTTGCGGGCGGCCCAACTCTGTCAAGGTATTGCCTTTTGTTTTCCCTGCATTTCCTGAATTTTGTTCGTGGGTTGTGGTTATTCATCCAACAATATGCCTTTTGCCTTTTTAATAATCATTACTACAGCAATTTATGCACTTTTCTATGTGGTTTATGATTTGAATTAACTTCCGAGTCTTTCCTTTAACCAGGGATTATGGAAGAGTTCTAGGCATGGTATAAGTCTCATGGGACTTGCTAGAGATTGTACCTATGTGAATATCAGTCAGCCTTTGTCTAATTCCAACGAAATGCTTCGGAAACTTACTCCATTTGCTCTACGTTTTGCTGCTGCACCTACTTTCTTTCTAAGTTTGCATCTGAAGCTGCTCATGGAATACAGTGTGGCTCATATCAGTTTCCGGGACCATAGTTCAGTAGAAACTCTTGAAAATTCTGGGAGTTTCATGGTGGATGACTATTCTAGTGCGGAGGACCGCACTAAGGATGCTGTTGGGAATAATTTGAAGGCCTTGTGCAAAGATACTGCTTGTGATGGGTGGCTTTCTTGTGCTAAATCAGAGGACAGAGATTGGATAAAATCCTGCTTGAAGTGCAAAAATGTTGATTGTAATGTTGCTGGAACTTCTATGGTGTTCCAGGATTCTCTAAAGGTTAAGACTGATGCTACCATCCAGGCGCAGAAGTGGCAAAACCACCATTCGGGGTCTGATCAATCTGGTTTGTCGCCAAGAACTTCAGTTGGCAGAGATAAGTCAGATACCAGTTCCCAACCTTTTTTGAGTTGTCTTAGTGTTGAAATTCCACCATTTAATCAATTTGAGAAGCATGACAATGGGGAGTTATACAGTGCTCAACATTCTGAGGATGGGGAGTTACAGAGTGCTCAACATTCTACAGATCTGTCTTGGAATATGAGTGGTGGAATTATCCCCAGTCCCAACCCCACAGCTCCCAGGAGTACGTGGCATCGAAATAAAAATAATTTGTCAACATTTGGACATCTCTCACATGGTTGGTCAGATGGGAAGGCTGACATCTTCCAAAATGGTTTTGGCAATGGACCTAAAAGGCCACGAACTCAGGTTTCATACACATTGCCACTTGGAGGTTTTGATGTCAACTCAAAGCAACGAAGCAATCAGCAGAAGGCACTTCCTCACAAACGAATTAGGAAGGCTAATGAGAAGAGATCATCGGATGTTTCTAGAGGATCTCAGAAAAACTTGGAGTTGTTATCTTGTGATGCAAATGTATTGGTCACACTTGGTGATAGAGGGTGGAGAGTATGTGGGGCACAAGTTATACTAGAGCTTTTTGATCATAATGAGTGGAAACTTGCTGTAAAACTTGCGGGGATTACTAAGTATTCCTACAAGGCTCATCAGTTTTTGCAGCCCGGCTCAACAAACCGTTATACGCATGCCATGATGTGGAAAGGAGGAAAAGATTGGACCTTGGAGTTTCCAGATAGGAGTCAGTGGGCTCTTTTCAAAGAGATGCATGAAGAATGTTATAATCGGAATATGCGTGCTGCTTCCATCAGAAACATTCCCATTCCTGGGGTTCGCTTGATAGAGGAAAATGATGAGAGTGGAATGGAAGTAGCATTTCTTCGCAGTGGTAAGTACCTGCGGCAGGTTGACACAGATATTGAGATGGCGTTGGATCCATCACGTGTCTTATATGACATGGACAGTGATGATGAGCAGTGGATTTTGAATAATCAAAGTGACTTGGGAACTGACAACTGCAGCTCAGGAAAGATCACTGATGAGATGTTTGAAAGGACAATGGATATGTTTGAGAAGGCTGCATATACTCAAGATCGGGATCAGTTCACTTCTGATGAAATAGAGAAAATTGTGGGCGGAGATGGGGAAATGGATGTAATCAAAACCATTTACGAGTATTGGCGACTGAAAAGGCAGCAGAAGGGAATGCCTTTAGTCCGTCATCTTCAGGTATCGCTTGGGTGACTTTTCTATCATTTATGATTATTGTTTTTTGGTACAATCTGGCATAAGTTTATCTAGTGGCATGTCACACACCCAAGTTGGTGGTACACTTATCATCAAAGAACTCTACCTGCTGCAGCTACAATGTTGATTTTATTTACTTTCTTGATGAGTGTCTCGAATTTTTATGCTTTGACTTTGTTAAAAAGGGGAAAAAGGCACACAGATATATATGTGTGCGTGGAATACACGCAGGCACACACACACACACACACACGTGCAGAAACACAGTTGTGTGCAATGGCAAGTAAAATAAAATAAAGGCCATATAATTTGGAAATTTTTCCAGTAGCAGATTGCTTTCATGATCAAAGTTAAACTAAGCAGGGATGCATTAGACTCTAAAACCATCTGAAGTAATTGTCGTAGTCAACTACACTTGGCAGTTGAGGGGCTTGTTATGTAAATAAGCATGAAATTTGCTGAATTTATGTACAACGATAAGAGTGGATTTCATTTGAACATCTGCTAAAGCTTTGGAGGAATATGCAATTTGAAATTGATAAGATCTTTTTTTTTTTTTTCTTGTCATATTTCTCACCCTGATATAATGTGGTAGGTCCAGTCCCTCCATCAATGAGTTACCATCTAGCCATGCAAAATTCAGTGGCACATGCTTTTATTAAGTTTGTCTTGACATGAGAATACTTCCAAGCCCTTCTATTTTGCTTGTTGCTGAGTAATCTGTATGCTGTTTTTTTCCCATTTATTCCAAAGCTCATTTATTGTCTTTCAGCCTCCACAATGGGAAATGTATCAACGAGAAGTGAAGGAGTGGGAGATAGCTATGACCAAAAGCAATTCCAATCTTCCCAATGGATGTCGTGAGAAAGCTGCACCAGTTGAAAAGCCACCCATGTTTGCTTTTTGTCTGAAACCACGGGGTTTGGAAGTTCCCAACAAAGGGTCAAAACAAAGGTCACAGAAGAAGTTTTTGGTCTCCGGGCAAAGCAATGCCGTCGTAGGAGATCAGGATGGTTTTTTTGCCTTCGGTAACTATCTTCATAATTTAATATGTTTACTGTTGTTACATGACTTGTTTGATTATGAACCTTATTAAGTTGGTTTTATCTGTTGTCTCAGGAAGAAGATTGAATGGGTTTGCTTCAGCGGATGACAAGTTTGTATATCTGGGACATAGCTATGAATCTTTGGATGATTCCCCTTTGCCTCAGGTATCACCTAGGATATTTTCACCACGGGATGCTGGCAGCATAGGATTTTCCTCTTTGAGCAATGACGGGTTTGATAGGAATCACACCCCGAAATATCAGAGGAATAAGTCAAAGAAATTTGGGACATTTGTATCTCCGAATGAACAGCAGATGGTGATTTCATACAACCAGAGAATAATGGATAAGAGCAATGGGGTTCATCGATGGAATTTGGGAGCGTCGGAGTGGTCAAGACAGCGGCATTATCACATGGATGGATTTCAGAGGTCTGGAGTTAACCAGTTAGATGGTTCTGATCTTGATGAGTTCAGGTTGCGGGATGCGTCTGGTGCCGCTCAGCATGCAGTTAACATGGCTAAGCTCAAGAGAGAGAAGGCTCAGAGGTTGCTTTACAGAGCAGATCTAGCTATTCACAAGGCTGTGGTTGCTCTCATGACTGCTGAAGCTATCAAAGCTTCGAACGAGGACTCAAATGGTGATGGGTAGACTGAATCCAAATGAAATCTCAGATGAAGGGCTGGGACTTAATCAATTCCTTGGGCCTGCCGCTTACATTGTTTTTACTGGAATCAATCTGGTTTCTATACTTTCTAGATGGTGGTGGCCGTGGCCCTCTTCATTGATCTTCTAACATGAAGCCCGTTAGCAGAGAAAGAGGAATTGTTGCTTCAATGGTGTGATTTCCGAGTTACTCCTCAAGTTTTTTTGCCAGCATGAATTCTACTCGGTTCAGTACAGTTGTTGCACTGATTCTGCAGGTTATAGGGGTTTATGGAATTTTGGCTGCCAGGTCTTTGTACAGAAATTTTTTCCCCCTCTTTTCTTTTTGGGTTCGTTTCCCCTCACCTTCATCTCAGTTTAAGTGTTCGATAATTAAAGCAGTAGGTGAAAATAATACAACACTATATGAATGAGTCGAACTTCCTGTCAAAAACACTGGCGTTCACTACTTACACGGTGAACCTGCCCAAAACCCCAAAACTCTTGGATTGATATGCTTATGATGTGGCTTAATGGCCGTTTGAGGCACCACAAAATGACTGGTTCCTGATCCATTTTTCATCAATGATTAGGTTCAGTGCAAGATCCTCACTGAACGACATCCTTCCTCTGCCGTATCTCTTCTGTTTTGTCCTTTTATTGTATTTTTTTTTTGGTAATAAAAGAAAAGACCCAACCTCGAAGAGAGATATTCAGGGTTGGTGGTTGAATCGGTGTCGATAATCAAAGACATGGGAGAGAGAGTGGATTGCTCGGATCTTCCGAAGGATCTGCTGCCAACGATCGGCAAGAGCCTCGATGCCCAAATCGATGTTTTCCGATTCGCAGCGTCTGTAGCTCCTGGCGTTCCTCGATCCCCTCTTTTCATGCCAACGCTGCTCGTTTTCCTCTTCAGTTCCGGACCCCTGTGATGGGGTGAGCCACCGGCGCCGGTTTTTCTGTGTCAAAGTATTCTCTATTACATGCAGCCGGTGAATCCCTCAACTTCTTCTCCATTGGTTGATGAAGGTTGAAGAGTCAAATTTAGGCAAATTGCGCCTTGTGGATCCACTGGGCTCCAGGCAACACATCGGTCGATATGTTACTACTCCCAAGCCGTTGAACCTGTTCAACTTTCGGGTTGTTGAGTTGACTAAAGCTTACACGCTTAGATACCGAGTTCGACCTGGAAATGAAAGAACATACTATGCCAGTAGCCACCATATTCCTGGGGTGAAGAAAATGGTGGTGTTCCCGAATTCAGCATGGACTGATGCAGATGCGTGTTCAATTTTCTTGATCTTAGACAACGGAATTTTGGGTTTCGCAAAATGTGGGGATGAGAAGTTGACCATTGTGAGTGATGGGAGTTCTGATTATGATGATATTGTTGTTTACAAAGGCCAATTCTATGTTGTTGACAAGTTAGGGATAGTTTCTTGGATTGACTGTTCATCCCTGAAGTTGGTACAGTTTTCACCTCCGCTATATGGGCTAGGTAGCCAGAAGCATTTGGTGGAGTCGTGTGGAGCTCTTTATGTTGTTGATAGATACCTTAATGGCGGGCGGGGTATCTGTGCAGTTGGTTTTAGAGTATATAAGCTTGATGAAGAATGGGGTCAATGGGTTCTGGTGAAGAGCTTGGGTAATCAAGCCTTTGTTTTGGGTGATGATTGTTCTTTCTCTGTTTCGGATCAAGAATTTTCTGGTTTTCAAGGGAATTTCATCCACTTCATTGATGGTGGGTACGGAAGTCGTGTTTTCAATCTAAAGGATCAAAGTATTCAACAATTAACGTTTTCCCATGAACATCCATTCTGGACCCCCCCAACCTGGTGAATTTCAGTACAAAACCTCATGGATTTCAACCCGCGTTGGATTTGTCTGGTAGTATTCTGAATTTTCCCCCATGCATTTACAATTTCTTCCTCCTCCTACAGTGTGTTTACTAAGTTATGTCCATATCCGTTGCCTGTGATACATCAAAAGATTGTAGCTTACTTATAGGTTTGATCTTCCAAATCCTCTGTTATCTTATCCATGGAATGCCATTTACCCGATCTTTAGAGAAGATAAGCAAGTTCCTTCGACTTCCAATTTCGTGAATTCTAGCTGCCACTTATTTGTCAACATTCTGCTTTTATTTTCCGTTCAAGTTACTATTTATTTATTTTTGGTTCAAGTTACTATTTAAGAGATAGCTTTTGGATATCTGCCTCTGCATTTGAAATGAAAAACTTTTCTCCAACCCCATAAATGTGCTGCACGATACAATAAGTAAATGACAAACAGAAATTGCGTCGCCTCCAAATGCAAAGAAAAGATGACGAGCAGCTCTCCCCACATTGTTCGTATTAGAAGGTCCACGTTTTCTCTTTAAATTGACGTATATATGAGAATTCTAGGAAGGACACATACACACACACAGAAAGATTAAAAGGATACTCAATCTTGTATTTACTTGAGTTCTAACGTTGCAAGAAGAGAAAGAATGGGTTTACACCCATTTTCTTAACATCCCCTTTCAAAGTCACACTTGCCCAACTTGCCCAATAAAAAATGGCGTTAATGAGATTCCTAAAGCCTTTGTTAAGATATCTAAGAGCTGATCTCATGATGGAATATGCTTCGTATATATGGTTTTTTCATAGAAGATTGGACTAGCAACAAGTTTGATGACAAAGTCATTGTCACAGTAAAGCGAGATAGGTTCTAAAGAGATTACTTATAAATCCTTTAGGAGCCGTAGGAGTCAAATAATCTTATATAATACTTGTCATAGCGCAACACTTCGATTAATGATTGTCTTTTACACTTCTAAGAAATCTTCCATGATGGTACAACAAAGACCAACACCTTTAATTATGTTCCATGACATCTAAATTTTATAGAAGAATCACATATGAACCCACTAACATCACAGTAGGAGACAACTATTACTGTACCACAAAGCCACAGTTCACACAAATCCAAGTTTGGTACAACTCCTATGAGTATGCAGAATCAAACCCAAAGGGCTTCAACATGCACCACTCATTGTTTACATGTATAGAAAATGGCAAGCAAAATTATTGAAAAAAATAGTCCAATTAAAATGTATAACAACTAAGCAATAGTTAATTGCCATTATTACATCGTAAACTCATGAAGTTTTTAACCCTACTTCAATGGTTCTTTTAATTCTCAAAGTTTCAACAACCTTCTAAAGATGAACCATACAATATAACAAAGCATCACGAATGATAAGCCACATAATCATTCACAAAAAAATGTTTATAGTTCTTCATATATCTTCTATTGAAAAGAAAATTAGAATCTTGTTTATGTAATCACTTAAACTCGTTGCTTGACATTCTCCATGTACCACTTGTAGGTATCTATAAGCCTATCCTTGAGTGAGATCCTGGGCTAACAACCCAACCCAACCCATGTAGCTTGGAGCTATCCATGAGCTTCCTTGGAGTTCCATTAGGCTTGGAAGAGTCCCTAAACAAGCTTTCTCGAGAACCCCACCACCTCTTGCACCATCTTAGCCAACTCTTTAATGGTCACTTCCTTCTTGCTGTCCACATTCAGGTGCCCCAACCCATTATACTAATCCATCATAAACACTACAAAATTAACCAAACTGTCCACATGTAAAAACCCCCTTAGCGAACTCCCAATTCCCTACACAACCACTTCTTTGTCACCTTTCACCTTGGCCTTGTGAAACCTCTGCATCAAGGCAACACATGTGAGTACTCTGGGTGGAAATTGTCATTCAGACCATACAAATTCCTTGGCATCCCCAAAATCCCGTTGAAACCATATTGGAGATAGTAGCCTTCGCATGTCTTGATCTCAACAATCTTAGCCACATCTTACCATCGGTTGGTGGGCTCTTAGGGACTGGTGAAGAGTGAGTCTTTGGTGATGGGTTGGGGTGCAAACTTGGGGTAGATATAGGAGAAGCCAAGGAAAAGGAGCTTCTGAATGCCGTTGTGGTAAGAGGAGTAGATGACATTGATCTGGATATAGAGGTTGACATCAATAAATTATGCCAGGTCAGTGTTGTTGGCATGGATGCCACCAACCTTTGTTGCGGTGGGGATCACATATTGTGGTTCCTCAGCAACGAAGAACGCCTCCATGTCGCTCTGGCAAGGTTAGGTCAAGCTTGGTGTGAGTGTGAAGGACAAGGTTAGTGAAGCCTAGGTGGTGAAGCTTGCGTAGAATGAATGACTCTTCAAGAGCTCCAATGATCCATAATGAATGCTTCTAAGGTATCTCCTTAGGAGCTCTTGAAGAGTGCTTCAGTGCCTCTTTTCATAATGGCTACCATGCCTTTCTTTCCTTTATAGAAAATAACAAAGCTTAAAAGTATCAATAGCTAAACCAAAGCCACACACATAAAGGTACCCTTATCATTAACATTAACACCTACACAGATTGTTAAGTGATTATAAAAGTATGGCCTTAAAACATAGTAATTTGAGCCATAAGAGAGCTTCTCTGCACATTAACTAAGATTTCAAAAAGTTACAGAGCATGGTAGGCAATTTCACAACTACCTATAGTATTCCAATGTGGCCCCATTACATTCATTTTCTAACAAAACATTTAGAAAAGGAAGCTGATTTACATTGCCTTAACAACCAAAAAGAGACAACTAGGTGAACATCTTACCATTAGAGGAGTCTCCCATGTCGGAGGACACAAATTCTACCAACTACTGACTAGCACTTCCAACTCCCTGATGCTTGAATGAGAATTATAAGCAAATCTACATTTGGTTTCCTTTAATACAACTACAAAGTAGAGACAAACTTTTGCATGAACAAACTCTTCAAAGAAAATTAAGTGTTTTTACCATACATAAACATAGAACCATAACTTATTTATACATGCATGAGGATTTGTTGTTTGTGTGCATTTGCAATCATTATTTTGTGAGCAAGTGGAATGCATTTATCATTTTGTAAATCATGTAATGCACATTTTGGCAAACAACCAAAACTAGTGAATTGTACATGAATCATATAATTATGTTTAAGAACGAATAAAGCAACACACATGCAGAGGAGAAAAACCATAGATTTCCACATCAAAAAAAGAAAAACATGTATGCAAAACCCCAAATTGAAACAACTTACTTGGCTTTTAAGTTAATTTGTGTAATGGTATTATATCCTCACTCTTCCCACTCACAGATTCACGCATAAATTTATAGAAATCTAACATTCCCAAATAATATTGCAACCAAATGGCATTCTAAACATAATGCATCATAAGGAAACTAAATATTACACTAGATTATCAAGCTTATTTCACTACTTACCACTATAGTGCCTTTTTAAGGGATGATATGAACCCTAACTCTTTCCTTTAGAGAAGATGATGGTCATGTTCTAGATATTCTCAATATTGTGAATGTTCTCGATGCCTCTTCCTATGCTAGCTCTTTTTTACCCCACTTTTCCCTTGAAATGATAATTCAATAAATAAAAATATAATTGTAGTTAGAATTATAATTATTTTTGTAACATTCATAAAAATTAAGTTTTTAACAAATCTTTGAGAACTTCTTAATAAATAAAATCATAAATATTGATAAATTTATTATTCTTGTGGATGGAAAAAGATGTATCATAAATCTCATAAATATTTCACATTTTCATGATATAGTAGTTAGAATTGTATTCAATAGTTTGTATTTTAAAGTGCTAGAAACTCCTTAAGTCAGCTAATTTATGCACAACACCAACAAGCAAAAGGGAAGAAGTCAAAACAACTTAGCAATTTGATTCATTTTCTAATAAAATTTCCATCCTCTCCATCACTTTTTTTTTTTTTTTTTGGCAATTTCAATCAACCATTATTAGGATTTCTTTATTATCTTTTCCATTCTCTTAAGTGAGAGAGAGGATTTCAAATTTGTGAAAGTAATTGAGTTGAGCAATCTATCTTTACCCTTTTCTCTTTCTTCTTATATATTACAATCTACTCTAAATGAATGGAAGAGTTTTATTTCATAAGATGCCTTAGGAGGTTTAGTAACCAAGTTTCTTACATGCTTAAGATTACCTACTTGCATCTTCAACATGGGACAAAATCCCAAAACTTTGCATTCTCATAAGATGTCTTACATATTTAAGATTATTTACTTGTCTCTTTAACGTAGGATGAAATCTTAAAATTTAATATTTTCTTTTACCCAAATTCATATTGTCTTTAATAGCTATGTACCCCATCCAATTCTATGTTTACTTACTTTACTCTGAATATGGCCATATAACTATATTTTAATTTAATATCACTTTGTCATGAACTTGAAATTTTATTGTTAAAAGACAGCTCGTGAGAAGGAGGAACTAAACTTTTTATATGTCTAAAATTACCCACTTGCCTTTCCATGTGGATCAAAGTCTTGAACAAGACATTAAGCTCCATTTTCAGCCATGTGAATGGGCTCAACGCGTAGCATAGACGTTCGCAAGTTATTGGCCCGCTTCATTCTTCTTGGGCCATAAATCGTTTGAAACAAAGAACAGACATCTTATGGTGACAAAAGGGTTTTTGGGGGAGGGAGAAAAGTAAAAGAAGAAAAAGCAGGAACTTAAACCCAAGCGCGTCCAACAAGCCATCTTCTGTTCCTCTGTCAGGGCAAATGAGGAATCGCATCCAGCAGTAAAGGATTTCGAACCTTTGGTCGGCCACAGTGATGCTGCGCAGTTGTTCTCTCGCAGTTGTACCCTCAATTTCCAGACGCTCTCCTCCCTTCTCCTTCTTCTCCTTCTCCTCCAAGCTCTCACTTGTTGACCACTGCTACAATCGGCGCCCACTTCTTTGCTATAGCATAAACACCAGTTTGTTGTCCAAACCCATATCCAGCAATGTATGTTTCCCTTGCCTATCCATTAACAAGATGTACTTTTCCACTATTGCTGCCACTGCCACTTATCCGATTCATGGCACCTCCGCTTCATCGCCTGCCGAGACTGCACTTTCCAGCCGAGCGAGGAAAAAAGCAAGGCGAGAATCGCCGGAGGGAGTGCTTAAACAGCAACTAAACATGTGTTCAAAGAGCCGCGACGTGGGGGAAGCGCTGCGTCTTTATGACGAGGCACGGGGAAGCGGGGTCCAGCTTAGCCAACACCATTATAATGTTGTGCTCTATCTTTGCTCTTCTACAGATGGGAATTTGGGTCTAGATAGGGGTTTCGAAATCTTTCAGCAGATGGTGATGGATAAAATCGAGCCGAATGAGGCCACGTTTACCAGCGCTGCCAGAATTGCCGCTGCCAAGGAAGACCCAGAAATGGCTTTTGATTTGATTCAGCAGATGAAGGGGTTTGGTATCACGCCCAGGCTGAGGTCTTATGGACCGGCTTTATTTGGATTCTGCAGGAAGGGGATGGCGGATAGAGCTTATTTGGTAGATGCCGACATGGTTGCGTCTGGGGTGGTGGCTGAGGAGGCCGAGCTTTCTGCCATTCTCAAAGTCAGCACCGAGGCGAGAAGGACGGATAAGGTTTATGAGACAATGCACCGGTTGCGGGCCACGGTGAGACAGGTCTCGGAGTCAACTGCTGGGATTATTGAGGATTGGTTTAAATGTAAAGAGGCGGCGAAAGTGGGGGAGGAGACTTGGGATGTGAGAAAGGTGAAGGAAGGGACTGTGAGGGGAGGTGGAGGGTGGCATGGCCAAGGGTGGCTGGGCGGTGGGGCTTGGACGGTCACCAGGACTCACATGGATGAGACCGGTGTTTGTGGTTCCTGCGGTGAGAAGCTTGTTTGCATTGATATTGATCCCAAGGAGACCCAAAATTTTGCTTCCTCATTGGCCAACTTGGCTTGCAAAAGAGAGGTCAGGGCTGATTTTGTTCGGTTTCAGGTACGATTAATGTGTTGTTTTTCTCCCCACGCACTTTTCTTTCTTTCCTTCTTTTCGGGAGATTCGTTCCACATTTTATGGTTCTGGAGCCAGGAAGGCTTTTTCAGCTTGCATGTTGCTATTCATAGTTTCATGTACTTTTGAGTTTGGTTCATATGCATATAGTAGTGTGTTCTCTTACATGAGCTGTTCCAGTACTTGCTACTTCTGTATGATTCCTACATAGAATGATCGTCAGCGGCAACTTGATTGATTTAGAAGGTGAACTCATTCAGGAGTGGCTTGAGCAACATGGTCCATTTGAGGCGGTTGTAGATGGTGCCAATGTGGCTCTTATAAACGAGAAGAGTTTCAATTTTTTCCAGGTGAGTGGGATGCTGAGAATAAGCTTTATGACAGTCTCATCTTTGGAGTCAAAGAAAAATCTATGAGTGCTTGGCTTATTGAGTCCTTTTGGTTGTAGCTTAATGGTGTTGTCAAAAGACTACGTCAAATGAGTCCTTCGAAGAGAATGCCCCTTGTTATCTTGCATAAAAATCGTGTAACTGGTGGTCCTGCACAGCATCCTAATAACAAGAAGTTGTTAGAGAGGTGGAAAATGTCTGGGGCCCTTTATGCTACACCTCCTTGTTCAAATGATGATTGGTAAGTTTGCCGCTGTTCCTTAGGTTTATATGTTGTGGGTTGGGTTGCGGTGGATAACAGAATCTGAATCCATTTTCTTCTGAATGTTGAATTTGCAACCCATTTTTTTTTTCTTTTGTTGCTGAACTTGATCTTTGATTATTCAGGCAGGAAGCTCTTATTTAATGTTCAAATTTCATTACAAATTAAAATCTCCCGCAAATGTTTTGCTTGATTATGATCATATCAGTTGATTGTCTTAAAATTCTGTCCTCTGGTTTTCTACAGGTACTGGTTATATGCTGCTGTTAGTTCTAAGTGTTTACTGGTGACTAATGATGAAATGAGGGACCACCTATTCCAACTACTAGGGACTAGCTTTTTCCCGAGATGGAAGGAAAAACATCAGGTACATCCCTACTTGGATTTGCTTGCATATAGATTTGCTATAATAAATGTGACTTTGTAGAGAAACATTAACAACTAAGCCCAAGTCAGGTGGTCACTGATTGATTATATATTATCCAACTTCCCATGTATTTTTATTTCAGGTTTTAAATGCAGCTCTTCATTTTTTTAGGCAAAAGAAAAAGAATGATCTGATGATGGAAGAACATATTCTTAAACCTTTCCTGCCTTCTATTTCACTGTCCAACTTTTCCTAAGATAAGCAAGGCAAGAGAAGAACATGCATCTTTAGAATAGGACAGCAAATGAGCTGAGCTTCCTGTGATACTTGGGCTTGAACTGTTTTGGTGTCTTTGCTGGTCCATGTGTTGAACCCGCTCAGGCCTCCATCTATCTGTGCATAAGGGGCTAAGTAATGAAGCTAGTAGTGAACAGCTTGGGCTTGGTTAGATTGGCCACTTGGTTAATCTTGGTTGATCTTATGGACCAATTTTGAGCCATTTTTCTGGGTTTGTGTAATGCAAGCCCTAATTACGTTTGGTTGTATACATATTTATTGGAAAAACACCCAAAAGCCACACTGACCTGAGGTTGGGCCTTTTCTGGCTTGGGTTATTGTTAGAAAAATCTTTTATTATAATTAAACTTCGTTGAATTAGCAGTTTGACAAATCAACTATTTGATCAGATTGTCTCCCAATATCCTTGATGCTTGCAAAATATCAAGATAATTGGTGATTAATTTTAATTGTCAAGTCAAAATTAGGAGCAAGGGGGCAAAGCATGTCAGGTTAAAATTGTCTTTTGCTGTTAGGGTTTCTCCCTGGGTTGTCTATAAAAATGAGGCATTGGAAAAACCTAAAAAGAGTGATTATTTTTTGAGCTATCAGAGAACTGTGGAGAGTGAGCAAAGGGTGTGGTAGGGCTAGAGACAAATTGGAAATCCCCAGATGGTGAGACTGAATTTCTGTTCCATAGATGTTTGGATTGTTGGGGACCACGTAAATCTTAGTCTTCTTGTGTGTTTGTGTATGTGTGTTAGCTGCACTATCTTGTTTTTCTTGCTACAATTCAAAGGTATCTCACCTATAGAATTGTTTGGAAATATACAAAAAGGAAAAATAATTGCATGAATCAGATGCATGTTAAATACAAAGAGGAACAGATAACCATCGGTAAAAATATTAAACTAGTTATATGATTAATAGTTACTGGGTGCTAATCAAGAAGTAGGTATATTATGACTTGGTTTGACTTGAACCAAATCATAAATTTTGAAGAAACAGCAAAGTGAACAAGGTTTTATCAGACATTATTCTAGTTGTTCTGCAACTTTGGCCACCAAGGTTGTCCATTTACAATTGTCCATAAGTTTATTCCCAATATATTCAGTGGCTTGGGTTCTTAGGATATTGGCCATACTGGCTTTTCTTATGCGAACTGTTTTAAGAAAAAGATGATCATTCATTCTTAAGATTTTTAGTTGAATTGACTGTTCTACCATTGAAGGGATGTATAGGAGTACTACTGGGGACATCATTAGCTTTGCAGCATTGCAGCATAAAAATCAATCGTTGTCAGAGGTGCAAACAGGTTGAGCCTTTGGGGCCACCTGTTTCTTTATGATCCATTACTTCTAGATAGAGAGCCTGTTGCAACTCCTTTAATGTATTTTAGCTTCAGCGAAGAACTTACTGTTCCAGTTTTCTTGCCTGAGAGTTTAGATAATCATCTTTGGGCGAGGAAGCATAATTTCAATCTGTTTGCTTATTATCTAGTCTATGATTTCATACGGACAACTGTACGGCGTTTATGGTAGGTCTGGGTTGAGTTCTCTTGTTAGGGTTGGGGTAGGGTGTGGAATGCTGCAACTCCTGGTGTTTGTTTAATTCCGCAAGGGCAGAGAAGTTGTGGTTCATGTGAAAGAACGCCCGAGATGAGAGCTTGTGTCTTATAATTTAAGGGATCACCAGATGTCTATGAGATATTTTATCGACATTCTTTATTTCAAACGAGTATTTATATGCTAGTAGTCTTAAGGCTTACGTGCGTTTGGGTTTTAGCTCTAGTGATGAATTGGTGGTGTCATGACATTCAAGGTCTTGGGTTCATTAACTTCAAGAAACATTAGAAGGAGAATAAGGTTTTAGAGCTATCATCATCATATATATATAACGAAGGCTGTGGAAGTCACCATCCCATTTTAGCCCGTAGCCTCCAGATTTAGAAATAGCTTACTTGTTTGCTTAAGATCTCGTCTTACAAAAGTTCTATGTGTTACGTTCATTTCATTTTATTTATGGTAGTGAAAAGTAGGAAAGCAATTCCGGTGAGAAGAAATAAGATATGTTCAATCATTTTTCTTGCTGATCATTTTGGAGAATAAGAACTTGGCTGGCTGTTAATTTGTTGACGAAGTTCTCATGAGTCTACTAGATTGGTATATGGTGGCTACTAAAGCACTTTTGGCTCCTTTGTGAGAACACTGCAACTTTCTTTGCAAAATTATAATCCAAAGGTGTTTCCTCCGAAGAAACTGGGAATAGAGAACACTCCCACGACCAGATGCATTGTTTCCCCTTTGCCATTACATGTCTTTCCACGGTTACTCAAATCCATCAAATTGTCTCAGAAGGCAAAGTCCAATATAAAAGTATCAATGCTTTCTGAAGAAGACGTGTTAGAGGCTTTTTGCACTAGGCCCTAGAAAGTTTTTTCGGTACAATTTCCTAAAGTATGTGTATGCTTGCCCTAACTATAAAGTTGGTTTTTGGGGCATTTTGATATAAACCCTTATCAGAACTTGGACTCCCCGTCTAGTTGGGAATCTGCAAACCCTGTACTTTTATTGAGGCTCCTCTAAATCTTTCCCCTGCGAGTTTGAAATATCGCTGTGGGAAGCATAAACCAGTGTGTTTGTATTGGTGGACTATATGTATGTCACTCTTCGGGTAACAAGGATCTTCTCTGATCTTGCCCGATCTTCTCTATGATCGGATCTGTGAATTTTGTCATCGAGTTTCCCAGATTACTAGCAATGATTGTGTTGGATTCACTTAGCATTATGTTTTCCCCAAGCTGATCTAGCTGAATGTGGCTCTGTTACAAGCAATGCAAATGGATGGATCTGCTGTAGTTCAAGTCTTGAGTTCAAAGAAGACATTGAAGCTTATTTTCTGTTGATAATTTGCAGGTCCGGCTGTCATTTTCACGGGACGGCCCAAATTTCCACATGCCTCCTCCTTATTCAATTGTTATTCAGGTAAGTTGATCGACCTTCTGCTTGTTTAAACCGATCATAAAGAATAGTCATACTAATCTCCTTCTTAGACGAAGTTTCTTATTGAAATTCAATCATGTTGGGTTATATGTACACAGGAGTCAGAAAATGGTAGCTGGCATGTTCCGACAACCACAGGCGATGATCTTGAGACTCCAAGGCAGTGGTTGTGTGCCACTAGAGCCAGGGACTCAAACAGTACTCATCACTGAAGACATTTATCCTCGCGGATATGCACATGCATAAGAGAGATTTTGTAATCTTATCAAGTTTTGTATTGCAGAACAAATAAATTATGCATCATCTTAAAAATGGGATGGTGCATCTGTTTTTTTGTCAAATTGGGATGATAATCTGTAACAAGAAATACAGACTTAGTCATCCAATTCGATTGGCCTCATTGGATGAACTTTTTTCTTGATGAATTAATGGAGAGAGTACCAATCAAATACATGGCTTTGGGTAGCCTTTCTTTCTTTTTATGAAGGTAAAAAGGATGTGGAAAATGGGTATTTTACTTGAAACTTTATAAACAAAAGAGATTTCAAGCTGCTAACAGCTTCACTAAGCCACTAACAAATTGACAATTACCTTTTGACTTGAAGGGACAAGCCAAGGGATTGAAGAATTTTAGTAAATATAAGTAAAAGTATAAAAATAACTCTTTATTTGCTTTCTCTTCTATATTTTGTTAAGATACAAACATAGAAATACCCAACAATCAGACAAAAGAAAATTGAAGATTTATGCGATTTAAAATAAGAATTGTTTTTGTGTCTATAAAGCAACAATTCATTCTTTTTCAACTTTGGGCTGGCTTTAGTTTTTAGAATTTCATACATTCAAGCTCTTTCTTGACTACATTCATTTTAATTACCCAAGTTTGATAATATTTATATTTATAGACCTTTATCAATCTTGATTTAATAATTAGAAATGTTATATTGACTAAGTTTCTTCATATCTAATTATTATTTTTTAAATTAAGTACTTTGAATCTAATTTTTCAATATTTAATAATTCTATTAATTGGCATTCCAATACTAAATTAAACTGAATTATGTATCTTAAGCATAATAATCATTAGACAATAAATCCGAAAAATACTTTAGAGTTAATACAGCGGTCCAAATTCAGCTTGGGCCCAACGGCCTATAAAACCGTTCTTCTTGTCGTTATAACCGCCACCTTTCCCTCCCTTCCTTTCGACTCCCGCTTCTCTCTCTGTGTCTATGTTCCAAGTTAAAGAGCCGATTTTCTCGTAGACGATGTCCGTACCAAATCCCTCCAAAACCATTGAATTCTCTGCAATTCAGCACAGCTATCCCTCTCTCTTCCTCTTCTGCTCCAGTTTTTTTGCTTACAATCGCCGGTTCGTAGGGTTTCTCTTCCATTGCAGTTCGCTCAGACACAATTCTCCATCATTACCAGGTCTGTGTTTCCCTCTGTTTTCTGAAATGATCGCAAAAGGAGGTTCTTGATTTTTTGCTCTACTATAAGTAACTAAGTCTTTAAGATGACTCGTTTTAGAAAATGGAAAAGGAAAATGACAGCTTCTTCTCCGTTTGATGGCTGAGAAAATGTGGGACAGGAGGACATCATTAAGTACAAATTTTGAACTTCTATGTTTGAGATTATACTGGTTGCAAGGAAAACCACTTAAACTGTATGACAAACTTCTCTTCTGACTAATTTACTCAGAGAACGTAAAGGGAATTTGCTTACGTGCAGCCAAACAGTGTAGCTTCTATTGAGATTTATATATGTAATGATTTCATAAAGATAAAGTTTCCTTTCACTGAGTTTTGGTTGCTGTTAGATAAGGGGAGGACAAATTTTTGAGCAATGGCAAGTCGGAAGAAGGAAGATGAGAGAATTGAAAGAACTATCCGTGGTCTTATGAAGCTTCCTGAAAATCGGAGGTGTATCGATTGCAACATGTTGGTATGAAGTATCTCCAGCGTTACAAAACTTGAGGAATAAATGCATATTCTATTCTCATATTTCTCTAATAATGTGCTTATGTTATTCTTCATGACGACAAAGTTTTTTTGAAATCTTCCCATGTTTTATGGTATATAATGTTTGTAGTAACTAAATCTGAGGTTTTACCGATCAATAACAAGTCATTGTGCCGAGTCTTAGATCCACCAATGAAATATCACATTATCGAAATAAAATCAATTTGAAGTCCTTGCATGTGTTTGTTGTTTTCAAGTGTGTACAAGACAAGTTTTGCTATAATGAAGAGCTGTTTATTTTGTGAAAGATCATGCTATGACCACCAATTATCTACAGAAATTCGATTTTTTATTTTGAAACTGTCTTCCTAAAACAAAATATCGTAGAATATTTTACAAGATTACAGTCTGTAATCATAATTACAAGATATTGAAAGTTCATGGAAGAGAGGGAGTAGATTTTTTGTTTTGTGCTATCATGGTTCAGTTCCTGTGTGCATCTTGCTGAAGTTTGAAACATGTGAGGCGTAAAACTCGTATTGGAAGTTACAGCCATTTAAATCTCTTTTCTTTTGCTAACACAAAAGTACTTTTTTATGGCCTTTTTTTTTTCTTTCTATAAATTAATCATTCTATTTCTTATACAAGCCATTGCTATTTTGTTTCATACGACCTATTCTTCAAATTTACCTGAAATGTGCTTTTTTCTTTTGTCTTGGAATTTTAAGTGAGAATTATGACCTTGTTATCTGGTCTTACTCTATACAGTGGCACTTTCCAAAAGTAAGTTTTGCCTTGCAATTTCTGTACTTTCATGTGATATCTTTTGACAAAATGACTAGCGTGCATTCTTTTGGCAGGGACCACAGTATGTTTGCACAAATTTCTTGACCTTCGTTTGCACAAACTGCAGTGGGGTGCAGTAAGTATTCATGCTTTTTCGGAGTTCCTTGCCTTTCTGTAGATAAAGTTTCAATTTTGTGGTTTTCAATAGTGTTTTCGTGGTGCATGTGTTTTTTTACATAAGTTCCATATGAAATCATAGGAAATTTCTTGGGGCCATATTCATTTTGATACAAAATTATCAAGCTCAATTTATTTAATAGAAAATTTTAGAATGACTAACTAATCTTTTGTGTATTCCAGTCGGGAGTTTAACCACCGAATAAAATCAGTATCATTGGCTAAATTTAGTGTAGAAGAAGTTAGTTCTCTTCAAGCTGGGGGAAATGAGGTATGCATTCTTATTAATTTGAATTCATCAAATTAGTGCTTTTTCTAGTTGTGTAATTAATCAAATCTATAATAAATTTCCGTTCTTATATTCAATTACTTCGCAGCGAGCGAGACAAATATATTTTAAAACTTGGGATCCTCAACGCCATTCTTACCCTGATGGCAGGTTCTTATTCTAATTGTTTCTTGTTGATATTTTACGTTATATGGAGTGTTTCTGATTCACATATTTGCCTCCAGTAATATTCATAGACTGAGGCATTTTATTAAGCATGTCTATGTGGATAGAAAATACACTGGAGAGAAGAACACTGTTAATCTTCCAACACCAACGCTGGTAAGCTCTATGTTATTATTTACACATGCATGGATAATATCCTTGTTTTACATTCTCATTTTTGTCCCATTGATAGCTTGTCCAACGATAATCTTCACATATCAGTAAAACTGGCCAACTACAAAGTTGGGCGTCATCAATTTAGATTGGATGGAAAAGTAGAAGCATTTCTGAGCGCTCTCCAACTCAAAGCTGCCCTCCCCTTGTTTAAGGAAACTGTTTCAATCATGCAGAATGACAAGGAGTCCAATAGCAGTAAGGTTACTGCATACAAGGGTGGATCTAGAAGCCCAGAATATGAGAAAAGACATGAACGGCGTTATGGTGAAAGATCTAGTCCTGCTCGAAGAAGTGAGGACCGAAGTTTCAAATATTATTATGAGGAAAAAAGCCCTCGATGCACCCAAGAAATGTCAAGACGTCCCAGAAGAAGTTCTGCCCACTTTGAGGTTGTTGACGACAGGTTTCGAGATGATGGGCATGCTGGCCAGAGATTCTCAAATACAGCATCCAAGCGAGGAATCAGTGCACCTGACCTTCAAAAGAACATTGACAATTCCAGTTCCCCAGTGGCACTCCCTGTACGAGATATTCTCGGGGAAAGTGTTACACTTTCGCTGATAGCCGAACCTTCTAAAACAATTGACAGGAAGAATTCTGAAGAATCTGCCCATAATCAGGTGCACAATTGCTATTTTATGCTGAATTTTGCTATATGTGTGAATAGCATTTTCTTTCCCCTTCAGATGTATTTGCCCAAACAATGTCTCTTTATTTAGCCTATTTGTGTTTTCTTTGATGGAAGACTGCAATTATTCCTTTTGAACTTAATGCGTCGGCCATGTATTCCTTGAGGAAACCTATAAGGCAGCCTAAACTGGGGAAGCTACTTCTGAAGAAGTTCTCCTGGCAAAGTAATGTTCTCCTGAAGAAAATATTGCGAACAGGATTATGCAATGCCATCTCAAACTTGCTTATGTTCACTGTATATACTTAACCTTTGTATTGCCTCCATAATGTCAATTGTTCTTTGACTATACGAGGTCACAAGGTAGTATGTTAGAGAATGATTTTTTTCTGATGTATGTGGTTCCGGTTACTAGGCTGTTTTCTTAGCTTTTCAGATTGAATTTGGTATTCCATTATCTTTGGACTCTAATCTGTGTATCTCTAAAGTTACTAATTCATTATGAATTATACTTCAAGTCGTCCTTATTGCAGAAAATCACATCTCCCATTGATGTGAGCTTGATTGATTTTAGCCCAGATACTGAGCCCCTTAATGCTGAAACCATACCACAAACACAGCAGAAGCTTCAGTCAGATAGTGAAGGCAAGGGGGACTCATCTAGAGATCCTGCAAAGGACACGGAACTAGCTCCAAGTGCAAATGCTTTGGAGTCCTTGTTATTTGGGCTGCCAGTACCCTCAGTTGTACCTGCTAGCAATAACATGCTTGAAGGACCAAGCAGTAGTGATGCACTATCAACAACAACTGGAAGCAACATTCCTGCGGGTGGTGTTTTGCTGGCTACAAGTATTCAGCAGACTTCAGCATTTCCCACTGGTGCTGATGCTTCAACAGCTGCATCAATCACTAACAGTATGCCAGCAGAGCCTACTGATAGAGGTGCTCCACAAGGTGCAGGTAGTAGCAACTTTGACTCCACTATTAAAGCTCTCAACAAATAAAATCTACTAAACATTTAGCAATTGCATCCTACTGCATCCCCTGTTGCAGACCATCTCATGCAGCAGATGGATCAAACTTCTGGTGCTCTGAATTATCAGGTGAGACACTGGATGAGTCTTTCTCCATAAATGGGATCTAAATTTCATTTTTGCTTTCAATCTTCATAGTGAAACCTTAATCAAGCAAAAGTTCTATCAAAGACCAGCAAATAAAATTTAACGGTGTAAATTTGTTGAATTTACTGAAGAGAAAGCTAGTGTTGGCTGGCATGACAAAGAATGTTCAAATATTTGCATGTTGAACATGATTGCTTTTTTGGTGGATAAATTTTTTTTTTATATCTCCAGCCGTGGATTCCCTCAGCTCTCCCCGGACAAGGACCTTTTGGCGCTTCTGCTGAACAATCTTGTCAAGATATCTCAAAATCATCTCTACACACCAGCGCCGGAGTTACATCTGAATCTCTTTCGGTGGAAACCAAGCCCAGTGGAAGAAAGGAACTTCCTGCAGTAATACATTTCCTTATACTAATCAAATTTCCCCCTCAAAGGTTATGTGGATCATAAAGATTCATAACTGTTGTTGTAGGACCTTTTTACCGCAAGTTACTCAACAGTCACTGCACCGCTTCCAGGCTGGCAAAATAGTTCTCCTTACGGCATGGGATTCAACATGCAGTACTATTCCAATGCAAGGGTAAATTAAGCACCAAGAGAATCATCTTGAACATATCTTTATCAAAGTATACAACGCATTTGATCTGCTAATATGATTTTTTTTTTCTACAGCATGTGCCCGCATTTCCCAGCACAGCAGGATCGAAAAACCCATTTGACCTTAGTGATGAAAGAACTGAAGTGCAGTCCCCACCAGTATGCACAACATTCAAACTGGTTATACGTACTTGGATGACTCTTTAGTGTTTTCTTGATCCCTGTGGTTTATTGGACATTTTAACGACTTCTTAGAGCAGGAAGTTTGTCTAGAAGCACTTACATGCAAATTAAGATACCTTAAATACACATAACTAATAAATCCAAGCAGACAAACATTCTTATCTCATATCGTGTGCTCAAGGTGATTACACTGTGAAGAGATTCTCCAGTAGCCAGGTGGTGAATTTCACTACATTTTAGTTACTCACATTCTCAATAATCTGTCACCACTTACAACTTGTTCTGATATAATTATTTTGGTTTCCCATAAACATGTAGACGATAGCTTGTGGCTGTACCACATGCATAATCTTTTAGGAGAAAGGTATCTTAAAATAAAATTAGCTAGGACTCTTTGTTATCTCTGTACTTTTTGTCTTGGACTCTAGGCAGTATGCTGATAATTTTCCCTTCACTCGTTTGAGAGGAAATGGACAAATTGCTTCTTATAGAACAAAGCTTTGAAAGAATATCTATCTTCTCATGAAGCTCACTTGCATGAAGTTCTTAAACACAAATGAATACTGAAAGATCAGTAGTGTACTGTAATTGAAATGACAAACAATAAATTGGAATTTTTTGGGTGGTCTTGGAAGGATTTTGATTAATCTGAGAAAACCTGTTTTACCCTTCAAAAATATGTGTTGTTTGTTATGTAGTTTCCTTCTATGGCATCTTTGCAAGGTGCACTTCCAAACGTGTCAGCTGCTAGCAACTTTTTGCATACTTCCAACCCTGGCATCCAGTCTTCAGGTCTGATGACACCTGAGTCCTCATCCTTTGCATCTGCAGTGCCTTCACCTTCTTTTGCATCGGCCATGCCTCCAGGTAAATCCATCTTCTTATCTTTGTTTCCTACAAACACCCATTCTTTCTTGGCTTACTTCTAGTCATGTTCAACTTAATAGTCTCAGGTTCATACATGGGGTTACAAGTACATTCGAACGTGCCACCATACAGGTACCTTCCAGGCGCCAGTTCTCTTTCTTCTTCTAGTTTTTTTTCTTTTATATTCTAATTGAAGGGAAATTCTGCTCAAAATGGGACCATCTTAATCATAAATTTTTCCAGATGCCACCGGTTTGGCTTCCTTCGTTTTTCATAAAGCAAACACTGGATTTGTTTCCATTTGGGATTTTATTTTTGGGGGTACAGGGATATTACAACTAAAAAGTACAGCTTGGAACGAAAATTGTCCCTGAAGACAGTTATTTCTAAGTTCATTTTAAGCTATATGTAAGCAGGTATTGTCTTCTATTCAAAAGATGGGTAATCTTTGGTAACACTATACCAGCTAACATACTTCTTGATTGTAATCCTTTATCTCAGAGCCACTGAATTTAACGCTGATTCCTTCTTCAATGATAGTGAACCCTTCAATTAAAAGGGAAAAGTAATTTAGAGTTAATGAGTTTCACTGCAGATCACAAGGAGTTGGTGGTTTTGGCAGTGATGGAGCTGTCTTTGGGTCTTTAAACCCGATTCAGCACTCAACTGGAACATACTCGGCGCCAACCACCCCAAATCATTTTTCTTCAGCGCGGGGAAACCCTTTTGGATAAATAAGAGACAAGTCCTCGCATTCCTTTTGCTATCATTTTCGTCTTGCCTCCTATCATCTTCTGTGAAACTGCTGGTCTCTGGGTTGTATGTCTCTTACATATTTGCCTGATGAAGATGTAAGAACATTACAAATTCCCAGAGAAGCGCATGAACAAGTTCATTCCAGATTTTCCTGCTACCTTAAGGGCATCCACCCCTCCGTGTGATATGTTTGTTTTTCGGACATTGTGATCTTGCCTGTCTACTATCACGATGATGATACTGAATCATAGCTAGAGCACCTTTATTGGCGTAAATATTAAATGTTGTCCTTTAATATCAATACACTTGAGATCCAGTCCATTGCATTACTATGAGGTTATGACTTTGCAAGAGAACATTGGCGTCATGACTCTAATTCTTCACCATGAAGGTTACAGCCTCTTTCAGCTCTTGTTCCAATAACAGGGAAGTTGGTTGAAGATAAACATGGTTGACTCATCAATCGCAAATTCACAATTTCGTTAAGAACCTTAACACTGTAAAATTGTTAACAATGATACTGAATGGGTCTTCCGAAAGTGTTCTATTACGCTTTTTAGTGCATCATAATGCATGGAAATAATCCTCTTAACTTGAGGTTCGAAGTAGCTCTCGTTTCGGGTACTCGAACCACCAAATTCCTCAACTTACTAAGTGCAACAAGCCTCACACAAAGCCAAGGGCCGCACTTGCGCCCGTGTGTGAAACTGCAGTGCAAACAAGCATCTCGAAGGATTCCTCCTTCTTGTTCATGTCCCATGAAGCCATGGCTAGCTCAACTCCAGCAAACAAGAGTAGAACGCCAAGGACCCCAACAGAAAACTGTTACAAAATCTTCACCAAAGAACTCCCTAACACCAAACCCGAGACCAATTTGGCGGCGCCGAGAATGGCCACACTCCCACCACCAAACTTGTACTGCCCTGCTAGCCCACCTGCACTATGGCAACTTGGCATGGCCACAAACCAACACCTCTGTCACGTTCATTTTCCCTACAGTCATTGAAAGAGAAGTGGTTGAAAGTGCTAGTCCCGGAAAAAAGATCGCACCACAGCTTGTAGAAGGCGATCACCGAGTTTAAATCGGATAGGAGTTGGGGGCGAAAGTCTCATAATGAGTATGTATTTTGTAAGGATCGAGCTTGGCCAATATTAATTAAAGGGAAGGCCCACTCAATTAACTTAGGACAACCACCTAAGGGCTTATATAAGATATTTTTAGCCTTTAGAAGGAGGCATGCAATTAGAAAAAACCTTATTTTATCCTAGTTATTTTTCTTAGCTCTAGCATTAATGTTCTTATAGTTTATGTTAAGAGTAGTTAGTCATTAGTCTTGTAGTTTTGTATTATTTTCTTGCAACTTGATTATTGTTTGTTATTTGGACTGAGATTATTGTAAAACTTTTGATTATTATATGTTATTGGAATTGGATTGAAGTGAATAATACAATGTTTTTCTTTATTTGGGGTTTTTGTATTTCTTAGTTGTGGTTTGTGTAGGGCTCAAGTCCTAACATATTTTTTTTCATGGTAAAGCAACTTCTACATTTTTCAGTTTGTCTTCTTCTTCTTTTTTTTTTTTTTTTTGGGATCAATTTGGCCTGTGCACCTTTTGTCGAAATTACTTTTGTTTATTAGTTCTTTGCCCTAAACTATTATTGGCATTCTGATTTTCACCTTTTCATTATTACTGCTGTTAATCATAGTCAGACTTAGGTCATCTGATTCAGGTTTGTGGATACGTCTATCAATACAGACAAACATATTTAGATCACGATATTCGCTGTCATTTTGATTAATCACCCATAGGCTTGCATTTTTGGCACAGTTCCTTGCCTTGCTCCTTTTTGTATATTGGCATTACGTTGCTTTTGCCATTTACTTTACTCAACTGCGATCACAGTTCTCTCCCTGTCTGATACATTTTTATTCTTGCCGTAGGGGTGTTGACAATAGAGCAGTGATCAATATCGCCATCACATATAGCTTTCCAGATCCACGACTTGGGGACCTGAATTTGCATGATGCTTTGGTATTCTCTTAAGATTGATATTCCAAGTAGTTTTCGCCATGTTCGAATAAGGCCAGTGGTTAGTAGTAGATTGTTTTTAGGACTAACGGTGGACCTGAACCTTATGGATCGAATGTCTAAGCCTTGAACTGGTTTGTTTGACTGTTTCTGTTTACTTTGATAGAGTTTTAGTGTACAGAAAGCACATTAATCAACACTAGATGCATCTTTATCGAGTTATTTAGAAGTTTTAGGAGAAATAGCTCTATGCTAACTGGAAATATTCCTTTTTTTGCCTACTTGCCTCATGTTCTTAGGTTTTGTGGTCTTACGAAATGCAATCAAGGGAAATCCAAGCAAGGTGGAGGCAATCACAAGTTGGCCGAAATCAAAATCGGTTCATAATATACAAAGCTTTCATAGGTTAGCTTCCTTTCACAATGAAAGGAATTTTTGTACTACAATTGCCCCTATCACGGATTATTTGACGGAATGTTCAAGTGGACTAAAGCAGCGTATAAGAACTTTGAGGTTCCCATGAACTAGGTGACAAAAGCTACTGTTCTAGCACAATCAAATAAATAAAAGAGGAAACAAAGATATAAAAGAGAAATAAAAGGAGAGAAGGAAAGGAAGAGGAATTGCCATTATCATAGGATGGCTCTACTACAATATCACATAAGCGCAAAACATTATTTTTGAGATGATTTCATTCCTTGTTACAAAGCACAACCATACTCTCCTTTTATACACAATTTCCAACTAATACAATAAATGATAATAAATGACAATAAGTGTTCTAATTGGTAGAAAATCTTGGAGTCCTTAATGTGTGAATCTGAGTGGTAGTAGAGAATCTTGGGCGATAATCTCTTGTCATTTGCATGTATATAATTTCTTTATTTCTTCATATCTAATAATTATGTTAGAAAGAAAAATTGTGTTTAAAGTATCATGAGAAAACAAAGAATTAGATAGTTTAAAAATTATTATAACTATTAGACAAGGATAAAATGATACCTGATGTGATACCATGTCATCCATAAGTCTATTAATCACTGATGAAGCTCTAAGGACTTTAGGATCACTTAGTAACCACTTAAAGAAATCTTTTGTGACAATGTCTCCCATTCCAACCAAAGATATGGTTGCTAATAGTTGGTAGGCACTAGAAACTGTTGCAACGCTCATATATTCCTTCACTATTGGTATGTATTTTTGGTGTAACCATTTAGCTACATGAAAGTAAGCTCCAACTCGGGTTATCATCTAACATAAAAAAGTTATCAAATTAATTAATATTATGACATATTAATTGTTTCTTGTAGTTTTTAAAAGGTTTCAATGCAGGAAGTTATGTTCTACACCAAGCCTTAGAATAACATGAAAGTAATTTGAAAAACTTACTAATCCAATTCTTGAAATTTATGTTTGTGTCAAATTGATCATTAGGATATTTGTCCAATTCTATGCAAATTTCATCTTTTTTTCTTCTTCTAGTAACCTTATGAAAGCATAATTCTACTTTCAACCAAAGAATGAAAAACTAAATCAAATAATCATTCTCTATTCAATGGATAACCATCTCTTACAAGGACTAACTATCTAGTGGAATGGAAACCAACCATCTATAAGGAATGGATGACGATTCCTTTTTTGCTTCTTTCTTAATATTTTCAATTTAGTTTTATTTAAAAAAATTAAAATCTTTGTTTCAATAGTTTGCAATAAAATAATTAGAATTAATAATCATCTTTGATAAAAAAATTAAAATAAAAACTTTCTAAGATGATTTGTGCATTATGAATTGCATTGATGCAATTCAGAAAATGATCGATTAAGCTTGTAATTTTTTCTAAAACCCTTTTAAATTTGCATACACAATACTTATTGCTTCTCTTACATATTTGATGTGATACAATCTTCCTTCACCTACTTTTTGCTCCATTTCACTATAAATCTCTAGCATTTGCCGATAACACACTTTCATATACTATGGAACTTTACCCATGACTCCAACACCCATTTGTAAGAGAGGTTCTCCATGAATGGGCTATAATAAGATTGATTTAACAGTGACAAGAATAAATCTATGACAATAACATGTGAATTTCACTCAAAGGTTGCTGAAAGGAGAATGTGTGTCAATTTCAACCTCTTAATTGCTTTGGTAAACAACTCAAGTTCTTTAAATGTGTCATACAAGTCATAGATGTCATCAAGGATGGTTAGTGCTATCACTTTGGTTACCATGCTTCTAGCAAGAAGATATTGAGGCTTGAAATATATTGCTAATTTCTAAAAATAGCACTTTGCAATTCTATCTCTTGCAAAAGGTAGCTTCGTTGAAACATCCAAATCTTTCCACCACCTACAGAAAAATAAAATCTAATTGAATCATATTGTCAACCTATAATAATGTAAATGCTTACTTACATTCGTAATTATTGCATGGCTTAAGAATTGATCTTGTACTATTTTGCAAGTTCTTTCTAATGTAATTTCTATAATAGGTTGAAATCTAACTTTGCAAAGGTAAGAAGTGTTTTATTATGTGAAATGTCCTCTTGGCAGACATAAAAGTAATGCCTTGCCTCCAACCTTAGTATTCCTTTGCAAATAGGCTGCTTTAAGGCATAGATTACTTGGGCTACAAAAGGAGCACTTAAGTGTGAAGCTATAGCCTTAAGCTATGTTCTAGTGAAGACAAATGCTTCCTCCAATGTATCTTTCCCATGTGTCTTAAGATGTGTGGCTTCATACAAGCTTAACATTCCTTGCACTTCCTTCATAAGTGACTCTTTGAACTTCCCAAGGTTGTCCATGAACTTGACAAACTTATTTATTTACCACCCAATCAAATGAGATGCATCACTTAAGATAATCTTAAAAAAAAGAATGGCTAAATTGCATTCTAGTCCTATATAAACGGTGTTACAACACAAAATGCAATAACAATTCTAGGTTTTATTCCAAAGTGGTCTATTGCATCAAGGTCCCCATGCAAACTTCTACATAAAAAAAACCACAAAAAATAAACATGTAGCATACCACATGAAATGTAAGAACCCTCTTGTCACAATAGTCAAAATTGGAATGCCTCTGTGTAAAGGTCATCATAATTTTCATGATCATCATGGTCAAGAAGAGTCTTGTGCAATTGGTGCAAAATCTCTTCAATCACAATTTCAAAGTGATAAAATACACCTAAATGTTGAATTGCATCAACTAGTTTTAGTTTTTATGAAGACTTCTCAACGAGAGCAATAAGCATTGTCCTGACTTTGTCCTTCAATTCTTGAATTTGTAGCTTTATATTCTCACCTATGTCCTAATCATGCAACTCAAAGATTAATATTTGAATTTTGATTACTCTAAAAAAAAGGCTAGTGTATGAATAAAACTACAAAGTTTTAAAAAATAATCTTTGACTAGAGAAAGTACTTTTAGTGTGAGGAAATGTCATATATAAGTTTTCTCATATTTAAAAGTCAAGAATTTCTTTTAAAGTTTTTTGAAGACTAAGGGAGTGTTTCCTTATTTTTTGTGTGAAGTGGGAGTGTATTTGAAGGCTACTAAGGACCGTCTGAGTCTTAGCAATTCAATAGCATCTAAAGCTCTATGTCAACTTTCTCTTAGCTTACAAGCCCCCAACCTGTTAGGTCAACAAGTTAGGGGTTTGACACTTTCTCTTCCCCAGGTGTGTTAGTTAGTTTTTTAAAAGATATAGCCACTAAAGACTGCGATTATTTTTCTTTTCTATGCAAATTAAGGAAATGGAACTTTTACCTGGAACTCAGAAGCGTATTTGAGGAAATGGTATCCTCAAATGCTCGGGTGATAATTTGCGGAGGGAGGATTGGCTTCTGGTACAACATCTTGGAATGGAGCCTAGGCTACTGCTGAAACTTGACAATACATTCTCTTTTCCTAGTATTTGAACATTCTAAATAGTGTCTTTAATGTGACAACTATAGTGCCTTCGGAGCTAGTATAGTGCCTTTGGAGCTAGTACGAGGGAAAAAGGGATTCGTGCCTCGGGTATTTATAGAAATAGCCGAGTGTCAGAATTTTCTGAACCTCAATCACACGGTTAAAAAGTAAAAGACTGAGGAGAATAAAGGATGGTGAAAAAAGAAAAAAGAAAAAAGAAAAAGAAAAGATTCACTTTTGGAGATAATTTCCACGACCAATGATGCTTCATTGTGATAATAAAGGGATATAGAAGATATCAAACAATCTTGCATTTTACCAAAGGACAAAATACATAAATTTAGATTGTCACTTCATTTGTAAAAAGATTGGAAGTGAATTTATTACCACAACTAATGTGGGAATTCTAGATCAACTTGCTAACTTGCTGACAAAGCCACAGAGTGCATAATAGCATCAACAATTTTTTTTTTTTCCTAGACTTGGGTTTTAGATTTGTATTGACCACATGCTTATTTATTTATTTATTTTTTCCATCAGGGAAGGGGGGGGGGGGGGGGGGGGTGCGAAATTTTTGAGGCTAAGACGAGACAAGACATCATGTTGTATGATGTGCTCTCTCTTTCTTCATGAGTGAGAGAACAACGTGGCAGGCAGATATGCGATGGCAGAAGACCTTCTAGCTGATCTAACACAGTTTCCTGTTGGGGTGGACGAACAAATTTGTATCTCTTCATGGGTGGAGAATAGAGACAAGAACCAATTATTCTATGCAATTATCTTTCAAGCTACGTGATACCTAAGAAGATAATCTTGTGGTGTTTCCCATAATTTCCTTAGATCATAGTATTAGACCATTAAGTGGCCGTTGAGATTACTAGGTAAGAGGACAAGCCAATTTTATGGGCTAGAAGTTCAGTTGATTTTGGGTAAGAAGGCTTATTGATTTCAAAAGTTTGAGGCTCATGTGATTTTGGTGGTTGGGAAGCTAATCCATTTTGTTGAGCTAGAGGTCCAATTGTTTTGGTTGAGTTAAAACCCCAATTACTTTTGAGCATGGAAGATCAATTGGCATTGAGCATGAAGGTTAGATTAATTTTTGGACATGCATGCTTTATTGATTTTTGGGCTTGTAGACCCAATTGATTACCACTATTAATATCTTATTTAAAACTATCTATTTTTTTTGAGTAAGTTATTAGATTTTTTTATACTAATTGGATAATTTGTTATTACTAAATAGAGTACCTGTGAAACTTGAGGCCTAAAGCCTTGAGTTTGCTTTAACTAAATGATTTATCATTGTATATTTAATGAAATTAAGAAATTTTCTAAAAAAATATTGAGTTTGATAAAGGGAAAATAAGAATATAAATTTCTAGTTTAATAGCTAATATGTATTGACATTATGGTAAGTAATTTATTTTATTATACTTTTCATACTAATAGAAACACATTACATGTGTTTAGATTTACATAAAAACATTAGATAAATGATTATACTAAAAGAAAAAAGAAAGTACAATGTAAAATGCATCCAATTCATTAACAGCTTTGCTTTAATTTTGCCATTTTAAGGCCGAGGTCTACCTTTACAATATTTATATATATTTAAGATGGTTAAAGTTAATCTCTACACTTCTTGAAAACAGGGAAAAAAAAAAAAGAAATGACTATTCTAGAATGATATCAAAATTCCAATCTAAAAATATGATTATCTTGAAAAACTCAAACATATATCATGCGTTCTATTATTAAAAAGAAAGAAAGGATGGTAGTACTTTTTCTCCCCTAAATACCTCAACTGAAATGATGAGAACCATTGAAAAAATTAGTAAAAGTCAAATCTAATTAGCTATATAAGATCTAAAAGATTTCATTTTTAATTTCCGAAAGGTGGAAAGAGCTTTCAAGACCTATTCCTTCATCTGGTTGATTCAGAAATTTGATGGTAAAGTTTTTGTTTCTTCCCCCAAAAGCTATTTGTTCATGTTAGTTTCGAAAAAGTTATGATAAAAAATTATTACTTACAAATCTTCTTATTTTACTTTTACCTTTATTTATTGTTTTTCCAGCTGGTGGTCCCTGTTCTCAAATGGCCTGCAGGGGAAAAGTTTTGGCGGTAGTTGTGGCTCTGTTTGTGGCGCTGGTAGCACAGCAACTGGCGGCGCTTACCGAACAAGAAAGAGCACTAATAAACAGCGTCTGCAACCAAACAGAGCCTGCATATCACCTAGGGTGCAATTCCTGCCTTAAGATGTGGTATGCTATGATTGGAGCAGGAACCTACCACGCGGATCTTAAAGGCATCGGACTGAGGTCCATCTTGTGTGCACGCGATGCGGCTGCACAGGCGTTGGGTGTGAACCGTGGGGAAACCCCCCCAGACGGTGACCCTAGGAAGGATAATTACATCTATTGCCGTCAAAAAGTGGAAGACGCGGACGTGCAACTACAACATGCAAATGTGAGCTGCGAGAACGGACGCTATGCCGACGCCGCCAATGAGGCTCAGCTCGCTTTCAACATTTCCTGTGATTGTATGGACAGGACTAACAACTTAGAGGGCTATGTCAATGTCAGAGCCACAGTCAAGACAATCCTTCTGCTCGGTGGAGCAGCCGTTGGAGTTCTCAAACAAGTTCACTGATTATGCATGCGGGTCTTTTTGATGTCGACAATACTTCACAAAAATAAAGATCTCCTTAATATCTTGTGGAAGTAAGACCTATAAATTATAATAAATATTTACAAAAGTTCTACAATTTCTTTAACGCTCATTTTTAAGTATGCTGATGAATGTTTGTTTTACATTATTTGTCATATAGTTTCATGATACATATAAATTACATGAAATTTCACCAAAAATTTAAAATAACAATCTTTTGTTGAAACTTTAAATCTTCGTACATTTAAAAAGTCTGAATGTTAATATAATACACATATAATTTACTCTCCCTTACACTTTTATTACCAATGTTCTCATTTGGCAAGGTACAAACAGAAGAGCTTCCAAGTCTTATAAGAAAGATCCACTTTCTGATGTTAGAAAATGAAAACCCCAACCAAGAATACAATGAAACCCAAAAAAAAAAGAAGCTTTTTCAAGGTTAAGTTGACATATATTACCATAGGTAATTGATATCTCAATCCTATTAGCGAAAGTAAAAAAAAAAAATTGTACAAGGAGGGTCACTAGTTAGTCCTTTAGCAGCATCAGTTGAGAATCTACATGTTACTTGTAATAATTCAATTGGCATACAAAATAGTGTTTCCACACTCATATCACTTAATTGATTGATATGGTTCCATAAATCAAATGCATGCAGACAAATGTTGGAGAGAAATAGAAAAGGAACTTGGACCTTTTAATAGCTTTGACGTTATCTATCATGAATGGAGAAATCATAATTTAATGTGGGTTGCCAAATATGTTTCCTGATTGATGTAATTATTCATTTCCTCATATTACAATTATTTTTCTTGCATTACAATTTCCATATAAGTGTGACATAGGTTTGTATATAAAGACTTATAGGATGTAAAATTTCAGTATTGCAGTATCCATATGATTGATTCACACTCTTGTAGGCTTGCATTATATCCTTTTGTGATATGGTATAAGAGCAAGTTCCTTTTTAAGGAAAATCACTTCCACCTTTTCTTTTTGAACTTTCAAATAAGTTTAGTATACATATTAGTATTGAAAATAAAATTTTTATACAAAAATAAATTATTATTGAGCTATTTAAATGTAAACTTATTGTCCAACTCAAGAGTTAGTTATGTTACTTTGAGTTTACTTACATCTCCCATCTGTGCAAGAATCAAATAACAAGTAGTGTACAATATAAATATTTAAGCTTAGCAATTTCACTTTTCCTCTAAATCAACTTATAAAAAGTTTGAAGGTTTAGGGAATCTCAATCTCGAGAAAAAGACATTGGTTTCCTGGCCGCATGAAATGTCTTCCGCTTGATTTCATGGTTTCTACGGACTATCCCATATTGTAAGCACCATACAACATATCCTTAATTCGAATACACAAATGTCGCTAACGCAGTTAAGGATAAGAGTTATCCAAAATTGTAATTTTATCAACGACAATTGCGAACACAGTTAACGATAAGAGTTATGTAAAATTACAATTTTGCTTCCGGTAAATAAAATTATAAAATATATAAAATTAAGCTTAAAAAATAAATATCATGTATAGAGAGTTTTTAAAAATATATAAAGAATCAAACCACATCTAAGAAAAATTGACATTTCTTCACAAGGAGGGTTCATCTACCTCGCCTAAAGAAATAGTTAGCTACTGTTCATAAAATGTGCAACTAGCTGTTTTTAACGACTCCCTTTTGCTCCCAGTAATTTTGTTGTTTCCAAAAGGTATGTTCGTGTATTCCCATAATAGTCCGATCAAACTATCTAACCCTACTTGTTCTTGCAATTTAGATTTGTCCTTCGCATTAAAGAAAGATGTGCTTCTTGACGAAGTAGAGAAAGTTTGGCTTCCATGTAGGATTGGCATGATCAACTTGTGCGAACCACGTTGTGTGATGGTGACTAGACATAGGACATTGACGATGGGTTGTTTTGTAGGTTGTTTGCTGTGACATTTTGGCGGAACCTAATAGAGTATGTTAAAAACATGATTGAGAAAAATAGGTTTTAAATCATTATCAATGTGTGTAAAATGAGAATCTCAAATTTTTAATAAAGTTTAAATGAAAGAAGTATCATTTAAACTTAAATCTAATTATTGACTATCACAATTAGGAGGGTTGAGTTTTCAAGCTAAACCAAAACATAAACATTCATCAATTAAATATTTAAAAACAAAAAACATTTAGTGACTACTAAATTAGTAGGCGAAAAGATGGCAATGAGAATAGACACATAGGTGCACTCTTTGTCGATGCGACATACTTTGGTCTTATTTCATAATATTAAGGGACTTAAAGTGGACAATGTCAATCACTTACATGTCCACAAGTACTATCCACTAACCGTACAAACATAAGTAAGATTAAGAGTTAATTTAAAATTTGAACAATTGTGATTTACGCCTTAGTTTGCATGACCTTTTAGTTTCTGTACTAATCAAGATTGTATGTCTGAATTTATTTTAAAATAAGCTTACCAACATCTCTTAGTCACAGAATGATATGTATTTGCAAAACTTTTCAAATAATTGATACCCACCTTATAGTTTCAAAATTTCTTACCATCTAAAATTTCAACAAATTAATGTCAATTAAAAAGTTTAGATGACTCAAGGAAATTGCCAAAAAAAAAAAATGCTTTACGAAATTTTCACGTTTACGTAATTATTTTTGAAGAATCCATTGGCAACGAGTCGAGGCTTTTCTTTTGAAACCCATCTTAGAATATTCTCTGTGCAAGCATGTTTTTGGTTTTGGGGGCTTCAAAACTGGATCGAGTATCAAAACTAGTTCTCAAAGAAGGAGCTGCCCAAAGCCCTATTACTGACGCAAAAGTCATGATAACTTAAAAATAAAAAACAAAAAAAGCCAAATTTGTCAAATGTTCTAAAGAATAATGTTTACTAAAGATAAAACTATGTACATAAATGGAAAGAACTTCAGGTAAATAATTAAATTTTGTTCACCATATGGGGCGAGTGAGAACAATTTATCCTCAATTTTTAATAGATTTTGGTGCATTGAAATTGTTTAAAGTAACAAATTTACTCTTTTCTCTTTTCCCTTCTCATTGTACATAACACAACGTCATTACTTATTTCAATAGAAGCCAAGGATATTACTTCCATTGATATGTTTCTACTGTCGCTAGCAAGGAATGTAAGAAAACATAGGAAGAGTCTTCATAAACAGTCACGCAAACAACTGCTGACGCAGATACGTGCGCCGGGAAATCTCTCCAAAGGGGCTTTGGAAACTCGTTCTTCTTCCCGGGACCTCTTGTACTTTTTCCATTTTCTTGAAATTGCAGTGGGAAGTGTTTTTTTTTTTTTTTTGTTCTTCAAAAGTTAGGCAAAGAAGAGGAATGGGTGTCATTTTCTAAATAAATGAGTCCTCAAAACTATCAATAACTTTACCGAACACTTTGCGCAGGAAGTAGGTGGGGAAGCTATGTATGCCCGTCCTTTTCTGTCCTAAGGTGTGGATTGACATCTCGCGTGAGAAAACGGTCTATAGTTACAACATAATTACAACACAACTTACTGTTTCTTGTTCATGCATTTTTCCTTGTATTCACCAAACCTCCCACACCACCGCAATCCCACCCACACTTTTTCTTTCTTCTTAAAGTTGACCTCAAGGGGAAAGCTGCAAAAACAAATGATTCTAGAGCCTCCTGCATCCATCCACTGTCGTTCAAATATGTTTCAATTTGGAACATTCACCGTTTCATTCATAAAAGAACAATATCATGCATGATGGTCTATCTGCGATTCAAATTGCAGCATATAAAGAAGAAAAAATAACTGATATCATCTCCTACAATCTGACTTCTTGTTGTTCTTCATTTATATTCTTCATTTTCTTTAGGGAGTTTGTTTGTGTAAAGCAACGTGTAAAGGATATTATGCCATTTTGAACAGAGTGAGCGAATAATTTAAACAAATTTCATATTGTGGCTCTATTTATAGAATGAATATTCTATACTAGAAGATAAAATGGTGCCAGGCTTAAATGGAAAAAGATCTTTCAATTTTTTGATTTAATTTTAGGTTAGATTTATTACCTAGTATTAGAACGTAAATGGACTATATTCTGTTCTTGTAATCTTGAATTTAATGGCACTGTGTGTGTACATAAAAAAAGTCTTATACTAAACAATAACATTCCTTATATAAAACTTAGATAAAAGAAGAATCCTTCGGTTTAAGTTTACTTCCAATGGTGAAACTGATTCTCTTTCCAATTGTTATGATTACTTATTCTTTAGAATTAATTTCACTAACGGATCCGGCAGATGCTAATCAGGTTGGCTGTGTGGAGTTTGAACCGGTCGTGACACTTGCAATTGCTTGAGGAATCATGGTGCTTGTGAGTGGGGGACGTTGCGTCGAAGCTGCTCCATTTACTTTCGGCAGTCTTCATGCAGGATCGAAGTGGCGAAGTTCTTAATGAATTAATTACGAAACGCTCTTCCGCTTTACAAGTGGACTGCAATGCGGGCTTTACCACCGTAGAAAGACACTCAGATTAAGGCCACCTTAAGGAAAAATGGGCTGTTGAAAAGGTGACTATCCGAGGTACGGAAAGCTATCAGCAACAGGATTCAGTAGGAACCATTAGAAGAGAAGGCGATCAGCGGTAGATACCATCAAAACAATAATAACAGGAGACAATGTCATGTCTTCTGTGGCGCAGGCTATATTTGTCTACTGAAGGAATTTTCTTATTAAGTTTAGCTTAAACTGAAAAAATTAAAAAAGGCAGGGGGTTTAGGAAGAAAAACTAGTTCTTCCAGAAAAATTTCCATGTCTTATAGAACTACAATTGTGTCCCCTTTACACCTGCCTTCCCCATCATAGAGTATATGTATAAAGAAAAGGAATCTAAATAGAGAAACTTTCGAAATTTTCAATATTTTCTATGTTTGTTTGGTTGTAGCTTTTAATAAAGAGAAATATGAGATTTTTTGCAGAAATGAAAGTTTAATTTCTCTTTCTCAAGTTCTATATTTTCCAGGAACTTAATTGTTCTCTAAATATACAGGAGGCTAATGCTAATTTTTAGTTGAGAATATTTTGGGTCCTATTTGTCTTGACCTCTACATTGACATGTCTTAATGTTCATAAAATCTGATTTTCACATTTTCAACTTTTTTTCTTAGCGTTTGACTAAAGAGGTGATCATATAATTTCTTTAAGATAACTTAACTACCCTATTTGAAGAAGTGATAGTTGAATGTTATGATTGACTTCCCTTGGCTTTGTTTTTTTTTTAAAATTGAATCTTATTATTATTATTATTATTATTATTTTTTTTTAAGGCAATGTTAGGCCTAGGACTTAACAAATCCGTCCTTTTCAATAGAAAGAATCATGGGCTTTTTACACAGCTTATTGAATCTTTTCTCAGGCAATATTTTGGCACATAACTTCTTGATTACATTCTATCAATATATAATTTAACAAAATTTCACTCAATTCTATATTTATTTAAGAAATCAAATTATTATCTTATTGAAGTGATATTTTCGCAATGCAAACAATGAGACTTATGAAACATGATGATATTCTTACTATCTTGCTAGTTCTATAATATGAGAGATTTATCTTGCATGGAGGGGGGGGGGGGGGGGGGGGGGGGGGGTGTGGTGGTGGCAAAGAATAGTATAAGAATTGTTTTCAAACGTACTCTTCTTAAGAAAAATAATTTCTCTCATAAAATTTATTTATTAGATTTTATATAAATCTTCCTCAATTTGTATTTTTTGATGTTGTTGTTAGTAGGTCTTCTACGACCTATAAGGATAGTATTAGATTTTATTTAAATATGCCTCAATTTGTATTGACTTGAAGGATGTTTTCTCCTTCTTTATTTTGTTTATCTCTCTCTCTAACAAACTCCAAATTACTTTACTTGACTTATTTAACTCTTTCTCCATTCACCTTTCACAGCACAACATCCTTGTTCCTTTATCCATAAAGTGTTGCTAATTGTTTCTACGGTATAGATGTTTACACAAAATGCCTAAACTTACAGAAGCATAACTTTTTTTTAAACACAAACACACATTACTTTGTTCAATAGAAGAGACAATATTATAACACTTTTTACAGATGAAAGATGCATAAACATTACACATGGATGACACATAAATATTTACCAGCTTCTTAACGACAAAAGTTTGTTATGGGCTAGCAAGTACCTACCTTCATCTAGTTCCTCCAAATCATGCTTTATTATGCTATCATACCCAACAGCAGCATAGGAAGAGGAGCAGCCAATGCCAACATTAGTAGGTTCCGGGAGCAAGTTCATAGTTTCTTTTGAAGAGAGATCAATCTTTTCCAATGGATGCTTCTTTATAATTCTCAAACCTCCAACTCCATCACCACTTCCTTCATAAAGGGCCTATCTTCCCCAATCACACTTAAGCACCTTTTTCTAAGGTTAGCAACATTCTTTAGCTCCTCAATATTATCCTCATTTATAATAGAAGGGTCTAAAACTTGAAGTAACTGATTCTCTTTTATTGCAGAAACAAAGTACAAAGCAAGATTTCTTTCAATTCCAATGTCATCCCAGAAAATTACCTTCTTACTTGTTAATAACTCTACCAAAATGACACCAAAACTGTAGACATCACTTTTTTCTGTTAATTGGCCAGTTTGGAAAGACTCTGGGTCCAAGTACCCATAAGTTCCTTGCACCAAAGTTGTTGCTTGTTTTTCATTAACAGAAATCAATCTTGAAGCTCCAAAGTCAGTCACCTTTGCTATGAGATTATCATCTAAAAGTATATTTGCAGATTTCACATCTCTATGGATAATTGGCATAGAAGCTTCAAAATGTAAGTATGCAAGAGCTCCTGCAGCTTCTATTGCTATTTTGAGACGTTTTTCCCATGAAAGAGATGATGAAAGACTATCATCATGGATGTGGTGATAAAGTGTCCCATTTTTTACAAATTCATAAACTAGTAAAGGCACTTCAGTTTGAAGACAACAACCTAAAAGCTTAACCACATGTCGATGATTAATTTGAGTAAGTAAACATACCTCATTTATGAATTGTTTAACTTGCCTTTGATCGAAAGTTTTAGACTTCTTAATGGCAACAACTTTATCACTTGGTAAAAGTCCTTTATAAACAATTCCATTGCCTCCTTGGCCAATGATTCTACTTTGGTCATAGTTGTTTGTGGCCCTTTTAAGCTCTTCTATGCCAAATATTTTTGTTGATTCTTCAGACCCTCTATAATTTGAAAGTGATAACTCTATTTTTATAGAGTTATTTTACCTATTTTTGGCAATAAATAACTTTAATAATTGTGAGAAAACATTTGAACTTCTCTTTATTTACCTAAATTTATCTTGTTTATGTAGCACAAGGAGGCAAGGAGAAAAGGGATGAACATGGAGAACCTGATGCTTATCGTGTGGCAAAATCGTAATATCAAGATCAAGAGAGTCAAGATGGGCTTGGGCTTTGGATAATTGTTATTAGATTTTCTATTGTTGTTGGTTTTTTTAAATAAATAGAAAACCCAGTCATGTTAGGAATTCAAGTCCCAATTAATTTAGGAGTTCAAAACCCAATTGTTTTAGGTCTCTAAAACCCAATTGTTTTAGGTCTCTAAAACCCAATTCTACTGGGATAAGAGATAGGTCTAAACCTAAACCCTATTTAAGATAAGAAAAGAGGCAAAAGAGGGGAGGAGGAGGAAATTGAGCACAACTCAAGAAAGAGGCCAAGAATTCAAGGTTTTCTTGAAGAGAAGACAAAAAGGGTGATAGACTTCTTGTTCTTTGATTCAAGATGCCTTCTTTATTTCTTATTATTGTTCTTCCTCATTATTTCTTTATGTTTTAGTTTATTTTTGTTAGAGCTACGATGTAACCTAATTATGATGGTATGAATCTTATGATTATTATGTTTTGCAAGATATTTTATTTATGTGAAGTTACATATTACTGTGTTTAATGCTTTTAGGTGATTAGCTACCACTTGAATGACTTGATTTGCATGTTAAAGACCGACAGGAAATAGCATGCAGTTGCTTCTTGTAATATGCAACCATAGATTAAATGTGGATAGACATATACCATGTTATTTGTGTGGCTTTTGGTGATAAGATGATCGAAAGATTTATTGTAAACCAGGAATATTCACAGATCCTAATGCATTTGGTTTGTTTCAATTCACATATAGAGATATAGTGAGTTAATGAACTAAGTAGGTTTGCTATACCTAGACATAGGATAGTAAATAAATTAGGAAATTCCGCCATCACATAGATATTATCCCTCTTGCAAGCATAAATAATTAATATTAGTACCTCATAGTTATGGTGAAATCGGACACTCTAACATATTTTGCGTATTTAGTTTTCTTAGATTTAGTTGGTTAGTTTATCATCTATCAATTTGGTTTGCTAGATAAATTCTAGGAGTTGTTCACCGTTAGTAATTAGTTGGTCTAGTAATCACCAATCTCTGTGGGACGATATCTTTCTCATCATTATATTACTTGTTCGACATGTTCACTTGCATATAAATTTCACCGAACAAGTTTTTGGCGCCGTTGCCGGGGATTGGTTGTTTTACTACTGATTAATATTAATACCGAATAATTTCTAGGTTTAATCTAGCTTTTATTTTCTTTTAAGAAAAAATCGTTTTTTTTTTTAATTCTTGAAAAAAATCGTTTCTTTTAATTCTTGAAAAACAAAAAAATCATTTCTTTTAATTCTTGAAAAACAAAAAAAAAATCGTTTCTTTTTAATTCTTGAAAAAAAAATCGTTTCTTTTAATTCTTGAAAAAAAAATCGTTTCTTTTAATTCTTGAAAAAAAATTCGTTTCTTTTAATTCTTGAAAAAAAAATTCGTTTCTTTTAATTCTTGAAAAAAAAAATCATTTTTTTTAGTTGTTGAAAAAAAAAAAGAAAAAAAAAATCATTTTTTTGTTTTATTTTTATTTCGCTTTATTTTTTTTCTTGAAAAAAAAAAGAAGAAAAAAAAAAGTCTTTGTTAAGTTGCTATTATAAAAAGATTAAGCAATAAGGATGGAAAGATATGATGGTACACATAGACTTTTAAAAGACTATGGTGCACCAACATTTTGGAATGCTACATCAAACATTAGACTTGCAAATCAAGCAAACTACTTTGAGATCAAGCATGTGCTCATCAAGATGCTTCAAAACTCCGTGCAATATAGTGGGCTACCAAATGAGGATCCAAAAGCTCACATTGAAGCATTCCTTGAATTCTGTGACATGATTGGAGATCATGGAGTTACAGAGAATGTTATCAGGTTAAGGCTATTTCCATTTTCTCTTAGAGGTACAGCTAAAAATTGGTTCTCTTCTCTTTCTGCAGGATCAATTACTACATGGGATGATTTAGCTCAAAAGTTTCTTAGCAAGTTCTTTCCTTTCGCAAGATCTACAAAAATGCGTAATGACATTTTCACTTTTGAGCAGATAGATAATGAATCATTGTATGAAGCTTGGGAAAGATTCAAGGAACTTATGAGGAGATGTCCAGATCATGGACTACCCATTTGGTTACAAGTACAAACTTTCTATGATGGGTGTAGTACAAATCTTCGTTTTGTAATTGATACAGCTGCAGGAGGGGATTTGCACAGCAAAACAGCAGAAGAAGCATATAACCTTTTGGAGGAAATGTCAGCCAATAGCTATCAATGGTCTACTGAGAGGCTACCAATGCATCAAGCAAGTGGAGTCCATGAAGTAGATATCTTCACCATAATGTCTACACAATTGGAAGTGCTCAATGAGAAGATAGACAACCTAAATACTCCAGTTGTGAGACATCAAAGTAGATCATATGAATTTTATGGTGGAGAACATGAGAGCACGAAATGTCAAGTAGGTAACCCTTATCCTCATTATAATGATTATGCTAATTTTGTTGGGATTTCTAACAGGTCACAAAGTGATTATTACTCCAACACGTACAATCCGGGATGGCACAACCATCAAACGTTTTCATGGAGTAACCCAAAAGAGATGAGACCGCAACCAACATTTGGACAAACAGAAGAGGTGAAGCCTAATTTAGAGGACATGTTCACTAAGATGATGCAAAATGATGAAGAGAAATTCCAAAGACAAGAAGCATCAATCAAAAGATTAGAGGCGCAAATGGGTCAATTGATTAACATGATCTCAGAGAATCAAGAAGGTCTTTTGCCTAGCAATGTGGAGAAAAACCCTATAGATACCACAGAGGCAATAACTGTAACATGTGGCAAGCAAATGGGAGAAGTTGATGTTGACAAGGAGAGTCTCAAAGATAATGATAAAGATGTCAGCATACAACTTAAGGAGGCACCTAGGAGCAAGCTTGTTCTAGAAAATCCAATACCCTTTATGCCTCTAGCTCCATCTCCCCTGAGATTCCAGCAACATGAAAGAGATAAGCAATTTTTGGAATTCCTTGATATATCTTTAAAATTGCACATTAACACTCCTTTTGCAGATGCTCCAGTTCAATTGATCAATTATGCACAATTGTTGAACGAGATACTGGAGAACAAAAGGAAGTTGGAAGTATATGAGACAGTTGTGCTTATTGAAGAATGCTCAACAATCAAACGGCACAAGCTGTCTCCTAAACTATTGGAGTTTCATCCTCCTTGAGCAACATGTGGAGGATAGTTTGGCTGAAAACTATAAAGCAAGCGCTTCTTGGGAGGCAACCCAAGTATTTTGTTAGCAGTTTGGTTAGAAGGCTGTCACCATATGCTCATCACAGCTCCATTTTGACAACCTGCAATCAAGGGAGTTTTCTTATTCCTTCTTTATTATTGATTTCTTTTGTTTTTACATTGAGGACAATGCTTCATTCAAGTTTGGGGGTAGGGAAAGAACCTTTGTGCTAAATCTGATTGAAATTTTTTTTTATGTCATGATTACATCCCTTGTTGTGAATTCTTGGTGATTCTTTGGAAGATATAGATTTTATTCAAACCTGCAATTGTGGTGTGAGTTAAGTGTGATTCTAATTATGTTGATCCACCTATTAAGCACTAAAAGTCCTTCATTTTTGAAATTGTGTGTATCTCTAGAAAACATTCATGTGAAGTATGTGATTTTCTTAAATCTCACCCGAATCTTAGAATTTGTTTGATTTTCTCTTGAGGCGAAATCCTAGGCTGCATCTAATTGAGAAAATGATTTAGGCCATTCTTTGGATCGTTTGAGCCTTTCAAGCCAACCCTATTTATTTATCACCAGTCACCCCGCTGAGCCTTGATTTATATCCATTTTTTTAATTTTGACATCCACATATATATACCTTTGAGCCTTTGATAAATTATCTTTTCGTCCCACACCCTTGAACATGTTGATTTTTAGGATATAAGTCTATTTGAGTGAAAGAGAAGTCGAGGGGAAGGATGTTATATGGGAAGGATATTGATTGCAATGATTATATAACATAATATGTTGCTTGTGTGAATGCCAAAAAAAAAAAAAAAAAAAAAAAAAAAAGAAAGAAAGAAAGAAAGAAAGAAAGGAAATGCAACATTTGTCTAAGAATGGAATTCTCTTATTGCTTATTGTCAAATTCAAGCCACTCAAGGTTTAGAAATTGGCTTTTGCATAGTAGTTGGATATCATCAACAAGATAAGATTATAATGGTTATATTTCTAGTCCTACTACTTGCTTTATTATTGCAAGCATGATTGTGACTTTTGTGAGTGTCAAAATCCAAGTGAAATCAAGTATTTTTGGGAAGAAAAGAATGAGAGAAGTGGTGATAGAAAGATCATTTGCGAAAAAAAAAAAAGAAGAAGAAAAGAAAGAAAGTGACAAAAGCTCAAATTAGATCCTAGAAAGCAATGTGTTCATGGGTGAATTAAGCCTAAATGACTTTCATCTTACCTCTAGCCCAGCCTTACATTACAAGCTTATAAAGTCCTATTGATTCTTGGTTAGATGATTGGCTTACATTAGTGGAGAGAGGAATGAAAAGCAAACATATGAGGTTTGGTTAAAGATTTTAAGAGGTTGCATATTAATGTGGATCTATTTGGAGTGCATATAGTTGAAAAGATAAGGACTCACACACACACACACGCGGTCAACATAGTTAAGAGTCTATCTTATCTTATAAAAAAATTGTGGTGTTTGGATGAAAGTTATATTTTTCTTTGAATTGTTGAGTATGAGCAATTAGGAGAAAATTTCATGAAGGGGTTTTGTCTAAAACATATGTTGTTTATTGCTTTTGCTCGAGGACTAGCAAAATGTTAAGTTTGGGGGTTTTGATAACTCTATTTTTATAGAGTTATTTTACCTATTTTTGGCAATAAATAACTTTAATAATTGTGAGAAAACATTTGAACTTCTCTTTATTTACCTAAATTTATCTTGTTTATGTAGCACAAGGAGGCAAGGAGAAAAGGGATGAACATGGAGAACCTGATGCTTATCGTGTGGCAAAATCGTAATATCAAGATCAAGAGAGTCAAGATGGGCTTGGGCTTTGGATAATTGTTATTAGATTTTCTATTGTTGTTGGTTTTTTTAAATAAATAGAAAACCCAGTCATGTTAGGAATTCAAGTCCCAATTAATTTAGGAGTTCAAAACCCAATTGTTTTAGGTCTCTAAAACCCAATTGTTTTAGGTCTCTAAAACCCAATTCTACTGGGATAAGAGATAGGTCTAAACCTAAACCCTATTTAAGATAAGAAAAGAGGCAAAAGAGGGGAGGAGGAGGAAATTGAGCACAACTCAAGAAAGAGGCCAAGAATTCAAGGTTTTCTTGAAGAGAAGACAAAAAGGGTGATAGACTTCTTGTTCTTTGATTCAAGATGCCTTCTTTATTTCTTATTATTGTTCTTCCTCATTATTTCTTTATGTTTTAGTTTATTTTTGTTAGAGCTACGATGTAACCTAATTATGATGGTATGAATCTTATGATTATTATGTTTTGCAAGATATTTTATTTATGTGAAGTTACATATTACTGTGTTTAATGCTTTTAGGTGATTAGCTACCACTTGAATGACTTGATTTGCATGTTAAAGACCGACAGGAAATAGCATGCAGTTGCTTCTTGTAATATGCAACCATAGATTAAATGTGGATAGACATATACCATGTTATTTGTGTGGCTTTTGGTGATAAGATGATCGAAAGATTTATTGTAAACCAGGAATATTCACAGATCCTAATGCATTTGGTTTGTTTCAATTCACATATAGAGATATAGTGAGTTAATGAACTAAGTAGGTTTGCTATACCTAGACATAGGATAGTAAATAAATTAGGAAATTCCGCCATCACATAGATATTATCCCTCTTGCAAGCATAAATAATTAATATTAGTACCTCATAGTTATGGTGAAATCGGACACTCTAACATATTTTGCGTATTTAGTTTTCTTAGATTTAGTTGGTTAGTTTATCATCTATCAATTTGGTTTGCTAGATAAATTCTAGGAGTTGTTCACCGTTAGTAATTAGTTGGTCTAGTAATCACCAATCTCTGTGGGACGATATCTTTCTCATCATTATATTACTTGTTCGACATGTTCACTTGCATATAAATTTCACCGAACAGAAAGTTGTTGTTGTAACATCAAGCCACCATTTTGTTGGAATAGTTTTTCCCTAAGCTTGATGAGTTGTCTTCTTTTCAATCCCAAATAAATGGAAAAACCTCCAGTGAAGAGTATTAAGAGGCCCATTGAAATGCCTACAAATTTTTAAACATGCATAGGTCAAACTTTACACTACTACTTTTGTTAACAAAGGTAATTTAAAAAACTCATTTCATACATATTAAATAAGATGCGTCAATCAAAATTCCAATTTGTAGTGTGATTGGTGAATGCCACAAAAGAGTAGATCTATAATTGACAACTAGAAAAGTGGTCCATGTTAAAGCTAAAACAATAAAAGATACAACTTTAGTTCCTTTTAGAAAATGATAAGTTTCAGAATTTTCCGGAAGTAGTTTCAACTTGAAACTATTTTCCAATTACTTCAATCAATCGTATTTCTTGAAGTTTTCAATAGAAGATTTGTAAATGTTAAATATACTCATCACTATTATAAAATTTTGAAAAAGAAAAAAAAAAGGAATATAAATGAAAATTTAGTTAACAAGACATGTTTTAATGAAGGGTAGTTCAACATAAACTGAAGCAAATTTATTAAATTAAAATCAATGGGAAATAAATGGGTTTTATCAACCAAAAACTTGATGATCTACTGCTTCAACTAAATACACATCATATAAAAATCAAATGTAGATATCCCAACATAGGCTAGAGATCACTCATTCGAAGGAAATCGAAAAAGATTGACTGTTATGAATATTGAGCACTGCTTCCAGTGCATAGGTTGACGGTTGTGGGGCTTCTTTCTTTTTTTCTTTTTTTTTTTCCTGAACCTTTTGTGTTTCGTGGAGGGGACATGTTGTGAACTTTTGTTAGAAGATTTGCATCTTTAGTGTACGTTTTAGTTTTTTTTATTGAAACCCATATTTAATTCTTGGGCCTACATTTTTATGCCACAAGAATTAATCTTAGAATTTCTTTTGATGAAATTTTTATTTCTTTCGCCTTGCATCAATTACCTTTTATGGTCTTATATTATCCCAAATTTTTTTAGAGTTACTCATCCACCTCCATATTCCTATATGAGTGGTTAGCTCTTGAAGGTTCTAGTAGTGGCCGGATTATCCTTTTAATGGTTGATAAAAATAATTAACACCTCTTTAACCCTATTTTCTTTTTTCATATTTTCTTGTTAGATTTTCTTGATTATTTTTAAATAGTCTTCTAAAGCCGTTATTGATATTTGCAAATGGATTCTTAGAAACTGTACTCACATGTGATTAAATAACCAACAAAAGAACAATTAAATATTGAAATTATTATCGAGAAACTCCCAGAGTTAGGGAAGTTTGTAAAACAACAAAAGCTTAAGGTAGTTGTATGCAATTTTCTCTTTCAAGTACAAATAATATAAGTATTCCTTTGAATCCACTTTCCTTTGTTGAAATCATCATATTCCTTTCTTAGTTGAGAAGAAGTTGAGAATTTTGATTTCACTCTTGCCCTTAAGTTTATTTTTCAAAAATCTAAAGTTGCTGGGAATATGCTCCTAATAAATTTATGGTTTATATACGGAACTTCTTTTTTTCTTCTCTGTGTATCAAGGAAGGGTTAAAAAATTATTGCTAAAGGCCAAAAGAATGGGTGTACCATTTTTGAAGATCTCGAACCCAGATTCCGTCATGGTCTACCCAAATTATCAAGCCAACAAAATATAAAACTAACAAGTAAAGAGCTGGCCCAAAAGATCATCATTTTACTTACACAGTGCAGTAATTAGGAAACTCTTAGAATCGCTGCCTTTGTGAGCGCACCCTGTTCCATTTCTTTTCCCATCACCTTGCTGCCCCTTTGGACACTTACAGCGGAAACCCCCGACGGTGTTGACGCATTTTGCGCCAGTGACGCAGGGGCTTGGAACTTGAACACTGCACTCATCAGTATCTGAAACACAATATTGCCCAACGCTAACTTAGTTAACGACAGCTGACTAGTACTATAAAATAACATATAAAAAACAGGAAAACGAAAGTAAAATGAAAAAAGGCTAAGTAAACCAAATATATATTGTTACCTCTGCAGCCATTAGGAAGGTATGGGTTCCCTTGATAGCCTAAGGAGCAATTGCAACGATAGCCAGGACCATCGATAGAATTGTAACATTCACTTTGCTCTGCCTTGCATGCATAGTTTGTCAAATGTTTTTTAGCCTTTAGGCATGTTTCATTTCCAACCGCCCAATCAAGCAATACAGGAGCAGTAGTTCTGTTGTGAAAATTGTAAGCATCCAAGGTGGAGAAGTTGTATGATTCTTCCACTAGAAAAGCAATGGCACATTCTAGACTCCTTTCTAATATGGAAATGTTGCTGGTAACGTAGATATCAAAAAAACTCATTCCTTTTGCGATAAAAGACTCACAACAACCAATGCCTTTGCAAGAACCATTAACCGCACTGTCAAGATTGTAGCAGAATGAGAGGCACCCAGTCTCGTAAATCTGTTCTCCTCCTCCTGCAAATTCGCCTCCAATAAGAGCAATAGTTTGACAACCCAGTCCGACGAACTTGTTCTTCGTATGGGAGACGGGAAACTTCGCTGAATTGACAAGGGAAAGGCTGCTGCCAGGATAGTCGTCGGACGCTTCGGCGCCGCAATAACGGGCTACGGGGAATGGCACCCGCACTTCACCATCCAATGATATGTTGAGGACTTCTATATTATCAGTTGCCAGAAATGGCTTTGGAGGGTTGAAGGTGTGGTTACAAATAATGAGAAAAGAAGGATCGAGGTAACAGCCTGTTTCCCTGGTTCCAAATGGGTAGGGAATGGAAAGCGACCCACATCTGCTGTTGCAGTTTTGATTGGATTCTGATGCTGCCGCTAGTGCTAAAACTAAAGCCCCAAATAGCAGTTGTTGCCAAGGACTCCACTCAAAGCCATGGCTTGCCTCTCTGTGTGTCTAATCTTTTGTAAAATTTGGTGTTTTGTTTATGCTCTGATGGCCCTCCTCTTTATAGAACGCGAGTATCTTGTGACGTCCCCATTTTCAAGAGGCTGAATAAAGATGATGTAATAGGACGTTGGCTGTGGGGGGATAGCAAGCGTCAGGGAAGCATGGTTCCCATGCTTGTTGCCATGCCGTCCTTGAGTAGCAAGCATGGTGGAGGCTTCTAGGGTAGAAGGGATTAGGAGTAGGGAAGGTCTTACAAAAGTCGAACATGGAAGGCGGACGGAGATTTTGGAACATAAAGAAAATTTTAAAGTCTGTTTTTCTTTCAATGAAAGTAGAGGTTCTTATTTTCTTCTAATGAGACAGATCTCCTTGTCCAAATGATCTATCATTTCTGCCAAAACACTCATGAAATGTCCAATATGAGCAGGAATCAGTTCCTTCAAGGGCCTGTTACGTACTTCCCTGGTTAAGGACGTAACACATCTCCACAATAAAGCCTCAATCATGGATTAAGAAGTATTAATAAAAAGTGTAGAGGGCCAAAAAATATTTAAAAAAAAACCCTGAAAGAGATAGGGTAAACCAGCCACCCATGCAATTTCTTGATTTTGTATTACGTTGATACTCAGACATAACTAATTTATCTAAAACCAAACTGGGGGCAAGGCCTGTTCAATTTTCATAAGATGGAAGCAGGAAAGAATAAGTGAATATGCCAGTGGTATTACTATCCTCCATTTAGTTGTTTCCCTTGCCAAGTGATTTATATTTCCTTCTTAGATTAAGTGCTGCCAAACCTGGTCCATTTGTTGTGTAAAGTAGTTGTATTAGGAAAAAAAAATGTTACTTGTATAACTGGGCTTCCTTTCTTCTGCTGGTAATTTGGTTCTCTTCTTTCCTTTGGTTCTTCCTCCCTTCTAACGCAGCCATAAAGGTGTAAACAAAAGACATTTCCAAGCATTGATGTAGTTTTCCACATTGGGAGCAAAAAATGCTGTTTTGCTTTGAGATATACTTGAACAAACTTATATATGTAAGGACAATCTTATATTCATACTTACCTATTAGTTGAGACGACATTAGATTAATTTGGAAAGCATCCCTAAATTGGAGAAGAACAGATGAGTGAATTGTGGTGAAAGTTGAAAAACTAGTGAGATTGTCTTGAGTTTCTATACCCGACAGTATGGGGTTGATTTATTACGCAAACTAGGTTTCGTTATTTTCACTGTCAAGCACCATCATAAATCCATTAGCGTGAACATGTATCTCAACGACTAGAAAGGCAACGTTAGGCCTAGGACTTGACAAGTTTGTCCTTTCCAATATAAAAAATCATGGGTGGTGGACTGCGTTACATTCCAGGAAGGCCAGCTTTACATAAAGTACTTAAGAGTGCCTTTAATCTCTAAAAGATTGTTAAAATGAACTGAACAATGGAGGATAGAAGTAAGCTAAATGGTCAAAGTTGTGAAAAACAAAAGGTTTGCAATAACATTGCTGCCTGTTTTTCAAAATTACAATTTATTACATCTTGAATAAATTTTTTTTTAAAAAAGAAAAGATGATTCAATGATTAAAAACCTGAGAATACAATTATTGTTGTCAAAAGCAAGAAGGATTTGAGGAATTTTATCTCATCAACTAGGAGAGTAAAACCTATAAATTGTAAAAAATATGTACAGGAGTTTTAAATTTTTTCAGGATATTTATTTGTAGTATAATTTTGAGATATCTACAAAGACATGACAATTCACTCAAAAAATAAAAATAAAAAAAATCACGGGCTCTTTGCACAGGTTACCGAGTGTTTTCTCAACCAATATTACCGCACATAGCTTCTTAGATATATTGTAGCAAGCTAAAACTTAACAAAATTTCACTAAATTCCTTGTTTTAAGCAATCAAATTATTATTCTAATTGATGTGATTTTTTCTCCCTTGCTAACAATAACACCTTTGAAATATGACAATGTTTTTACTCTCTTTCGCTAGTTCTATGATATGAGAGACCTATTTATTTAACTCTTTCTTCTTTGAATTTTTGCACCGCCAACATCCTTGTTCCTTTATACACAACGCATTTCTAGTTGTTTCCCTTGGATTAGTTTTCTAGAAAGAGAGAGAGAGTATCAATAAATGCAATAAGCTACACTTGCTTGAAAAAAAAAAATATTCATAAAGAGTTCCATTATTCTCTTACCCATTTTACCTAGCTTTAGCTAATAAAAATTGGAAATATCAATAGTTGGTCGCCTAAAAAATGATGTAAATGTTGATAATTGGAGCCAAACAAAGCTACAAAAATTTTGTGGCATATGCTTGAAGAAAGCTTAAAACTACAGTATAGAAGTTTAAACAAAACGTTGAAACCAATAAACTTACAACTTGTTTTCACTCAAATGCATATTGCTTTCTTCAACAAGAGGGACAATTCTACGACACTTCTTACACAAAGACGAGACATAAACTTTACGCTCCAAGTGCACATTATCGTACAGTGAGTATAATAATAAAGAATCTTCATACTAACAAAATAGTTCCAGGAATATCCTAAAGCAAAATAGTTTCAATTATTGTAAGCAACTCAAATGAAGTGCCTCATCCTCTCCCCATTTTACACTTACACATCTTTTTGCAAGATTAACAAGTTATTTTAATTCCTTCATATCACTCTTATATGCAAAGTGTAGATCTAGAATTTGAAATAACCAGTCCTCTTTCATCGTAGAGATAACTACAAGCCATCTTCACTTCTTTGCTAGAACAATTCTAAAACTGCTGTGAACCTAGACCAACAATTTAGTGGCAAAGTTATTGGTGTACAAACGTAGGTTCTGGTTCCAAATCCTCTCATCCCATTACCTAACAAAACGAATACCAAAGCTATTTTCATCGTCCTAATTTGGAAAGATTCTGTCTAAGTACCCATGAGTTTCCTACTCTAATGTTGCTTGTTTTACGTAATAGAATCAATCGTCCAACGATGCGAGATGCAAGGCTGAGACTGGTAATGGGATAGGTGCCGAGAATCAAGATGAGACTGACCCGGGCTGAAGTTGGAAAGATCTCTTCTTTGATGAAAGAGAGAGGAAAAAGAGATACGACTAAAACGTGAAATGAGGAAAAGAGAAAGGACAAAGAGATTCGTCTCTTTTAATGAAAAAAGCCGTGGCTGTTTGGTTGTTCAGAGGAAGAAACAAGTGAGAAAAGAATCTTTTAATTTTTTCTTGTGGCTTTTTGGGGTGTCATGTCCGTGGGAGCATCGAACAGTGCAAGCTTGGAAAAAGAAAGAACAAAAAATTCTAAACACGTAGCAATGAAAATTTTTGAAAAATGAGAGCGGAGGCAAACCATTAACCAAACTCTGATCTTTTTCAAAAGGTACCACTTTGGAAAAAGTAAATGTCGGACTTACATTCTTTGTTTTTTCAAGCAAAAAACTAGAGAAAGGAAGTAAGGGAATTTTCTACGAAGCCAAGACAACTTTTACTGCAAACACTTGGACAAAAGCATAAAACTATCGTACGCATGGTTGTGCAGAACACCTAAACCACGAAAATTGTATCTTTATTAACCACCAAGCAAGGCATAAATAGGTTCATATAAAAACGGGACAACAGTAACAACAACTTTTACACAAGGACGACACCTAATGCATTACACTTCTTTGTTGTTCTCGAGCTGTGACACGTAGAAGACACATACACATAATTAGCTGGTGGAAGTCGATTTTCACCAGCATTTTGACCAGCTTCTTTACGGCAAAAGGTATTGTAAGCTGACCTCACTGTGTAGTTTGTTCGACCCATGTCACCTTATCAACATTTTTATTATTTGCCAGAGGAATTTTGAGTATAATGGCCACTATTCTGGAATTATTGGGCTTCACATGTTGAGGTTGTATAATGGTTACAGGCCGGCCCATTTGTATATTTTTGTACGTTTCTTTACAAGTGTTATTCTTTCAACAAGTGTACAAAACACAACACTCTTTTTGTCATTAGGATGGTAAAGCAAGGAACTTTCAGATGGCTTTTTCAATTTGTTCTTCCTTTTATGTCCACTAATTTACGATGAGAATCTTTAGTGTTGTGATATCCCATTTTCTAGGGTTCCTTTGCTTGAGTTCTACCACATAAATTTGCAAATTGGATGGATTGAATTAGGGTTTTCAAGTAGGTCTATATTTTGGATTATTTGGATCCAAGTATCCTCTTAAACTATAGTCAATTCGCCTAATAGAATTTGAACACAAAAACCCTATAACTCATCGTTAGGAGAGTTTTCTCGTAAAAGTATATAATCAAAATAAATTGGCATATAAGTATCGCAAGAGATAGTCTAAGTACTTGCTAGATTCATAACAAACATGCAAGAACACAAGCTTAGAGGTTTGTATCAAATACAATAGAGTAACAAAATATTACAGAACGATAGTTCTCTATAGTGTGAAGACCTTACAAAAGACAAATCTTTAGACTACTACTTAATATGCAAATGAAAGTTCTTAAACCCCATTACTACCAACTACGTAGCTTCATGTCACACCTATTTTGCAACTTAAAGATACATGATATCCTTTGCACCTTGCATCTTCATGATGGTTTGAAAATAGCAACTCTAACACGACACTTTCATCTGAGAGATATAGCTCTAAGGTGATTGAAAACTCTTGTGTTGCTGAAACAACCCATCATATGAACATATAGACACAAATCAAATCATAAACATACAAGAGACATAAGATTTAGGAGGTTCATACCAACACAATGTCCTACGTTTTTTTGTCATTGGCACAACTACTGACCCTTTCTCCTCTTATTAGATTTTTTTCATGAGAATACAAATGTGTTGATTACAAGATTCACACATAACTCTTACACAATCGTTCTTAATACTCATAATAACACACTTCATTCTCTCCTGGCTAGTGACTACTACACAAAGCAACACTCTTTGGTTGCTACCCTCATGAGGCATGGGTTGCCACCCTCATAAGGCATAACCCTATTTTCTGCTTTCTCTTTGGCCCTTAGGATTTTCCTATAGTTTTCCATTTTTATAGTAACACTAAAAAGAATCATAGCTGGATATTACTAGGAGTCTTAACCAAATACCACTATGAATCCTAATCAATATAGAAGAGAATAACTCCTAGAATATTCCTATAATACATATGAAATGTATCTAGGTCTACTATTTTTTACTTCAATCCTAACAATTTCCCTCTTTGGAGTAAAATTAGTGCAACAACCTTGTACAATAGGTTGATATGCTGTATAAGTGACCTTTAAGCCTTCAAATAGTTAAGCATCTTCTCAAAATCAATCTACCATCCTGATTAGCACATTAGCTACATCTGAAGACATTTCTTCTCTAGCTTCCTAAGCTCTTCTCCATCACCAATGAAGGAATACCCAACTAAATAACACATTAGCTGTATTGGGAAATATTTATCTCCCCTAGCTCCTCAAGCTCCTCCTTTATCTTTGATTTGATAAAAGGAATATCTAATTGAAGGTGTATCATCTCTAAATAGTCCAAGGAAATTAGGCTTTTCTATGAATCTTTAGAATCTCAAGATTTCCATAGCTCTTGTAATCATAGCTACCTTATGGTTTACACAAATGGTACCTTTACCACTAACTCCAGCTTATCTAGCTAGTTATCTAGCCAACTGTGAAGATTTCCCAAGTCAGACTCTATAGCTCCCTGCAAAGAAGTCCTACCATAGACATTCATGTTTGTTAATCACATTCATTCCATGTGCAATATTTGACCTCAACCAGTCTATCCTCAAACTATCTACTTCTAGTACAACCTCAACAGTCTTTAATCATATCCATCTTCCAATAGCTCAAAATGTCAACTAAGAACATGCATGATAAGCATCTAGCCTCAAATGACTCTTAGTCTCCCTCTTTAACTCAATTTAGTTAAAGGAATCCTATGACATTTCATCTTGAGTATCTCCTCCTAAGGATATATTGTGTTGTTCAACTCTTTTATAGCAAACTTTGTCATAAGCTCCTTTTGCAACTTTTTCAAAAGCCCTTGCAAGGCTTAACAACTAATCCTACTATTAACATACTTTAAAAGTTGAATAATATATCTAAAAGGAGTCACCCTAAAGTAAACACTAATATTGTTGCTCAAGCATCTAACAAATCCATGCATGCTTATGAATTTTTATACCTTCAGGTATCATCGCTTGAGAAATAATAGAAATTTGTATGTACTTTCCTATAGTTGTACATCATATTCTCCTTTAACTTCAAATACCATGGGTTGATATAGTGTTACATGGACTGCCATCAAAACTTAATGTCACCCATATCAAAGTTCTCTCATGATCAACAAGGAGAATGTATTGCGTCACTTTGTAACTATCCACACCATGTCATATGGTGCATCATTTAATAGTCGACTACAACTAATCACAATAGGTACTTGCACCCTCATAAGTTCCCCTTCAAACATGAGCTCACACTAGGGAATATCTCATCAAATTAAATTCCTCTTTTGTGGATGTTCCAACCATAAAGTAATCAAAAATGAAAATGAATCTTATTGCTTATACAATCATTAGGGTAGTAACTGGAGAAATAACATCAACTAACTAAGCAATCTTGGGTACATCAACTATACATCAACCTTTGCTCATCTGTTAGTTCTCCCTCAACTATGGCTTTATCAAGTTCTCCTTAAATGAACATTACATCTCTAAGTGTCTTTGTTATAAGCAGTTTTCTAATTATCATCTTGCTCTTCGCCAAAATATCAAATTGGCATTGGGGTCTAACACACCCTAAATCCCTTAGGTCTCACCAAACCCAAAAATCATGACACCTTTTATACTAAGGTCAACCAATCAGTCTAATAATGTGGAATCCAAAACAAAGAGAAAACCATCTCTACCTCCTCCACATATGTAGTGGTACATCTAAAAAAGAACCAAACATTCTCTAAGGAATGACTTTACTCTTAAGCCCAATAGTGATTCCCAAACTGTCTTGCTATCTTGTTATCTCAAAAATGAGAAACCATCACCTGAGACTTTCCTTCTTCTATCTCTTACTTCTAATGTCATATAACTTTGTCTCTCCCATATGCTATTGTTAATTGACAACATACAAGAAGCACTAGATGAAGAGAACTATACTCTTCAAATTCTCCTTTAGAAGCATCATAACCTCATGAGATACAACCTCTTTTTGGAACCTTTTGCCTTAGTGAACTAGATAACCAAGAGACCTTAAATAACTACAAAATAGACAAAACTGTCTCCTTCTCTACCACTGTCAAAAGACAATAATAAAGGTAATAAATTAAGAACATCTCTTCCATCTTCATTCAAGAGCATAATCATCGACCTTTTGAAATATTAACCTTCCACTAGGACCCTACACATTGGCCAAACGCCTAATTAACAGATCCCAAATACCAAGAAAAAGTACATAATAAAACCATAGCAAATATAATACAAAGAAGTCCAATAAAATATGGCAAAGACATTCATAGTTCCATTAGCAGTAACATAATTGGCATTGAATAAACCAAGAAAAAGGCACCAAAAAGCCACACTACTTTTATTTTATCTTTATCATTCTTGATGGCATATCACACCATCCTTTTAATGCTAAACCAATTTAAAATTTACCATAAGCTTGTACTAAGTCCAAACACTAATACCAATATTCATCAATTTTGGACCTCTTTGGAACTCGGAATCACAAATCAAATATATCATCAAACACTGCTTAAAATTATGAACAAGGCTAGCCAAAAGTACCTGAGAAAAGTCATGACAATGCGTGTAGTAGACACACCACCATTGCTGTTACTAGTCAACCTAAACACCATTAAATGATAAATTAGGGCATAAGGATTTTGATCTAGCTTTTTTTTTTTTTTTCTCCTAAACACTTTTCCTTTGCCATGTACAAGCGAAAATAAGTTTTAAAGCTTAAAAGAAAACCCATGTGAAAAAAAAAAGTCACTCATTTTTTTTCTTCCATATAAAGACCAAATCTTTGGATAAGAAATATCAAGAAAAAGTTATCTATCTCCTATTCAATACTAATCTAGTTCTATCTATTCCATGTGATGCCCTCAAGCTATGTAGCCAAAGCTTTGATACCAATTCTTGTATAAATGACCCATCACATGAACACATAGATCCATAAATCAAATCATAAATATACAAAAAATACAAGATTAAGGAGGTTTGGACCAACACAATGTCCTACGTCCCCTGACACTGGCACAACTACCAACCATGTTTCTATTATTAGATTTTTTCATAAGAATACAAAAGTGTTGATTACAAGATCCACACACAACTATTCTCAATACTCACAGCAACACTTAATTCTCTCATGACTAGTGATTGTTATACAAAGCAACACTCTTTGGTTACCGCCCTTATGAGGCATAGGTTGTTGCCCCTATGAGGCATAACCTTCTTTTCTGCTCTCTCTCTTTGGCCATTAACCTATGGTCTTCCCTTTTTATACTAGTACTAAAAGGAGTCATATCTCAATACTGCAAGGAAGCTTAACTGTATACCACTAGAATCCTAATCAATACAAAATAAAATAACTCCTAAAATATTCCTATAACACATATGAAATATATCTATGCCTACTAATTTTCACTCAAATCCTAACATCTTGCATTATGATCACTTAAATATAAAGGACAAAAACATATAAACTACCGTACATGGACACAACACCTAGTACATGTGTTACCTCTTAACCGCATTACTCCTTAACACTCTTCCTTAATGTGGTTGAGGATAACACCAACCTTGTTCCTTAATTCTTCAAATTTGTTTATGGGAAAACCCTTGGCAACAATTTCAGCTAAATTTATTTCTGCATTGTACCACTCTATTTCCATCCACAATTCATTAGCATCTTGATTCAAAGAGGTTCTTTAACAGTTGTAAATTTTAGATTACTGGATGAAGAATTGAGCTTTGAGCTGAGAACAACTTCACTGTTAGAACATAAAACGAACATTAGATGAATTTCAATTCCTTTTAGTTCATTGATCATTCTTCTCAGCTTCCATATATGTGCGTTTCCTATGTTGGCTACAATCTATTCTCCTTGCCTAATAAGAAAGGGGAAGGGGGTGGGAAATCATATTTTGCCTTTTTATCCTCCAAGTCACATCTCCAGTTCCTAGCTTGAAAACATATCTAGAATAACTTTTTTTGCTATCATATTCACCTCCCCAATTATAGCATGAAAAATCAACAAGTTTAATGCTATATGTTTTGGAGTAGAAGAGACCATATTCCTTGGTTTCTCTAGGCACCTCAACACTCTGTTGGCCATTTTGAAATGCTTGTAAGCTGGATTGTAAGGACTAAAAGACAATAGTCCCATTAGAGATGAGATATGTGGTCGAGGACCAAATATGCTATAGCTTTCAAACTAATTTTCTAAACTTCGTAACATATAAAAAGTTTGAAGGTTTAGAGAATCTCAATCCCAAGAAAAAGACATTGGTTTCCTGGCCGCATGAAATGTCTTCCGCTTGATTTCATAGTTTCTACGGACTATCCCATATTGTAGGCACTAGATAACATATCCTTAATTCCAATATACAAATGTCACTAACGCAGTTAAGGATAAGAGTTATCCAAAATTGTAATTTTATAAACGACAATTGCGAACACAGTTAACAATAAGAGTTATCCTAAATTACAATTTTGCTTCTAGTAAATAAAATTATAAAATATATAAAATTAAGCTTAAAAAATAAATATCATGTATAGAGAGTTTTTTAAAAAATATAATGAATCAAACCACATCTAAGAAAAGTTAACATTTCTTCACAAGGAGGGTTCAGCTACCTCGCATAAAGAAATAGTTAGTTACTGTTCATAAAATGTGCAACTAGCCGTTTTTAACGACTCACTTTTGCTCCCAGTTATTTTGTTGTTTCCAAAAGGTATGTTCGTGTATTGTCAGAATAGTCCGATCAAACTATTTAACCTTAATTGTTTTTGCAATTAAGATTTGTCCTTCGCATTAAAGGAAAATATGCTTCTTGACGAAGTAGAGAAAGGTTGGCTTCCATGTAGGACTGGCATGATCAACTTGTGCGAACCACGTTGTGTGATGGTGACTAGACATAGAACATTGACGATAGGTTGTTTTGTAGGTTGTTTACTGTGACATTTTGGTGGATCCTAATAGAGTCTGTTAAAAACATGATTGAGAAAAATAGGTTTTAAATAATTATCACTATGTGTAAAATGAGAATCTCAAATTGAGTATATAATTTTTTTCAATAAAATTTAAATGAAAGAAGTATCAATTCAACTTAAATCTAATTATTGACTACACAATTAGGAGAGTTGAGTTTTCAAGATGAATCAAAACATAAACATTCATCAATTAAACATTTAAAAAAAAACATTTAGTGACTACTAAATTAGTAGGTGAAAAGATGGCAATGAGAATAGACACACAAGTACAGTCTTTTGTTGATGTGACATAATTTGTCTTATTTTATAATATGAAGGGACTTAAAATGGACAATGTCAATCACTTACATGTCCACAAGTACTATCCACTAAATGTACAAATAGAAGTAAGATTAAGATTGTGATATATGCCTTAGTTTGCATGACCTTTTAGTTTTTGTAAATCAAGATTGTATGTCTAAATTTATTTTAAAATAAGCTTACCAACATCTCTTAGTCACAGAATGATATGTATTTGCAAAATTTTCAAATAATTGATTCCCACCTTGTAGTTTCAAATTTTATTACCATCTAAATTTTCAACAAACTAATGTCAATTAAAAAGTTGAGAAAACTCAAGGAAATTACCAAAACAAAAAAAAAATGATTTACTACCTTTAAAAAAATTGGAGAACTTTTGTAAGTATTTATTATAATTTACAGGTCATACTTCCATGAGATATTAAGAAGATTTTTATTTTTGTAGAGTATTATTGGCATGAAAAATACCCGCATGCATAATCAATGAACTTTTCTGAGAACTCTAACAGCTGCTCCAGCGACCTCAAGGAGTGAATTAACTGTGGCTTCAACATTATCATAGCCCTTTAAGTTGTAAATCTTGTCGTTAGAATCACGGCTAATGTTGAAAGCGAGCTGAACTTGATTGGCAGGGTCGGCATAGCGTCCGTTCTCGCAGCTCACATTTGCATGATGTAGTTGCACGTCCGCGCCTTCCACTCCTTGATAGCAATACTTGTAATTATCCTTCCTAGGGTCACCGCAGGGGGCCTGTCTATACTCTTATAAATTCTCCTCTTTTTATACAGGATTGGATAAATTCTTTCAACTATATCAAGATAGATTTTTACCTTTTTATGTGGCAAATTTCTCTTTTATGTTCACTTCTTATATTCTTTTTTTGTTTATATATATATGGACTTAAACAAAATTTAGAAAGAAATATACTTTCCCTTAACTTGAATCAGAGCTATAACATAAATGCAAAATTGGAAAAGAAGAAAAAGTAATTGTTTTTGTCAAGATTATACATAAGTTGAGTCTTTATAAAACTAATATGAGTTTCAAACATTTAAATATCATGATTCTATATATTTTATTGTATCTTGAGCCACTAATATGAATGGACAAGCTACGAAAAAAAGTAACCCATGCTAAAAACAATGGGTTGCACTGAAAAGTTAAGTGCTTCGTTGTTGAGTTAAGAAATCCGCACCAAAATATACTACGTCCAATGGTTTATTGACATTTACCAATAAGTAAGTCATTGCCTTCCAAAGAAAACTTGAGTTATGATTGTGTAAAAGTTCACAAGCTTGAGAGTGTTATAAAGAAATACTGGCAATGTTTTCATGTTTGCTATTTGAGGAGTGAATGATTAGTTTTCATAGTTGTTTCGTCTTTAGTTTTTTTTTTTTTTTAACATTTTGGCCCTAATTTTTCCTTACTCTTGGTCATGGAAGTTCCTACTAGATTTTCTCGTTTTTTTTTTTTTTTTTTTGCTCTAATGACATAAAGAAAGGGAGAAAAAAAAATAAAACTGTTTCCCAAACCCTTATATGATTTTTTTTTTTTTTGGGCCTTACATATTAAATACAATTTTTCATTCAATTTATTAGTTATTAACAAAATATAAGACTGAAGTTTTAAGTTTATAATTTTTGCTAAGTTGGGCCTTGAGTTGAGCAAATTAAATATATCAATATACAAACCAAAATAAAACTAACAGATGGAATTCCAGAATTTTATTTTTTTTTTGGTTGAAAATAGCTACAAATACTCAATACGTACCTCTTTGTACAAAAGATATTTTGCTAAATTATTGAACTTGATGTTTGAAAGTTATGAGAGTTGTTAACTTGGCTTATCATATTGTAGTGACAAAATAGATTGTTGACTATTTAAATACATAAGAATGATCTCATAGCTACTGTGAACGCATTTTTGTACTACTTATTTGAATGCCGGACCAAAGTTCATAGGCAAATTTATACTTTTTTTAAAAAGAAATTATATAGTAAATCCACTTTCAAACTTTCTTTTCTTAATTATGATAGTTAAAAATGAATTAGCTCTTACTTTACTAGAATTATGACTTCTAATTTAACTCATAATTGCATTATGAGTAAATTCTGATAAATAAATATCAGCACCATGGAGGTCAATTGCAATTGACAAACCATACACAATAATTCATTTTTAAATTTTCTCTATTATATACCGTAATTCATGAATTAATGACTCAATTTAGAAAAGTCCTGTTTCTCCATATAGCATATTTATTAGTTATTTATAAAGTTGAAATAAATAATGAATATGTATATACATGGTTTGAGTTAAAATTTTTATATAAAAACTTAAAAACTTCATCATAATACTAATACTTTAAATTATATAATTTTAGAGCTCCTCTCAAAATATATCAAGTCACTTCTAGACAAATATGGTGATTTCTTTCCTGTCAAAATGAGTAAGAAATTTCGTATTGATAACCCACCCATCACCTTCCAAGGAGTTGCATCAATCCACTCAAGTCAATGCGGCAGATGAGATCATCTAATATTGATTAAGAAAGGTTCTGCCTAATCTAAACTCATTTTTGAGTTGAAAACAAGATTCCTTCGCTTGAATATTTGGCTTCCTTGCACGTTAATTCCAAAGAATCTCTCAATGTCAACTGCTGTGTTTATATTGCTATCTTAGAATACGTGCGGCTAGTTTTCTTCTTCCCTTCTCTTTCTACTGATGGAGTGCCACCAAGTGGATCTCTTTTTTCGTTGTTGAAGTTGGGTAGTAGTGTTTCTCAAAATTATTTTCTTTTCTTTTCTTTTTAGGTATTATTTTATTTATGTGTTTGAATTGAGTGTTTTTAGTTAGGAGACTTGAAAATCTTACTCAAAAGTTAATTCAATAATACTTTATTTTTGTACACATATTTAGCATCATTAAGCTAAGTGTCATACGTAATATAGCAAATTCAACATGAATTTTAATGTCAAATTAGAAGGCCTAAGAATTTGACTCGAACCTAGCTTAGTGAGGAAAAGATATTCCTTTCATTTATTTTTTTTATTTTTTTCCATGCTGTATTATATATTCTCCCGTACCTTATCCGGCCGCTAAGAAGCACCTTGTATTCACGGAACGTGGAAGACTTCCTTAGATTTTACGTCAGGTATGGTGTTTAGAAGCAATGATATGATAGGTGGTCCTAAAAGAAAGGTCACAAGAGGTTGCATAATTTGACAACTCACTTGGCAGTGGCAATCACCGCGGAACTGTTTACTTCTTGAATAGGACAACGTAATACAAGCATAATTAAAGAACAGATGGAGTTATCTATGAAGACAATAACCCCAACGGTCCTCCGTGATTTTTCAGGCCAATTGTGTTATGACTATCCTTACCTGCAGGTGAGAAGAGTGTATAACCCATGGGGGCGACCGTAGTTTAATCAAATGAAAAAAGAAATTAGTTCATAAATTAGAGAGAGAATTTTTTTTTTCAAATAAAATTTTAGTTCTTAACTTTTTCATGTACACTAAACGTATTTTGGACTTAAAATTAATCTAAATAAATTTAGAGTTAGACAAGAGTTGAAAGGAATTGATCTGATTCTTGGTACTATATCAAAAAGGTTTAAAATTAAAAATTAAAAATTAAAATTAATTCATAAATTAAAAAATAATTTTTACATTTTAATATGTCTTTTTCAAGTAAAACTTTAGTTATGAAGTCTATGCCAATTTGCACTACTTTGAAGAAAAGTATAATTTGTTCTCTTTCTCTTGCAGTCTTTCAAAAGGACTAAGGAGATGATGTGCACTGATCTTGCCAAATCATTTCCACAGTGACATCAAAGATCAAATCACATTCCCAAGGTGATCAGACATTGTCACCCGCAAGCTAGGAAGTCGAAATCCTCCTGAAGTCAAACAAACAGGATCGTAAATCCCTCGGGCCACCAGTAGCAGCTCGTCTCATTACTTAAAAACGGTGTCTAAATCAATATTAATGATATTTTAATCTTCCCTCACCCCCAGAATTCAGTATAAGTGAGGCATTCTGGTCAGATGTACCACATTCACACTTTCAGCAACTAGCGCCTCCTCATGGAGTCCCAAACTCCTCAAACACCAGATCCCCATGCTGTCCAGAGACCACATGAAACCGCTCATCAGTCCCCCACGGCCGGTTTTGCGGCCAAATTTGTTGACAAAGTGAAAACCAACCTGGTTTTCCGGTCGAAATGGGCTGAGCTGAATGGGGCAATGGGAGACTTGGGCACATACATACCGATAGTGTTGGCCTTGACACTAGCTGATGACCTCAACCTTGGCACAACACTTATATTCACCGGAGTTTACAACATTATTACCGGTGCCATATACGGTGTCCCGATGCCTGTTCAGCCCATGAAGTCCATCGCAGCCGCGGCCTTATCAGGGCCTGGCTTCGGCGTCCCGGAAATCATGGCTGCCGGAATATTGACCGGAGGGATTCTACTGATTTTGGGCGTCACAGGGTTGATGCAGCTGGTGTTTAGGCTGATTCCTCTATCTGTTGTTAGGGGAATTCAGCTGGCACAGGGCTTGTCATTTGCGCTCACTGCGGTCAAATACATCAGAAAAGTACAGGATTTTTCGAAGTCAAAGGCTACAGGGGATAGGCACTGGCTTGGGCTGGATGGGTTGGTCTTGACTATTGTCTGTGCTTGTTTTATTGTTATTGTTAACGGTGCAGGTGAAGAACACAGAGAGGAAACGGATGATGATTTGGGCGATGCAGAAAGGGCTGCAAGAAAACGAAGAAATTTCAGAAAAATCATCTTCTCTCTTCCTTCTGCATTTCTTGTATTTGTACTGGGTGTGATATTGGCCTTTGTAAGAAAGCCTAACGTGGTGCACAGCATCAAATTTGGACCGTCTTCTATAGCAGTAGTCAAGATTTCGAAGCATGCATGGAAGGAAGGGTTCATCAAGGGTACAATTCCTCAACTCCCCTTGTCAATATTGAATTCCGTCATCGCCGTGTGCAAGCTGTCCTCCGATCTTTTCCCGGGAAGGGACTTCTCGGCGACATCCCTGTCGGTGACTGTGGGCTTAATGAACGTGATCGGCTGTTGGTTCGGAGCCATGCCCAGCTGCCATGGTGCCGGTGGGCTTGCAGGGCAGTACAAGTTTGGTGGCAGGAGCGGCGGGTGTGTGGCCCTTCTTGGTACGGCCAAATTGGTTTTGGGTCTGGTATTGGGAAGTTCATTGGCCAAGATTTTGAACCAATTTCCTGTTGGGGTCCTCGGCGTTCTGCTTCTGTTCGCTGGAATCGAGCTGGCAATGGCTTCAAGGGACATGAACAGCAAGGAGGAATCCTTTGTGATGCTTATTTGCACGGCGGTTTCGCTGGTAGGCTCAAGTGCAGCGCTAGGCTTTGTGTGTGGGATTGTCGTGCATTTGCTTCTAAGGTTGAGAAATTTTCGAAGGGACGAACCACTTTCAATGATATGGATTCATGGAAACCCGTGATATTTCTAGTTGTTTTGGTTATATTTCTTAACTCTGCCTAGGGTTTCGCATTTGTTCTAGTGGCCAAAGGTTGAAGACACTGTATTTTCCCTTTGTTTCTTTTTTTCTTTTTCTTCTTTTTTTTATTTTTTATAATTTGGCTTTTGATGGGGACTGCAATTATCATTGCAAAAGACCTTTCAGAACGTTGAATTCCTTGTTTACTTTCCTCCTGCATTGTAGTTTGCCTCCAATGTATCCTGTAAATATTTGCTTGCTATGATGATATGAATAAAAGCAGTCAAAACACTTTGTACTTCTTGTTGCTTCACTATTTTACTCCACCCGTTTCCTTATGCATTTTTTATTCTACGGTTGTGATAAGGAACCTACCACTTTCTAACACTGTAATTTGCCTTTGTTTTTGTGTTCTCACTGGAAACAACATTGTTTCAGCTATAGGCATAGCATATAGATAAAAGGTAAGAAAGGAAAATGACGAGAACCCAATGCACCTCCCGTATCATATTCTTTGATGCTGACAATTCCTATCATAAGTCATACAACCATTTGCAGGATTTCGTGCCCTTTTAAATATGCCAACGGCTAATATTCAATTCAATGTATCATTAAGAGGAGGAGATCATTACAAGTAAAGAAGTAAATAAACAACAGAAACAGAGGAAATGCCATCAATGAACAATGAAGAATTTAGGAGAATTGTTCATAAACACTGTTGCTAAGTTGACAGGTTAACATATCTATGACCCACATACATAATCTGGGGAGCTCGAGTCCTCGCAGAATCGATGAATGCGTCACGATTTTCAATTCAAACCCTTCGACAGAGCTCCTTTGATATGTGAGGGGCCAGAGGAGGAAAACGGGTTAGGATATCATATCCTTGAAGCACCTTCCTAGAATATTATGCGTTAAATTCGCCACCAACACAATCTTCACTCATTATGCTCTTAACAGCAAAACTACGACCCCCTCCGAAGGCACCTCTTTGTGAAAGGGATGAGGCAAAGAACAAAAACTTTTGCATCAAAGTTGAGTTGGAAGACCAGAAAACACCCACTACGACCTCCTTTTTTACATGTTCAAGACTCAGAGGTCCTTTAGTGATTGCTGGTATGATTCTGCTTATGTTTTTGCCTGCAAAAAGCAAAATAGTATAGCCCACGATACAATGAACTCTTCGAAGGGAATATAGTACGGTCACTTCGCCTTTTCCTTACCTATGGTCATAGATTTGTAAATGCAGCATCTAGCCACGCTTTAAAAATACAGATGGGAACAGCAATCTTAACCCGTACTAGAGAATCATGATCACAAAGGTGTAGAACAAATAATCAACTTAAGTGTTGGTGGGGTATCCAATGATCTTGAACTAATCTTGGATTTGGTTGAATCCGTGACTTTTCTGGGTCATCTTAGACGTTCGAGTCCTCTTTTCTGGAACTGTACAGGACAAACGGTCCCATTCACATCGTTTTACCAGTTTCCATTAGCGAAGACGATGCTTCTTTTCCTTCCACTCCACGTCGTGGCCTGTTAAGTTTTGCTCGCTAGAACCAATGAAAAAGTCCTTATACTTTGACAAGTATGACCGATCTTATCAACTAACCTTTTTGCTTCTGTTATTCTTTTGTTCTTTTTCGGGAGTATCAAACCCATTATGAAAAGGTTGAACCAGTGCAGAAGCTCGTTTCACCGAGGGACCCCTAATTTGACTCTATGTTTTAGGCTCAAGAATCTATGAGATTAGTAACAAAATAAAACATAATTTCTTTGCAAAAATTAAATAATGAAACTTTCTTTCCTTTTTATAACTTCAATTTTGGATATGTAGACCCACTGTTGACAAAGAAAAATTAATTGTTTTGAGATAATCCATTCAAATCAATTGTCAAGTCAAAGGTAAAAATATATAGAATGACTTAATAGTTGGAAAGAACAAATAAAAGAGAAAACCCACCAAGTCCTTTGGAAAAAATTACGAAAACGGGGGAGAGAGAAGGAAAGCTTATGATTATAACACCCATAAATAAAAGTATGTGTTTAAAAGATTAGAGAATTTTTTGTAGGCCATGAAACTTCACGTATTTTCTCTTACAATTGATTTGTTTTTTCTTTTTAATTGAAGGATACCTTGATATATTTTATTTATAATCATAAAGTTAAGCATAATAATCATACTTTGTAAATGTACAAAAAGTAAAGTATAAACTTAATTTTTACAAAATTTTGACTGTCTCAATAGTCATCCAATTGAATGACTTATTTGAACGAAGAAGACAAATTGAAATAAAATCCTTAATTAAGAAATGAATCATAATGATTCGAAGTTTTGTGAAGTATTGAAAATAAGGTAGTAGTTTAAGTAGATAAAACATGATTTACCCAATTTGTTATCAATCTAAGGTTAAAAAGATTTTAAAAACTCGTAACTTTATTTCTTTGGATTGTAGGAAGCTAAAAGGCTTTATCTATGCATGTTAAATGTGCTAGGCATTAGTTTCCATATTTTCATCGTCTTTAATCACTCCTCCGAGACTTATAAAAGCAAAGATATGTTTCGTTATGCATATGTCCCATTTTTCCTCTTGTTAGAAGGATTTCCCGCCACACATACCCTTTGATACTCTTAACAAGCCCTCAAGGAAGCTTTCTTGAAGGCTACCGATTTATCTATTGAAATCAAATATGAATTTCACATTATCAACATATTAGTTTATTATGTTCCTTACAGTTAAATGTGTTTTCATCTCCTCAAACCTATTTCAAAGGATAAAGTTAGTCTTCAAACTTGGTATCAAATTTAAATTTTAAGTAAGACACTTATTCACTTGTAGATAAAGTTCTCGTGAAAAATGTTTTTCCTAACATTTAAGATGAGAGAATATGTTGAAACTTAATATATTAACATTTTGTACTCTTTATATATAAAAATATGCTTATCATTTATAACACTGTTCTAATGGAGTAAGTGTGTCCTCTAACAATATCCTTCTTTAATCCAAAATCTGTTAGATTTTCAAGAATACAAAAGTTGTTTCCACTATTTGGTCAGGTAGCTCAAGCGACAAATGTCCATGACTTAAAATTGGGCAACCGAGTAGATAGAATGGATACATAACAATAAACCGTGGGCAATACAAAACGAGGTATCAATTATTCAACTTAAATCTATAGGCTGAGTTTTTATTTAGAGAGAAAATATGATTTACGGAGAGTTCTAAATCATCGGTCGTTTTAACAGTTAAACCAAAAACAACATTGTATAAAAGGTACATCACTTCTTCAAACGTCTCTGTTTCCATATTTACACAAGTCAGAACACTGATTCTGATGTCTCCATTTTCTTATCTTTCAATCGGAAAGTTGCAATGAAAAAATGTCAATGTCAATGTCAATATTTTTTGATTGTGCCCTTTCACACATCTTTTTCTTCCATGCATGATTAGTCAGATGTGACGGAAAATCAAGGGTGCTTAGAAAGGAATACAAGTGCAAATTTACGCTGGCGGGGATGGCTCTCTCTTTTGACATGTTTTTCTCCGTGGAAGGTTGCTTTTTAAACCTATTCATGTCTTATCGATGCTAAAGATGGAATTAAATATTTGATGGAGAAAGTTTAGGCTGAAAAGGGGCTTACTTATTTTGACTTTTGATTCACACATTCACACCATGTTTTGTATGATTGATTAAAGCGATATTAAAGCACCATGTTAGGGGCCAGTCCGTTAAACAAGCTATTTCTTTTTTGTTTTCGGACTGTGAATGAGTGATTCTCGATTGGAGGCACTCTCTTTTCTTTTCTCTTTTTCCTTACAAGGAGCTTAAATATTCTGAATTTTGATGTACTCATTCGCACAAGGATGTGATTGCACGATTAGTCTGGTTAAAGCAGAAGGGAAGGGGTCAGTCAACTAAATATGCCTATTTCTTTTTTGTTTTTTTTATTGCAAATAGACAACTTTGGCCTTGTAGTTCTCTAGAAGATTAGATATACATATAAAGTTGTCTTTTATATATTAAAATAAAATAAAATAAAATAATAATAATCTAACCTTTCTATAAAGGTAATTCGTCATTCCTTTAAAGATAATAATAAGATCAACTATATTAGTTCAAAACCCTTTGGCGACATTCCTGACTCACATAGGGCAAAGGCTTTGGGGTGAAGTGCTGGGTCCCCTTTTGGGCCACCATGCAAGTGGCAAAGGCTTTGGGGTGAAGTACTGGCCCCCAGTTTGAGCCACCATGCAAGTGGTGGGGGTTATGGGTTATCAAAAAAAAAAAAAAAGATCAACTATAATTGCAAAGATTTTTCATCCAAGTAGATCTCCCTACAACTTATATTTCTAGTTATTATCTTTTCTTCCTTTCTAGGTTGTTAAAGGCGATTTGTTTCAATCCAGCAACTTGGATTATTGAAGTTAGGAAAAACCAATATTTTATCTAACTACAAGACTAAGATATGGTAAAGACAAAAATATTTTCTAAAAAATAAAAGGTTAATTAATACTAATATTATATTGGTGGATGAAATAAAGAATTACAATGGATTATCAAAATAATTAAAAAAAAAAAAAGGACGAACTTGTTAAGTGCTAGGCCTAACATTGCCTAAAAAAAAAAAATAATAATTTTTTTTTTTTTTTGAAAACTAAGCCAAGGGAAGTCAATCATAACATTCAACTATCACTTCATGGAAAGTCAACATGTCTAATAGGAATTTTTAAGCTTTGTAAGACAATATGATTTAGAAAACTTGCATGTGCATCTATGGACAAGGATGCAAAGAATTGGAGTAGCCAATGATTTATATCCTTGTGGATGCGGCTCAAAGTCAACTTGATTCCCTTATGTATTACATTGTTCCAAACCACTCATATGCCCCTAGTGACCAAGCTCTTTAGGATAGCAGTAGTTGCTCTTCTTTAGTTGTTCCACATTGCATCCAAGAATCAAGGGGTCAACAATGTCTAAATGAATTAAAGTTAATGGTACTTGGAATTGTTTATTGTCAATTGAGAATATTTGGGTCTTATTTGTCTCTGCTTCAACATTAACAAAATTTAATCTTGTACAATATATAAAAGCCTATTTTAAAATCAAGTAGAAACAAGTGGAGATACCTCACCAAATATAAAATTTAGGGTCCATGTTCACATAATCAATATAGGACAACCACATCTCTAACACTCTTCTTTATGTATAAGTTGATATAAGCATCGTACATGAATGAATAGAAGCTCTACTTGGGAGCCCTCTTCTTTTCATGCATAGATTAACACAAGCACTACATGTGAATGGATAGAAGCCCAATTCTAGGACCTACATGGGGGAGGACCAACTCTTTTTCATATCTTATAATAGTTCATTTCAAAACCAATTGGTAATGAGTGGAATACTTTACCAAATACAAAGCATAGGGTTTACATTTATACAATCAATGTAGGAAAACTACATCTCTAACAGAGTTGAATGCCTTAATGTTCATAAATTAAATTTTCATATTTTTGAGATGGTTTCACAATTTCTATGTTTCCTAATTCACTTTTTTTTTTTTTGTTACGCAATATTCTTTTACATTTCCCAACATTTCCAATAAGATTTTTACAGTTTTCGAATAGGCTTTGATCATTTTTACTATAACTTCGTTTCTTTCACGCTTAGGTTCCTAACAATAAGTTATTCTTGTTTGCTTAGCTTTATAAAAAGTAACTTTCAGAATCAAATCATCAAATAAATGGATAACCAACTCAACACTTCATCTCGGTGTCCACCTAGAAGAAGAGCTTCCAACAGTTACAAAGGAAGGCCAACTAGGTGAAAAGATGTGTAGAGATAAATAAACAAGTTTTGTATCGTGAGATTTATTTTCTGTGGATATTAATGTTAGTCCTACTAGCTATGACAATTATTGTTGAAGAAGTTTTTCTATTAACAAGTTTCTTAAAAACTTAGTATGTCACTTGAATGGCTGATTACTTATGAAAAAAGGGGAAAAAAAACTTAAATAGAGGATTAGTGGAGGTTTGATTTTTTTTTTTAATAACATATATCAAGATGACATGTTCAAAATATAAATTTTAACGATCTCAACACATGAGAATTATTTAGGATAACTATATTGGATATTATATGAATTTTTACCCTTTTAAAGTTATATTAATTTTTTTTTTGTAGAAAGATAAATTTGCCTTAATAAAATTTAGTATATAGAAACTAAAGAACATATCATTACATTACAAAAAAAAAATACAAAATCTACAAAAAATAAAATAAAAATTGAAAGCCTCCAAATCTCACTTAAAATAATATTTCTTTAAAAAAATTATATTTTGAAACAAAAATGTTCTTTCTCATATAATTTTTCTTACTTTTTCTAGTAAAATTGGAATATCAATTATTTTATTCTGAAAGTTTCTCCTATTGTGCCCATATATGGAAAAATACAAGTTAAAAATGATATTTTAAGAAGTCTAGCAATCAAATCTCTTTTTTATTTTTTATTTTTTTTATCACCCTCAATTCTTCCTTTTATCCACCAATATCATATTGATACTAATTAACCTTTCATTTTAGAAAATAGTTTTATCTTTACTATATCTTAGTCTTGAAGTTGGATAAAATATTGGTTTTTCATAACTTTAATAATCCAAGTTGTTGGGTTGAAACAAATGCTTTAACAACCTAGAAAGGGAGAAATATAAGTTGGATGAAATACAACTAGAAATATAAGTTGCAGGAATATTTACTTGGATGATTTTTTTGTTGTAATTATAGCTTGATCTTATTCTTATCTTTAAATGAATGATTAGTTACCTTTATAGAAAGTTTACATTATTATTTTTTATTTTAATATATAAAAGACAACTTTATGTGTATATCTAAGTCTTCTACAGAACTACAAGGCCAAAGTTATCTATTTGCAATGCAAAAACAAAATAGAAGCAGGTATATTACTTGACTGACCCCTTACCTTTTGCTTTCGCCAGTCTAATCGTGCAATCACATCCTTGTGTGAACGAGTACATCAAAATTCAAAATATTTAAGCTCCTTGTAAGCATAAACTTTCTTAGTTAATATTTAACTCCATGATTACCTCTGATAAGACATTAATAAATTCAAAAAACAACAACTATGTCCTAAAGAAAAAGTGAATAAAAGAGAGTGCCTCCAATCGAGAATCACTTATTCACAGTCCGCAAACAAAAAAGGAATAGCTTGTTTAATTGACTGGCCCCTAACATGGTGCTTTAATATCGCTCTAATCATACAACAAAAAACATGGTGTGAATGAGTGAATCAAAAGTCAAAATAACTAAGCTACTTTTCAACATAAACTTTCTCCATCAGATATTTAATTCCATCGTTACCAACAATAAGACTTCAATAAGTTTAAAAAGCAACATTCGCCGGAGAAAAACATGTCAAAAGAGAAAGCCATCCCCGCCGGCGTAAATTTGCACTACTATTCCCTTCTAAGCACCATTTACTTACTTTCACATCTGATTAATCATGCATGGAAGAAAAAGATGTGTGAAAGGTCACAATCAAGAAATATTGCCGCTAACATTTGTTCATCGCGACTTCCTGATTGAAAGATAGATATCAGAATCAGTGTTCTGACGAGCGTAAATATGGAAACAAAAATAGATAAAACCTTTTAACTTCCTATAATCCAAAGACATTAAGTTATGAGTTTTTAAAATCTTTTTAACCTTAGATTGATAATAAATTGGGAAAAATGATGTTTTATCTACTTAAATTACTACCTTATTTTTAAATACTTCACAAAACTTCAAATCATTGGGATTCATTCTTTAATTAAGAATTTTATTCCAATTTGTCTTCTTTGTTCAAATAGGTCATTTAATTGGATAACTATTTGAGACAACCAAAATTTTGTAAGGATTGAGTGTATATTTATTTTGTATATATCTATAAAGTATGATTATTACGCCTAATGTTATAATTATAAATAAAATAAGTTAGGGTATTACTTCGGTTTCTTAAAAAGAAAGAAAAAAATCAATTGGATGAAAAAACATGTGAAAGTTCATCAATTCCCCCATCTTTTAAATAGACACTTCCATTTATGGGTGTTATAATTATAAGGTTTCCTTCTCTCTCCCCATTTTCGTAATTTTATCCAAAAGACTTGGTGAGTTTTCCTTTTCATTTGTTCTTTCGAACTATTAAGTCAATTTATATATTTTCACCTTTGATTGACAATTGATTTGAATGGATTATCTCAAAACAATTAATTTTTCAGTTATTGAATTTTTGCAAAGAAATTATGTTTTATTTGGTTACTAATCTCATAGTTTTTAAGTCTAAGTATAAAGTGGAATTAGGGGTCCCTCGGTGAAAAGAGCTTCTGTTCTGGTTCAACCTTTTCATAATAGGTTTGATGCCCCCTGAAAGGAGCAAAAGAATAACAGACAAGCAAAAAAGCTAGCTGATAAGATAGCCGGCAAAACCTGACAGGCCACAACGTGGAGTGGAAGAAAAACAAGCATCGTCTTCGCTAATGGAAACTGGTAAAACGATGTGAATGTGACCGCTTGTCTTATACAGCTCCAGAAAAGAGGACTCGAACGTCTAAGATGACCCAAGAAAGTCACGGATTCAACCAAATCCAAGATTACTTCAAGATCATTGGAGAATCCACCAACTCTTTAGTTGATCATTTGTTCTACACCGTTGTGATCAAGATTTTGTAGTACGGGTTAAGACTGTTGTTCCTATCTGTATTTTTAAAGCGTGGCTAGATGCCGCATTACAAATCTATGACCACAGGCTGAGAGTTCATTGCATCGTGGGCTATGCTATGTTGCTTTTTCCAGGCAAAAACATAAGCAGAATCAAACCAACAATCACTAAAGGACCTCTGAGTCTTGAACATGTAAAAAAGGAGGTCGTAGTGGGTGTTTTCTGGTCTTCCAACTCATCTTTGATGCAAAAGTTTTTGTTCTTTGCCTCATCCCTTTAACAAAGAGATGCCTTCGGAGGGGGTCGTGGTTTTTTTGTAAGAACATAATGAGGGAAGATCGTGTTGGTGGAGAATTTAACGCATAATATTCTAGGAAGGTGCTTTCAAGGATATGATATCCTATCCCGTTTTCCTCCTCTGGCCCCCCACATATCAAAGGAGCTCTGTTGAAAGGTTTGAATTGAAAACTGTGACGCATTCATCGAATCTGCTAGAACTCGAACTATCCAGATTATGTACGTGGCTCATAGATATGTAAACCTGTCAACTTAGCAACAGCGTTTATGAACAATTCTGCTAAATTCTTCATTGTTCATTGATGGCATTTCCTCTGTTTCTGTTGTTTATTTACTTCTTTACTTGCAATGACCTCCTCCTTTTAATCATACATATGAATTGAATATTAGCCATTGGCATATTAAAAAAGGCACGAAATCCTGCAAATGGTTGTATGACTTAGGAATTGTCAGCATCAAAGGATATGGTACGGGAGGTGCATTGGGTTCCCGTCATTTTCCTTTCTTACTTTTTATCTATATGCTATGCCTATCCCTTTCTTAGTTGAAACAATGTTATTTCCAGTGGGAAACACAAAACAAAGGCAAATTACAGAGTTAGAAAGAGGTAAGTTCCTTATTCACAATCGTAGAATAAGAAACGCATAAGGAAACGAGTGGAGCAAAATAGTGAAGCAACAATTACATACAAAGTGTTTGACTGCTTTTATTCATAGCATCATAGCAAGCAAATATTTACAGGATACATTGGAGGCAAACTACAATTCAGGGGGGAAGGAAACAAGGAATTCAACATTGTGAAAGGGCTTCTGCAATGATAGTTGCAGTCCCCATAGTTGCAATCCCCATCAAGCCAAATAAAAGAAAAAAGAAAGAAACCAAGGGAAAATACAGTGTCTTCAACCTTTTGCCACTAGAACGAATGCGAAACCTTGGGCAGACTTAAGAAATATGACCAAAACGACTAGAAATATCATGGGTTTACATGCATCCATATCCTTGAAAGTGGTTCGTCCCTTCTAAAACTTCTCAGCCTTAGAAGCAAATGCACGATAATCCCACACAAAAAGCCTAGCGCTGCACTTGAGCCCACCAGCGAAACCGCCGTGCAAATAAGCATCACAAAGGATTCCTCCTTGCTGTTCATGTCCCTTGAAGCCATGGCCAGCTCGATTCCAGCGAACAGAAGCAGAACGCCGAGGACCCCAACAGGAAATTGGTTCAAAATCTTGGCCAATGAACTTCCCAATACCAGACCCAAGACCAATTTTGCCGTACCAAGAAGGGCCACACACCCGCCGCTCCTGCCACCAAACTTGTACTGCCCTGCAAGCCCACCGGCACCATGGCAACTGGGCATGGCCCCGAACCAACAGCCGATCACGTTCATTAAGCCCACAGTCACCGACAGGGATGTCGCCGAGAAGTCCCTTCCCGGGAAAAGATCGGAGGACAGCTTGCACACGGCGATGACGGAATTCAATATTGACAAGGGGAGTTGAGGAATTGTACCCTTGATGAACCCTTCCTTCCATGCATGCTTCGAAATCTTGACTACTGCTATAGAAGACGGTCCAAATTTGATGCTGTGCACCACGCTAGGCTTTCTTACAAAGGCCAATATCACACCCAGTACAAATACAAGAAATGCAGAAGGAAGAGAGAAGATGATTTTTCTGAAATTTCTTCGTTTTCTTGCAGCCCTTTCTGCAACGCCCAAATCATCATCCGTTTCCTCTCTGTGTTCTTCACCTGCACCGTTAACAATAACAATAAAACAAGCACAGACAATAGCCAAGACCAACCCATCCAGCCCGAGCCAGTGCCTATTCCCTGTAGCCTTTGACTTCGAAAAATCCTGTACTTTTCTGATGTATTTGACCGCAGTGAGCGCAAATGACAAGCCCTGTGCCAGCTGAATTCCCCTAACAACAGATAGAGGAATCAGCCTAAACACCAGCTGCATCAACCCTGTGACGCCCAAAATCAGTAGAATCCCTCCGGTTAATATTCCGGCAGCCATGATTTCCGGGACGCCGAAGCCAGACCCCGATAAGGCCGCGGCTGCGATGGACTTCATGGGCTGGACAGGCATCGGGACACCGTATATGGCACCGGTAATAATGTTGTAAACTCCGGTGAATATAAGCGTGGTGCCTAGGTTGAGGTCATCAACTAGGGTCAAGGCCAACACTATCGGAATGTATGTGCCCAAGTCTCCCATTGCCCCATTCAGCTCAGCCCATTTCGACCGGAAAACCAGGTTGGTTTTCACTTTGTCAACAACTTTGGCCGCAAAACCGGCCGTGGGCGACTGATGAGCGGTTTCATGTGGTCTCTGGACAGCATGGGGATCTGGTGTTTGAGGAGTTTGGGACTCCATGAGGAGGCGCTAGTTGCTGAAAGTGTGAATGTGGTACATCTGACCAGAATGCCTCATTTATACTGAATTCTGGGGGTGAGGTAAGATTAAAATATCATTAAAATTGATTTAGAGACCGATTTAGACACCGTTTATAAAGTAATAAGACGAGCTGCTACTGGTGGCCCGAGGGATGTACGATCCTGTTTGTTTGACTTCAGGAGGATTTCGACTTCCTAGCTTGCGGGTGACCATGTCTGGTCACCTTGGGAATGTGATTTGATCTTTGATGTCACAGTGGAAATGATTTGGCAAGATCAGTGCACATCATCTCCCTTGTCGTTTTGAAACACAGCAAGAGAAAGAGAACAAACTATACTATTTTTTAGAGTAGCGCAAATTGGCATAGACTTCGTAATTAAAGTTTTATATGAAAAAGACACATTTAAATGTAAAAATTATTTTTTAATTTATTAATTAATTTAGAAATTAAATTTTAAACTGTTTTGACATAATACAAGAGATCAGATTGATTCCTTTCAATTCCCATCTAACTTTAAATTTATTCAAATTAAATTTAAGTTCAAAACATGTTTAGTGTACATGAAAAAGTTAAGAACTAAAATTTTATTTGAAAAAAAAATTATCTCTCTAATTTATGAACTAATTTCTTTTTTCATTTGATTAAACTACGGTCGCCCCCATGGGTTATACACTCTTCTCACTACAGGTAAGGATAGTCATAACACAATTGGCCTGAGAATCAAGGAGGACCGCTGGGGTTATTGTCTTCATAGATAACTCCAACTGTTCTTTAATTATGCTTGTATTGCGTTGTCCTATTCAAGAAGTCAACAGTTTCGTTGGTGATTGCCTCTGCCAAGTGAGTTGTCAAATTATGCAACCTCTTGTGACCTTTCTTTTAGGACCACCTATCATATCATTTGCTTCTGAACACCATCCCTGACGTAAAATCTAAGCAAGTCTTCCACGTTACGTGAATACATAGTGCTTCTTAGCGGCTGGATAAGGTACGGGAGAATATATAATACAACATGGAAAAAAAAAATGAAAAGGATATCTCTTCCTCGCTAAGTTGGGTTCCAAGTTAAATCCTTAGGCCTTCTAATTTGATATTAAAATTAGTTATGAAACTATTACCCAACTTCAACAACAAAAAAAGAGATCCACTTGGTGGCACTCCATCAGCAGAAAGAGAAGGGAAGAACAAACCTAGCGGCACGTATCCTAAGATAGCAATATAAACATAGCAGTTGACATTGAGAGATTCTTTGGAATTAACGTGCAAGGAAGCCAAATATGCAAACGAAGGAATCTTGTTTTCAACTCAAAAATGAGTTTAGATTAGGCAGAACCTTTCTTAGTCAATATTAGATGATCTCATCTGCCGCATTGACTTGAGTGGATTGATGCAACTCCTTGGAAGGTGATGGGTGGGTTATCAATACGAAATTTCTTACTCATTTTGACGGGAAAGAAATCACCATACTTGTCTAGAAGTGACTTGATATATTTTGAGAGGAACTCTAAAATTATATAATTTAAAGTATTAGTATTATGATGAAGTTTTTAAGTTTTTATATAATTTTTTTAACTCAAACCATGTATATACATATTCATTTTTGAATTCAAGTTTATAAATAACTACTAAATATGCTATATGGAGAAACAAAACTTTTCTAAATTGAGTCATTAATTCATGAATTATGGTATATAATAGAGAAAATTTAAAAGTACAAAAATGAATTATTGTGTATGGTTTGTCAATTGCAATTGACCTCCATGGTGTTGATATTTCTTTATCATAATTTACTCATAATGCAATTATGAGTTAAATTAGAAGTCATAATTCTAGTAAAGTAAGAGCTAATTCATTTTTAACTATCATAATTAAGAAAAGAATGTTTGAAAGTGGATTTACTATATAATTTTTTTTATTTAAAAAAAGTATACATTTGCCTATGAACTTTGGTCCAGCATTCACAAAGTAGTATAAAAATGTGTTCACAGCAACTATGAGATCGTTCTTATGTATTTAAATAGTCAACAATCCATTGTCACTACAATATGATAAGCCAAGTTGATAACTCTCATAACTGTAAAATATCAAGTTCAATAATTTAGTGAAATACCCTTTGTACAAAGAAGTAAGTATTGAGTGTTTGTGGCTGTTTTCAACAAAAAAAAAAAAAACACAATTCTGGAATTCCATGTGTTAGTTTTATTTTGGTTTTTGCATCGTCAAAACTCTAGGCCCAAATTAGCAAAAATTATAAACTTAAAACTACAATCTTATATTTTGTTGATAAATAATAAATTGAATGGAAAAGTGTGTTTAATAGGTAAGACCAAAAAAAATCAGATAAGGGTTTGGGAAATTTTTTATTTATTTTCCCTTTCCTTATGTCACTAGAGCAAAAGAAATACTTCACTAATATAGTAATAACTAATTACAGCCAAAATGTTAAAAAAATAAAAAATAAACAACTATTAAAACTAGTCATTCACTCCTCAAATAGAAAACCATGAAAGCATTGCTAGTATTTCTTTAAAACACTCTCAAGTTTATGAACTTTTACACAGTCAAGACTCAGGCTTTTCTTTAGAATGCAATGACTTATGTAAACTTTTGACAAAAACAACTTTTTTTTCCTTCTTTTTCAATTTTTGCATTTATGTTATGACTTTGATTCAAGTGAAGGGAAAGTATATTTCTTTTTGAATTTTGTTTAAGTCTATATATTTAACAAAAAAAATATATAATATAAGAAGTGAACATAAAAGAGAAATTTGCTACACAAAAAGGTTAAAAGATTTATCCAATCTTATATAAATGAGGAGAATTTATAAGAGTATATGTACCCTTCACAATGTCTTTTTTATTTTTTATTTTTTACTCACATATCCATTCACATGCCTTAAGATGTCAAACTTAAGACCTTTTAATCTCAAATAATGCATATTTCCAACTGAATAAGTTACAACCACTAATCCAAAATATCATGATATCTTCATAATATCATGAATGAGTGATGAATAACTAATTTTATATTCATTATAGTTGATCTAGAAGGTCTATTGAATAATGGATCGTGAATGATGAATACCTAATTTTGTATCCATTATAGTCTATCTCTCATATCTATGAATAATGGAATTTATTAGAACAGATCTTCACGGTTTTCAAAGGAGGAGTGCTAGAAAAGACACGCACCTCATGTGTGGAACACCACTATTTGGCCAAAAAGAGATTTCTAAACAGCCATAACTTATTCAAAGAACACAAAAAGCTGGCGAAAGCAACTTCTTGAAGAAAGAACACTTCAAAGATAAAGAGTTGTAGATACTGTTCAACCTTTCGACTCCATTCCTCTTATGCCTCAATATCATCATCCTCACCCCCTACCACTCGCCATTGTCTACCATCACTGTCGTCTTCTTTCCCCGCGTGATCACTTGCACTTTGACACCAATGTCTCATCAGAATTCGTGCAAATCACCACCATATCTTCCCAACAAATCCTCCATTTCCACCAACCGGTGACCAACATTACCGCCACTACAACCACAATGGGTAAGAACAGTCTTCAAGTCACAAAAGGTCTCCATCATCGTCAGCATTAATCTTCACACTCGTTGACCTCTACCCAATTGGCTAAAGCACCACTCTGAAACTCAATGAAGTATGACAAACTGGGAAAAATGCAAGGTGACACAACAAAACAACGACGAATATGGAATAAAAAGTTGCCTTTTCGGCTCCCCTAGGAAACCCCAATCGTAAAAGAGGCAATCATGCTAATAAAATAAGAATCAAGTCTCAAAAAGCAAGTACCCATTTTTATTTCTTTTGAGGGGGGTCAAAAAGTGCACTCATACTACCATCTACAACCACCTGCAAGCAAACCGAGAACCATACACGAATTCTAAGAAAGCAACTATTTGTGGACAGCTACTATTACTGATTATCCTAATTTAATAAGATATAATCCCGTTCTTCCTTACACACCACACAACAACAAAAAATTAGAAACTTGAATTTATACATTAAGCATAGTATAGAAATTGTTCTTCATTGTCTAAATTTTATTTGCAAATTGTTTTTGAAATAAAATATATATTCCAATTCCCTCGTAAGCCTGTTTGAGAGAGATATTAGGTTTTCTTAACATTATAGTGGCTTGTGGTAGTCTCTCTCACTATCGTGAACCATTAGAGCATCTCTTTGGTCTATCTTTATAGCCTGTTGTCTTCCTATGACATGGAACCCATTCCATGAAGACAGCAGAGCATAAAACAACGTAAAGACTTTTTATTCAGTGAGAATATTCACATCAGTACTATAGATATCAGAAATATTACTGAGGTCGCAAATAAAATCTCAGATAGATGTACCTTTCCTTATATGAGTGGCGTAGAGGCACTGTTTCAAATACAACTTTTTAGCCAGGAGTTCATCATGTAGAGTTTTCTACAGTTTCTCTTAAAGTGCTTCTGCAATTTTTCTACTGTAAAGTTAACGCGAGAACTCATTACACAGAGATAATAAAAGGGTATCCTATGCTTCAGTCAAGGAATCCTCTGGCATCATTGGGATAATTTTAAGAAAAGTGTTGGGGAATACTCAAAAGATAGTCCGCCCGGCTCCATTGAGCCACGAGGTTCTTGTCTACTACTAAACCCCTCATGAATCAGCAACTTCAACTCTTGTATCAAGAGAAAGTAGTTGTTTGGGACTGCTTAAGTACTTTGCTTTCACCTTGACGAGTGATTTCTTGTAGCTTGTTTTGAGCCTTTCATATTGCCATTACTTTCTCTATTATCATGTTACACCTAAATTTATATAAAGCTAGATATAGAAGATGAAAATCATTAGTAGTGTAGGAAAAATCTCACCTTTTTAAATTTTGTTTGAGAATTATTTCAATCTAATGGAATAACCATTCTACTTTCAAGTCCAATTTTAGGTAAAAATAGATGTTTTAACAAAAAAAATGAAGGAATTTAGAATTTATTAAACTTTCATATTAATCTGATATATGAATATCAAATCCATAAGGATAAATATGTACATATCAAGGGAAAAAAGAAAAGCATCCACTCAAGATTTTTAAAAAAAATTACAACTTTATAATATAAAGTTTGAAAATATAAAAAGTGAAGTAACACCAACATCATATAATATTTGAGAATTAGAATTAAAATAAGAATTATTTTATCATAATATATGGTTGGTGACACTATGTTAATCCCATATTGGTCAATGGAATAAATAAATTCTAACAGAGTATCATATTCTTTAATGGGAAAAGGTGGGGCTTAGTCAGTGGAACAAGTGGGTGATGATTTTTGAGAATTGGGAATGTCAAATCTAAACTATCATAGGTCGGGAAAATTGTGCAAAATTTTCACTATATCATGCACTTAAACTAAGTGAAACATTTGGAGGTAAGCATGGCACTTAACCAACCTCTTAAATCACCTATCACTGATGTCTAAAAATTGTTTCATATTCCTATCATTGTTTCACTATTCCCATCATTGTTTCATATTCTATAAAAATGCACATACAATATTTTAGATTATGGTGAATTATAAGGACTTTTATAATAACACTTATTTTCTTTTTAAAATTAACTTGTAAGGAGGAAATTTTTTCATTTCAAAAGATATTTCTCAAGCAAAATTCAAGTAATATAAAATAATTTATACTATTTTCATAAATTTTTTTCTTATTATAGAGACATGCAAAAAAAAAAAAAAAAGATTTCAGCTAGATAGTTCATACAAAGATGATATCCTACAAAAGATTTGATTAGAAATATGTTTATAATGTAACATAAAAATTAGTTTTGAAATTGGAGAGATTTTTTTTTACTAAACATCATTCAAAATTATATCTTTTTAATGTAATACTTTTGTTTCTAACACTCCTAAGCACACCATAAAATTGATTTTCTTCATACACTGAATATATTTTAAGGGTTTAAAGTTAAACAAAAATTATAATAAATTAACTTAATTTTTGATACCCTAATAATTTAATACAAACAGTTTAAATTTTGGATTAAATATTTAGACATATTAACATAAGATTAAAGTTTAAATTAACATCTTTTTTAAATTAACATCTTTTGAAGTTTATTTAATTTTAAACTCTTTAAGTATGTCTAGTGTACAAGAAGTATTCATTTCCCTTCATTCACTCTTAAATCCAAAACATGCTTAAGATGAAAATGTTAGATAAAAAATGGCCAAAGCAACATTGAGACTCCACGCACGGAACACACAGCATATCGTCATCTTACTGCTAACTGCAGATTGCCATATCAGTGCTCGACAATCAGAAATGGAGACTCGCAGATCTAACGAACTAAGATGCCCAATGTTAATTGTTTTGAAAGCCCAAAATCCTACAAAACTGGCCCATGCCCACGGAGGATGGATTTTTTGGTCATTCAGCATCCCGCCGTCCATGATTGCACCAATTCGCCTCTGACTGATTACTCGAATGCCAATTCATTGAAACTCAAAGGCATCTGATTTCTTGTTCCCTTGTCCCATTGAATCTTATTGTTTTACCTCAGTTTTCGAAAATGGGCATTTAATTATATTATTTGGTCCCTGGAGATTTTCTGGCTTTCTGGATGTTGGATTTAGTGTTGAAAATTTGGCTTGGACTATGAATTGTTAGTGGGGTGTTTTGTGCGACTTTTATTTGCAGGAGTGGAAGTTTTGGGATTTAGATTGTTTATAGCTGGTGAAGGAGCATGAAAGGCCACGAAACAAAGGTAACGGAACTGTTTTGCATGCAATTCTATGTTCTTAATATGCTTTTCTCAGCTATCATCTGACTTGGTCACTTATAATTCTTGAAATTTACTGAATTATCATGTGGATGTGCCGGGGATATAGGAGATTGACAGCCTAGGGATAAAAGGGGTTCTGAGCCCCAGTTTGATAGGTTGCTGGAAGCAAAAATTAATGGAGAAATGGATTCGGCGAGGAATGCTCCTATATCGAAAGTACTGTTGTTGAATGACGAGGATCTCATATTGTAGTTGTGCTTTCTGTATGTTTCCACAATGTTTTGTGCTAGTTTACACGATTCGAGCCCAAATGATACGCTTGACTGAAGAGGAAATATTTATATTTCCCGTTGGGATTTAACAAAATTTCAGATAAAACTGCTTTTGCATTATGATTAGGTGATAAGCTGGGATAGATTTTCGGTGCTAGTATTCTGGTGTTTGCTCACTTTTTCAGGATAATAGACTAAGCTTGAAAAAGGCTCTATTCTCTTGTGTTAGTTACTAGCTTGTTACTAACGTCTTTCTTTTTGTGTTCTTACTTATGAGAATCTGATTGATTTCTTTCTCATGGTTTTCACCATTATTCGTCTCTAGAAACCAGCAAAGATGGGATTAAAACCTGTTTTATGTGGTCACTTAAAACGTCTGCTTCAGCTTTTTTCTATTTACTTAATGTATTTGCTTCTTTTGAAGTTCTAATAACTTGGCTGCTTGATACCCTTTCATGCTCTGGGTGTCTTTCTGTGGTCTCCCATGTGTTTAAATTTCAGTTGATTTAATTTTCCTTTGATTCTTAGATGCCAAGAATGGAAGATATTCTTAACCTTCCAGTGCAAGATCCTCCTTCTCAAGAGTTTTCTGCTGCTCATTTGAAGTGGATAAAAGTAGAAGGTGGTCGTCAAGGTGGTGATGATATTGCTCTCATCCCTTTTGCTAGAGTAGATGATTTTGTAAAAGGAGAATCCTCTAATCCAGACTGCCCAGCTACTTTCCGCATTGAGTCAAGCAGGAAGAGACGTGAGGGAAGCATCAGCAAACCGAGGGTTGATGGCTATCTTGAGTACACATTGTATGATTTTATAAATTATGATCCTCGCAGTGATGCTTTTAGTTTCACGTTTTAACTTATTCTTTTTCCTTGCTAAATTAAAAGAGCCTTAAATTACGTTGCCTGGTGTTGTTTTTTTGTGTAACATTTTCAGAAAACAAATGTTTTATACAATAAGTTATTAATGCGTAATCGGTGCTTTTATAGGTTTCCATTTCCCATTAAAGATCAGCTGTCTTAGAAAACTATGTCCCCAATACAAGAACATTCGCGGAGATAGTTCATATTATACAGAATCAAAAAGGAATATTGATAAGGCATGTGTGTTTGTGTTTGTTTAAAAGGGTATGCATTTGAACAATTTTTTTTAAGTTGCGTGAACTAAGTATCCTTTGTGTTATGTGATTCTCCAGGTACTGGTGTTCCTATGGTCCTGAGGACTACCGAGAAAGTGAGACTACAACAGGAGATGTCTCAACTATGAAGCCTCCATCAGGGAAAGGAAGCCGACCTGGGAGGCGTCACATGATGAGAGGCTGCCTTTGCCATTTCACTGTAAAACGATTATACACCCGGCCCTTCCTAGCCCTCATCATCTATAATCAAAGAAAGCATGCAGATAAAACGGGAGCTCCATGTCATGGTATACTTGATCGGGATGCTTTAGGAACAAGAGCGATGTATGCTCCAAGAATCTCTGAAGAGTTACGCCAGAAAGTGATGTCTATGCTTTATGCTGGAATATCTTTGGATATTGTAATTCAGCATCACCTGGAGGTGGTGCAGGGACATGGTGGACCCCATAATCGTGATGATTTTCTCACTCGAAATGATGTTCGTAACATGGAAAGGCTTATTCGTAATACTTCACACGAGCTACATGAAAATGATCAATGCAGCATAAAGATGTGGGTTCAACGCCATCAGAAGCATGTTTTCTACTTTGAGGATAACTCTTGTTCAGTACATTTTGTCTTGGGGATACAGACAGATTGGCAGCTGCAACAGATGATCCGTTATGGAAATAATAGCTTAATAGCTTCTCATTCAACATTTGGATTGAAGAAACTTAAGGTACCGTAATCTCTATATGTTGTTTCCACATCTCTCACGTAATAATGCATAACAAACACGTGATGGAGTTAGGTTCCATCTAAATAATCTAATCATGCAAGTTGCATGCGAACTTGCCTTTTGATCATTGTTTCAGAATTGCCATTACTATCGCTATTTTTTGCATTAATGAAATAAAGTCTGTGCAAATTGGATGGATTGGATAATCTGCTTGCACTATTCAGAAGAAATTTTCTCGATCAGCAGTTTGGGAAGAAACAATTTCTTATGTTTTGATGTCTAAAAAGCTACCACTGATTCTGGATGCTTATAGTTAATTGATTCTGATTAGCTGCTATTGTATTCTTATGTTTCTCCTTTTTCTTTGGTCTTTTTTAACAGTATCCCCTCTGTACTCTGCTTGTATTTGACTCATCCCACAATGCAATTCCAGTTGCTTGGGTCATTACTTCTTCTTCTGTTGGTCAAGGTGTCCATAAGTGGATTGGATTACTTGCTGAAAGAATCCATACCAAGGACCCCAGATGGAGACTCAATGCCTTTGTTGTCGATGATCCTTCTTTTGAGATTTCCATGATACGGTAAATTATTAGTGTGGCCTTCGAGCTTTATTTTTGCAGTTGTGATTTTAGTAGAAAGGAATGTGAGTGCTGTGGTCCTGCTTACTTGCAGAGAGGCTTTCCAATGCCGGGTCCTATTATGTGTCTGGCATATTCGTCATGCTTGGGTACGAAGTCTTTTAAAGAAATGCTGTAACTTTGATGTGCAGCGAGAGATGTTCAAGCAACTTGGCTGGATTTTATATTGCACAAGGAGTGGGCCAAATGCTTTGGATGTAATTGAGGAGTTCATGCAAGTATTTGTTGACCAATGTGACTTTATGAATTATTTCAAGATCCGATGGTTACCAAACATAGGTATTTTCTCCATTTAAGCGTAACGTTTTATTATTTTGGGTTGAAAGACCTTCAGTCATAAGGCAAGTATCTTTTTTCTTGATGTTTTTGTAACGTTTTTTAGTTTTTTTTATTCTGCCGGTGTCATGACAGATGGTATACATAAACTTTGGAGTTCACCTTAGGAAAACGTGTTTTCAGTGAAATACTTCCTAATGTTAAAATGAAATAGAAGGCATCCTATTATTGCGGTAATGTTGTAAATTTTTTTTTTTTTTTTTTTTTAATTCGTAATGAGAAGTCATTATCACCCCAGGCATTTGTGAGCTGTTGCATACAAAATCCATTCTTGATCTTAATGTGTTCATGTGTTTGACAGAGTTATGGGTTGCTGGTGTAAGGTCTCTTCCGGTGGCCAGTCCAGAGCTTCATGCTGCAATTGAGTCCTATCACTTGAGGTTAAAGTCAGAGCTTTTCAATGAGAAACATGCTAGTTCCTGGGGAAGAGTTGACTGGTTGACCCAGTTTCTGACAACGGAATTTCACTCCTTGTATTGGTTAGAACAATACAGTGTGGACACTGGATACTTTGAAACTTTCAGGACAGGTTCTTACCCAACCCCTGGTATCTGGCTTTACACATTCCTGATGTTGATGTGGTACTAGATGAGCAAAATCTTGAGCTTGCAAAAGTCATTTCTCAGACAGACAGAAACTTGGCATATACAATTTGGAACCCTGGTTCAGAATTTTCCCTCTGTGATTGCCCCTGGTCAAGGGTGGGAAATCTCTGCAAGCATGTTATTAAGGTAGCAATTTTATGTAAAAATAGGCATGTTGCAAGACCATTACTAGCTGCCCAAGTATATCGGCAGACATTGCTTGCTCTTCTGCAAAACCCCCCAGATGACCCTTTAGTTCTGGATCATGCTATTTTACAGACAACCCGCTTGCAACAGGACATCAAGGGTTTGGAGGACTTGTCAAATAGTGGGTTACTTCAACCATTACCTCCTGAGATTAATTCTCAGATGACAGATAATCTTCTGCTTTTTCCAGGCCTTCATTGAAGAGAAAAATGAAAAAGGAGGTTGATTGTCTCTTTTCTGAATCCTTTTCAACTTATATGTCGAAATTTTCCAATGGGACTGTTATGTTCTTTGATTGGTCCTCAGCCAACCTGAAAGTAAGTCGGGGAAAAATCAGCCTAGTTGAATCAATGCAAAAGTTGGCATCCAATGAGATGCCACTCTTCGCTCTTCTAGGTACATTCTGTTGCCTTATTGCTCATAATCTATTTCAACAGTTCCCTAAATTTATCCACATGACCATGTGTCATACTCTCCCATCCTATCATCCTAACATCCTAACATTCCCTTTTTACGTTTATCATTTCATTGTCTGACTGAAGCTTCTTGACTTTCTGACTGCAGCAAAGATGGATAGCAGATTCCGTGGTTGGTGATCTTTTAATTTTGGACTGTGGACAAGTGTTCATGGAAGGTGCAAAAAATGCCGGTGGCATTTGGAAGTTTGCTAGGAAGCTCGTTGTGGAAATTGTACCACAAAACTCTACATGCTGAGGCAATAGATAAACATTGCCTACCTCTTCAACCTTGGCACATGGCCATTTGGAAATCATTTCTTCAGTGAAGTTATTTCTCAACACATTCATCTAGTCACACGTGCACAATCTGTCCTTGGATTTCCACCATAAGTTCGTCAGATTCTGTGCAGGTCGCAGGCAGCATATCGTGGAACTCAGGTGTTATTTGGAAACATCAGATAACCCACAGAAAAGTAAGCAAATATGGTCGCATAAGAATACTGTATTCATATTCTAAAAAAAGACTTGGTTCAAGTTACAATTGGAACTGCCCGTATATCTCTCACAATTTGATTTCTTTCAAACGTGTACTATTTCTTATTCTGTGCATCATCTTGTGCAAGGTATAGGCTGCTACAACATATATTATCGTATTTTGGCATGGTGAGGGAAAAATAAGTACTAGGGTTGTTCCATCTCGTGGATGCATTCTTTGAAGGTCCTTAATGATTCAGCCATGGCTTTGTTCAAAGTTCATATTACAAAATCCTCCCCTCCCCCGCAGTAGGATTTAACCACCATGGTACTGAAGTGTTAAATCCATGAAATTCTCGATTTGATTTGATACTAAAATAAACAATAAGTGACAAGATTATAATAGCCCTTGTGGTTGGAATATCCTATTGGAATTTCAATTTAATTAGCAGAGCCTGATACTAACTAGCTAATACAAATCCTAATTCTAATTAACTAAGAAAATAGGAAATAGAAACAAAACCACAAACCCTCATCAAAAAACCCCTCTTATCCACACTCTATATAAACAAATTCTCAAAGTAACCTAGGACCTTTCTTTTCTTTTCTTTTTCAAAAGATTTTTAAATCCCTTTTAGGTTATTATTTTTGGTATTTTTTTAATTTATCAAAGAGGGAGGAAGGGATGGGGCCTCGAATCCCATTCCTTGGATTACCGCCGAGCCAAGGGGAGAACCCTTAATCCAAGGGCTTCCTACTATGTCATCTCTCAAGTTCATTATTAACTATGCATGTTTCCATCTCTGTGAAAAGCTTACCAATAAATCAGACTTGGTTTAGACAAAGCTTATAAATAGATCACCACTTAGTTTTACTGGTAGATAAAAAAAAGTATGTCATCTCATGCACTACGTTTTGACATATTATATACCCACTTCCCAACTTTTCTTTTGGTGCTTTTACCAACAAAAAAAAAAAAGAAAACGAGAAAACCAGATTTTTTTTGTCCCACATCGGTGCAAGGCTTCTCTACAACTACGTGTCTCCACTCTCTGTTTCTCCACGGCACTTGAAATGGTGTCCCTCAGCAAGTACTTGACATTAATACGTAGCAATATGGCTCCACCTAGCATCCTACTTGACCACCGGTTGGAGAATGGTTCGAGACATGCGTGCCATCCGGTTCTACAAGTGCTACACGAAGCCACGTTAAAAGATCAGGTGCTGGGCCAACAACACGTATAGTTGCAGTCTCACATTCAAGCTCCACCTCCTAAATGCTCAAACAAGGCCTTGCCGATCCGAAAGCAGTGGACATGCTGTTAACGCTAATTTGTCCAGTCCAGTATGTACATAACCGATGGAAATCAGCATTTGATTTTTGTCACGCCATTTTGGTTTCAATTTTATGGTTTTCATCTGCGTTGCGTGCCTTCCTCTTAGACCAATTAAGTTAATTGGGCGGTTCCCAAGATCCATTCAATTCAATCATTAAGTTAAAAACAAGGAATTTCTTTTAAATTGACAGAGATAGATGAGCTGGGGCTCGAAAAGATCCAGCGTCGCCATTTCAAACTAAGAAACAACAATTTATGTACTTACGTGTAAAATTGATCATTGATTCGCTCAAAACTTGTCCGGATCTTCGATTCTTACACCACACGCGGTGCGCTCTTCGTGAATCGCGCGTAGAGGGAGATAACTACGCCATTAATATCAATCACAAGGGCTGACAGATCATCCTTATCAGATATTTTTTAAAGTTCATCCTAATCCGTCCACGTCATATCCACGACTTCTGCCCTCTCTGTGGCCGACCAGATCACGTGGCAAGCACTCAGAACCTTAGCCGGATAAAGTAACACGCGTCGGTATCCAACTCGCTTTCTTAAAAAAGAGGAAGAGCGAGGTCTGTAGCCGTCAGGTTCGAGATCAGATCCTGGGCGTTGGCTTTCATTTCACGCGGTTCAAGAAGACCGACAATTCCGGCGACAGAACTTGGAGTGAGAACCTTCGCCACTACTTTTGACCCGTCAGATTAAGCCGACCGTGGGCACCTGGACGGTTGCCGGAGGAAAAACGTTTCATCGTGAGATCATGCACGCGGTTGCTTTGTGGAATTTGTCGACTCTTTCCCGGGGAAAGGATATTTAGGTAAATTGACAACCTGTCAACGTCAACATCGTGACAGCTAGGGGTTGGCGCGTAGCTTTCTTGGAGGAAGGCTCTCGAAGGATAAGCTTTCGCCATGGCTATAAATAGGACTTGGATTCGAATTCGCCTTTTCGCCCTGGGTTTCTAGATCATTATCTCTCTATCGGAAACTCAACCTTGCGACGCACGCTAGCCAAGTCGGAGATACAAAGTTGAGTCAGCTCTAACGTTGGGTTCTCGTACGGAATCGGCATCCGAGACGCCTCTCTACGCGGATAGAAAGTTCGTTATTCTGCTGATAATTCTTACAATCTATAGCTTCTCTAGTTAGTCGTTTTTAAGAGTTCCTCTCTTTGATACGTATAGTCCTTTATTTAGGTAATGTGAGTGTAGATGTTAATTTCTGTTGCTAGGTAGGATTATACTTTATTCGATTCCTAATAAGAAATTTCTGCAGAGGAGAAAGAAGGTGATCTGAAATATTGCATTTGTTGGATTTCTCACCTGTTCTGGTTTATTTGTTATATTGGGAAATTGCAAACTTTGTTTTAGCAGAAATGATTTTTTCCTATTTCCATGTGGCTATGTCTGTGTCTGCGAATTTGGCCTTTTCCTTTCCATGCAATGTGTGAACTGTTGTGAATTTCGTTTTTGGTTGAATTTGATGATGTTGAAGTTACTGGCCTATTTGATCTGTATCTGATCGTTGCTTATCATCGACAATTTGTGGTCTATTGAGTGTTTTATCTCGGGTATTCTGGTTGTTCAAATATTAGAGGATTTGACGATGGAGGTGTTGGTGTTTTTGATATGTCGATTATTTGCTATGTGTTTATCTCATGTGTACGTTTCGTGAGGTCCTTGGTTTTATATTTTTTACGCGGTGAATTCTTTGTACAGCATGTTAGGAAGTTCTTGGATGATATAAATGGCTGAAATCTCTGAAGCAGTTGCCAGCGACCTTCTTTTTTTTTTTTGTGGATACTTATCAACTTAAGCAATTATAGTATTGAATACGATCCCCTTTCACCTTTCAACTATGGACAAAAAAGTGGATCTTATGGCTGAAAAAGTTTTGTTGAGGACCTGTTCAAAGGAATTAGTTTGCATCTGTCAAGTACTCTGTTTGCAAGCGAATTGGCTTACTTTCTCTAGCAAGTAAAATTGGCTTTGCTTGGTTGTCGTGGCCTTTACTTGGTGTTTCAGTGTTTTTTTCCTACCACCATTTACCGCTGACTTCTTGGAAACTTTCATAGTGAAAACATATGCTGCGGAAACTAATAGGATTTGCTAGGTTTTGGTGCTGCTAGCAATAAATGGAGGAGAGGTACGGTTTTCTTTCACGGCCTTTAATACTAGAGTCCACCGTTAGAATAACTCCTGCGAATTAGGTCTATAAACGCATTATCTCTCGAGGTCTTGTTTTAATTGCTCCACCTTGATGCAAAGCCTTAGGTCTTTCTCTGTGTTCAAACTCTTAAAATGTTCTCGAAACCTGTCACTTCTACAACCTAGGATAGTGGGCAAGTGATTGCATCTCCTTGGATATGATGAGGAGCCTCATTCTAGGAGGGATTCCTTTCTGGTGACCAGACGTTAGAGTTGTGACAATTCTTGGGTTCAAGAACTAACCAGTAAGATAACCAGAAAAGTGCCAAAGGAATAATGGAACTAAATTATGATTGGGTAAAGCCTTTCAACTCGTTCAACTTTAAGGTTTAAGTTATTTGTAAGTTCAGTCTCAATGCAGACTCAGAGCGGAGTTCCCAAATAAGGTAGGCTTGTCCTAGTTGGACAATCAACATGACACATTTCTTCAATCGCACATCTGTTTCCCCTAATTATTTTTAACTTTCTAGAGCACATTTGATTGGGTGTATCTATTGCTTTTACCTTAGGTTGGGGCGTCCAGTATAGTGGATTTGGTTCCAAGACTTCAAGGAATCAAGTGATCATGCGATGCTATTGCTTACTATTCACAGCTGGAGGCCCAAGAGTCCCGATAGATGGGGCTCTTATAGATCTACTTGTTTTGATGAACCCTTCTCTTGGAGTATTGCTGATTGGAGCTGTTCAACCTTACTTGGATTATGTTGTTGCTGATTCCCATTGGTCTGCAGCTGTGTACAAGAAAGCTACAATGTCATGCGGTTTTTGCCTGGCATGATCGGGTGCCTGATAATGTCTTTTGAAGTTTTGGAATGATCCTTAACTTGTTCCCATATGCAGGTGCTTTAGGTTTATTCCCAGCTTCTAGGTAGTTCATAGTTTGATCCAGAGCATCCGATGGGTGAAGTAACTAAGGCAATTAAGCATTCTGAGTCTCAACAATACTTGGTGGAAGACATGCAACAGGAGACCTTCCAAAGCAACAATGAAGAGGCTGTTCACTCAGAGTCTGACCAGGAGTTCATGCTTGCTGGAGAATCAACAGGGTCAACAGAAATAGCTGAAGTTTTGGAGAAAGATATGCAACATGGGTAAAGTCTTGCTTGTTTTCCTGGTGCTTTTGATTTCTATTTTTGCTTTTCACACTCAATTACTTACATAATTGTTTGCAGATGTCCACATTATCAGCGAAGGTGCCGTATTAGAGCTCCTTGTTGCAATGAGATATTTGATTGTCGCCATTGTCACAATGATGCAAAGGTAAGTTATCTGATCATTGTCATAGTGTTGGTGAATTTTTAAGAATCAGATGATTTACCATTTTGTTGATGCACAGAATAATATCAATGTTGATCAGAAGCAGCGACATGACATTCCACGCCATCAAGTGACACAGGTAAATTCATTTACTGGTTTACTTACCACTTTTTTGCCACTTTTTTTTGACTTATTCCTCTTAAGTCGTATTACTTTTTTATGCTGATGGTAGTACTCTCCCTTGTTTAATGTTTTCAGGTGATATGTACAATGTGTGGCACTGAACAAGAGGTGAGTATCAACTACTTTGATTTATTGGTTTTCCATTGAGTTGTTTATAACCAGATGTAGAAAAGGGAATGGGGTATTTTCGAAATGCTGGTAGAATCGACTTGGTAGTTGAATGCTCTGTATCAGAAATTGGTGGTTAGGAAAGGATAAAGCAATTTACTAGATTGAGAGAATTTGTTTCTTTCTTAGAAAGTGTGGGTTGTCTTGATCTCTTAGAAACAGATATATCTAACTCAAGTTACTGATTCTGTTGCTTGCTGCTATTGCAGGTTCGGCAAGTATGCGTTAATTGTGGTGTTTGTATGGGGAAGTACTTTTGCGAGACTTGCAAGTTGTTTGACGATGATGTATGTGATCAATCCAGTTTTTTGCTTCCTCCTCTCTCAAACGGAAAATAAAGCAGAAATTAATAATTATTATTATTATAATATGATAATAGTAATAATAATATGTAACAAGGATCTTAACATAGTTGTAAATTTAATCCATCTTTCTAGTGTCGTGTGTAATTGTGTCTGGTTTTAAGTACTTGCTGATCAAGTCAGTATAAAAACAAGGCATATTTTTATTCTTGTTACTTGGTTTTAGCTTAGTCCTTCTTTGAGATAGATGATGTCTATGCACTAGTAATTCATTTGAGGAGAGATTTGATTGCTCCTGTTGTTGTTATGTTTCAGACATCCAAGAAGCAGTATCATTGCAATGGCTGTGGGATTTGCAGGTATAATTCATATGCATACCGTATCATTACATGGTCTTCACTCTTGTTTAGTGAGTGCACTGTGGGAAAAATCACTGTAATAATAATGTAGCCCAATAGACTCACTGATGGTGAAGAGAGTCTAAAATACAGAAATCAAGATGTCGTAGTTGCATGGGCCCCTGAATATGTACAAATGAATACAAACTCATACACATTGCATATACATATGCATATATGGATAGAAATCCCTACTGTATATTAATATTGATTTATTTATATTTATTCCATCTCTATAATTCTTTTTAAGATGCTGCCCCCCACTACCAACAGCTATCACATAATCTTCCTTTAATTTGGGTTGTCTTCTGTAAACTTTTCGTTTTCCTTTCCTGTCATAACGCATCTTTTGATGTGTTCCTACAGAATAGGGGGGCGTGAAAATTTCTTCCACTGCTACAAGTGTGGTAAGCTATTCTTTTCTTATCCTTTTTATAACCTTCAATTTTAGTTAGGAGCTTATGGATAACAATTAGAGGTGATAAGTGATCTCTTTGAACTTATTATTTATTTGATTTTTGATGAAGGTTGTTGCTACTCTATCCTATTGAAGAACAGCCACCCTTGTGTGGAAGGAGCTATGCATCATGACTGCCCTGTCTGCTTTGAGGTAACACATGCCAACCTTCCTCTCGTCTTTTTGTTTAGTAAGACAGGATCTGTATGAGAAAAGCCTGATTGCAAGCATCATAAAATGTTGATGTGCAGTATTTATTCGATTCAAGAAGTGATGTGACTGCTCTACGATGTGGACATACTATCCATAAAAATTGCTTGAAGGAGATGCAGGATCATCTTCAGTAAGTGTCGGACAGCCCCTTTTTCTATCCTTTCCTTCTCGTGTACAAATTTACTGACTAGTCCTATGTTGTTTGATCATCAAACAGATATGCTTGCCCTCTCTGCTCCAAGTCTGTTTGTGATATGTCCAAGGTATGGGAAAAATTTGACATGGAGATTGCGGCAATACCAATTCCGGAACCTTGTCAAAATAGAAGGGTGAGTGTCTCTCTTTTCTAGTAAGCTTTGGTTACATGAGTCCTCCTCTTATTAAGCATAGAGGGTTGGTTCTCTCTTTTCACTCATTTCCATCACTTGAAACCATTAACATTCAGATTGAAATTTAAAATTTCAATGTCATTGTCAGAGTTAGAAACCGTACAGAAACCTTTCTACAACCTTGTGTCCTGAACTTCCATCATTCAAATTAGTGTGCAGACCTTTTTAGCTTTGGTAAATTTTGAGGAAAGCCGCAATGTAGGAAGCCCGCCATTGTATTTGTGAGATATGTACCAGAATATTTACTTATGGTTACTCTGTGAAGCTCTGATGGTTTTACTGTTTCACAGGTTTGGATTCTTTGCAATGACTGCGGGAAAACATCAGAAGTGCAGTATCACGTTGTGGCCCAGAAATGCTTGAACTGCAATTCGTACAACACTCGCCAAACAAGAGGCTGAGCGACTGAAAGGGGCTGAAATTGTCAACAGCGATGACAGCTACTGCTGTGCTAAAGTTGGATGCATCAGTTATTGGGTTTTCCTCAAACCTGTCAATTCCCTGAGCGACACGCGGATGAAGGGAATTGTTATCGACCGTCCTGATCCTACAGCTTGGTCACTGCCAACTGATGTCTCACCCATCCCTGTCCTGCATTCTCTGCCACGAGATCTGTCACGATGCATTTGCGTTCCCAAGTTTCTCATTTCTTTTCTTGTCATTTTTTGAACTTTGTATCCTTATCGTTGCACATATGAAATTTCGTCTTTGATGGTTATGCAGAAGAATTTAGTTCTCTCTTATGTTCTCATAGTTCAGACATCTTCCTTCTAATTTTTATGATCCTTAGTTGTGGGCGCGTACTTAGAATCATCGTCCCTGGTATAAGTGACAATAATTAGTCAGATTGGGTCGGACATGTTGATATAAAGCTGTTGGTACCATTTATCTGCAATTCTTCTGGGAGGATCCGTGATAGGGTCTTAGTGCCCAGGAAGCTCGGTGTTAGGGCTGATTTGTTCATGAAACAAACGGGTGGAAAATGATAGTGTCAAGAGAGGCAGGTGCGTTATGAGCCTCTGATTGTAAAGCAAGGATTACTCTCAAAGAAATTCTTGACAATCTACTGGTTGTTACAAACCAATTAACTGGAATGACTAAGACACAGTGACCCAGGAGCTCAAGCAGTGCACCAGAGCAATACACGAAAACTCCGATGACCCTCCCATATGATATGTCTCCTTTCTTCAACTACGTAGCCTGCATTCGTAACTCTTAGGCTGAAGGTCTAATAACACGAGTAGGGGCCAACTAATCTAACAAATCCAAGCCCATAACAATGATAAAATACATGATAAGAGTAACAAGGGTCATGCCCATTTCCTCACAAGAGGAGACCATCACAACCGGAAGCCGATTGCGGTCTAGACAAAAGAGCCAGACCTGGGAGGATGTTACAGTGGGAAATCTCACGTCTTATCGCCCTCCCATTTTTGGGATTTTCCATGACATCTTATTGGTCTGAATCCTATGAGTTGCAACTTTCCTTCCTATTTGGAAAACGGAAGTGCAATGAATGGTTGACAGTAATATACGCTTCTCTGTTTTTCAATGAATCCGTTTGCCCCGTTCTTCTGGTCCACTGCGAAAGTGAGTTACGGGCCCAAATTTGTTAGCAAGCTTCGGAATTAGACTCCTCAGATATTGAAGCTCAATACCAAATTTACCTAGTGAGAATTTCGATACATTTTATTGTTAGGAATTTACCGGCACAATTACTCCACAAGGAATCAAAGCATGCATACACACATGCAGCACAAAGAGATTTTTAAGGGTTTGGACCAGCGGTGTCCTATTCCCTCTTTTTTTCCACTAAAAGATTCAACTATTACTTAACAACAAAATTAAAAAATTTGAACTCTCATTCGTCAATAGGTAAAGTTCAATTCTTATAAGACAATTCCCATTTTAATAATGTCATGAGGAAACGCTCTTAGTGGACCTCTAAAGCAATGAAACATCTTTGACCACAAAGGAGGGGTTTTTGGCATGGATTCTCAGGCAAAGCGTGCTGCTGAACCGAATTATAGGCAAAGTTTAAAGCAAAGTAAGAGGAAAAGTTTGGAAGAACAAAGTCGACTCTAGTGCAGCACCATTAGAAAAGCTGTTCACGCGCATGAGTTTGGTCTCTTTGGTTGTGGACAAAACAAGATTTGGCATCAATATTTAGGCGACATCACAAGGAATCCGGATTCATAGTAACAGGCAGGTTTTAAGGAAGAAATCACTTTAAAAAAGGGAAGAAATAGTCGGACATTTCGACCTTTAGACGTTTGTTTTATAAGATCGAAATAAATTAATCAGTCACGGGTTCCATATTGTCACTTTTTTTATTGTTCTATATCCACCAGCTAGCTGGGATCATAGAAAGTAATCAACCAATATCACCGGATCAGCTGTAAGGAAACCCATTAGGCAGAGACTGTCAACATCTGATGGAGTACAAGTACGTGCATTTCGGCTCCGAAAAGCAGACCCCATTTATGGTTCTGAATAATGCTCCACTGGAATAGAAGAAAGTCCAGCATCTTCATCTTCCCGTCATTTGTTTTGTGGATCTAGAGGCAATTTTCGCTAACTTGTGCTATTTATTTGTTTAGTTTGTACCTTTCTTGGGTGAGACTTGTAGCTTTGTCAATTGCACCGACAGCAGTGGCATGTGGTATGCTCATTTCAGTCAAACTTTATACTTTATGATGATACAGCCTCCATGTGATGCTTGTATTATCTGATGTCCTGCTTCTGACAACATGTCAAAGGTAGCTTGGACTATACGACGTATTACTTTGATCCGTGCGTGGTGATTCCTTGGTCTATTCGACAATGCAATACTTCGATATGTGTCGTGTGCGGCACATGTTTATAGAGCCCGCAGGATCGTTCATCGATCTTTGTTACACTGAGTTGTGTTATGCAGGGGTAAAGACCTACGGTATTTGACATTCTTGCAGAAGCAACCTAACATTTTTTTGTCTTCTGCTATGATTTACGTTTTGTTTTGTGTGAAACTGATATGTAAAGCTTTACCATTTCGCCAAGAAACCAAGGACTATGTTCTTAACCCATCTTCATGAAGTAAGAACTTGAAAAAGATTGAAGAAGAGTGGCAGTTTCCGTTTAAAGATCCTTACTATACCAGTTATGATAAAGTACGATTATGCAGATAATCGCCAAGCTGGTTACATACAGCGACAAAGGATGTAATCTGCAAGATAAGAGTCAACTTAACTCATCAGTCTGGGACATCAGAATAGCGACATCATCCAGAGTGTTTGTTTGCAGTATGAGATGGAGATATTAGCTGGAGCTGCCTCAATAAAAGGCCATGGGACTCGATTTGGCAAATGCAGAGGACAGGGACCAAAGTAAAGAAGACAAGGGCATTCAATGATGCTAAAACTATAAACAAAACAAGTTGAGGAAGCTTGTAGTGATTGCGTTGATTCGTGTTTTTTTTTTTTTTTTCTCTTTATTATTGTCCACTTGACTGGAAAGCACATGATTCTCACGGGCACGTAATTTGGGTTATAAAAAGGCATCTCTTGCTAGGCATCAATGAGCCTCTAAACACACTGTGCTTTAACTGTCCAGCCTATGAGTTTCAAGTTTGGTTAGGTGAAAATGAAAGTTGCAAGCTTCTTCTTTCTGGGATATTAGTTTCATGGGTTTTAAGCGTATTGGGTGAAGAACTGATTGGCCTGTCACCCTGCAATTTTCCTGCAATCTACAACTTTGGAGACTCAAACTCAGATACCGGTGGGATTTCAGCTGCATTTTACCCAGCAGGGCGGCCATCTGGTGAGACTTTTTTTCATAAGCCGGCTGGAAGAGGTTCTGATGGTCGTCTTATCATAGATTTTGTTGGTAATGTGCATATCAGCTTGTTCATTTGTCTCGCAAGAAAATACCTTGTCAAAGTTCATAGACATCTCTAACCAGTTCGTTATGTTTCTATGCAGCCAAGCACCTTAAGTTGCCATACTTGAATGCATACCTAGATTCAATTGGAACAAGTTTCAGGCATGGTGCAAATTTCGCTACAGGAGGAGCTAAGATTAGGCGGCTTAATACATCCTTCTTTCAGTCTGGCGAAAGTCCTTTCTCTCTTGATATCCAGATCGTTCAATTTGACCAGTTCAAGGCGCGGACCAGCGACCTCTTCACCAATGGTATATCAAATACCAGTTGGAAGAAGTTTCCTTTTCTCCAACTTTCAACTACTTACATTTTTTGTGTTCGTGATCTGCAGCTAAGAGGCACTCCCACAGAAGAAATCTCCCAAGACCCGAGGACTTCTCAAAGGCTCTGTATACATTTGACATTGGCCAAAATGATATTGCTGTTGGTATTCAATCAATGAGCAACGAGAAGTTTGAAGCAGTAATCCCAGATATAGTTGACCAGTTTGCAGCAGCAGTTCAAGTAAGTTGTAGTAGAAATGATTTCATTCTATTTCCAATTGTGAGACTCATTAACCATGCTGTTTGTTTGTATGGCTCAAAATCATTTCCAGCATCTATACCAAACTGGGGCAAGAACATTCTGGATACATAACACAGGCCCCCTTGGCTGCTTGCCGGTAACCCTACACTACTTCCACCGCCCAATGCCGGGCATTCTGGACAAAAATGGGTGCGTTATAGCCCAAAATGACATGGCTAAAGAGTTCAACAGGCAGCTCAAGTGCGTTGTCCTAAACTAAGGGAGCAGCTACCTGATGCGGCACTAACATATGTGGATATGTTTGCTGCAAAGTACGAACTAATCGGCAGTGCAAAGAAGCAAGGTAACACTTGTCCACTTGAAAGCAAGGCGTCAAGTGCTTCTAGATCTTAAAGACAACACAAAAACTCAGTGAACTGACGCTTGTGTCATGGGCTTCTGCAGGATTTGTTGATGCAAGAAACATTTGTTGTGGTTATCACGAGGATGAAACCCATGTGTATTGTGGAAACAAGGCAGAGATAAATGGCAGCGAAGTGTATGCAGGTTCTTGTAAAGATCCTTCCTTGTACATTAGCTGGGATGGTGTACACTACACCGAAGCTGCAAATCAATGGATTGCTAATCATATACTGAATGGCTCATTCTCAGATCCACCAGTGCCCATCACACATGCATGCCATAAGGATCAATATGTGTGATCAGAAGTTATTTATTATCCAATTTTTGTGTTGATAAACATTAGTTCATTTTCACAAAATGGCCTAGAAAAGTTGTCGGCATTAGAATAGCCTGACTCCAGAAAAGTGTAAAGTTTCATTTACATTATTAGTGAGTTTAACATTAATTGTCAAATCACTGTAAAAAATTTCCTATGTTCTCTTCGCAGTCAACCAAAAAAAAAAACTAAAACAGAAGAAGGAATTCTTGCTAAACTAACATAACTTACAAAATGACCCACGTTGAGTTCATTTGTTTTCTCAGGCCTTAATTAACGAAGTATTTAAAAATCTTCACAAAGTAGCCCTTTTGACGATTTGGGTTTTGAATTGAACAAGTGGGAGCAGTACCGAAACATGAATAGTTCGATTTGAAATGAACTCCTAACCCAAAAATTCCTTATCACTGTTAATGGTGGTAACATTGAGGTTGACACTGCACCTCACGACTGCTAACAAAGGAAGCCGGCAGTAAGGGTTGTACAACTTTGCAATCCAATTGGGTGGGCTACTGAGAGCAACCACTGCATCTTGGACCTACAGTCTTCAACAGTGATGCTGCATCAGTTTCATGGCCCAAGTAGAATGCAGGAGAGTTCGGAGGGAATGTTGATGAACTCATCTCTGCCCGCTGATTGCGCAAAACAAACACATCTTTTTTCATCATTTGCTGCCCACTTCACTGCCAACACCGACATCCACCATGTGAACCCATCCCCCATGGACAGACTGACCCATCACCGACTCCTCTTTCTTACTTTGGTCCACAGCACAAAGGACCTCTTTCTTGGGATGCTTCCTCACAGCCACAAGACTCTGGAATCCCCGAAATGCTTTGGCCTGCCCTTGTCCTGTTAGGCACAGTTCTTATCACCCTTTTCCCCAATCTCGGATATTGACTAAAAAAGGTTCCAGAAGCCGCACTTGGCCAACATAAAATATAGAATTTTAAGAGTGGAAAGGACATAAATATGCTTGAATTGCTTGATATTATTGCTATACTTTAAGAGTCATTTATAGAAAGAAATTTATGACCTTTTTCTAATAATTATAAAGTTGGTTCTTTTATTTATAACCTTGGAAAGTGCTTTGGGTTCGTGGACGTTTTAGGTAGCACATTTTTTGATGTGGAAACCCTTGACTGACAAAGATGTCGGATACGGAAAGTTTTAGCACATTGCTCACTTCATTTGTGCATCCCACAGGCGGTGGAAAAGGAGCTTAAAAGAATAAATGAAGGTGCCTGCCAGTTTTTACGACTGACAGATGACAGTAATGGATAACAGCGTCAATCTGGGGTCATCTGAGAACACACGACACTCCACTCGAGAATATCTACTTCCCATAAATGAGAAGAGCATGCCTGAAGCCAAGCCTCTCGCCGCTGGTTCCTATAAATCAGACTACAGAGTATCAGTAAAGTAAGAGTGGTCTAGCACGAGCTACTGAGTATCGGACTCAGAATGGAGTTTAGAAGCCGCTTAGTAAGTGGCTTCTTGGTTTTATTTGTGCTGGGTGTGGGTGGTGAGGTGCTGAAAGGCTCAGCCCCTTGTGAGTTTCCAGCAATCTACAACTTTGGCGACTCAAATTCGGATACTGGTGGTATATCAGCAGCATTTGAACCCATCACTGCGCCATACGGTGAAAGATTCTTTAACAAACAAGCTGGAAGGGACTCTGATGGCCGCCTCATCATAGACTTCATAGGTACAGTTATTTCTCCATCATCTCCATATCTTCTGTTTGCTTTTAAAGACACAGGGAAACGTCCGTCACGGATATGTATTGTTTGGTACCGATAACAGTATAACTGGTATTTTGTATAGTTCGATATACAATCTGAAGTGGCAATGGGCTTGAATGTGTTTTCTGTTGAATGAGGAACTTTATTAGAAGCTTAGAAGTTGATACACTTTCACTTGCATGATGGGGAACTCTGGCTTTAGCCATTTTTCCAGGTTTCATGATATTCTTGGTAGAAAGCATGGACGCTAGTCGTTTTTTATTTTGTTCGGTATAAAGCACTTGAATCGAGTCTATATATTTGCAGCTGAGCAGCTAAAGCTACCATACTTAAGTGCATACTTGAATTCACTTGGAACAAATTACCGGCATGGTGCAAACTTTGCAACGGGAGGATCAACCATTAGAAGGCAAAACGAGACCATATTCGAATATGGTATTAGTCCATTCTCCCTTGATATGCAGATTGTGCAATTTGAACAGTTCAAAGCACGCACGGCAGATCTCTACAATCAAGGTCATTTTAACAACAACCCACTTGCCTAATCTTCCTATTAAATATGCTTCAACTTACTTTTTGATACTATTAGTATTTGTCTGTGATCTGCAGCCAAGACACCTGAGGAAAAAAGCAAGCTGCCTGTACCTGAGGAATTCTCGAAAGCTCTTTACACATTTGATATCGGTCAGAATGATCTTTCTGTTGGTTTCCGAAAGATGAGCTTCGACCAACTTCGTACAGCAATGGCAGATATTGTCAACCAGTTTGCCTCAGCAGTCCACGTAAGAAAAACTGGTTATGATTGCTTCAAAACAATGACTGTAAGAATTGAACTTGTTTTAATGATAGTGAGTGTTTGACTGCATTCAGCATATATATAAACAAGGAGGGAGGGCATTTTGGATACACAACACAGGGCCTTTTGGATGCTTGCCAGTGAACCTATTTTACACGCTTAATCCACCGCCTGGCTATCTTGATGAGCATGGCTGTGTCAAGACTCAAAATGACATGTCCATGGAATTCAACAAGCAGCTCAAGGACAGAGTGATCAAACTGAGGGTAGAGCTGCCAGATGCGGCCATAACATATGTGGACCTCCACTCTGCTAAGTACGGACTAATCAGCAACGCAAAGAATGAAGGTATTATCATAATCACTATCAACCTGTGCCTTTCAAATTTATCCTAGCATCGTTTTATGCTTACAATTTAGGCTGCTTTTAGGATAGGGAGTACTTTACTACCACTAGTTTTCGTGTTCAACCTACAGAAATACTCCAAATACTCCAAATCACTGGGGCCATTGTGACAATCATTCAAAGAAAAATGTATTTAGCTGTTGCTGAAACCATAACTCTGAGACCACTCGTCTTACAGAAGTTGTTTCTTCAACAGGTTTTGTGGATCCGCTGAAGGTCTGCTGTGGGTACCATGTGAATTACAGCCATGTCTGGTGTGGGAAAAAGGCAAGCATAAACGGGGTTGATGTATATGGTGCTTCTTGTCGAGATCCTTCACATTACATTAGCTGGGATGGCGTACACTACTCTGAGGCAGCTAATCAATGGTTTGCTTATCACATCCTCAATGGTTCCCTGTCAGATCCTCCAATTTCAATTACCCAAGCATGTCAAAGGCGTTAGCCTGGTTACAAGAGAAGGCAAAAGAGTAACTCATCGGGAATAGTACTGCAGGTGTATCAGAAGAATAAAATTGGTCGAGAAGAAGCTAAATTTCCATCAGTTGGAAACTATAATCTTAAGCTTCTTGACTTTATTTTTGAAATCATGAAAGTCGTCTCTATTGTTGCGAATGGGCAGCTAATCTTAAGTTGTCGTGGGAATGCCTCTTTTTTGTTACTGTTTCATTGACAAATTCATCCCCTAGAAGTTTAACTTCTAATTTCGAAGTTCCTTTAATGACGATCTTAACTCTTGAGCATTTTCGTGCTTATTCTAATTGTTGGTTCATTTATGCATGGTGAAAAAGAGCATTGGAATGGTCTTAGTTCTTGAACCCAAAATTCAACTATTTCAATTACATCAAATGATCTTTCAAATTGAGCAAGACTCCAGTTTATGGCAAGTTGGCGCATTCGTCTTTATGTTGATCGTACAGGCCTCTTGAATCTTCTATTTACCACAAGGTTATGTTCTTGTTAGGTCACTGCTTAACTGAAAACAACATTTTAATGGTATAGATTGTCTTACATTATTAAGCATTTAAAAGAGTTGTTTAAATTTCTTAATATCTTAGGTGGGCAATAAGATTATGAGAATAAAGCATTGCATTTCTTCAATTTCCGTAGTTAAAAAATGTCATCTGAACCAAACTTTCAGTATCCACCAACGGGCTGAGACGATAACAATCCGTCGTTCAGGGTCCAGACAAAATCATTTTTGTGGAAAATGGCCGGGCCGTCCTGATGATTCTGATCCTTTCAGTAACTAACGGCTAGTGTTCGATGATGGCCACCGTCTATGCCACTGTCTTCTCCCCGCTCTCTCTTCCGACATGGAAACCAACCAACACTGATATCAATAAGTCCTTTTCCGTCAGGACAGAGGGCATAATCTCCTTGTTGGGTTCTTGTTCAGATATAAGGGAGTTTTCTCCAATTCATGCCCATTTGATCACCACTAATCTTATCCACGATCGTCAAGTAGCCAGCCATGTCCTTAGTTTCTTCATCTCAAACGAAAACCTTCACTACGCTCGCCGTGTTTTCAGCCAAATTCACGACCCGGAGACCGTAATATGGAATACCCTTATTGAAAGCCAACTCGAAAATGGTTATCCGGGAGAGGTTTTCGCAACTTACTCTCATATGGTTACACAAGGAGTACCACTTAATGTTTCCACTTTCCATTTTCTTATCCATGCCTGTTCTAGAGTTTCTGCGTTTCGACAAGGAAGCGAGCTTCACGGTCGGATTTTGAAATCTGGTTTGGGCATGAATAGGTCCTTGAACAATAATCTGATGGGATTGTATTCAAAAGGCGGACAGTTGAAAGAAGTTTGCCAACTGTTCGAGAAATTTCCTTACAGAGATGTCATTAGTTGGAATACCATGATATCGTGCTATGTTCGTCAGGGAATGCCTTGCGAGGCTTTGGGTTTATTCGGGGAAATGAAGGCCAGTGGGGTAAAACCTGATGAAGTAACCATGGTTAGCCTGGTTTCAGCTTGTACAAAGTTGAGGGACTTGAAAATGGGAGAGCAATTACATCTTTATATCGCAGAAAATGAACTTCAGATTAGTGGGAATTTGCTAAATTGTCTGGTGGATATGTATATCAAATGTGGGGAAATGGAGAAAGCACAGGAACTCGTGGCTAGATGTAGATCTGAGATTGATGTGGTTTTATGGACTACATTGGTCAGTGGGTATGTGAAATCTAATAAGATTGATGCTGCTAGACAACTTTTTGAGCAGATAAGGGAGAAAAATTTGATTTCTTGGACTACTATGATTTCAGGTTATCTTCAAAGTGGTTATTATTATGAAAGTCTAGAGTTGTTCAGAGAAATGAGATATGAAAATGTGAAGCCAGATGAGGTTGTTCTTGTGACTGCTCTTGCAGCCTGCACTCATGTGGAAGATCATGTATTAGGCAGATCCATCCACAACTTGATTGTGAAATATGGCATGATTGTTGACGGGTTTCTTGGGAATGCTTTAATAGACCAATATGCAAAATGCAAACGACTGCCAGAAGCTCACAAAATCTCTGAGCAATTGACATGTAAGACTGTCGTGTCGTGGAATTCAATGCTGGATGGGTTTTGCAGAAGTGGAGATATAGAGAGGGCAAAAGCTTTCTTCCTTGAGATCCCTGAGAAGGATGTGATTTCTTGGAACACTTTGATCAAGTGTTGTGCTACGTTTCGCTTATATGAAGAATTATTTATGCTGTTCCATGATATGCAGAATTCAAATGTAAAACCTGACAAGCTTACCTTGGTCACTTTGCTATCCTCTTTTGCTAGTGTTGGGGCACTGGATCATGGAATTTGGATCCATGTGTACATAAAAAAGAATCAGATTGAGTTGGATAACATGCTAGGAACTGCCCTAATTGACATGTATGGGAAGTGTGGAAGTGTCGCAAAAGCCTATGAATTATTCTCTGAGATGACTGAAAAAAATGTGTTTGTGTGGACAGCAATGATAGCAGCTTACGCCATGGATGGGCAAGCCTGGAAAGCGATTGATCTTTTCCTGAAAATGGAAGAAAAAGCAATAGACCCAGATCATGTAACTTTCATAGCTCTCCTGTCTGCTTGTAACCATGGAGGTTTAATTGATGAAGGGTACAAGTACTTCAACAGGATGACTAGTGTCTACAAAATTGTTCCTGGGATCCAGCACTATGGGTGTATGGTTGATCTCCTTGGTCGAGTTGGGAGGTTAGAAGAGGCCTTCAAACTCATCGATAGCATGCCAATAGAACCAGATGTCTCGATGTGGAGTGCTTTATTGAGAGCATGTGGAACTCACCAGAACGTTGATTTAGCAGAGCAGGCGTTTAAACATCTGACAGAGATAGACCCTTTAAACGATGGAGCTCATATGCTGCTTGCAAATATATATGCAAAAGCTGTTAGGTGGGATGATGTGAGCTTGGCAAGAAAGAAGCTGCATGAGCTTGGAGTGCAGAAGCAACCAGGACGGAGCCTGATAGAGCATAACGGAGTTGTTCATGAGTTTAGAGCCAGAGATTTCTCCAACCCACAATCTCTAGAAATCTACTCCATGCTGGATGAAATGGAGGAAAGATTACCAAAAGAAGAACTAGAAGAAGCATCATCTAAGCATAGCGAAAGGTTAGCCATCGCTTTTGGGCTTATCAATAGTCCTGCAGGAACTCCTATCCGGATTGTGAATAACCAGCGGATTTGTGGAGACTGTCACTCGATTTTGAAGATTGTATCTCAGGTTTATAATAGAGAAATTGTTATCAGGGACAACTATAGATTCCACCGATTCAGAGATGGGTATTGCTCTTGTAAAGATTATTGGTAAGCTTTTTACTTGTACATCTAAATAGTCTTAAACACTCATAAATTTGTAATGTTCAAAGCTATGAAATAAGTTGAACATAATACAATCTTAAATTCGATAAAAGGCTCTTTTTACCGAATTTTCATATCAGATAGTTTACCAATTTTGCAAATTTGCATATCAGATAGTTGCCCCATATAGCTCTGAACGTTGATAGAAGCATATGATTTGATGGAGCGCAAGTATGGGTTTTTCTAAAGTGGGGCAAGCCAAGTATGTTCTTTACACTATTCAGCCTAAGCTATCATCATCAATTATTCCATTAAGAAATTATGGAGTCTTATTTACACATGATAAGAAGTTGCACTTGAACTTGAGATTTAATATCATGTTAGAAAATTGTTCTATTTTTTAAAGACTAATAATTAAGAGAAGGAGATATTTCATAATTAAAATATTGAGAAAATAAGACACACGTTTACTCCATTTTAAACAATATGCATCTTTTATCTACATCTATAATTATGTTTCAAAAATATTCCTATAAAAATTTAAATTTAAATACTTTTATTATGAGTGATGAATCAACTTTATAATACTTTTATACTGTAAGTCATGGAACGAAGTTCATTCTTTCAAAATCAATACTAGTTAATCTCTTGTTCCAACTATAAACTTGGTGTGAGAAGGATTCAATACTAAAACAACCTTGAACTCTTGGCTTTTTTTCTTTCAAACTTTGACTGCTAATACAAGAGAATGTAGAATAATGTTCTTGCAAACGTTAACAGCTGGAAGGGTTTGATTTGTTTTTTTAGTACTTTGTTTTCCTGTTCGATGTACTTTTGCGAGTGATGTCATGTCTTCTAGCATTTGGGTGGGGGTGTTTGGTAGTGATGACGCTGCCTACCGGATGGTTGGGATCACGTTGTTGTTGGGAAGCTGGAAAACTGCGGTTGATGACCGAAGTGTGATTTGATTATTCACACAAAATTGCATCAAAAGTATAATTTGGATGATTATAATATTCGAGCATGCATCAAGGGCTCACAATTCACGATTTATGTCGCTATCCTCAGCGTGACACTGATTTCTAGATGACGTTCCCAAAAATTTTCCAGGTGCTCAGGTGGTTTATTTGCTACTCAAAAACTATTTCCAGGAGAAATGGATAAATAAAGACTTGCTCCTGGCTTTCTTTTGATGACTGAGAAATTGGGGGCATCGGTTTGATTTTTCTGGTCAGAAGTTTGAAAGAATGCAGTTTTTTTCTCCCGCAATGAGATTTTTATGGGACTTAAGAGGTCAAGCAAATCAATTTTCCGCAATGGTGACAGTAGGAAAATGACCTTTTAGGTTTTACGATGATTTCGAGATGCTACCACTCAATGAAATTTTAATTATGATTGGAAATTTGATTATTTCAATCCACCATTCTTTAATCGAGAAGAAGAGCTTAAAATTAACTTGAGCTGTTCTCATATGATGCCAATTTAAGAGAAATGATTTCTTCTTCACATCCTCAAAGAAGACATGAGGTATCTGTCTTGACATGTCCAATTTCGTATGTCAATGCTCTGTTATAAGCTTTTCGAATGATTATTAAAAATTCCTTAAAGACTTTTAAGTAAGAAATAGTATAAATAGGATCGCACTCAGAATAAATTCGTAAAAGTTTAACGACTAGTACGTCAAACGAGTTCAGAGTCCAAGCGAATTTGTTTGGCTTTCGAGTTTAACAACTAGAAGATGAGAAATTCATATTGGAATGACTAAATGATAGAGACCAAGTGATTCCTTTAAATTTAAGTCACTTTCTTTTACTTCTACCAACCATTCTTGACTTTGGTTGTCATTCCATGCTAAAACACAACTTTTTTGCTAGCCACGACTTAAAAGCCATAGACAAAAAGGTCAAGTTCATCCTACATTAATCCTCTTGATTCCACTGTTAGTTTATTCACATCTTCAATTGTTTACCATATGCGTGTCTCGTTTGTGCATCCAATGAGAATTCCGTTCCTTACATGGGTTTTATTGATACCCACCTGCTCACTTCTAATAAGCTTCTACTTCTTTGCAGTGTTTGGCAAATGTTTGGTTAGTGAGCAATCCTTATTGCTCCAATTGAAGAGTGACCTTATATTCAATCATGATATGTCCACAAAACTTGCTCGATGGAATGGAAGTGTGGATTGTTGCTTATGGGAAGGTATAACATGTTTGGAGGGGCATGTTATTGGTCTTGATTTGACCAATGAATCCATTTCCCATGGGCTTAACTCAAGCAGCCTCTTCAATCTACACTATCTCCAAAGCTTAAGTTTAGCTCTCAATAGTTTCAATGCTTCTCATATTCCATCAGAATTTGATATGCTAGCAAATCTAATTTATTTGAACCTATCAAATGCTGGCTTTGCTGGGCAAGTACCAATTGCGATTTCACGCTTAAAAAGGTTAGTTATTCTTGATTTATCAGTCAACATTTACCTCCCAAGAACTACTCTGAAACTTGAGAATCCAAATTTGGATAAGCTTATTCAAAATCTTTCTCAACTTATAGAGCTTCATCTTGATGGTGTGAACATTTCTGCAAATGGGAAGGAATGGTGTCAGGCCTTGTCATCTTCAGTGCCGAAGTTGAGGGTGTTGAGTTTGTCAAGTTGTAACCTTTTAGGCCCTATCCATCCCTCCATATTGGGGCTTAAATCCATTTATATTATTTGTCTAGATAATAACATTTTGTCCACACCAGTGCCAGAGTTCTCAAATTTCACAAATCTAAAATCTCTCCATCTCAGTTATTCTGAATTATTTGGTACATTTCCACAAAAGATCTTTCAAATACCAACAATAGAGATCCTTGATTTGTCTTACAATGAATTATTGCAAGGTTCTCTTCCAAACTTTTCTTATAATGGATCCCTTCAAATCCTAATGCTTAGCTCTACAAGTTTTTCAGGGGCATTGCCATCTTTTTTGGGTTACCTTAAAAGGTTGTCAATTATTGATATTTCCTTTTGCAACTTTCATGAATCAATCCCAAACTCAATAGCAAGCCTCACACAATTGGTTTATTTGGACTTATCAAACAATAGTTTCACTGGATTAATTCATCATTCAACATGACCAAGAATCTAACCCAAATAAACTTTTCTTATAATGATTTAAGTGGTCAATTACTTCCACTCATTGGCAAGAGCTTTCACACCTAGTTGGTATTGACCTTCATTATAATTCATTCAATGGCAGTATTCCAGTTTCTCTCTTTTCCCATCCATCATTGCAAAATTTACAACTTTCCAATAACCAATTCTCCGGTCAACTTGAAGAAATCCCCAAGGTTTCTTTTTTCTTGCTAGAAACCCTTGATTTGAGTAACAACAAATTAAAAGGGCCAATCCCTAAGTTTGTCTTTGAACTTCAAGGTCTTAAAATGTTGTCTCTTTCTTTTAATGACTTCAATGGCTCCTTGCAAATTGAAGTGATTCAAAACTTGAGAAATCTTTCAAGTATTGATCTTTCTTACAATAACTTATGGATTGAGGATACTGGAACTACTATATTTTTATCCTCTTTTCCCCAACTTACCACATTGAAATTGGCTTCTTGCAAGCTGAAAAAGTTCCTAATTTCTTGATAAACCAATCTAAGTTAACCAATATAGACCTTTCACTGAACCATATTGAGGGAAGTATACCCAAATGGATCTTGAAACTTGGCAATCTTCGATACTTAAATCTCTCTTATAACTACTTGACCACTTTGGAAGGACCTTTATCCAATCTTTCTTCTTTGAAAACCTTAGACCTTCACTTCAATCAACTTCAAGGCGAACTCCCGATTTTACCACCTCAAGCCTCTATCTTGGATTTCTCCATGAACAAATTTCACTCTATCATACCACCTACCATCGGTAACTCACTTGACCTCATTACTTTTTTCTCTCTTTCAAGCAATCATTTCCATGGGCATATTCATGAATCAATATGCAATGCTGCAAATTCTGAAGTTCTTGATCTTTCTAATAACTCTTTCCATGGTTCAATTCCCCAATGCTTAATTGAGATGAGTAAAAATCTTTGGGTGTTAAATTTAAGGAGAAACAATCTCAATGACTCAATTCCTGATTCCTTTGCAAAAAATTACAATTTACAAACTTTAGATCTCAATGGAAACCAACTGAAAGGAGCATTACCAAGGTCTCTAGGCAATTGTACAAATCTAAAGTTCTTGAATGTTGGGAACAATCTCATTAAGGATATCTTCCCATGTTACTTAAGGAATGCATCCATGCTACGTGTCCTTGTTTTGCGATCTAACAAATTTTATGGGACATAGGTTGTTCAGAACCTAATATTACTTGGCCAATGCTTCAAATTGTAGATGGAGCTTCAAATAAGTTTACCGGTGAACTTCCAAAAATCTTAAGTTGGAAGCCCATGATGGCTAGTAAAAATATTACTCAATCAAAACTCTCTCACCTCCAATTCCAATTTTTGCAATTAAGTGCCTTGTATTATCAAGACTAAGTAACAATTATTGCTAAAGGGCTAAATATGGAGCTTGTGAAGATTCTAAATATCTTCACCTTGTTGGACTTTTCATGCAATATCCTTGATGGACCTATACCTCAAGAAATTGGAGAACTCGAGTTTTTACATGTTCTTAACCTATCACATAATGGTTTTATAGGCCAAATCCCACCATCTTTGGGAAATTAAGTTATCTTGAGTCATTGCACCTATCATGCAATAATCTTACCGGTGAGATCCCTCAACAACTAGCAGATGGTCTTATTTTCTTATCATTTCTCAACCTTTCCTTCAATCAATTAGTGGGGCAGATTCCATTAGTCAAGCAATTTGCAACATTTTCAGGAACTTCGTTTGAAGGGAACAAGGGGTTATTTGGCTTTCCTTTGACAGGAGAATGCAAGGATCATGGTTCACAACCGACTTCTCAAGACAAGGCTCCAACTGTGTCAGTTGGATTTGATGGGTTGTTCATATCCACTGGACTGGGGTTTTTGGTAGGAGCGGCTTGGAATGTTGGTCTCCTTATGTTTTGGGAGACAGGAAGAAGGTGGTGCGATGAAACTATTCATAAAATTCTTTTGGTGGTTTTTCCATTATGGGATTGTCTTAGACAAGCTACAATAATGTGACTAGCCGATGAAGAAGAAGATGAACACAGAAGACTTTCACAACCATGAAAGATGAAAGGAACATGAAAATTTTGAGGATAGGCCACAAGTTTACTCATTTTTTTAATTTTTTTTCCTTTTCCTAAACTTGACATTTGCACGTACTGTAACCACCCCCTCCCCGTTTCTTCTTCTTCTCTTCCCCTAAATGCTTGTCTTCTTACGAGGAAGTTCAATTTCTCTCGCTCCACGGTGAAATCCTGGGTGACTCGTTTATTGCTTGCTTTCTAAGTGAAGCAAACCTAGTTCTTCGCTTTGGACAAAACTGTGATTTTCATTTCTCTACTTCACTTTTTTCTGTTTACAGAATCACTTTTTTAAACCTTTTAAAACGGACCTTGAGTTGGACCCAAGTCTTTTTTGAAGTCCATTGAACTGTAACACTTCAATTTTCTTGTTCTTTTTCTTTTCTTTTCCTTGAGTTTACGACATCATAAAAGCTGATTACTTTTATGCTTTCCATAAACTTAATATTCTTCTTGGAAAATATTAGTTTGAAAGTGTGTTAGAAGTTGTGGAGTTCTGTGCTTCTATTCCCCCAATCCACTTTTCTTTTCCATGAGTTTACAACATCATAAAAGCTGATTACTTTTATGCTTTCCATAAACTTAATATTCTTCTTGGAAAATATTAGTTTGAAGAGTGTGTTAGAAGTTGTGAAGTTCTGTGCTTCTATTCCCCCAATCCAGTTGCTGCCTTTCAGAACTTAGCTTAATAAAGCAACGTATCTGGTATGCGAGGTGCTATTGTAGCTCCAGGGTCAGACCTAATCTGTGTCTATAAGCTCATGTGCATGCATTCTAATTACGTTATTGTTGGGTTAGTAATTTTATTAGGTCGCCTGACTTAGGCCATGATTTTTCACTTTTTGGTTGTGGGTTAATGTGATTATTGGAGTTTTCCACCTACTGGTTTAAGTATTTGTTTAAGTTGCTTTAACATTGTGTATATAGGTTATCTGAGAATGCACAAACAAAGCTCTCTCCTTGAATCATAATCGAAAAGAAATCGAATTGACAATTTTATGGAGAAAGAAGCCATGGAAATGGTCCCAACACATTAGTCAGATTACTTCCCATGGAATAGCTGGTTAAATAAAAGCTGCAGCTACTTTTGGGTCCAGAAATTGGAAGTTGGTACTTGGCAATTAATGAGAATAATTGTACACTCCCTCTGCATTTCAGTCGCTTCACACCTCCCGGACAAACTTTTTTCCTGTCCCATGCTTTCTTTTCATCACTCTCATTAGGTATTGATGAAGTTAGCATCGTATCGAAAACAAAATTAAAGATCCTTATTTACTTTTTATTAGTGTAAATTAAAATAGCTGGATTGGAGATTAGAGAACTTTCCTGCAAAAATTCTGAAACATGGTGGGGACCCGTGCAGGTCTCTGTATAGCTTATTTGTAGGCCAGAAGGGAAAGTAATAATAATATTCCATAACTCTCTCTCTCTCTCTCTCTCTACTTTTTTATTTTATTTTAAATATCGATGAAATCTTAATACATTTTATTTATAAAACAAAGTTAGATTAAAAACCATACATTGTAGAAATACACAAAAGAGACCGTAGACCTAATTCTCAGAAAATTAACTAATGAGCCTACATACTAGTTCAGTCCTGTCCAATCCAAATTTGCGTCAGTCTTCTCCACCAGCAATCCTATATTTTCAATGTAGGCCTTATTAATTAAACACACTGACTGTCTCCTTGAATCCTAGAAGCAAGAAAGAGACTTCAGATCGTTCTCGTGATAATTCAGTAACATACAGCAGCTCAAAACCTGCATATTCAGACAAACTCCTATGTTAAGAACGACAAAACCTGGTTTCTTTAGGCTAGAATAGTCGTATATGCTAAAATATCTCTATCTGAATCATTCTAGCCTAAAGAAAGAGTAAGATACGTACATTCGGAAGTCAATATTAATGAAGGCGACGGAGGGCTTGGCGATTCTCCCGAATGCACTCGTTGAAAGAACTACTGTTGCACCGTCTTGAGAAGGCCTGGAAACCGAAGTTTTGGCACGATCCACGATCTTTATTCTTATTGGCTCGCCTGGAATGCAGGAGTTGGGCACAGGACCGCCTATACAACGCACCAAGTACTGCCTACCGCACGCAGCACCGTTGTCCCACACTCCCTCTCCTGCTGATCCAAAGAGCTGGTTCGGCGGGAATTGTGCAGCCGCCCCTCCGTAACATGCAGTGGCTGTATGATCAAAAGCCAGAGAAAAGATAAAATAGGTTGATGTAACAACACGTATGTTCAAACCCAACACTTTTGTCTGAGATGAACTTACGCAGGTAAGGCGGTCCGTACTGGGAAGCGGTGCCTACATCTGAATGGGAGACATGAAAGAGCTGCAGGAGGAGCAAGAGAGAAAGGCATTGCGAGAGAAGACGAGGCTTGGGCATTCTTGAGAAAAATGCAGAGGGAAATGGGTGCTATGATATTTTGCTAGGACTGAACCCTGTATAAGTAGATGTAAATATTAGAGTGCTTCATCCCAAAACTTTAAGTATTAGGTGAGAATTTCTCATTACTTATAAGCTTAAGGGTTTATCCTCGTACTTTCAATGTGACCATCTTTAATACTTATCTCACTTGCATACTGACACAAGCATTATAAATAGACTAAAGCTCAACTTTGGAACATAGGGATTTATAAAGTGAAGGTCCATCTCTAACTTTAATATTATATTAGAATGTAAAAGTTCATTCTAAAACTTTAAGGTATTAAGTGAGAAATTCTTATCATTTATAAGCTCAAAACCATCATCCAATGTGAGATAACACCCATATTTAATAGTGGGCAGTAAAAGCAAAGGAAATCGGATCATAGTAGACATTTAAGATGATGGAAAAGCAAAAGAATCGGCCTGTTGCATGGGTTTTGAGATGGAACTTTCCGAAGTGTTATTCGATTGCTTTGTCTCTGGGAGGGAGAGAAGAATAAAGTCCAAAAAAGAAAAAGGAAAAAAAGGCCCCGTGTTTTACCCTGCTTTCCAGAAAAACAATTGCTCCTGAGACACGAAACCTACGCTTTGGGTGAGGGCATACTGTTAGAGTGCGGTTCCACGCACCTGGCTCAAAGACATCTTTTGAGTTCTCGTCCACTGGAAGTTATCCTATCCAACGTTGCACTAAAAGAGATTTCTCTCTCCTGAATGATGAAGCCAGCTTCAACACAGACAACCTACATGCAGATGCCCCTGGTTTCTCTTATCCTTATGCAGAATTACTAACAAGACCCTCGTCTATGAATAATCAAGTTGTAGGAATTCTGCACTTCTTCCGGCTGTCCGTAATCATGATGAGATTTAGTGAAGGGAGAGTGACAACGAAGTGAAAGTTGTTGCTGTCGGTCAGAAACAAGGTCTGTCCACCTCTATATTTTGGGCATCTTTGTGGTGTTTTGATCAGGATTGGAGAGCAAGAAGCCTTTTCTTTAGAAATGCAGTGTCTTTTAAATTCAGAAATAAAGGCCTGCTTTTTCCAGCCTCTCTCTCCCTTCTTGAATTTCTCTGTTTGCTACTCAGAAAAGTAGGTTTTACAGTTTCTTAAAGCAAGTCGATCTTGACCACTTTGTAATCTTTTCTCTTGGCGTTCAAAGAATCTTAGAAATCCAACTTTTTTTCTTTATCCCAGTTCTATCAATTTAAAATCTTTTCTTATGGTTCAAAGAATCATTGAAATTTGAATTCTTTTCCTTTTTCCAATTTTATCAATGTAAAACCTGACAAACTCACTTTGGTCACCTTCTTTTTCGTTTCCCAATTCTATCAATGTGGGCATTGATCATGGAATTTGGATCCATGTGTACATAAAAAAGAATCAGATTCAGTTGGAAAACATGCTAGGAACTGCCTTAATTGACATGTATGGGAAGTGTGGAAGCATTGCAAAAGCCTATGAATTATTCTCTGAGATGACTGAAAAAAATGTGTTTGTGTGGACAGCAATGATAGCAGTTTATGCCATGGATGGGCAAACCTGGAAAGCAAATGATCTTTTCCTGAAATCGAAGAAAAAGCAATAGACCCAGATCATGTAGCTTTCATAGCCATCCTATCTGCTTGTAACCATGGAGGTTTAATTGATGAAGGGTACAAGTACTTCAACAGGATGACTAGTGTCTACAAAATTGTTCCTGGGATCCAGCACTATGGGTGTATGGTTGATCTCCTTGGTCGAGTTGGGAGGTTAGAAGAGGCCTTCAAACTCATCGATAGCATGCCAATAGAACCAGATGTCTCTATGTGGAGTGCTTTATTGAGAGCATGTGGAACTCACCAGAACATTGATTTAGCAGAGCAGGCGTTTAAACATCTGACAGAGATAGACCCTTTAAACGACGGAGCTCAAATGCTGCTTGCAAGTATATGTGCAAAAGCTGGTAGGTGGGATGATGTGAGCTTGGCAAGAAAGAAGCTGCATGAGCTTGGAGTGCAGAAGCAGCCAGGACGAAGCCTGATAGAGCAAAACGGAGTTGTTCATGAGTTTAGAGCCGGAGATTTCTCCAACCCACAATCTCTAGTAATCACTCCATGCTAGATGAATTGGAGGAAAGATTACCAAAAGAAGAACTAGAATAAGCATCATCTAAGCATAGCGAAAGGTTAGCCATTGCTTTTGGGCTTATCAACAGTCCTGCAGGAACTCCTATCCGATTGTGAATAACCAGCGGATTTGTGGAGACTGCCACTCAGTTATGATAGAGAAATTGTTATCAGGACAACTGCAGATTCCATCGATTCAGACATGGGTATTGCTCTTGTAAAGATTATTGGTGAACTTTTTACTTGTACATCTAAATAGTCTTGAACACTCATAAATTTGTGATGTTCAAAAGCTATAAAATAAGTTGAACATAATACAATCTTAAATTCTGTAAAAGATTTTTTTTTCTCCCACCTAATCTATTTTGATATTTAAATTCTTGTCCACACAATTTTCCAAATCTGCATATTAAATAGTTGCCCCAGAAAAAAATCAAATAAAAAATCCGAAAACAGCTTCTTTTTTATTTATTTATTTGAAAATGCCGGTTCCAACCCGTACGCAGAACGTTGATCTGATAGAAGCATATGATTTGATGGAGTGCGAGTACGGGTTTTGCTGAAGTGGACTAAGCCCAGTATGATAAATTTTCACAAATGGGCCAACGAAAGCCCGTTTTCCTTAGCGGCTGAAAATATATAGTCAGAGACGTTACTTTCCCGCTCATAATCACCGAAATCTCTCTCTCTGACACACGCGCACACAGAGAGCAAAGCAATGGCATCCGCACCACCTCACTCCGATGTGCAAACTCAGGCTGCTCAGGAAGCTGAATCGCAGCTCTCATCTCTCGTCTACGGTCGGTTCCTTCTCTCTCACATACTAAAATTGTGTACCTACATACATCTCTGGCTATCTATCTTTGATTTTCTTTTGTGACCTCAGGAAGTTCACATGATTGCAAACTTCTCCTCCAACTAATATGTAGAATTACGTTAACTATTCCTATTTAAAAATAAAATTGTGAATTTGAGCACTCGATCAACTGCTAAGTGTGAATCTCCGGACTTCGTGGTTTCGTTCGTGTGATTTACTCGGATGTTTTAGGCATTGTTTGGAAGTGATTTTTCTGTTTTTTAAAGTAAGAGAATGCAAAGTCTGATTTAAGCTCAGCTATGATAATGAACGCAAGCGCTTTCGAAACACCAAAGTTTCTAAGCATCGACGCCTACTCTGGCTCTTATTTGCTTCCATGAAATTCCGGATGTTTGTGTTGAAGTTTTGTCAATTTCCTGAAGCACGTGTGCAGTTATATTTGACTGCCTTTAATTTTGAGTAGGAGGTTTTGTTTTAGTTTGCTTTGTCTTTCCTTCAAATGTTCAGATTTTTATGATTTGGTTTATATTGAAACATAATTATGCATTACACACTGGAATATCAGAGATTCTTGCTATTCTACAATTAGTACTTTGGTAAATTTTCAAAGTTGAAACTATTCTAAACAGAGGATCATCTTTCTGTATCTCTTGCTTTGTATTTGACTTTTCTCACCATCCTTTTTCTCTTTATCCTCTGAGGATAACTTTATTCCTTCAAGATCTTATTATTTTGGTGATTCGGGGCTATTGTTGTGCGCTTAAGCTTAGCCTCTGAGCATAATAGATCTTGTCTCATCTTTTAAGTTTCCCTTTCGCACTGTTTGGCATTTATTCCAGATTATTTAACAAATGACAGAGCACATTAAAACAGTTTGGATTAATCAAGCCTCTCAAATTAGAGGTCCTTTTCGCCCTGGTTGAGTCCGTTACATGCTAGATCTACTCCACTTGGATTATTCAAAAAACTTTTTATTTTTATATGAAGATTCCAGATATTGTGCCACTTTTTTTCGTTGGGCCTAATATTGCTTTTGTGGATGCAGATATGTTGCGAGAAGTCCAAGGGGCTATGGACAACATGCTTAAAATGATAAAGTGAGTTCATTATTAGTACTTCTAAAGTTAGAAATATTTCTTTTTATCGCTACTAGAATAATTCCTACTTTTTATTCTTTTCTTTCCCTTGGATGAATGCATACATGTAAAAACTATTATCTTTCTCCACCATTGTTGATCTTCCTTTCCAGCAAAAGCGTACTTCTCCACTACATTTTGTGTAATCTTCTTCCTAAGAACATTGCTATTATGTCTGAGAATGAAGAGGTTGCTCTTGTATCGTTTGTTCTTAATAACAATTTTAGTCTTATTTGCCAGGGACGCATGCAACATAGGAAAAAGATAAAATTACGTTGTTTCCAGAGGCATTCTATTATTGCACTTTTACCTTGTCGGCATGCATCACAAGCCAAGATTTTTCTCCTTCATCCTTTTTTTCCCCGTTCTTATCTGCTTTTGATGTATAAAAGAAGTCCATGGCTTGTTTTTTGGTTTTTTGTTCTTAACTTTGACCTTTGTGTTCTCTTTAAGATAGGACAGACTAGAAGAGTGAGAGAGTGACAACAAGAGACTTCTAGAGAGAATAACATTCCAAATCTGCTAGTTAATACACGTCTTTGAAATCTCTGAGTAAATTAAGCACATTTATATAAAAATTCCATGAACTTGAAGCACTTGGACTCCTAATTTGATTAATAAATTATATACCCAATAAGGCCAAACAAATTTCAATGTTGACATAAGTAAATAAACCCAAGATACTTGGAACTTCTTGAAAGCTGATTCCCAAAAACTTCTTAATTTGCAGTGGTTGTAGAAACTTGGAGATTTGCCTCATTAACAAACTAACCAACCAAATAAAAAAAATTGGTTAACAATAGACTCCTAAGGACTTGACTTTCAAAAAACATATAATACTGATCTAATATGATGTTGCATGCGAGCCACAAACTGAATCTACGAAGTTCCTAAGTGACAACAAATCAATCTCCCGTAGCTGCACCCCTCTATCCCCACATACTTTTATTTCTTTGGCCTTTTGGTAGGATTCTTATAACAGTTTCATTAATTAAGAGCCGAATTTATTTATCTTATTCTAATTCCTTGACTGAAAATATATGTTACCATCTCTGTTATATTTTCCTTCACAAACTCTCTGCAGTGAAATCGATGAACATTCTGCTGGAATAATGGAAGAGATAGAGAAATGCAAAGATTCTGCTCTTGTGAGGAAAAGAAGCTTGGAGGAAGAGAAGGAGCGTTTCCAGAAAGCTGCTTACCTTGTCTTGGACATGCTTAACAACAGAGATTAAAAGCCGTAAGCTCGACTACTTTCCACTTGTAGCCCTTAGTGCCTTGATGAAAGACGAGAAATTCAAAGATTTTGTGATTTCCAGTGCGTGCTAAATCAGATGTTAGTCTCACTACATATAATACAATGCTCGTCTCTGTTGTATAATATGCCTTCAAGCATCTAGAATAGATTTAAATAATTAAATTCATGAATTAATGATACAAATAGGTAATGTACACTTTGGTCAAAAAGTTAATTCTCTCAAGTCTTCAAAAGATAAAGAGGTGATCGTTCTCTCTTAATGCCCTCAATTCTTCTACTTCTGAGCCATCAGCCATGAGAATTGTGCTTCCTCTTTTGCCAATTTTTTTCTCTACATGTTCAACATTTCAAAAGGTGCAAGATATGATATCAGTATTGTGATTGTTCCCCTTGTTTAAAGCATAAAAAAATAATTTGTCGATAAATAGAAATAGAGTGAAGGCAGAAAAATTTAATTCTGTTAAGAATAACTAGCATTCCCTTCGTATGAGTAACTTTTATCCATGTGATTTTTTTAGTGGTCTAAATAATATGAAAGTACTAAAACCCTAACCTTGTACTATTAACTCTTGGAATCGCATTAACTAAATTTTGCATTAGTTAGAATCAATCCAAATTTGTTGGAGGGACATTTAAAATGTAATTTTGATTTATATATTGTTTGCTAAGGATATATCTATGTATCTTGCTGATTAGTTAAATTAACATGTCTTCATGAAACTTTCTCAGAAAGAAATACTAGCATCTGACAACCCTTTTGAAACTTGTACCTGCTAATCCGTAAAGGGCTTCTATTGAGTCAGGCAGATTTATCAGCTTTCCTTTCATATCATCTTCCATAAAATTTTCATTAGGAGGATGGCCATGGATTATCACCCTTTTGGGAAATGTGCTTGATACTGAGCTAGAAGTTTCTTGAGTTCCTGCCAAAAAAAAAAAAAAGGAAAACAAAGTTTCAATTGAAGTTCAAATTGCTGAATTTCTCATACTATTGTTTATTATGAAATATCTACAATGTGTTTACTTGAATCTTTGTGAATGTGGGTGTAAAATGTTAGGCACTATGATTGAGGGATCAATCCAAGGGGCTGTCATTATGCTCCTGTAATGTATATCTGCCAATCGCGTGGAATCATAAACTGTGTGGCTTTACCCGAACTTCCCTCCGTGTCCTTCCCATCGACACAAACCCACCCCAATCACAGTCCCCCACCACCAAAAACAAAGGAGAAAACCCAAGTTTTGGAGTACCAATATATCTAGCCTTATTCGAGTTAGGCTTCAGGTTACCTTCTAAATTTTGATCTCCAAGAGAACTCAATGCTTCATGGTTCTGTTTTCCCTCATTTTGTCCTGCATGCTGCATAGATCATGCAGTGAATTAGCTACTCAATGAAAACTTGCATTATCCAATTAATGATCAGGTCTGAAAATGATGAAATATCTCCCATTGGAACAACAATAGAACAAATGTTCATCGGTATCTAGGATTCCATTGAAGTGGTATGCTGTACCATAAAACTTCTCCTCATCATTTTCCTGTTTAAAAATTCCCCAAAAAATTCTAGAAAAATTTAACCACTTTCATTCCAATTCAAAGTTCCTGCATTCCTTTTTGGGATATCTCAAAATTACATATTTAGTTTCCCAACTACACTAGAATTAAGAAAGCAGGAAATCTCGTAATGTTATACTAGAACAAAAGATATTTCTCGATACTGGTCACCATATGTGCATAACAAAAGAAGTATTAAGTTATCTTCCGTGCATTGTTTGTTGACTTATATTTATATATATGTATGAAATGACGTGGATTGTCTGACTTGCATTTGAAAAGTTGTAGTTATATGTTATATGAGCATTTTTAAGTATGTAAATATTGCAAACACAACATCGATTTTCTTTAATTAATAGCACCATAAATGATAAAAATATTTTATACGTTATATGCCAATGGTCTTTGGACCAAACAGCAAAACACAAGTCAAATCCAGTATAGGCGTATGCATCATATTTATCTGTAGAGAAATGCTGTCAAGACTAATATTCCGCAAGGCTGATTTTGTTAATTTATGAAGGTTGGTTATAAGTGATTACTGAACTTCATTATAAGGACATCTCACGCCTTCATAAATGATACTAAATGTAATTATTCACGTCCTTTTTAAAAATTCCAAAAAAAAAAAAAATGTATTTAGTTTGACAGACTCTCTCTTTGTACTTTCTGGATGTTACGCCCCCACGGTTGCCCTAAATCATGAGCTTTAACAGCTTTCTCATTCATAGTATGTCTGGTGAAAGGTGAAGATATATACCTCTATAGCCAGATCACTGAGCAAGTCTGTTAGAAATGGTATTTCTCCTAGCACCTCTTGTCTTAAGCCCTTCAAGTACTGTACAGGAGCCAATATAAATAAATACGCCTGGTATTAGAATGGAGTTATAAAAACATCAAGAAGGAAAGAAGACTGGATTTTCCAGCCACTGAGTAGATTTAGAATATGTGAAATACCATGGATGAAAATGCAGTTTGTTCAGCAAATAAAATTCATACAGTAAAAAGGTTATGCTTTATTTCTTGCCAAGCCATGGGGGGTTCTTCTGCTTTGTCAAGATCAAAGCCGCTATACATGGGCTTGTTCTAGGTTGTTTCAACTTCTTTAGGCATTAACTGGTTGTTTGGGAAAAGTAATTTTTCTCACTATAACTCCTTTTGTGATGTCTAATCGTTTTTAGTTTCTTCCAAAATTGCACTTCTAAGTACTGTGGAGAATAGGCAGATCATAATCTTTTACAAACCTCAACGATGTTGGAGATAATTGTCCTTCCATCTTCACTGTGTGGCTGCACCATTTGCTTGAAATCATGATGACTGATTCTAAGGACCTGAGACAGCCTCCTAGTTCTCACTGTAAAAGGTTGTGGGATGTTGAAAATTACCCCAATTTCCCCTGCCATGTCTGCAGATCCCAGTCCTAACAAAGACTGAAAAACTCTTGTGAGTTCTGCCAAGTAAGTTAAGAATTAGTTTAGATGACAAGTAGTTGGTAGGTGCTCAATATTATTGAACTCTTGTCAATTTATAACTGCAGGTGAAAGTGCATAGAGACATCTACTTTTTGGAGAAGAAATGGTGTTCCAGAGCGTCTACCGTGGCTTGATCCAACCTACTTGTATATTCACTAGAAGTTATCAGTAGTCTGTCCAATGGAATCTTTTGCCAACAGTAGCTCACCATTTGCATCGAGTGCATGACAGATCTCATGACAGATCGCTGCTCTACGTCTACATATCAAACTGTGTTTCTTTCATCTCTTGGCTGCTTTTCTTTTACAATGCAAATTTTCTTCTTTAAGCTGTGGTGGTGTCAGATTGTAGGCATAAACTATGCAGACGTATCAACATACAAAACCATGAAGTTAAAGTTTCCAAGTTTAGAGAACTTGCATTGTTATAGTGTTGTCGTTGCCATTTTTCAGTACAATTCTAATCATTTCTCGTTGTGATAGATTAAAAAAGTTGTGTTTGATAAGAAGTCCAGTGTTAGACACCTAGCGTGCTTCATGTTTTGCAGTTTTTCTTTTTATTTTTTGAGCATTCGTGCTCAATTAAATAGGTTTTTATTGGATTACTATTGCCTCTGATAATAATTTTTCCACTTGGAAACTTATTACAGAAGTTCGTTACTCTCCTACCATTTCTCCATTCTCTGGATTAATTAAAAATAGTAGAATGTTCAATGTGAGAGTGATAACTCTATTTTTATAGAGTTATTTTATCTATTTTAGGCAATAAATAACTTTAATAATTGTGAGAAAACGTTTGAACTCCTCTTTATTTACCTAAATTTATCTTGTTTATGTAGCATAAGGAGGCAAGGAGAAAAGGAATGAACATGGAGAACCTGATGCTTATTTTGTGGCAAAATCGTAATATCAAGATCAAGAAAGTCAAGATGGGCTTGGGCTTTGGATGATTGTTATTAGATTTTTTATTGTTGTTGGGTTTTCTAAATAATTAGAAAACCTAATCATATTAGGAGTTCAAAGCTTAATTAAATTAGTAGTTCAAAACCCAATTGTTTTAGGTCTCTAAAACCCAATTCTACTAGGATAGGAGATAGGTCTAAACCCAAACCCTATTTAAGATAAGAGAAGAGGCAAAAGAAGGAGGAGGAGGAAATTGAGCACAACTCAAGAAAGAGGCCAAGAATTCAAGGTTTTCTTGAAGAGAAGACAAAAAGGGTGACAAACTTCTTGTTCTTGGATTCAAGATGCCTTCTTTATTTCTTATTACCATTCTTCCTCATTATTTCTTTATGTTTTAGTTTATTTTGGTTAGAGCTACGATGTAACCTAATTATGATGGTATGAATCTTATGATTATTATGTTTTGCAAGATATTTTATTTATGTGAAGTTACATATTACGGAGTTTAATGCTTTTAGGTGATTAGCTACCACTTAGATGACTTGATTTGCATGTTAAAGACCGACAGGAAATAGCATGCAGTTGCTTCTTGTAATATGCAACCATAGATTAAATGTGGATAGACATATACCATGTTATTTGTGTGGCTTTTGGTGATAAGATGATCGAAAGATTTATTGTAAACCAGGAATATTCACAAATCCTAATGCATTTGGTTTGTTTCAATTCACATATAGAGATATAGTGAGTTAATGAACTAAGTAGGTTTGTTATACCTAGACATAGGATAGTAAATAAATTAGGAAATTCCGCCATCACATAGATATTATCCCTCTTGCAAGCATAAATAATTAATATTAGTACCTCATAGTTATGATGAAATCGGACACTCTAACATATTTTGCGTATTTAGTTTTCTTAGATTTAGTTGGTTAGTTTATCATCTATCAATTTGGTTTGCTAGATAAATTCTAGGAGTTATTCACCGTTGGTAATTAGTTGGTCTAGTAATCACCAATCTCTGTGGGACGATATCTTTCTTATCATTATATTACTTGTTCGACATGTTCACTTGCATTTAGAATTTCACCGAACAGAGAGTAAGTTGGGATTTCATTCAATGAAACTTCTGAAGCATACCTGTTCTGTTCCATTCTTGTATTTCAAAATTTCCTGCACTTTTAGATAGAATTCAGATTTTGTTTCTGAAATTTCAGACAATGAGAATGAGAGTGGAAGAGAAAGATGTACCACTGCTCCTGATACTAAGATGTAGAATTCTGTTGAAATTTCATTTTGTAAGATAATGTCCATCTTAGGTGAAAAATATTCTGCTTTAATTCCTGACACCTGTGAGAAGAAATGTCACCAATAGCAACTTTGAAGAATTAAAGATTTTTTTTTCCCCTACTTTGTACTCTTAATTTCTAATTGTTGCTTCAATGATAAGCATTTAGGCAAATACAATGATTTCTTTAGACAAGGTGTTCATGGTCAATCTTCTTCAATCATATGCAGTAAAAATGTTAACTATTTTGATATGCATCTTAATATTTTTTTCACTTGATACAAAAGTTTCATCTAGGGTCATTATTATTAGTGCTATTATCATTGCTGTATTTGTTGTTCGTTGACAATAAAATCCTCTAATTGGAGTGAGAGGGAAGAAGGATGTTTACCAACTGGACAATGAAGTCTTCAGAAACTCCTTGAAATAAGTAAACGCTCCTAACAGTTGCACGAAATAGATGCAAAGCAACACTTGACCTTATTGCCTTAGGCAAGCCCTCCAACACTTCTTCCTGCTTTAGCTCTGCTGTCTTGAACTTGAGTTGGATGTGTGCCAGCATTTGCTCTTTCAGGCCTTCTGGGAGCCTATTCTTGCTTGCATATCGTAATGTCTTATTGATGGCCTCTCTCTGTGAAGCCATAAAAGTTCAAACAAATCTCATTGAGAGACAGTAAGGCGGTTTTGTTTAGCTTAGACTAAAAGGGTTGTTTCCTTTATGGGATGACACTTTTAAAGTAAATTAAATTGTTTTGGTGAAGAATATTTCCAATCATGAACAAGTAGTGCTTTTAAAAATCCATATGAGAGATAGAGAAGGGTTAATTGTAAGGAGGGCATATGACCTTACCATGACAAATGTTCGTACAGCACTGTGAACGATGAGATTCGTCATGTTCCCAATCAAATAAGCAGTGAGGCCAATGTTGAATAGCATGTAAAGTATATTGAAAATCTTCTCCCCCGGATTCACCGCATGCAGGTCTCCGTAGCCAACTGTGCTAAGAGTGACAATCGACCAATACATGGAATAGGTGTATTTTAGCCAAATGCTCTTGTCTTCAAAATCCTCTACTTGCGCTCCAATCCAAGTATTCTCCGGTGTTTTATGGTGGGCAGCAAGCCAGTAATAGAAGCAGCCCGCGAAGTGCACTGCAAACAGCGTAACCTGCAACACATTAATTAGAATTCTTCCATGAACAAGGTCCGCATCAGAATGAAGGTATGCTTGAAAAAAGGTAACACTTACGCATATCAGCTTAAGGTATCTTGTCCAAAAGTAGGTGAACCGTGTGTCTTTTTCCAACCTGGATATAGATAAGTGCTAGTTAGATTCAAAGAGCTCATATAGAGGAGAAGAACTCTCCTTAGAACAGGGCTTATTAAGCTTTTGCTAGCTTTTGGTGCTGTTAAATTTTAATAGCTTAGGACACCTAATGCAGCTTACCCAAACATTTACATAGGATTTTGTAGGTGATATTAAGATGTAGGTGACAAATCTTACATAATTAAGAAATACATTAAAATTTTCTTTATTAAATAATGAGTTCTATCAATTTTGAATCAACTTGATTGAAATAAATTTAGCAAAATCTAGTGAAAATGATTATGAAAGAGTAATTAGAGTTGGAACGATAAGATGGTACTTGGCGAAAAGTTCACTGACACGCCTGAGCCGCCAGAGGCGGAGCATGTTGAGGAAGCCAAAGATGCCATCGTGGCGCATTCTGCCGGTGAAGATTCTGTATATTAACTCAAAGGGCAAGGTTGAGGCTACGTCCATGGGAAACCAGAATTTTCTGACGTACCTGATGAAAAGAGAGCAAATCTTGGAAAGTAAGAAGTGGAAGCAGTCTTGTTAGTTAGTCGTTATAGGCTTGTTCTAAAACCAGGGCAATTTGGTTCTTGATAGGGAACTTATTTGCATGTACCACAAGTTTTAGACAATTGGTGCATTTGGTGCTAATCAGTCATGTAACCCAGAAAATTACATGCTAAAATCAATTCTCTATCAATAAGGACCAGCGTTTAAGATTTATGTGGTCAATCATTTGTTGACATCTAATATAATTACAAATTTAGACCATTAAATCTACTAAACATAAAGGATTTTTTCTTGGGTATTTTTTTAGAATACTCAATCTTAGATGGACCGAGATTATAAATAATGGGTCTTATACATTCTTTTCTTCTTAGTAAAAAATAGGAAGTTATTCACAACCTTTTCCAATTAAATATTCAATTGCAGTTAGCTGCACTCATTATTCATCTATTTATTATCTCTATTATTTTGGTTATTATTGAGATCCACATCACATGATTTGAAAGACAATTGCCCTGTAAAATCCGGAAGGTCTACTTTCCTCGTGGCTCGAGGTTTCATCGGACAGGAAGTTCAGCCATTACCCTTAGGTTGTGGTTGACTTTCCTATGACAATGTTTCTTCCTCTAATTACCCGGAGGAGACAAAACCATCTGACCAGTAACCGTAGGCAGGCTTCATGACAAGAACCTGTAACTAGACAGGCTTACGTTACGAGGATAAGACTTCCTAAGGAGAGGAGATCGGGAGTTTTAAGGGACTTGGTTGTTCTTCGTGTTAGGTTGGGAACAACATGAACATTCTTTTTAGCCATACACTAAAACTAGATCCTTTGGAAGAGAGTAACGCTGTACCTTAAAGCGATCTTCTTGTGATCATCCACTAGGAGATAGGTTGACTTATCCAAGTATGCAACAAAGAAAGTTGCGATAATATCAACGGCGAAGAGGGCATCTACGGCTAAATCAATAGGCATGAGGGACCCGATTGCGACCTTTCTGAATGCTAGCTCGAATGGCGATGCCCATGCTGAGTATATGACCAACACCACCAGAAAAGTCTGCCACCACCTGCATCACGAAGCAAGAGATCAACTGGCTGGGCTTGCTGAGCTCGAGGTTAGCTTAGAAATGGTGCATCCAAAAGTTGTATGATACTTTTACCGTAAGAAGCGACCTCTAAACAAAGATTAGAAGTCCGGAAGGAACCTTAGAGAAGAAAATGGAAAAGTAAAAGTTACCTGTATCTACGATCGTAGGGAGCAATGACATACTTCTTGAGCTGCGAGTATCCTTCATCCACGACGATTCCAAAAGCCGGTAAAAGGCTGCTGGAAACGGACGTCAAGTTCCTGATTTCCCCGCTTGAGCGCCTTTGGATTTGCAAAGGCCGAGGTGACCTTGTTTCCGATGACATCCTTGGTTCTCGGCTGCAGAGAGGGAGAGAGAGAGAGAGAGAGAGAGAGAGAGAGAGATTATGGTTTATTTAGGCTCTGAATTGAACTCCTTAGAGCAGCATATGGAAGGTGGCAAAGAGCTTTCATAAGTGCATGCATCAAATATTATTACACTGGCAGTGTTATGCTCTGTGATAATCTATTTTAATGAGGTTTGGTTGGTTGTTTATTAAAATAATCTGGTTAGATTTCTGACTCTCGAAGTTAGATAATACTCACTAATATAAAAGTCTGATTCTCATCTTTTGCTGCTTAGTTTGGGTCACGAATACAATTTGACTAATAATAGTTGAAAATAACAACTCCTCTTATTCTATTGACTTCCATGGTGACTATGACATATTATTATGTAAAATAATTAAGATGGGTATAGTTATCTAATTTTTTTAGTTCAAGTTGATCTCACGGACTTTAAAGGAAAAAGAATTGATCCCTCGGTTTTCAAAAACGATTCTCGAGTTTTCAATGTTATAAAATCAATCATTCTGTTATCGTTTATCCAAAATAATTCATTAAGTTATTTACTAAGTTTCTACTTTTCTTTTTTGAAGACCTTAAGAATCAGTTTTAAATAAGTGGACCAATTACTGTTGTTTTTAATTTTTGAAATCTATAATAGTTGAAGTTGTTAAGCATATTAAATAGTTAATGACATGATGATATGAGAAATAGACACATCAACAGGACTAAATGAAAAACATTTACATATTGCTTTATTCAATATCGTCACGATTTGTTTCGATTCAAAGATATCTTATTTTTGAAAATTAAAATAAAATATCCCCCATGATTGTGTCGGACAATTTTGATGAAGTGTACTATTTCATTTTCAAAGCAAAAAACAAACTGAAACTTAAACGTTGGTGTGATACAGCAAAAATAAAAAGGATCGTTACTTGGACTTTTTTTATTAATGGATAACTTTTTGTTTTCTTGTTGGGAAATATTTTCCATAGAGGAAGGCGGTGGAACGTTCAATAGCTCATGCCCATGATCTAAGGACGTTGACATCGGGGCCAGTTTTCATGCTATGACGTTTTTAGGAGGAACAGATTGAAAATTCCTATTCGAAGCTTTCACTTATTTAAGTCCTAGACAAATTGCTCAGCTCACTCGTGAAAATACAACTATTATTTCATCTAATTTCCAAGTGCATTGAAAATACAATTATTTTAAATATCTCCCTTATACAAAGGGTAGGTGGAAGAAGTGAAGCAAGGTTGAAATTGGTCAATATTTTTGTTAAAATTAGTGTGGCATAATAAACATACTACTTAACTATTGTTTGGACTATATGTTAATAGGGTTCTAAAGAGCATCAATCAACGCACACATACTAACACAAGTATGTAGAGTGGTTTGAGCCTAAAAAAATACACTACTTCCACTTTGGTATAGTTATTTTCTTCTTCTCCGGTGAGTTACAAAGTTCAATTTCTCAAACTCCTCATTGTCACTCACACGGTGTACACACAGCTCACATTCACCACACACGTACAGTCCACACACTTCACACGTGTGTTAATACATCACGATCATTCACTTAATAAACAGTGAACCGACATATATGTCCTTGCACTATATATTACAATATAACACTACAATCCATAAGCCTTTTCTCAAATATTATACAAATAAGCATACTCCTATCCGATTGAACTTCGAGTGAGAAATAATAATTGGTATGAATCTATACCATCGTAAATAGAACGGAAGCTGTAATATAGAATTCACGAGTTTGTCTAATCTGAATTGGCTTCAAAATTCAAATCATACTGAAACCCATTATGAGAGCAAGACAAAAGTGACGTAGTTCTACGTGAAAAGTTGGCATAAATCGAATATGAGTATTACAACTTATCAAACCATAAAGGTTTGAGTACACTAAATTATCTGATGCTTTTGGCTCCAATCGACCTAATCATCTGAATTCCTACCCTAATAAGATAAATAAATAAATCAAAGGCGGGAAGATCAGTTTATGATCAAGATATCACTCGGATAAAATTATCCTGAGAGTAAGCAAAATCTCATAAATTGTTCTTCATATCATAGTTGTAACTTAAAATTAGTTTTAGTTCTTTAATCTCAAGTGTAATTGACTCCCACTGAATAATCTGAGTTAGAGAGAAGCAAGATGGTACATGAAGCCTAAAACGAAAAGATTAGGAAACTAAAACCCAAAGAGGCGCCTACAGGCTTTAAGGATCTTGCCTCTCTTTCTCTCTGATCTTCCTGCCTGGATTGAGTTGCCTTCGTCCTCAGCAAGAGGGTCACATTCGTGTTGGATCCTACAGTAGCCAACTGCAACTGGGTGAGATCTTCTCATCGATAATGTCCTCTTCACAGTACTCCCCAGAGCCGAGTTCTTCTTTTGTTTCTTAGCCTGTAACATATCAGAAGAAGCGCATGAAACAGAAGATTTTATTCTCAGAATCTCCCCGAATATCTCCCCCGCACCATCTTCATCATCTCCCTCTTGCCCAGGAAAGGATACGTGGGTCGCCACAGCTTTTCTGACGTTCTGGTTTTGTGTCATCCCCCGGTTTTTGGATTCGTTGTTTGGAGTATGTCTGGGTGGTTGAAGAGGAGAGAAAAGGGTCGAAAGGTCATCCAAACTTGACCTTCGGACGCTCACTTGTCTAGTCTTTGCGTACCCATTCATCATTTACTCAGCTCTAGCGTGTAACGTGTAGGGGAAGGCTGTAGGTAGTCCTGGATTTAGAGGTACAGCTAAGCTAACTCAGAGAGGGAGTGGGAGTAATACAGCATTTGATGGTACAGCTGAATGATAGAGCTACAGAGAACACGGGTAAGTGAGGTCAGCAACTGCACAGACAAGATACCTCATATGGTTTCGAGGCGTAAAGGGAATGGAACCACATGTAGGAGGGTCAAAAAAATAAATCAAGCGTTTGAATAAATTTGTACCTATATTTGGAATTGACTTAGATCATGTAAAAGAAAGACAGCCTTTAATACCTTATAAATCTTTTCTCTTTGTCTTTGTTCCGGCAGGGTCAAAAAAAGTACCGTAGATCAATGTTTCTGCCAGGATACAAAGAAGGTAACTTCAGACTGTTTTAAAGTTATTCCCGGTTGGACTTCTGTGCCATGGCTGTGTGATGTGATGTAAGTAACAGCGAGTCTTGGACATATCGTCGAACACAAAACCGCCCTTGACTTGGCCACTGTACGCCTGGCTACCGTTCATCACATGCGACGCTCACACAGGCGTCACATGGTGGGGTAAGGCTTGAGGGGACGGGAAGGGAGCTCAAAGGAAATGTGGACGCATTTAATGGTGAAAACTAAGGGAAGGCAGGTCAGCAGGTCACATGTTTTAGGGTTTATCTGTAGAAGCCATGCTTGACTGTGGCTGCCGTATTGCAAATGGCTCCCACATCGACCAAGCTGGTTTCCATTTACACGGAACTGGAACTGGAACTATCACCTGTCCTCTCTTTGCTTTTTCGTTCTCTCTGAAGTTTGTGGATGGTTGAACATATTTGGTATGTCCCGTAAAATTGTAGTAGTCTATTTTATGACCAATCGGTGTTTACATGATTTGTTGATCCGATATAAATAGTTTGAATTAAAAATTTGATATAGTATCAAACTTAATTGATAATCCTTCTCCTTATGGAAACTTATGAACCATTTTTTGAATGAATTATGAAGTAGCATCATATCTTTAATTGATGTTAAAAAGTCACAATAACATTGCATCAATTCTAGCTCAAAGGAGTGAAGCATCTCTTCTATATAGACCACTTTACCAGCTCATATATTAATAAAGTAGAACAACTACAAACCAATCACTTTCAAGCATGTATTTGTACAAGAGGCTTTTAGGGAAGAATACAAAGAGCAACTTTTAGTTTGATGTAGAGAACTTTTGAATCTCAAAAAAGAATTTTAATCGTAAGTCAAGTCTTGACAATATAGAAAGACTATGATTATTCATACTTGACCTAAAAGTTCATTCAAGGGAATGAAATCTTTGTTTTATATTAATTTAACTACGGGACCATTTTTTAATAATGTAAAATTGTTATAGTTTAACCTAAACTATGCATAAACACTATTAAAAATTGAAAGTCTCAATCACTCATAACTAAAATATAATTTCTAATTGTCAATAACTTGGCAGCTCAAGTAGAGGGTGGGTGGCTACCACGCCCCCCACCCCTTTAACCAAAAATTAATTAATTAATTAATTGCTAATTTAGTATGTTTGCTAACATAATAGGAACTATATTAATAATTTGAAAGAAATTTCTTTTAACAGTTAAGACAAATGGATTGATTGTGTTCTACTAGCATGTGAAAAGTAATTAGTTTTTTATGAGGAACATATCTTATTCCTTAAACACACTTAACAACATTTGCCGCATGCTTGCCCATCACTTAGCGCTTACAAAACTACTAACAATAACAGTGAAACCTGCAAGATACTTTTATGTCACTTATAAGAATACTTATGTGTTACCACCACACTATAAACAATTGATATTAGTGAGACGTATGCTATATACTCCTTAAATGGAGTTAGCAATGTTTGTAGGCTAATTTACACACGACACCCATTAAACCCAGCAGGTTCTACCTTTTCGTCTTGGCAAACCGTAAGGTTGTTTTTAAATAGGTGAAATTTCATAACAGTTGAAGTTGTAAGCATGTGAGATGAGAAGTTAATAATATCATGAAATATATTGGAATTCAAAAAAATATTATTTCCAATAAATTAAAGAAAACTATGCATCTTGATTTTTTATGACCATTTTTATAAAATTTACAATTACATTTTCAAAGCAAATAACACTTAAGCGTAATAGTGACAAAAAAAAAAAAAAGATCTTCCAAAAACTAACGAGGGGAAAAAGAATCCAAGCTCACTTTAAAAAGAAAGCCATCCTTACTAGTTTGATACGAAAATGGGCCTGTAGTCCATTTTGAAAGTTGCATCTAAAAGCTACTTTCATTATAATTTTTCTGAAATATATTTTTTTCTATCATGAACAAAAATTATTTTCAGAAATAATCAGTAACTTATTTAAGAAGAACTAAAAATTTTGAAACTTATGCTTTTGTGCAGCCAAACAATTGCATTCTAATGTGTAACATTTTTTATTTCTTGCAATATGTTTCCTGCGGGAGCAAATATAGAGAAACCCTTTCAATGTAGAGATCTTGAACACAAGAGAGCGAGCAAAATAGTATTAAGAATCCAGTAACTTTCAACTTGTCGACGACGAATGCAAATTTGGTCTTCCCCTCATGAAGGTGGCTAAGGGAAACCTTTGTCCTATAAAGGTGATTGTAGGGTAAGAAGTACCGTAAAGGACTTGCCATTTCTTACCTAGCAATGAGTAATAGAGCTCAAATTATTATCAACTCTAAGGGCGGTGGCTGTTCGACAAACCCCATCTCGTTCAAGTCATAAGAGAACTCCATAGCGTTCATAAAAGTCAATAAATTCCCCTAACACAGGCGAAGTTTGGTCAAAATAGAGTCAACACTCGTGACCAACCCTAAAAGGGATCTTACTAGGACAAATAGGACTCCCACTCTTATGAGTACCCTCCTTAAGAGTTCAGATGAAGCATTAAAGAAACCAGCTTAGAATCTATGGAGAAAATCTTCTCTCAGTTTGATGATAAGTTTGAAGAAAATAAAATACTGAAATGATTGACATGTAAACTTGATGTATTTAAACTCTCTCTCCCAACAATGGTAGACCATTTGAATGATGGTAATTCAGGGGTTGAACAGCGGAGGTAAACAAAGAAAAGAGGTTCAATTAGTCAAGGAAGAGTGTGACTAAATTGAATGAGTAAAATATGATAAGTGACTTACTTTATTGCTTAAGAGCAAATTCAAATGACGCAGTAGCAAATTCAACATAGAAGTGAGCCAATACTGAAGTGGGTATCGACAAAATAGCTCACTAAGAGAAATACTGACTGTCAAATCCGTCCTACTTTTCCCAGAACCAACATAAGGATGTTACCTGTGCTGTATGCAACCTACTGCCTTGTGCAAGCATGAAGTTGAAATCACATGCATTTGAATGGTCGATGATTCAGAGGACCTCCATAACGTCATTATAAGAAACAGCAGTAACATTTACTATCTCTGGAGAACCAAAAATGAAATGCACAAACTGAATATTTCTACAAAGCAAAATTCAACTCGACCAAGATCATACCATATGTGTATACAATCCCTATTTCCTAATTCCAATCTGTACAGTGGAAAAGAATCAACTCTGGCATTAGCAGTGGACTAATCTTTTACAACGGCATAGTCTCAAACTTCAAACCTTATACGACCAACTAGGGGTGATTCATGATTTATATGTTCAGCCTTGTTACATATTCTCCCTGCATATCCTCCAAGCTTTGACCCTTATACCATAGTATTCATAAACTGGAGCCAGCCCAAAACCGTTTAGAACTTTGATGATTCCAGAGCAGCCAGAACAATGCCAGAGCGGATAAAAGAAGGGCAGATCAAAAAGGTGAGAGGTAGAACGAAGAATGATGGTAAAATGCCTTTGTTTTCATCATCTCAGGGGCGGTCAACTTTAAGGGGATTAACACCCTCAAAGTAACCCCAGTGCAACCTACTTTCTTTGAATAATGAGTGGCCATTGAATCTCCGCCGCCTCAATAGTTACCAAAAAATTTATCTTTGCCAAAACAAAAAATTCTCTAGGATGTAATCTTCCTCTAACCACAAATTACATGTACTGAGCCAACCATTGTTTACACATATCAAGCACAGGAAGCGCATTTGCATGTAACGCCTGCAAAGGAGTTAGGCAAGGATAAGAAAACTTAGTTCCAACCCAAGAGATCAATATCGGGCCAAAAAAAATTAAGATGTTGGATTGGGCAATATGGTTGGTTCACTTGCCCATGCTGCACGACCAAAATTTAACAAAGCACCTTTAATTTCAAGAAACTTTTAGAAAAGTAAAAATTTCTTTGAACAGCTTTAGAGAAAAAAGCCATGGTACTTTGTTTTTTAAAATAAAAGGTTTCAGGTGTTCGCTCTGTAATTAAGGGCTGCAACGCTGACAGGAATTTAAAAACAATATACTTCACGATGAAGGTGAGACAAAAGTACATTAAGAAAACAAAAAAAGATATCCTTAGAGAGGATATTTTACAAATCCAAAATGTGGCATCACTTCATTGCAAAACACGAGCAAAACACAATTCATCTATTACTTTATTTGTTAGACCTTAATATTTAATCCTTTTTCCTCTAGAAAATGTCTCTTACATCATCTTAGCAAATCCCAGTGGACCAAATGAACTCGGTTTTGCCTAAGAAAAATACTACCACAAAAGTAAAAACATCACACAATGGATACGCGCATATCATGTCCATCATCAGAAAGGAATCTCAAAGATCTCCTACCACATATGCATCATTAGTGGGCTTTAGCATGAATTCTCATGTCCAAATGCAGGCTACAACTAATACCTAGATTTTGAAGCTGACTTCGGCCTAGAGACAAATGCGTTAGGAACAGTGACAAATCAACTCAACTTGGCACAGGCAACATGACCAAAACCAGGACACTCATGCAACAATTTTAAAACTAAATGACCTTTCTAGTCTCAAAAGCAGAATTTGATTAGATATTCCCAATCATTGCATTCAAGTGGTTGAATATGCAGGACCTAAACACAAATCTCAAAATCAGAAGCACCATAAAGCAACTAGAAGTTGCAGTAAATTCAGAATTGGTCAAGTAGGTGTTGATTGAAAGGTTAACCTGATGAGCGACATATTGTACATCTGCCACACTTCCACTTCGAGAAGCAATTTGGAAAGCACTTTTTAAACGACCACAAACCACACAAGCCAGAACCTTCCTGCATGACAAGTTGAGATGCAAAGCATTGAATATTAGAGTGAAAGAGAGGCACATTTATCATGTATTCAGCCACAATATCATCACCCTTATGGTGTCACCAAAGCACCTAATTAAAGAAACAGTTCTCATATTGAATAAAAAACCTGTCACTTCATACAGTAATTACAAGTAAAATATAGACTGCTTTAAATTTCTGTCCACCGAAGCGCTTGAGCTCCTGATTGCTAATACCTATCTCCCAATCCAACGCTTCACATTATAGCAATTATTTAGAAACACGTAAAGGATGTAGTGCAAAGCACAGATTTCTAGATTTACATTCTCTGAATAGATGAAAATGGTTTTATACTTGACCACTATTATTTTATAATATCATTATTATTCGGTAAGAGTGATTTCAGTGACTAAACTCTTTTATGCTAGGGCTATAGGGTTATTGACAAGAAACCCTCTATAATTAATTGTGGGGTTAGATATATGTGAAGAATTCAGAGTGCAAATTCATAATTTGGATTTGGAAGGAGTGACCTATAAAGCTACCAAAAGGCGTTAGGCATTTTTTCTTTCTTTTCTTCTGCATCACCCAAAACTCTCTTTCTTATCTCGCTGCCCCTTGCCTTCTCTCCTTCAGCCACAATTCTGCAACTTCTCATCCTCACTGCTAAGCATCACCTGATGCCACTTTCAAATGGCCGTCAGGTGTTCTAAACCCCAACTACCACTTCAACTATCTTTTTTTTATAAAAAAAATTTCTTTTAACTAAATAAAATCTATATTATAACAATTAGCCCTATAGGATGGAGTTAGGGTATACCCCTAGATGAGACCATTCACAATACCACATTAGATCAATATGGTCCTCCCAAATTTCCACACATGCTGGGTATACAAGTTTTTAGTTCCATTTGGGTATTTTTTTACACAACAAATCTATCTACTATAAGCCTTTATGACTTCAATAGTTACCCATTCAAAATTAGCAGTGTTCCTAAACATCGTACATTTTATCTCATTTCAAATAGCATAAACAAAAGAGGCATACATAAATTTAAGGATTCCTGCCCTAAAGCTTTTTCCTTTAGCATGCTTTGGGTAAGAGCTTTTAGCTTTTCCTTATGTTTTTGCTTATAAGTCAATCTGTTAAACTGATGTTTGGCATTATGTGAGAGTTTAGTTAGGTAGGATCATGTTTTTCTCTTACCTCGAGGTATGACTTGACCCCCATGACTGCTATGGAGGCTGACACTAGTCCATTGTTTGAGTTAGCATCATTTGAGGAGTTGAATAGAGGGTCATGTAGAAATTTCATGCATGGAGAGTGGTATGGTGGTCAATGTGAAGTTTTCAAGGTGGGAATCTGCTCATAATGCTGGGGTCCTCAAGGGATAGCTGGTGTGAATTTATGGAAGCAAAACCATAGAGACTCAGTGTCTAGTAGCTTTAAAAAGACTAGTGAGTTCAAGCTTGTGTGCGGATAACTTACAAGGCTTAAATTTCCATTTTTCAGAATTACAGGATTGTGATTCTTAAAGGGGATGCATGTTGAACGTGGATATATGCGGAGAAGAATCTATTCTGTATGATGTACTCAATAATTGTTATAGATGATTGATCTTCCTAAATGCTATTAACAAGGAACTTGATGCGGTATCACTTTTAGTGAACTTCTTTGTAGATTTTATCAGACTCTTCAGTATGAAAATTTGATGAAATTTTTACAAAATAAATCATCCAATCAGTTATATTAATCCCATAAACTCTACAAGATTTTAGCTCCATGCTCCTTGTAGTCAGTCTGTGTGACCTTGGTGATTACCTGCCTGTTAAATCCCATGTTCTATGTTTGTATGAGACATAATTATTGACTGCATAACTTCATAAATGTCTGTATGATCCCACCAATCCCTGGATGGCTTTATTAATAAATCTGGGGCTTTATTGCTCCCGCTGTGGCTTTACTTATGGACATACAGCCTAGGTGATGCAGGTATGGCCATGACGATAACCCATCAGTGAAGCTTTGCATCTGTGTGACAAATAACAGTGTGACATGGTAGCCTACGTGGCTTGAATCATAGCCTTGGGATAAAACCATAGTTTTTAATTTGGTTGAGATATTGACCTAAACAATCTTAAACATATAAATAATTTGCCATGCCAATATAAAGCGAAATTGTTTTAACTACTCATGCTATGTTCTCACATTAGAGTTGGCCCAATACATCTGGCTTAATGTCTCTCACATTCTATCATGTCTCCTTAATGATTCTGGTTATAAAAACTAGATTCCCTGACTCGATAATCTGTACTAGTTACTGGATACCAGCTCGCTTATGTTTCCCTTAGACTATAAAGGTGCAGGTGATGGCTCTTCTAGTTGGATCTATCATTAGAGGTGCAACTTTAAGGTGGAGAACATTCACTAGTAGAGACAATATTCTCTAAGGTCTGATAGACATTATTTTCTGAAATATGTTACACCCTCATCTAGGCTACTTATGTTTTATTGAGACACCAATTAGATATTTCACTTTGTGATTAGACTTTTGAAATTTGCAGAACAGGATATGCTAAATCTTGGTATTGCTGTAGGGATTGAACAAATCAGGAAAAATCTGAAATTGTAAATGTAAAAGAGATATTGGCATGACGAAATTCTAATGTTGTATGCACTCTACACAGGAATGCGAATAGCTAAGTAGGGGAAGATAACTTCTATTGTGATACAATGTTCGTCAAGATAGAGAAAATTTCATATATGAGATTTTGCTATAGGTTTCTTAAAAAGTGAATAGCTAAGTAGGGGAAGATGACTTCTATTGTGATACAATGTTCGTCAAGATAGAGAAAATTTCATATATGAGATTTTGTTATAGGTTTCTTAAAAAGTGACATCTTCTACACCACTCATCTGGATTTTGAGGAGTGACTAAGTATACATATGCAAGTATACATAAGGGTAGAAGCCAAACAAATAGGGTGGGCATTACTATCCATATGCTTGTTTAAAAGGAAGACTGATTTCTAGTGTTAATTTGGGTCTGCTACCACGGACCTGGTTGATAATTAAGTGAAGTTTCTTTTACTACCCTTTATGTCTCCACTTTAAATAGTAAGAAAGTCAACCCTCCTTTTCTCTTTTTGATGAATCAGCCAGCCTACTCTACCAACTCGTAAAAATCAGGAAGATAACATCAGTTAGAACATTGCCATATTGCACCACAAAACTCTAAGCAAAAGAACATACGAGGAAATATTACCTGTGGCTGCTGGTTAACATGTCTATGAGACGGTCTGGGCGTTCTTTGTGTTTGTTAGCATAAACATTTATTGCAGCCCCCAAGACCTACAACGTACATGAAAGCATAGGTATTTCTCCAGAAAACAGAAAAATGCGCTAAAAATTCCCAAGCATGCGAAAGAAGCAAAATAATTTATTCATGTATGCAGTATCTGGCATAGAATTTGGCATAACAGAAAATTAATTGGATATCATCTTAGCCCAACGCAATGCTTTATTCTTCTACTTTGTGCTAAAGTTTTGCTTAAATCAAGGGACATGCAGCGAGCAATGTCATGGTAATTTCTCACTTTGTAATTGTTTGCTTTACACCTACTAGTTGGGGTAATGTCTTAAAGGGCTAGGGTCTACGTCTTGCCCATGTATCCTTTAAGCAGGTCTAATGATTTAATCAACCTATGTTATCAACAACAATGACAACATAGTGTTTTTTCAATTAAAAAAAAAAAAAAACTTTTTGCTTGTCCAACCCTATTAGTGTAAAGTATATGGCTAGAAATGGCAACATTATAACCTTCTGCTCTCATTTATACCGGTAAGTGGAAGCCAGATATTTACCCCTATCATGACCAAGCCCTTCAAAGGAACGAATGAGCCACAAGTAATTGAGAATATTATTTCCTTTTTGAAAAGTTCTTTGAGAAACATAATCCTAGCATTAATAACACCAACTTTTGATTCACATTATTCGAGTTTACAGAATTTGGAAAGCATTGGTATGTATTCACAATCTAATTCTGGGCACAAATATCCAAACTAGTCCAGACTTTATAATTATTCACCTCGCTTTTATGAAATCAGGTACGGTATTCAAAAACAAATGAATTTAGGACAATATCCATAAAATTTATGACAAGAACCAAATGATCAGGTTGATCAAGTAATCAGAATTCATCCAAATCAGATATGTATCACATCCCTAGATATTTATCTGTGACTGACTTAAACATGTTTGACATACTACATGCATTTCTCAATATACAGACAATAATTTCATCATCATTCTAAAAGCTTGCACACACCAATCAGAAGACACCATTAATGGTACATTAACACCAACACTAGTATCTTTCTACATTCAGCTTTTTGGCCAACTAAACACACCATTGACAACATTAAACCATGTTTTTCCATCTTTCTTAATGTTAAACTCAATATTAAGAGAATGTGATCACATTACCTGGTCTCTGTCATCATCATCAATAGTGCCTTTTATGTTTCTAAAAAATTCTGTCAACTGACTGCCCTTTTTCCTCTCAGCAAGTGATGCAGCAACACCAGCATAGATATCAACAGCTGCAAGAAATGAAAATACATGGAAATGTGTGTATCTTTAAGCAAGCTGCACTAATAACAATAGACAAATTACCCCAATGAGAAAATGGATTGAACCAGAAGTCATTATTTAATTTACCTGGAAGGTTGAATTCATATATCACTTGGAAAGCTAAATCAAAATTCTTCTCCACAAGAGACTCAGCAATTTTACATCTTCTCCTGCATGCCAACAGCAGGTAAGTCTTTCTTAGTACTTCAGTACATAAAAGCAAATATGAGATAATAGAAGATTGTAAATTTGAATTCTACTTTACTGAATCAAATTATAAACCTCATAAGATCTCATTGTGGAATCTACCTATAAGATCTATGAAAAACATGAGATATTTTAGCCATGAAAATAACCGACATGTCTGCTCAGGAAGATAGATAAAAAGATACAAAGACAAATATACATATGTATGTATATGGGAACAATACATACGTAGATGGATTCATAGAGCAAAAGAGAGAGAAGATAAGATTACCAACACAGCCAAAACCAGGAGGGCTTAAAATTAAAGTTAAATGGCTTTCTTTGTCGATAAGAAGAGACTAAACCCAATTCAAATATTCAAGATAAAGATCCACGATTCATAAAAAAAATTAATTAACAGCATAAAGGATGCTAGTAACTAAAATGTGTCCCCTTGAAGAAATAGAATCATGCCCCTCTTTACAGCTCATTGTAATAATTGCTTTGTCATGGACCATTGAAAAATAGAACTGCTTGATTGCCAAACAGGAAAGGACTGTACAGATTGAATTAATCTTTGCTAATCATATATGCTGATTGAAATCAGCTTTCATTCAGAAAACCCACCTGAATGTTTCAAGGTCATTCGGATTCCCAAAAAGTGAATATTTCCACTGGGGTCCTTCTGGATCATTAAAGGACTTTATAACTTCCACCTGTAACGTACAATAAACACAAAGAAGGTACGTGAGCTTTGACTAATAATATTTTCAAAAGGAAGAATCTTGATTAATGTATAACACATATTAGGGTCCTTTCCAAAATATCAATCATCTGGCTTATATGGACTACAATAATCAATGACTGTATATTATCTGACTAGAAAGACCTCAGGTAATTAATTAAGGTTCCATGTCAGCATAAGCACCATAACTAAATGATTAAGGTTCCATGTTAGCATAAGCACCATAACTAAATGATTAGGGTTCCATGTTAACATAAGCACCGTAACCAAATGATTAAGGATTGCCTTTTAGTAAGAAATGGAAGCTTCAATAGTGATGTTGCAAGTGAGTCGATGCGTTTGACATATGGTAAATGCTGTCTAGAAAATGATTCTTCCTTCAACCATAGTTGTCTAACAGTATTTCCTGTACCGAGGACTTAATTCCAAATGTTAGACACAAAAGGCAGAGCACATACCTCAACGAATCCTGTAAACACCAAAATGTTGCAATTCCTTTCTTTTTTTGTGATTTATAATAAAAACAAAAAGAAAAGAGAGAAGAAAAAAATTAATTATATGTCTAAATGCTATGTATAAAGCGTCAAATGCACCATACCAGACAAGCATGTCCCCACCCAAAGGCACATACACCTATGCCTCACTAAAAATGATTATGCTTAAATCAAGTGGTGAGGAAACACATAACTTTCCTACCCTACCTTAACAAAGTTGTGCATGCAACTTAGTTTGGGAAAGCCATCTTTTTAGAGAAAAGGGAATCTTTCAACATAAACTGAAAATATGGAACCTGCACACTGTCTTTCTTTCCTTTTTTTTTTCCCCCTCCCTTTTTTAAGTTTTCAGGATATATTCACCAACATATCCCTCAACCTCTGACATTTTAACCTATCATCTTACAAGATTGCTTTCATCTTAAAGCAATATTCTTTTTCCAGATATCCAATAGATGTCATTACCTGAATTGAAACCCGAGTGGAAAACCTCACAAGACCTTCTTCAGTAAGCTTCTCAGAAGCACTTTTTCCTCTAACTCCCTTTGTAACAACCTTAGTAAAATGCCCACCTCTATGCCGGGCTGACAAACCTTCATCAAAATGCATCTATAACCAGAAGAATATTTGAAAAGCAATTAGTTAAAACAAGGAACATAAATAAATAGCAAAGCAACTACAGCTACCCATAAAGCATGACGCAAGGCACCTCCCAACTTTTGGATCACATAAGTTGAGGGTTGATTATTTCCTTCCTGAATGTTGTATCTACACAAGATATTTGATGAATTACATTGTTTAGGCAATTGCCATGAATGACAAGAGAGTTTACCACACTGGACAGAAACACACTGTACTCTTCCCATCCTGTTTAGTACTTCTAAGGAAAGGTCTCATTACAACTTCTGGACTAGAAGGTACTAATTAAAGGACAGTACTGGCCCTGATGAGGGAAGGGGGGTGACAAGAAATCTTTTCGTCGGGATCAGTGAACATTTTGCTAGTTGTTAGTTCTTCCAATAGCTTTCTCATGAGTGTTTTATTTGTAAGGTTTCTTATATCTGTGGCTAATTATCTTAAAGGTCAGAAGAGTCCCTTTCTCAACTATTTCTGCTTATCAAATGTGTAGACTAGCACTGAAGAAATGAACGAGTGTCACATACATTTGCAGCATTAACATTCATGCTAGTAAAGCAAACTGTTTCTGCTATTCAAGAATTTCAAACAAGGCAGGAATTAATTTGATCCAAGGATTTAACTTGTTTTGATTTGTTGCATCTTAACATACTAAAGCTTTATTTCTTAGTAAATTTTCACAAGAGAAATGAAATTTACATATTGGAGCTTTCATGGTATGTCCATTGTAATTACCCAAAAAAAAAAAAAAAGAGAAACTATATTGCAAAGTTCTCTTTTCTTCCTCTTCTTCTTCTTTTTCCCTCTCTGTCATCTGTCATCAATTATTGTACGTTGCTAATTTAAATAATACTTAAGACAAGAAATCATTTATAACCCATGCATTCTAAATTTGAATTTTGTTTCACAACCCTATTGTATCAGTTTCAAAATCATCTAAACAGCAATCCTAATGCTATTACTCAAACTATGGTTCCTAAATTCCCAAGCTATTCATCCAAGGCCATCATTCAACTCTAAATTAGAAATAGTGAGGGTTTCCAACTTAATAATAAAGGGCAAACCTTAGCATGCTCCAAATATCTTATAGCTTCTTCTTGTGCAGAAGAATTCATAAACAGCTGAATACAGCAAAGTCCAGCGGCAACATGGTCCTTCTTAGTAACCTGAAAAATTAATTAAATTGGATTACTGACTAAATTGAAGCAAATTTAAGATAAATACAGCTTCAATAAACCTAGAGTTAAGATATAATTTCACTAAAAATTCAACAACCAAAAGAACCATTTTCTTCGGAAAATACTAGGAATATCTAGCCCAATCTATGATGGAAAAATAATAGGAATAACTAGCCCAATCTATGACGGAATTCTGATGTTTTTCCAAGCAGAATAGGAAACCAAAACAAGAATCATAACTGGCAACTCATATGTTTGGCCAAAATTGATGCTGCCAAAAGGAAAAAGAACAGATCATAAGGACTCTTAAAACCCAGGTAGAAAAGCTACAATATAGGAAGAACACCACTCAAGAATTTCTGATGAATCAATGTCAAATCAATACGATACACTGTTCACAAAGATAAAAAATACATAGGAAGGTTCCATTCACCTAACATGACACCAATCACACTAGGGGTGATACAACATGATAATTGAAACGTTTTACCATTGAATCTCTAGATAGCTTATAATATCATCGAGCTAAATATAAGTAAATGGAATTGAGGAGTAGTAGACCAAGATCTTCTGAGTGTAATTTCTAGAATATGAGTGAACTGCACAAGAAGGTTTATACTCAAAACGTGCTGCAATTATACCTATTATCACGGATAATCCCCCTCAACCAACCCCACTTCCGCCCCCCTGCCCCACCTTTTCCCCACCCCCAAAAAAAAATCCAAGGACAAAAAAGGAGTAAAAAGGTTGACGACAGGGAAATTTGCAAAAATAACTTCTACAAATATTTAGATCACCATCTGAAATACTAGAAATAAGTCAGCTTAAACTCCAAAACATATCAGCTGACAATTTTTACCTGAAACTTGTATAAAAAATTGAAATGTTTGTGTGTTTCACAATAGAGGCAAATACGGGCAAGTGCTGCAGTTATATACTGGTTTACTGCCACATCCTGTGAATTTTCGGATATTGTCTTTGAAATCACTTCCTCAAGAACAGATATTGCTCCATAACCGATACACAATTCACACAATTCATCAATGGTCCCATAATCAGTCACCAAAGAATCTGGCCTTTGAGGAGAGGAAGAAGTTGATACAGCCCCAATTGCTGATGGTAGGAGAGGTGGAGGAACACCATTTGGAGGAAAAAACAACAGGCAACCCTCGTTGTAGTGACCATGTCTGAACATAAAACTCAGCAAATCATGGCGTGCATACTGCAACAGTTAAAAATAGTATATTAAGAATACACCATGAATAAAACTAAAAAAGTGATTATAAACTACCACATGAAGAGAATGGTGATAACCATTCTGCTTGCAGGTTTCCACAACATAGGGAAAGGGAAAACAAGGAAATATATAGGAAAAGCATTTTCAAAAAATCCTTGATATCAAAGCTGAAATAAACAACAAATCTGTCAACAACATATTGAAAGTATATACCTATCTGCGTAAAATGCATGTGCATATATACATGGAACAAGAACTGCAATTAATTGAACTAATTCACAGTACCATTTCCAATCCAGGTTCTGGACAAAGAAACAAGCATTTACGTCTGAATTCCAAACCTAAAAAGATAAGCTTTATTACTTGAGGGTGAAGCTTACTTCTTGTAAATAATTAACACATTCAACATATCGGGCACTGTCCAGATTACTTCGAGGTCCATCTTCAAAGTCTGAACTACGGGAGGAACTATGATTTGCAAATTCTAGAGACCTCCTGGATCTCTCTGAACGAGGAAAGGTAGAAGGCATGTAAAGAACGTTAAGATATGAATCAGCAGAAAGAGAATCGTCCAAGATTGTTGGCGCACTTTTGGCCAAATGCTCATACCTGCAGTATAAGTAACATTAATCAGATTGTAACGCATCTAGTATGTGAAAAAGTATACTATTTCTGAAACTAGCTTAAATCCACTTCTAACTTTCATTTTATATTGAGAAAATCGTAGTCCATTTAGAACACAAACAAATGATTCAACTGCCCAAACTTTGGCAAGTTAAAGGATCAGCCAAATATCTTGCCACATTATGGCCAAAGGTGATTCAAAAAGAAAGAGAAATGGTAAATGTGATTCAATTCAGAATAAAGGTTCTAGTAATTGCAGGTGATACATGTAAAAAAAGCCCAAGTTTTTATTGTTTGAAAAAACAATAGAACGACATAATAATTTTATCCTCACTCCAATATTGCTCCTTGTTTTTTAATGGGAAAAGCACGACAGAATAGCTAACTTGACATTTCACCATTAAATGCCTCTTTATCAACTGAAAAAGCCTGACTCTGAAAAAATTCACATGTAATCCACCCATTCCAGTTTGATTTAAAACTGTCAGTTGAGTGCAGATTATCGAGTTTATACAGCAAACATTTTACAGCCTTTTCACCCAAACGGACCAATACATCAACTTTTACAGATTATTATAATCTAGAGTGCCTGTAGACGGATCGTTGCTAGCTGATGGTGGCAGAAGTTCTAGAGGCAAAAACCAGCATGGAACACTGGGCAAAGTTCTTCAATTATTAGTTCAATGGCAGCACAAAGAACTCTAAAGCAATATCAAGTACAGTTATTGAGCCATATAAGCCGCTGATATCTTACATGGAACGAACAGCTGAAACATCAACTGGTGGACCTCCCTCAATTGTATAAACTATCTCTGAAACAAAAGGTGCAAGATCTCCCTTATACAATTGCAAAGCTTGCCTGAAAAGTATGGAATAAGAAATAACAAATGAGACCATCTGTATCACCACTTCAGAGGAATGAGGGGTAGAGAGACCATAAATCTTGTTAACTTAAAGAACAACTTGTCTGAAACTTTGTAAGCAAACATAAAGTTGACATACTTAAACTTCACCCGAGCTTGTGCATAGCGCTCCATCCGAAGCAAAGCATGTCCCCATGCATTCCACACAGGAACAACATCAATCTGAAGGAAGTCCAACTATTCATAAGCTCAAAACCATTACAGACCACGGGCATGAACTAGAACAATGCACAGGTGTATTTTTACCTTACACTTTTTGCAAGTATATACAGCCATGCTGTATCGTTCATCTACAATCAACCTGTCACGGAGATGTGCAGATGACTCCTTATCGGCAATATCATCAAGAGAAGCAGCGATTCCCGACCCCAAGAGGCTTTGAAGCAGCTCAGCACGTCCTAGCCAGATGTCTGCCTGTGTGAGAAGTTCAGATAACTCATCTGTGGATTGACTACCCACACTGGAGCTGCCAGCATCAGAGGATGCATCATCAGCATCCCTACTTCTTTCAGGATTACTTGACAAATCACTAACCCCTGTAAGCTTTCTCAGGATGGACCTACAATATACTAGTCCCTGACATGCAACAGAGAAACTGTCACTCAGCATTACAAACTAAATGGCAACGCAAAGGAAATTAGATAATGATGTCATAAGCCATCTGTACACAAGGCAGTAAAAAGTGCATGCCATTGCCTATTTTGAACTTAAGATTTGTAATGACTAGCATGATTCACAAAGATAGTAAAATCCATTACTTCAAGTTACTTGGACTCCAGGGGATGGGCAAAGGAATACCTGTACAATTGTCTCTGTGGCATGGTATGCACGACCAATTGTTTCCATGGATGCATTCTCAGGCAACTGTTGGGAGCTCAACACATTCTTCATCTGATTAATACACAAGTCCAGGGCACTTCTAGCAGACACTAACTCATCAGAGCACAGAGAAAGCAGTGCCTATAAACAGCACACAAAATGCTCATAAGATTTACAGCAGTATTCATAAAACAAAAAATCATTTAGGCACAGATCATCAACGTAATAGAAGCTACACCAAATTCACAAAGGATTCTACCACAACTTCATCAACTCCAAAGCAAAGAAAAGCCACGTACTACAACATCTTTGTCTTTTGATCCTTCACAGGGAAAAATATATATCCCAAATATCACAATTTTCAATAGACATGCAAGTGAAAACTTCTTATAATTCCTTTACAGGGTACTTAAGCATATTTAAGATTTATAAAATAATTTGTAATATACACTAGACCTATAACTTGAGTAAAAACATGCATGATAACCCTCAACTACTCATACACAACTACATGTACAGAGAGTGAAAACACCATCTTTGTTTGCCAGTTTGTATTGCACCAATAACATTATAGGAATATACTTAAAAAAGCATCCAAGCACTCTGAATATGGTGCCTGAGTATGGGGAATTCCCCATCTTTATAGTAATTTCATCCCACGTTGAGCCCCAAAGATGAACTCTCAGATTGGATCAGTGAGATGGCCCAATTTCAGTTCCAGAAAAACAATCTCCCCCTCAAACAATGTGCTATATGCACCTAATCACTACCACTAATTTTGGCCTATGCTCAGCAAGTCTAGATTTATAGTAATATGTTATCCATATAAAGCAAGCACCATCACTTAATTGATAAGCAATTACACTACACATTGCTTAGTTTCCAACACAAGAACTGAACATGTTCCATCTGTTTCAATAGCATACCTTGAAGAGTGTAATGTCGGGTGCACTTTCGTATCTGTGAGATGCACGAACAGCTTCATCCTTAAGTGCATCACCTGTCAGCATCCACTCATCAGCAATTGAAACAGAAGGAAGGCGTTCTTGCCCATCAGCGGGATATGATGAAGCACGATCCTCTTCAATTCCAGTCATAGCCTCCCATGCAACTCTTTCAGATGAAGTCAAACCAGAACTCTTTCTTTTCCGATAAGTGTCTTTTGGAGCAGCCTTGTCTCCAGTATTTCGTGGAGCCCAAGAAAAAGCTCTGCGAGCCTCTTTTTGCAAGTTACTCAGACTGCTGGAAAAAGATGACCTAGCAGGAACACCAGATTTTGTTTTCTGCCTTGCTCTTGCAGCAGAAACGGATACCCGATGTTCTCTGGGGGCAGAACTAATACTGACAGTAATAGCTTTTACAGCATATGCAATTACTACATTATTGTCCCTCAATGAAGGAAATTCTTTAAGGATCTGTTGACAAATATAATCCAATCATAATGTTGGCAATATAAGCGACAGAGGAAAAGAATTTTCTATTTATTTGGAAAGACATAAACATGCTATTCAAAACTGTGTGATTTAAAAATTTCTTAAATATGCATGTTTGTCGAGGCACCTAATAAGTTCTCCAGCAGATTACCATTGGCCCCCTTTTTGTTATATTAAGAAAGTTCACCGGAGGACCAGTAAACTAATGCCTAACTTAACCACGTGAGCAGCCTACACTATGATCAGTGAAGCATCCACATTTCCTTTCTTCCCTCCTATTGTTGTGGTCCGCTTAAGGGTTTTCATCCACTTAAGTGACTTAAGCCCCTGTTATCCGCTCCTCTCCCCCTCTGTACACCACCCCTTTCCCTTTCTCTTTCTTATTTATGCGCACTTCTCTTTGCTAGCCTTGCGTTCAATGACTTTTGTCAATGTATTTGCTCAGACAGGAAAACTAAATAAGAATTGTAGTACCAGAGCAGCAGATTGCAGTTGTTTCCTCATCAGAAGAACCTCCAGGATCAAATGAGGATGTTCATGCAAAGAAGAACACCTTTGCTGCCATGGCAAAGGCAAGGCAGCCAGAACACGAAGACCCAAGGCCCACAGATTAAGTCGTGAAACTTCAACGTCTGATAGATTTCCTTCTCTTCGTTTCAGAAAGAAGTGAACCTTTTAAAAGGTACAAAAGAAATCATATTTAAGAAACATGAAATTTCATTGCCAAAATAAGAAAATGAATGTTAATCAAATCATATCTCCAAGAAAGAAGACAAGTAATTACAAGAAGTTGCTTTGACCGTAAATTGGGTAACAACTGCATGGCACCCATGGCAACTGGAAGAGCATCATTGGAGTCACGTAACGAAGAAAGAAACCGTGAGGCTTCTGCTGGACCTCCACCATTGAGAGGGTCTGCAGTGAGAAGTTTCACAAGTTGCCGGCCTTGAAGTTCTCTCCGCAGATCTATAGATAATCCTGCACTTTCAGCCACTTCCAAAGCAGCAGAAACAGCTCCTTTCCCAGCTAATCTAAGTGCTAACCCCTCAGGATCTTCTTTACATTCTGCTTCAACCTGCCATTAAAGAGTATCTCTGTGAAATAATCCCAAGCAGGACTTAGATCATTTTTTCTAGTCCACGGTTTTCATCTTAATCCAGATAGAGGAGAGAATGACAACCTCTTGCCAGCTACTATAATGGTCATCTGCACGAAGTATGTGGCTGTACCTCTGCAAAGCCTGTTTCCTTTGCAACACCTAAGCAACCCAAACAACCATACCTAGTGAGGAAAAGTAATCGGCTAAAGGAATTACACCATGCTTCAAGCAAAGAACCAATACTGCATTTTGAAAAAAAAAATTACGATTAAGTAAATTAAGATTAAAAGAAAAAAGCCAGTACCTCATTCCTAAGCGGATCACTTTGCAGCAAGTGGCAACTGCACATTGTTAAAACATCCAAAGCAGCATCGAGTTCCCATCCATGCATATACCTGGAGTAAAAAGTGTCTAAAAGATTATGGCATACAGGTATAAGGGTACAAAATATTCTTCATAAGTTCATCATTTAAACTTGTACAGCCCAATGGAGAAGCAGAGCAGAAGATATAATAAAATTGAGATACTTGAAAACCGTTTTGCCAACTTCAGAGCATGACAGTCATAGATGATCAGAAACAGAAAGGCAAAAAACTCAGCAGCGGGATAAAAGGTGTGCATGTATATATATGATGTGCGTGTGGCTATGTGAGTCATAAACTAGGGGCAATAGTTTTAAGTTTCATAAGGGGATCAGATCACATTTCCAGCCATGTTGTGCAATATTAAGTTGCAGACTTTCTGCTACCTATCCAAAAAGCTTAAAACTGTCAGGAGTGAATCAAACGGGTATGATATGCAGTGAACTAGGAAGAACCCCCCTTTCCCTCCTCCCTAGGAACTTCCCCGATTCACATGTTGGCGTAAAACACAATGGAAATAGAAACAAATACCGGAACTGAACCTGGAACCGGTCGGATTGCCCAACCCAAGGTTCCACAATCTCTAAGTCAAACCAAGTTCTGATAGTTTGTGTTAGAAAAATCAACCGTAAAAGAAATACCTATATCACCAGAAAATACAGCGAAACTACTTTAGAATCTTGGACATCAAACTGTGTATACCAGCAAGGAGAAGAAAAGAACAGCTTCAAATTTTTGAAACAGAATCAAAAAGAGAAGCTGATTATAAACAAATATGTATCTGTATCACTCATGTCAGCAAGCATTCATCACAATAATGAAAACACTAATACATACTTCAGGGCAAGCCTAGCAGCCAGTTGTTTATCCTTCAAGCGTAGGCAGTACTGCCAACTACTGCTCCACATGTTACTGTGACCAGACCCTTGAGGTTGTCCAGAGCTTAAACGCCCCTTTTCCCCGCATTCAATGAGCAGCTGAAGTAAGCGGTCTGATGCTCCATGACTTAGAAAGCGATCCGAAATTGGAAGAGCATCCATTAGTTTTCCTTCATCAACCAACCTATTAAAGAGAATAAAGAGCACCAAAACTATTATTCTAAGCATTGGAGAGAGATAGGGAGAGGAAAAAAGAAAGAGAGTACTATAAACCACTAAAACCTAAAACCAACATCCTCCACCAACCCCAAAAGAGAATAAAAGGGAAAAGAATGGTGAGGAATCTTAGTCGGTCATACCAGTGGCTATATTCATTTTGTCATGTCTGGCACATATTTCACCTGAATTAAAAAAGGGCATCCACATATTTTCTAACCATTATGCAACGACCAACCTGGAAACCTCTAAAGAAAAGATTCCCAGAGGATTAAAATGCAACACCTAATAACACATGAAGGATGTGTCCTCTAATATCTACGGTTTGATGCATCTTCTGTAGTTCCTTTCTAAGCTTCCATCATCACAGCCATTTCACAAGTCCTATCGTTATGTTATCTATCATATATGGTTTTCCAATTTACCACATACAGAAACTCAAGAAGAAATTAACCGAGAATACCAGGGTGCAGCACACTTCAAAAACGTCCAGAACAATGGAACAGAAATGGCCAAGGAAAACGGAAAGACATAAGTGAACCACCAATATATAGGGATGCCGAAACTAGAAATAATAAGCAACAATACCGTTCAACAGCTTTCACATAGGGCTCTTCATTCTCCCAATCAAAAGAAAGGAAAACCGTAGAATCAAGTTCAGTAACTTCAGATTTTGCGGAATCCTGCCAAGAATCAGAAGCTGCAACCTGCTCACCAATTCGTTCTGGCAACACTGTTGAAATATTACTGCTAGAAACAACATCATCAACTTCTGCATCCCAGTCATTGTCATGCTCACGGAATCTCTTAACAGACCTTGCTTCAGGTTTAAGCTTGGCATCATCCGCTGTTTGCTTGGTTGCTACAGCAAATTCTGAGACTTGATGAAGTTTAGTTTGCATTTGTATCCACCGATTTAAAGTTGGGAACCTGGACATCAAAACACTAAATTAAACTACACAGCCATGAGGTACATCAGGCAAAGTCGTAAATTACACCACAAGCATTTATCTTACCTCTCAGATTGATCAATTGCAAACTCATAAAACAACCTGTCAGCATCAGGGGCCCGGATTAATCCATCATTGAAAGAAGATTCACAAGCAGAATACAATATACTATTCCCAAAAACACAGGCTAGGACAGCCCTCACTGGAGACATTTTAACCAAATGTTTTACTATATCCAATTGGAGAGGGTATAGTGGAACTCCAGGTGTTGCAGAGGAACGGGTGAAACAATTTGGTTTAGCTTCTTTTGAAGTGGGGGAGAGTGCTTTATTTTCAGAGCCACTCCTGTGGCAGGTAGGAGTGACAGGAATGCACGCCCATCCATGACCAAAACGTGGAGGATAAACTGGAGGTACACATGCAGAAATCACTTGATGCACGAAATCAGCACCCATAATTTCAGCCACCTTTACAGCTGCATCAGTGCTGCCTCGATCAAAGACCAGACGAGTCAAAAGCTGCAAGATACAATAACAAGAAATAAACATATTTATAATTTGGTCGATATTAAGGTATGCTTAATTCTTATAGCATTAGCTTATAATTGAGACTTGCTGAAAACTTATATTGTACTCCACGATATTCCTCCTATCCTCGCTGAAGCTCAAATCACAATGATCATTAGAAATTACAGTTGTCCATGAGGCATGCAGGAATATGATTTAATGGTACTAAAGTAAGAGGGAAAAAAATTATGACAGCTTCTTACCCAAAAAATATTAATATGTTACAGTTGAGTTTGAATCTAAGTAACCGAAACTACTATCTCACTCATACATTACTAATCATTCTACTCATTTGTAGAAATATAATACATAATCACTTTACAAGCAATTTGCAATTAATAGCTAAAACCTTATTTATAAGAAGTATAGAGCACGACCTATCAATTGATAGATAGAAATAGTGTGTGTGTGTTACAGTTGAGTTTGAATATAAGTAACTGAAATTTCAGTTTCACTCATATATTACTAATCATTCTACTTGTTTGTAGAAAAAAAAGATACACACACACACACACACACAAAATAACTTCACATGTGATTTACAATTGATAATCAAAATCTATTCATCAGAAGTATAGAACTCAACCCATCAATTGGTTGCTGGAAATAGTGTGTCAATGTGGGTAGGTGTGTTTACATGATTAACTTTTTGGCCAAAAACATATTGGGACATATTCTTCACCTCCAAAGCGATAATATATGATGTACAAGCCAATCCATGCTGGCTGTATTATTTTTCATCTATAACACTACTCCCATATTTTATGAATAAAGTACAAATTTTCCACATGGTGCTACTTAGATCACTCTAACGCTACTAGAAGCATTTCCATTCTTCAGAAGATTACCCTACAATGCCATAGAAAGCTATGCACAAAAAAGTAATGATAATCTTCAATACAGAAACAAAAGATCTTACATCCTTAGGCCATTCGAACACAAGTGAAAAGAAGTTGAAATCATGAGTTGTATCAGTCCCATCAACTATGTCACCAATTGCAGCAATGTGGAGGATAAATTGAGATAGATACGTTGTAGCTTTGGTACTTAATGGACCAAACAATCTCTTCCCCGAATCTTTTATATCATAACCAACAGGCTGTGGACCACTTTCCCCCACCATTGAGGCTAAGGGTTTCTGTTTGACAACTCTTAATCCAAGCCCAAGAACCCCTTCCTTGTCAAAACTGGAAAGAACCTTTCTATCAGAATATGAGCCCTCTCCTTTAAGAAAATTGGGCTCTGTTTCTTCGTCAGCAACAGCTCTTGAAAGATTATGAAGCTTACCTGTGATTTACAGAATAAAGAACCCTTAAGCCCTCAAGTTTAGCACCTCAGAAAATCGAAATCCATGGAAGATACTCAGCCCAAAGGAAAGTAAAACGGAATAAATACCACTCAGAAACTGCCGTTTGCCCCTGTGAGCATCTTCAATCATCTGATGTAGCATACCAAGAGCACGTTCCCTTTGCCCCTGTCGGTGGGACTCTTTAGATGAAGAAATGATTATTTCCCCAGACAAAAAGGCCTGAAGGGGAGGAGGGTTTTCCTGAAGCAGACAATGGAGCAGGAACATTGATCAAAAAAATATCTTTTGCTGACTGCTTTCTTAGAGTCTTATAAGAAAATTTAAGAACACCTACTAAATACAGAAAAAAAAAATGCTCTATACAGATTCTTCTTCCCCCAGTCAACTAACAACTGGAAGTTTTGAACAAGTATCTGACACCAAGAACTCCAACTAAAAACTAAAAGCCTTATGTCCATAATATGGTACCTGTTCCAGGAACTCCAGCAAACGCTTGAGGACACGCCGTGAAACAGAAATCACTCCAACTTCAAGGATTTGATCCCCGTAAGTGGATCCCATCTTTGGAGAACCTCCCGGATATATCTCAGATAGCATAACTTGTGCCTGTAGATATCAAAGTTAATGTGCAATGCAAAGTCAAACCAGCCCAAATCACCTAACTGATAGGAAACTATGGCTAAACACTTCAAAAGACAAAGCAAAAGGAAAGCAATCTGAAAAATAATTGAGACACTGAAACCAAAAAAAAAAACCTTGAGTACAGCAGATGCAGGGTTATAATATTCTCCCCAAGCAAATAAAGACATCACTGATCACTGATAACAAAAAGAATAAATCATCTCCTTTTGAAAACTACAACTGTTCTAGCACATAAAACTTCCTACTTCAGAAATGAAAGCATGCATCTTGAAAATATTTATGGTATAAGTTTTGCGTAGGTAACTAAAAACATGGGTGGTGAAAGGAACTTGGAATTCATTCACTACAAAAGACTAAGCACCTTAAAAGGGACAAAATATAAAAAATAAAAAAGAGCCTACCGATCCCCATCACAGCATTGATTACTCACAAACGTTTAATGAACTAGCATGAAACTGGTCTAATTGTCATTCTGTCAAAAGGACCACGAAAATTCCTCAATATTTACTTAAAGAATAGGTGCTTATTCGCCAGAGACGCCAGGGGGGAGGGAATTCCATTCCTAAATACAGCACACCAGGTACAAACTAAAATAGACAACTAAGCAATACCTGATCCAAAAGCTGTTGGGACACCTTTGCTGACCTTGCAGAAGTAGCAGCAATGTCAATACAGAGGAGAATCTGCCAAGAAATATGCATATATGAGCCTATGATCACATAAAAAGAAACAGAGGCATTCAATTTCTACACAATTGAGAACAAAGAGATAAAGGATTAATGTCGTGATGACTTACTGCAGCCAATGGACCTAATTGGGAGCGTAAAGAAGCATAATCTAGATCTTGAACTGCAGAAGTTCCATCAGCAGCCCGAGAGATTACATCTTCTACCTGGAAAAGATAAATAAAACATCAAGTCAGCAGGGGACAAAAAAAAAAGTCTGGAAAAAATCATAAGCTTACGTACGAAGGAAAATCAAAGGAAAATGCAACCGAGACTAGATTCATTCAGAAGTGAACAAGAGTAGCTATAGCATGGTTAGCTAGGAAATATCTACTTCTAAGATAAAACAATCACCTGAACACACATGAATGCTTTTTTGTCCAAGTTCACTTCTGCTATTTCAAGAATTCATGAAGAAGTGTCAATGGTACATTAGTTAGTAGCGCCTTAACTCTATTTAATAATTTCCATTTTTTTAAGTTTCTTCAGTTGGTTTCTTTTTCTTTTTTCTTTTCTTTTTTTTTGAAAATTTTAGTAGTTACTGATTAAGGTCCGAATATTGTAAATCAGAGGCCACATCTTATGAGCAGCAGGGTCTACTTTAGCCAGTAAGCCTCTATGTGCGCTCTATGGTTTGATTAATTAGGAGCTTTATTTGACTCCTTGTCCTATTTATTTTAACTTTGTTTCAATCCATTTTTATTAAGACTTTAGAAACCCTAAACCTCCTGTTTTCTGTCATTCTTGTCTTCAAATTAAACATTCAAAAGCCCCTTAGAACTGAGTTTTATCTGTCCGGTCATCCAGACCCAACTCTTTTCACATGCAGCCTCTTTTCTGGCCTTCAAATCTTCACCTACGCAAACCTAAGTCAAACTACAAATACTAACAACCATTCATAAGCCCTAAAGACATAATTTTAAAGTCTAAAGCCCACCAGATACACACACACACACAGCGTTCCCTTCTCTCCGAATGTAAAGCACTGCCATATGCACAATAGTGCGAATTTTATAAGAAATTAAATAAAGTAGAAGACTACAACAGCATAATGGTGCTTTTACTTCCTGACCACATAAAATAAATAAAACAAAAAATGAACTGCATGAAGAAGAATAGTGTTTTCTTCCATCAAATACAACAATCTTCCGGACACAACCAAGTTAAACTGAAGGCAGCAACCAAGGCTCCGCGGAAGATAACCTGAGTTTTAATGATGACAGAACCAAAGAAAGCTCAGGTTTACAGCTTTAGTCCCAAGTCCTCAGATAACAGAAAAGAAAATGAAACCCCTTGTTAATATGATCATCCTCCAAAACTTTTACTTCTATGGCCACATCCTCCTCCACATGCTCATCATAGTGCCACTGCCTTGATGAAACATTAATAACAACAAAATTCCCACCTCTTAACAACCACCACATCACCAAATAGTTCGAATTTGCAGAACTTCCGTCAACCTCATATAACTGAAAGAAATAACAACAGACTCCCTTAATTGAACTAAAATCTCACCCTCATTTTGCCTGAAATAACACAAAAGTGACCCATGAGTGCACAAAAGCTCGTTCACATACTCATGAATACTACATTTTCCATCCTCCAGTCACATACTCTCTTGCCCAACAAATTAAATTGTTTTATTCCACCAAGATAAGTTTTGAAAGGACCATTGCTAAGAAAATTCTCCTCACCATCCCTCTTCAAGTACCTTCTTCAAAATAAGCAAAAAATTTCACCTCAAATTTACGTTGAGAAAAATCAACATATCAAGAAACATCTGTTGAGCCAGGTAACCAACCAGCACAGATGATACTGATCAGTATCATAAACCAGAGGGGGACTACTGCTCTGTCAAGGAAACTATGATAAAAAGTTCTAGATGAAATAGAAAATCTCTAATGCTGTTCATCACTTAACCTCTAGGAAATGCTAAGCATCCACATCCCCCAACAATGGGCCATGAGCAAAAAATTGCCAAACACCCTTCGATCACAAACTTAAGCAAGATTGGACTAGAGTAAAATAAGACAAGAAGAGTTAATGCTTGTCAATTAATTTCACTACAGAGCACTAGTGATTATCTGCTCTGAAATGTACTGGTTTGTCAGGATCGCATTGGTCATTAACATGCTAACGTGCTGCTCTATGCAAAGCCCAACATACTCCTGATTGAGATAGGTCTCCAAGCTCTCCCTTCGCCATCTGGTCTAGCATCTTTAAGAAATATTTTTCATTTATCCTTACTCAGCTAACTCAGATAGTTGTTTCCGAACCAAAACCCCTTATTAGAAGTGAAGGAACCTGTGGCTTTAGAGTTTAACAAGCCATGTAGGTGCAGCATCCATTATACGCTCTGAGTTCCAACCAGAGGGAGGCACCACCAACCCGTCATTTCAAACTGCAAATCTGATCAACAAGTGTCCTACCCAATGACAGGCTCTTCAAATATAATATGATTTGTTTTTCTTACTCAACCAATTATTTAGTTTATCTTACTAAACTTAAGCCCAAAATATAGAACCACACTACTAACCTTCACGATAGCAACTCTACCCCAGCTTTTGACGTACTATTAGAGTCCTAATGATCAATTCTTGTCAGTATGTTACTTACAACCTACTCTACACTCACCTACATAACAGTCTGATTGTCTGACTCAACTAAAGTTCAGCCTAAAATTCCTCATCTCTCTACAGTCTTCTACAAAAATCCCAAACTCAGTCCCTGTATATTGTTTCTCCACTGTGCTAACCACTCTGTTTTAAACTCCCCAGTATCAAGGAGAACAACGCTTGGGCACCTCAATTCTTTGAACCACTAACAACCACAAGATGTAAAGTTACAAAATAATCCGATGATCTCCCACAAGACAAAAAATACTCACACTCGAGAAATAATGCCACAAAATGAGTTGAACCATCCTTCCTCACTTAAACATGCTAACAGGTGTAGTGGGAAATATTTCGAGAATCCAAGTTAAAAGGTTTTGACATCCACTACAATCATAGAGCAGATGCTTTGCAAACAAGACAATAGTAACTTCCGTATTATTTTGCTGTACCAGGCCTAATTGAGTCTACACCTTCCAGATTTTCAAACTGCAGAACACTGATCAACTCCTTTGTCTAACCAAAACGAACAAACAACCCATCCCGCTCAAGCCCAACTCCTGTTACAGATTCAAGATGTCCCTTCCTTTGCCAACTACAGCGGAAGTCTAGTCCGCAGCCAACAATTTGACTAGTTATGGCAACAAATCTAGATTTTCAAACAAGACTTTTCTTACAGACAATGAAGACTAGCGTAACTTTCGCTTGCCACTTCTGGTTCTTTACGGATCCAATAACAGTCCATGAGGCACTATCGCCTAAAAAAACCTTCACAGTACTGATAATGTAATGGGAAAAAGCACACACATTGATGTGAAACATAGTTCAGTCACACCATTTGCTAAAAGGTAGAGGAAAATAAGAAAAGGTCCAAGGGGTGACTAGTACATCAACAAAAACTTCAACAACAGAAGCACTAGTAGAACCATGGAATTGCTGATGTTCTCACGTGTAACCACAAACTACAACCAAGTTACTGGTGAGGAAATATGTTCACCAATCACTAAGTAATGTTCTGTTAGTGGAGCACATTAGATAGGCTAAATTCAACTAATGCCAATTCACAAATTACCAATTAAAAAGTAAATGCTATTAAATCTATAGTTCGATTTAAGTAGAGTCTGAGAGAAAAGAATACTTGTAGATATGACAATAATACTTGGCAAATGCATAAAAGTCAGAATAAAGAATTTGACCAAAGCGAATCATACAGATGCTCTTCTGAAGGCACCATCAACCCATTCAACTAATTCCAGGGTAGCTTTATCCTCAGCAGATAACGAGAATCGATGGACTGCCTCTTCTCCAATGTCATACTTCGCTCTTTGCATGCAACTGCATAGTATAAGAACAAAATTATATTTACCTTAGCCTGATAAGGTATAGGCATCATAAATGGAGCAAATAAATCAGGGCCAGGGTATCTAGCTGCTTTCAACAATTTTCTCCACAACTAAAAATGCATGATGCCTCACTTGGGGTCCTCAACCAATGTCCAGTTACAATGATGGCAACAAGACACAGGAATCAAGTGCAACCATATAAAAACTGCTTTGCCCTAGTCTGACCCATCCATTTATTTCGATCAAATATGCCCCTAACCCAAGAAAGTATATTCTAGTCCAACCAGAAAGATGGATTAGAGACAGACACTCCACTAGTAGGTATGAAGGATAACTAGTGTATTTAAACAGAACTTATGCAGAGTAAAAGTGGTGTCAACAAACAAAAAAGCCAACATCTGGATGCTCCTAAACCAAAGTCAAGAATATGATTACCATTATATATATCACAATGACCAGCTTTGTGCCATTTGGTTGTGAATAAACCAAACATCAAATTCAGAAAAAACTGAACACACCACAACTCAAAAGTTTTGTTCATTGAGGATTTCTGAATATTTGCAAATGACAATCATAGATGAGTTCAGAGATCTCCTTTCTGTCAAACTTGAGAAGAAATATTATAACTTTTTCTAGCTATATTTTATTACCCTGTTTATGAGCAATCAAAAAGTGAAAATCTGAACCAGAAATTTCAGAGGATTAGAGACATAGGCACTTCAAAGGGGCAAAATTTTGAAGGAATTGGCGTACGATTAATTACAACTTAGGACATAGTACAACAAGATGAACTTCATAAACCACACTTCAACATACAGGAATTAATAGTAACTTGATGTTTAGCAAGGATATCATGAACAAGAACCACTAACACCTCTCATGGATTCCAGAAAAGAGTTCATTTAACTCACAGGTTGAGCAACTTGGATGGGGCAGCACGCAATACAGTCAATGCTTCCTTCCATCTCCACTGACGTTCAGATAACGGCAAAAGATGCTGCAAAATTGACAGCCGCCATTGCCACTCTTCAATGAAACGTTGAGCAATTGAGACTCTCCACTCTAAGGCCTGTTTTCCACCAACTCTGATGCCCTCGCTCAATGTTTGCTCTATTTCATTCACAGTTGAAGGAAGATTTTGATGTAATATGTCAAGTAAAATCTCTATGAAAGATATAACCACTTTGTTTCCTTCATTAGATGCACTGAGATCTTTATTTTCCCAAGCACCAGTGTAACCCGATATAGAGTCTCTCCCTGGAGAGACACAATGTGTCAAATTCAGGGAGAGATCATTCATATGTAACAGAGAAATTATAACATTCACCATCAATATCTGCATCATTGAATTTGATTGATGTTAATTTATGCAGAATAAATAACAGAAGTAACAAACAAATACAATACAAAAAACAGAAAAAGTAACTACATATACATAATGCCACAAGTGGGATATTAAAGGCATTTATACTTTAAGAAATCTCTTTTCTGGACAGGTAACAAAAGTTTTATTATCACAGCTGGTATACGCTACCCTCTCAAGAGGCTCTGACACAATGAAGTTATTATTCGATATGATGATTCAAAAATTGTCACAATCAGGTTTGTCCCAAAAAAAACTGAATCCTACACAGATTCAACGAAGCACTACTCTCTCAGGAAGTAATACCAAGTGGGTACTAATTCAAGGATTGGAAATTGGATAGGCAGGAAAGATTGCATGAAGTAAATCACACAGAAAGGAAACATTGATCAAACAATTCATTAAGAGAAACAGCTGACCTTGCGGGCAATATTATTAATAGCTTCCAAATGCTTCTGCAGGTCCTTCAAATAGCACAAAGCCAATTGGTGCCGACTTTCACTTTCATCAGCCACACATCTTCCCATTGTTTCTAGTGCAAGAATAGCCGATTCCAGAGCATAACGCATGTGCATAAGTTCAACCTCTTGCTTTCTACCACCCATTACCCACAAAAAAATAAAGGAAAAATAAAAAAATAAATCATCATATTGAAGGTTAAAACGTTAAAAAAAATTGAAAGGGGAAATCTATGATACAAAGACTTGCATCAGGAGTAAATCTGGGCATTCATGTCAAATTGACATATTCAAAGTTAAAAATGCACTAGGGAAAATATCTAATATCTCCAGTTTTTCTTCTGAAGTTCTAATTGGTGTTCCCTCAATCCCATACTGAGGGTCAAAAAGTTCCAAATCTGATGCCCCATTCTCCAATCTTGAGTTAAGTTTCAATTACAAAAAGCTTGAGGCATCAAGGAAATATGCATAATGTTTGGAAAAACACAGCAACATTTAGTTGTCAAATGATTAAAAAATTTCTTCTTGATGTTCGTTTCTAAAAGAAGAAACTAATCAAATACCAAAAGGACAAAGTATGGACCAGAAAAATCCATTGTAAATGGGATTCATAAAAGTCATATTAATATTTTTACCAACAATCTGTCAATAGAAAGACTGTTACATACTAGAAAGACTTGCTGGTCGTTACACATCTAACAATATTGCAAAACCCAAATCATCACCATGTTATATATCACAAACACTGAGACAGCTTTTGAAGCGTCCTTGAAGTATACTTGATTCTTTTATATTCATATGCGTTTAATCAGAAAAAGAAGACACCTTATATATTCGATAAAATAGTAAAGTATCTTGAAGCTTAAGCTCCGAAACTAAAGATCATAACAGTCGGATATCACAAGGAAACAATGTATAAACAGAATAGAAAACACCAAGTCCGTTAAAATAAACTATTCTTTCAGCACTAAGCAAGTCCAGCTTAAGAAGCTCCTCTATGCACAAATAAAATAGTTTAACATGAGAAACAAGTGTTTCCCATCTGATGACTAAAGCTTCAGGCCTCATTTGTCAAATTTTTCTTCATTATGACATAAAAATTAAAATTTTTAATCAAGCATACTGGTGCAACATCAGTAAACAATGTAACTAAGTTGAGAAGGGAATTCGACTATACCTCTTAATTGCATCAGCATTAGAAGCAATTGGCTGCAAGCTGATCAACTCAAGCGCTTCCTGAAATTTTATGCCTGGAACAACATCAAACAGTACCTACAGAAAATATATCTCGAATGAAACCTTAAAGCTCAAAAAATAAAATAATAATAATTCTAGTAGTAGCATCAGTAGTAGATGAAGAAAAAGATTGAGATACATCAAATGCATAACATACATTAAATTTCACTAGCTGTCCATAACATGCATTAAGAACTAAAACCATGAATACTTCAAAAGAAATGACAAGCAAGGAGATAAACATGCTTTTTTTCTTAAAAAAATGATTTAAAACTATAAAAGAATCCTGTAGCTGTCCAATAACTTTCTCTAAAAGCAAAAGATTAAAAATGCCAACTAATGAGCCTTCTTTGTAAGCATCTAACCAAAATATATCTTTACGAACTCATCTCAACTCAAAAGTACTGATTCCAACTTAATAAATTGGCTCCTTGAATCCTTCATCAACTAACTGATATAAGCTGGATCTATTTGTCGCTAGCATTCCATGTTATCTTGTCCTCACATTCCTGTCACCACTAATCTCCTCAATTGGCTTCATACTTTCAAAAATATGCTGTAAAACGAATTAAGTGGGTATAAACAGCTCGTGTCAGGCTATTAATAGTCACATTTCAGTTAGTTCATTGAACCAAACTAAATCAAAAATTCAAAGTTCAATTACCAAAACAATTAAATGCCCAACTAGATCTATTTCTGAATCCTAAAGGACATCCTAATAACTACTAATATCAGAAATTTAAAACAAACAAATATCCATGGTTGAACATGTTATGTCATGTTTTATTGGAAAACTATTACTAGTGAAGCATAAATGAGTGATGTTTTTCAAATACATTTAGATTGACAATACACCAAAGTGATACCTAGCTCTCTTACATAAAACTCCCATCAAGTTAGTTAACCAACTCAACTAAGCTCGTTCAAGATATCAATGACCCAAAATTGATAAGAAAATGAAACTCCACATCCACCTCAAACTACCAATACAAGAAAATAAGAGGAAACCATCTTGACACAACTAACTTCAACCCTGCCAAAGGACATTTAGGAAACTGCAATAGATAAACTATCCATCCCTCATCATAGAACTGATTTTCACCAAATAATGTCTTAATCCAACAGATCCTCAAAGACTCCCAAGTAGTAGAATCATGAGCAACTCATTTTTGAGGCACATAGAAGAAACAGAGCATACAACTTAATCCTGCAACAGATTCCGCAATGCAAAAATTAAGATATATGCTTATTGAACTCCATGTCTGTACTCTTACACTACTGCTGGAGAAAGGTAGGAAAACATGCCTGGCAGCACCATAATGAAATATGGAATTTCTCTCATTGTATTGGTTACATATTGTGCTTAGTACATAAATTAAACCCTCTCTTTTCACAATCATATGAATGTAAGTCATAAAAGTATGCATGTTGAATGAACTTTGAATAATAATTCTAGATAATACTTTCCAAGGAAAGGAACACAATTAATAAAAACAGAGTGGGAAAGGGAGGGACAGAGAGACAATTACTAAATCACTCCTCATACTTTAGATCGTTACCAAATTAATCCCTACATATGTTGCTTTATCTAAAGATTTATCTGCTTTACATCATCAACGAATGGATCCTTCCATTCACGTTCCAATCAATGGAATGAACCATGTGAACTAAAAGACTACATCAAATCCAACCAATGTCTCCACGTAAATAAAAAATCTCAACTTAACATATAAAGAAAGGTAAAAGAAAAAAAAAGAAAAAATAGAAAACAAGAAAAGATAATCCACTTAGGCAGGGAAACACAGTCCCACCCTTCAGTCCGAGTGGACTGAATGAGGGAAGGAAATAACCAGCCTAGCCTCGAGTGGAAGCGCCCCTCAAAACCACCCCCCAACACCCCCCCCCCCTCCTTTCCAAAACCAAAAAAAGAAAAAAAAAAACAAAAACCAAGGTGCAAAGAGGGGACTCATCCCCTCCATGCAGGTTTTGGGGGTGCATGCTGTTTGGTTCTTTTTACATCCATATGTCAAGCTAAAAGATGGTATTCTATACACATGGCAATACTTATCTCAAAAAATTTAAATCATAACAATCTATTAGATAAAATCAAATAACATTCTTTCTTCTTTTTGAACTCCTCCTCCACCTTTCCAAATAATGTAGATCCATCTTTTCAATGAATCTGTAACTTTCCTCTTAGGATTGTCAGTTTGGACCACAGAATTCCCTTATCAATTGTGACTAGACAATTGATTAATGAACTCAATATCTCCACTGGCACTCACCAAATAGTGTGTTTTTGGTAAGAGTGACAAGCCCATTCTAAAGCCTCTAACTTCTTTAATATGCCAAACACATACCAATCAACAAATTAGGAACTAATTTGAGAGTATGGAGCAGAGTCCTTTGTGTACAGATATTCCTGACAAACCAAAAAGGCGGAAGAGAAACAAACAAATGGACAGATTCACATGCCCATAACCATGGGAAGAACAGTCAGCACAAAAAAGATACATCTACAAGTCATTCTCACAAAATACTTGCACCAAATGTGCAGTTTAGTTGCTCAACCAGACACGGTAAAGATGCAGTCCACATAGGCAGATACAGTACCTAGCCTTTCCCAAGTCCAAAGTACATACTTTCTTACCCGAAGAGGGCTTTGTACAGAGAGTCTTTCCAACACGAAGTTTTCCACAAAAGGGTCTGACAGAGCACCTTCAAATCCTAATGCTTTTTGTTCTCCTCCAGACAACAATGATAACTTTGAATTCCATGATTGACCAGAGTTGACACAGGCAACAAAAGAGGCAACATCGAGCTGATAACATAGGTAATTGCAAAGATGCTCCACACAAGATATCTGTCAATAACAAACAACATCTACTGACTTCTAATACAAGTGATAATACTAACAAAGGAATCATACAATAATAGTTTATTACCTCATCTGATTGGTTACCATATAGTGAAGATTCTTCCAGCCGAAGAACCTGAGACTTACTTGTCCACAGTAGTTGCATTAAATTTCTCCGTGCAGTTGTTTTGCCTGACAACAAATCCCAACCCATGGAAGCTACCAAGGGCTGAAGCCGGGGCAGTAGCTTAAGAACCTGCCACACCTCCCAATGTACGTTTGCAGGATTAAAGCCATCATCAATCCAAATTGAAAAATGGAACTTCAATTAAAGTGAAAACTACTGATATCATACTCACATATTCAATTTAAAGATAAAACTGGACACATACATTGCTAGCCTCTTGAAGCTGCTCCCTCTTCACAGCAGACAACGCACTTTCCATGACACAATCAAGAATATGTAACCCAGAAACACGAGCATAATGGTACATCTCTCTCCTGCAAGAACTGACTGCCATATCCAAGGATGATGCCTTATCATTTCTATCTGTATCAGATTTCATCTCCACAAGATACCTTTGAAAGCGATCAATAGGAGGTGGAATCTGGTTATCATTAAGAGATCTATGCATCTCAATCTCTTCAGAAAGCAACTCATCTTGAATAATCTGCACCAGATCAAGTCAAATGCATCCTCAAGGATGAAAATTCGACAATAAGTATATAGTAATTAATCAGTACTGTTCAAATTAATCATTTCAAAGCAACTTTCACACTTTATCTCAAAGAATGACCTTAGTGACAACTGCTTTTGGCATCACTAAGAAAAAATATAGCCAATCATAGAAAATTTCCCTCTATTTTAAATCTTTAGATTCTGATGTCAAAACAGCAAGAATATCATACATGTATGACCAAGAAGCCATTCTGGGACTTTAGCTCTAAACCACTCCTACTGAACTCCAAACTAAACTAAGCTTGATACAACGCACATTAGCCATACATCACTAAAGAGAGACATCGGAACTTTCTGAATTCAAAAAGATAAAATCAGCTGGATCATGCCTATTCACCAGGATGTATATGCATCAGATACACTAACCAGATTCATTCATCTAACTCATATGCTGAAAAGAAAAATTTATCAGAGAAAGCTGGCACTAATCAAGCTGTAACTCATCAAGAAGCAAATACCTATCAGACCCCTTTGAAAAAAAGAATATGGGGTCAAAGCTATTACCTGAATCATTTGGACCAGATGTCTACAATTTGATGAAAGAGCTTCTCCATAAATCCAAAGCAATTTTTCTCGCATTGCATGCCATGCATCTCCAAAACCTTCCCTTCTTGATGAAATGCTCTTGACTAGATCTTGCAAAACCAGGCTGCAAGGTACAAGAAAAGAAAGCCAAATGAACATCTAGAAGAGAATAAGATAGCTAAAGAAAGGTACAAGAATATATATAGACACATATCTTCAATACTTGGAACATAAAAGCAGGAAACTAGAACTTGGTCTTCATTAAGAAAAGAAAAGATTGTTGTCAACCAATGTCTCCTTACAACCCAGGGACATAAAATATACAAATTTAATTCTTGATGTGTTCTCAACAGTCAAACAGATGCTGTCACATCAAGACAACCAAAGCATGAAACTTTAGACAATCTGAAATATTTTTACAACAAAAGCAGTATTTTTTTTGTACAGAATCCAAGATCAATCGCTGTTCTATGATTTATAGTTCTGAACAGTAAACCCCAGTTTAAATGGTAATTCAATATCCTTTCTGCGTAGCTAAAGCCTACAACGAAATTGAGTTTTTCCCTCTTTCACTTTTCTTGTAAGGAAACAAACTCAAAAACATATTTCATTATAAGCAATAAATAATAATAAAATAAATAAAAACATGTTAAAAACTTCTCCCCCAACCCAATAATATCATTAAAGCAACGTGTGATTCTCTGTAGGATCTGTAACAAAACCAACAGCTCCTGGGGAGGTCTATGAGCTGAACCAACAATATCCATGTCTAGGAAGACCACAAATGGGATACTGCCATAAAAATGTATTCTCAGTTCTAGAGACAGTTTCTCTATCTCCATTGGTCGATTTGATTTCCAATAAAAAGAATGAAAGACAGAGAAGATTCCATCAATTTCAAAGGGAATTGAAGAAACCACTAAAAGTGATAATGAAACTTGGGCAAGAAGAACCTAAGCTTCAAAAGATTTAAAAATTCCTGCTTGTAACCATTCTGCCAGATGATAAGCAGCAGCTAATAAAAGAAACAAATACTAAACAAAATATGAGATATGACAAAATTTTGACCAGAGACCTGAAATGAAAACAAGAACAAGAGAAATCATAAGAAAATAGGAGGCCCACACAATCTACTTCATTAGAAGTTACAATCCATTACAACTTGGACAATACACTTTGAAGAAAGATGCGGGAGATGCAGCCTCACAGTCTTGAACTTAAAGGTGCAGCTTCATGCTTCTTCTTTTTTCCTCTTTCTTGTTTTCCTTTTCTATTCTTTTTTTTTTTCTTTTTTAGCTTCATGCTATTCAAACAGCAGATAACACTTCGTGTCAAATGAAAGTTTCCACTTCCCTTCTCACTTTCTTACCTCTACAAGCATCCACGAGACAGTGACTATATGTTTTCACAGCACCATATTAATGCTTCCACCTAAATGCCGAAACATTTGACCAAGCACTTTCGGGGCTAAATATACTAGAAGGATTTCAACCAACTGCAGCATTCGCATCCTCTTTGTAGTTCAATAATTGAAATGATGAGGCCTACCTGTCGGAGGTCTAAATTTTGTGTGTCTACAATTAAATTTCTATAAAGAACTATCAGCTACAAGCAACAACGCAAACATGAAAAATATATATATATATATCCTGGAACTCGTTTTCACTTTCAAGCATCAGTGGAGAGATTATTATTCCATTGCAATTATCTACAAGGTGAAGCAGTGTAAAGAATAACCAACATTTTATTGAAAGGTGTGCAAACTCATATACGTCGTTGCCAAGGCTACCAATCAGTTTTCCAGCCCGAAAAGAAATGTAGCACTACTTCAACGAAGTTCAATGAAGTCCAAAAATTGAAACAGACATACCGATACTCAGCCTCTTCCACTCCGTAGTCAATATGAAGGAATCGGATCCGTGGAACTGCTCCATCTATATCACCCTCCTTCACGCATTTCTTCATAGCATTCAGATGAGCTAATTGGACAATCCTTGGTATCAAACCCAGAACGTTCCGTTCCTCTTCCTCCATTAACAGATCCTCCCTTCTCGCATTCTCATCCCTCCGGACCGTAATTGCCAAACCCGAATCATAAACCTCACACCCCCTAACTTGCCGCTGTATGTTCCAACACAAGGCATCAAAAACATCCGCATAATCCAAAATTACTCTCTGCAAACATACTAAGTCCACTTCCTCAATCGACCCAGCAACGGAACTAGCGGGTCTATCGGTCCAATCATTGTCGTCATCATCAACAACCGGCGCTATCCTCCTGATACCCAATTCTAAAACCCTATCCAATACCCGCACGCAATCATCCAAATCACCATTCGCGTCTCTCAAATCCTCACTCTTGTCCACCATTTCCGCCCGCTCGTCCAAACCCTCGCTCTCGATCAAAGCATCCTTTTCTATGCTTTCGAAATCGAAGTTCTTTCGCAGACTCTCCGACACGCGGTCAATCAGATGCTGCACTAGCAGCAAGAACTCGGCGCGTAGTCGGAGTGTTTCCGGGTCGAAATTCCAAGCCGACGAGGCATTATCAAATTGCAGGAGCTCAAGGGTGGCCAAGTAAGTGAGGAGAGGTGGGGATGGGCATGAGGGCGACCACAGAATGTTCTCGAATCGGCCGGAGCGAGCGACGACGGTTTGGAGCACGGCGAGAGCGAGCTCGGGGTTCCGCGCCCGGAGCGCAAGGAGAACGGCTCGGAGGGGTTCGAATTGAGCTAGGTGGAGGTGATTCGCGGCGAGGCGTGAGAGGATTTCGGTCTCCTTGTCCATTGCCAGAGAACCAGAAAAAACTCAGAAAGCGGAAACAATTGCTTCGTTTTGGGCTTCAGTACATGGGATGACAGTAGCTGTATCGTTCTTCGCGATTTTGAGAAATCATTTGGCAACGGAAGCTTCATGAAGAAGCCGGCAGAGGCATGAGAGCAAACAGGCCTGGAGTCCAGGACAAGAAACGAATTGAGTTTGTAGATTTGGCTGCTGACGGAACGTCGTTAATTCGGGAAAACGAGCGTTTGGTTCTCGCGAAAGTCATTTCCAGGGGACGAGGGAAAGCGACAGTCCGTTTAACATATGTTCGTTTTTCTCTCTTTCTCTCTCCTCTTGGCTTAAACGACATCGTCTGTCATGAAATTAGTTTTTGAAAACGTCATCCTGCCAATTTTAAAGACGGTCACACAGAGATAATTATATAAAGCAAATTTTTCATTATATTATTGTAAGAACAAATAACTAAACCCCATTGTTCATATGGTAATCTTCTAAGTCCTAACGAATCATAAAGTTCTGAGCTTTACTTTTAGACATATTTTTTATTTCTTACTTTGTTTTGTTTGCTGATATACAAACGTTTCAATCTTGTTAAATGTTTGTATTGATCATCAAAATGGTTATTATCCACCCAATAACAACAAGCTTCACAATGATAACAGCATAAATGTGACCAAGAGGACCTTAATAAACATGGAAGTTCGCATCACAAGAAAACCATCTGTCACATATTTGGCTTACTGGCAAAGCACCATACAAGTCCCAACAAGAGACCTAGTCTTCCAAGTCTTCTGGTTTTTGAGATTGCAGCATCAATTATTAAATATTGTAAACAAATTGGTAGATCTTAATGTCACAACGTCAAATACTTTTAAACATCCAATCTGCTTAACTAATATGATTTGCAAATTGATAAAACCAGAAGAAAGATGGAAAAAACCAAGGCTTGTTTTTCACCCAGTAATCATAGTTCCAGCGCCTTCATCGGTCAGAATCTCCAAGAGCAGCGAGTGTGGTAGCCTCCCATCAATAATACTCGCAGTCGTCACGCCCTGTGCAAGCGATCGAATGCAACAATTCACCTTCGGAATCATCCCACCCCCGACCTTTCCGTCCTCTATCATCTTCTTCACTCCACTGATACTTACCTGTTTCACCAAACTATTTGGATCCTCGCGGTCCTCCAAAATTCCAGGCACATCGGTCAGGAGAATGAGTTTCTCGGCCCCCAACGCAGCAGCCAACTCCCCGGCAACTGTGTCTGCGTTGATGTTGTAGTGCTGGCCGGACTCGTCCGCCGCCACTGATGTCACCACGGGAATGTGTCCGCTGTTGATGAGTGGCCGTAGGACAGTGGGATCCACGCGCGCGACTTCCCCGACAAACCCTAATTGGTCGGACTTCGGGCTTGGCCGGGCCGTCAGGATCTGACCGTCCATGCCAGATAGCCCGATGGCGGTGGCACCCGCCTTGTTGATCAGGGACACCAAGTGTTTGTTCACCTTTCCTACTAGTACCATGGAGACGATTTCCATGGTTTGGGCGTCGGTGACGCGGAGACCCTCGTGGAAGACCGGCGGGATGTTGACGCGCTTAAGCCATTGGTTGATCTCGGGTCCACCGCCGTGGACGAGGACGGGGCGTAGGCCCACGCAGGCAAGAAGGACGAGGTCCTTGACTACCGATGCTTGGAGCTCCGGGGACTTCATAGCGGCGCCGCCGTACTTGACCACGATGGTCTTCCCACTGAATTTCTGTATGAATGGCAGCGATTCTGAGAGAATGCCCACTCGAAATCGCCCGGGGGTGACTGACTCATCACAGCGAGGCTCTTGGGCTGAGTTTGTAATCGAGATGGGGCGTAATTTGAGATGGGGAGAGTGGACAGTTGGAAAGGCCAAGTTGGGGTTTTTGAAGCTTGGGTTGTTTCTACGGTTTCTCGAAGAGAATGAGAGAGATGAATGGTGGTTTATTAAGTATTTTGCGGTACTCATCTTCGTGAAGAAGCCGAGATTAGAGTGGGTGGCGGAGAAATCTGTGTTTTTCTCTCACTCTTTGGGTCTTCAAACAGAAAAGCCTATAAAAGTATATTCCTCCCGCAGAAGGCTGGGAGGTCGTATCGTCAACCAGGACGGCGCCGGCGTGTGGGTCTGCGTGTTGGTTTAGGAGAAAGGAGAGAGCTTTTAAGACCAAAAGCACAGAAAATGGGCAAACGAAAGTCAACTTACGTTTCGTGGTTCAGGTGTTCAGTGAGTCGTCGATGGGTGAGTCGGGACTGTGTTCGGCCAGGCAGGGGAGGGCGGCGAACACCCGCGGTTGTTTCGGGTGTTGATTTTCTGGGTTACGGGGGAATGGGTATGGATCGGCGAGGCCAGCGGCGGCAGTGTCTAAGGACGGCGGCAGCGTCAGAGAGCGTCGGCAGTGGTGACAGCGTCAGAGGACGGCGGCGGCAGCATCTCAACTGGCAGGGACATCTAACAACCCTTGAAAATATGAGCTGACAGATTAGAATATGGAACAAATAAAAAAAGAGGCATAGTATTGAGTCCACAAACATAAGTACGTAATGTTATATGAACATTTTTCAAGCTTTATTACTTTCATGAGCGATCAAATAATATTCTCATAAATACTATTATTTACAACTATAAGGAATATTTTATAAGATTAGGCACAAAGTCTTGAAAGTAAAAACTTCACCAATAAGTCTAATAATCATATCGTCGTCTCATTAACACATCATCGTAAAAGATAAAAAAAATTTATTAACTCACACAATCCAACATTGTCCCTGACACCCAGATAACTTTCACGTGATATTTCGTGCATTCTAAGTTTTGGTTGAAATTCAATTAGGGTTTAGGTTTATGATGGTGTCTTGAATTTATATCCACCATTTTTTATTTCTACTTACGTAACTATGGTATTTAGCAGGGGCTTTCTTGTCCCTGTTCACCTTTTCAAAATGGATCAATTGAATGCAAGTATCATTACATTATTGGCACCAGCTTTACATTACTTCATCATGCATCTGTTCCACTTCATTTTTTAGACTATGCTTTTGAAATTGCCGTGTGCCTAATTAATTATCTTCTTATACCAAATCTCGATGGCATCTATCCTTAACAAATACTTCTTTACAATGTTTAGAGATATCTCATTTATAAGTTTTTGGTTGTTTTGTCTTTCTTTACTTACCATTATATGCTCCTCACAAACTTGCCTTGCTCTCATCACTGTGTTCTTCGAATACCTATGTAGATATAAAGGTTAGGATCCTCACATTCATAAGATTTATATTGTTTTAAATACTAACTTCGGTAAGTCTTCTTTTCCCCTTTCAACAGTGGGCCACATCCACCACTTCTCCTTTGCCAATCATCAATTTGCCATCCCTACAACAACTTGCTCCCAAGCTCCTTTCCAGACCTTTCTAACTCTTTCCCACCCTCTCCTATTGCACCTCAAAATTCATCACCAAAGGGCCTACTACACCATCTACTACACCTTCCCTGGCCTCTCTGTCTGAGCCTACGTCGAGACCCCCATCACCCTATGACCACTCAACGTCGCACTCTCACTTGCCAATGCAACTATACCTACATTGCATCTACTCAGTCCTATCACGAGCCCTTTACCTACACACAAGCTACCGGGGATCCTTATTGACATGTTATTATGATGAATAATATACTACTTTGGTATAAAACCAAATTTGGGATCTCGTACCGCCACTTGCCCATATCACTCTTATTAGATACAAATCGAAGTCTACTCAAATCCGATGTAATTGAAACTCTATGGCAGCTGCAAGGTCTTGGCCAAAAATTTCTTACTCGTAGTTGTTGTTTGTGTAATTCTTTTTTTTTTTTTTTGGTTTATGATTGCTTTATGATTAAGTAATAAATGCTAAACCACTTTAATTTCACATTTTGCTTGCTGAATAGCTCTTGTATTGACATTAACTAATGAATTGATTAGCAGACCATTTCGTATTATACTTGCATCGAGCCCGTGGGTCTAACACTGCCTTACTTGGTTGTGGTATGGTTTATAACTTCAAGTTATTCAACATCTATTAGTATTTATAGTGAAGCTTGTTAAAACACCAAAAAGTCATTAGAAAAGTTTAGGCCCAATTTATCTCCTCTTTCTTGGGTCATTTAGGAGCCATTAAACCTAACAAATTAATCCATTAGTTTTTCTAATCACTTGCAAGTCGCTATCAAAATTCTTATTGCATCGACAGAATTATCCCCACATCAAATTTGAAGACGGAGTCCTTAAACTCTTAGTTATGATCAGCTAGGAGGATATAAATTAAAAATTACAATTAAGTAATTTTTTCAAGATCTTGCAGTCTAAGAATTGACTTTTTTGACATGTAAAGAAACTTTTTAATGTTGGGACTATCACCATTTACGAAATTGTCTTGAGCTTACTATTCTTCTGTCACATGTCACAATAATATTCAAATTGACATGAATCATGCAACTTTAATTTAGATAACATATAATTTGCGTCTAAGAGTGTTTTTTTAACATCTATAAAGTTGCTCTTTTTTTTTTTTTTTTTTTGCAAACTCTGTAAACAATGTCATCAAATCCTAGATAAGTTTGCTAGTATTTTATTTATTTATTTATTAATTCAATTTCTCCCATTGCTTTAACAAATTTAAGGTGTCTTATTGAAGGGTTGAAATAATAAAATATATAAAAACTATTTTGTCCAACTAATTTTATAACCAATTACAACAACCATAAGGATTAAGTCAAATCATCTATGGTCTTAAGTTGATTATTAACAAAAGCATTTGAAGGTCACAATATAGCCCATTTTGGACCACATTTTCCTTCATCTTATCATTTTTTTCCTCCAATATTAGGAAAGAAGTATTTCCTCTTCTACTATATTAGAAGATACTATAACTTTATTATCTTTACTTAGAATCATAAAATTGGTTATCTTCACATAAAATAATAATAAAGTCCTTTCAAACTTGAAATGTTTTGAAACTAAAGGACATCAAAATGAAATCCTTCCACTTCCCTTCCCTCTCCAATCCAAACACAGGGTTTCTGCATTGGTGGATTGCGTTCAAAACGGTGCGCTTGATTCCGCAGGAAGCATAAGGTACGCAACTTAACCGCGACCTTCCACGAGACAGCGAAACGATTTAGGCGGGAAAACTCCAAAAGTCACGCACGACACGACCCCTTCAACTCCCCCCCTTCTCTCTCTCTCTGTGAATCCTTGGATCATACTTTTCGTTACCTACACTTTCTGTCTCTGAAAGCTCTCTCACTAAAACTATGACCGGCCGTCGCGGGACCCGTGCTTCAGTGGCGAGTAAGACTGCCAGGAAAGAAGTGCAGCCAGTGGCAAAAGAAGGAAGCTCCGAGGAGCCAGTGGTGGTTCCGGACGAGTTCGATTTCGAATCAGAGGTCGCGAAACTACGGGGACGATGGGAGCTGGCGTCGGTCCTCAATTTCCTTAGTGTAAGATCATTCTCTTCTCCTTTGAAATCAATATTAAAAACGTATCGTTTTATGCCCGTACCAACTTCGATGAGTAATGTGATTGTTTCTGCAGGTTTTTGAGCCAGTGATTGGGAGTGATTTGAGACTCTCAGCGGAACAGATTGAGATGGGTTTGATAAAGCCCGACAGTTCGCTTGCTCAGCTTCACATTGCGCTTTTGAAGGTTTACCATTACTATTACCGTTTATGAACACAATTATCGACTTCAGTGCTAATAGTGAAATAGTTGGCATTAAGTGAAACGTGTGGTTGGTTATCTGATCTTGCTGATTTCTGCAATTCCATAAGGACAGAATGGAAGTGGTTGTTCAAGCTCCCTTTTGCGTCTCGTGTTACTTACATGTTCTTTTTCTTGAATGAGTTAAGTGCGGTTGTGAAATTTGTGTACTTGAAACTCTATAGCGGCTGCAAGGTATTGGCCAAAACTAACACAAATGCCTCGCAGAAAAAATATTAAGCATCAGATGAGTGAGAATAACTCGACGTGTCTTGCACTAAACGTGGTTGGTATTGATATAAAATATATACTTTTTGCTTGATTTGTATTCATACGTGAACAATCTAGGGAGATTAAGTTGAGGAAATGGTGAAAACAAGAGCATAAAAACGAATAGTTAAGGGAACTTAAACATCCTTCTTTTTCAGGTGTTTCTTGCTCATTTTAGTAAATAATGCAAGATGTTTAATTGAATGGTTTGTGAAACATGGGGAAGGTAATTAAAATTTATTTTTGTCACGGATAATTTGATAGACAAGATAGTAGATTCTGCGTTATATTTTTTTTTAATACTTCGCAGACAATGGCTTCCAAATGTTTTTCTCACGGAAACTTTGATTTTTATATAGTTTCTTCAGAACCTGGCTTGGTCGTGTTTGCTTTCAAATTGTACTTGTTTATGCTATTGGATTGCATGCAACTTTTCTATCTTCAGGCAGCTGAATATGGCTTTTTGTATTGGTTTTGTTGGATAGGCTCCAGAATTTTCTTATTCATAGTTGTTCTTTTTGTAATTCTTTTTCTTCTTTTCTTTACGATTGCTTTATGATTAAGTAATAAGTGCTGGTTTACAAAATTTCATCAAGCTTTAATCTAGCACTGACCATCATGCTTCAGAATGTATGAAATGATCAATAGTTGTAAATTAGTCCGAATTTTTGAGAAAATCCAAGAAAGCATGGTCTGCATTCCAGTCGCTAATTTCTATTGCAAATTTATAAATGTTTTCAATTCTTTCAAAGAGTTCCTGTTTTGCTCTCAATTTGTTTTTGCCTTTAACGTATATGGCCTCAATTCCGTGCAGGGAATACCCCCTGTAAGTAAAACACTGGATGGTTCAGATGCGTGGGTGGTTGCGGTTTGTAAGAAACTTGCTGTTTGGTGGGCTTGGGTAAGCTATTAAAGTCAGCATGCTTGCATGAACTATTTTTACCCTTTCTAAATTAGCCTGGGTTTACAGTTCGGAAATTTATTTGCGCTCAATTGCAGGTAGCTGAAGGGGAGATTCCACTAATGGCAGCTAAAGGGTACTTATTGTGTATACATTTTTAATTTGAACAGGTCCTTTCACTTTCCGAGGTCATAGTACCTTTTAGCTCTCTTTTGCAGTGAGGAAATGTCCAGATACGAAAGTCTTGATCCAACAAATCGTTTATTGGTTTTAAAGGCACTTTGTGAAATCCGAGCTGATGTAATATGTCCTCTTCCTTTTAGTGATTTTCTTCTAATAATTTAGGATTGTTCTTTATGCTTTACATGTGGAGATCCTCTAACTGCCTGTGTTGCTAGTATAGGAATTTGTTATTTTCTTTAGACATAGTATTTTGTTGTCAATGCCCTGTCACTTCTGCCTTCCATTAAAGGAGATTTCCAAAAGAATATGTTGGATGCAATTTTAGTAACCATTTGTTTTTTGTTTGCAGCAAGATGATACACTGTCTTTTATAAATGATGCTATTAAACAAGGAAATCAAATATCTTGTTTCCGCAAAGATAAGATAGGAGCAGATGGAAATGGGACTACCTATTGGTATGTTTTGTTTATGTCATGACTGTCGTGATACTTAGTAGCATGATCATTTTATAGTTCTTCTTATGTCCGTGGTAGGTATGATGGAAACAAAATCATTGGTCATAGATTATACAGGGAAGTAATTATGTATCAGCCAAAGAGAAACTCCAAGAGTAAGCAGCGTTTTTCTTCATCAATGACCACTTCTCGATGGGAAACTCTTGCAACCAATCTTGAGGAGTTTAACAAAGCTGCGGTAAGGTTGAATTTTCTGTTTGGTCTGTGATAAAAACCATATTTTGAATGGGGGCCAATAGCATAGTGGCAGAACTGTTGGTTTCTGATCTCAGAATCTTTGGTTCGAATCCCCTCAATACCATTACCTATATTGAGAAATAAAAAAGAGAACCTTGTTTCATCTTATCTATTTGTGGTAATGGCAGGATGAACTCTCATGTAGCAAAGTTGTAGCAGAAGTTGATGTTGCCAAGATAATCAAAACTGATGCTATTCCTGTTCTTGAGAAACTCATGAAGGTAAATTGTATATTAACAGTTTAATGTTTCCATAGTCATTTTATTTCATATTGATTATCTCTAGCACAACCATTATATTCCAGAATAAAGAACGGGCACTGAAGCGAAAGCAAAGGCAAGAGATGGTCCTGAATAATATTTGGAATCCTCATGGTGCAGGAATTACTCGTTCCTGTCGCACTCGTAGGACTATCAGTTACACATTTGGTACATTGCATACTTTGTTTTTCTAGCTTATGTCATCTGGTTATGCAGCATAGATCCTGAAGTTACTTTCCAACTTAAAATTTTGGTTCATAAAGCTTTTAATATACTTCTAGAGCTGCATAATATCAGTTTTTATTCTGTGCAATTAAATTAGAACTAGAATGAGTTCAAATTCTTAGGGCCTCCCACGACCTGGTTCACATACGATAAAGGTAGAATTTCATGTGCAGAGTTGAGGTGGTGCATTATTTTCAAGTTTCTGTGAATAAGCATAATAATTAGTTTGGGCTTGGAAACATAAGTAGTTCCACGATTTATGTTCTTATCCTAAACATAGGTAAGGTATCTATTAGATATATGCAAGCTGTAATATTTTTGACCGGTACTGAAAGTACGCGTGTGCTACTCTATATATGTTCTGGTGAGGGCCTATGTAGGAATTGGTCATTGTGGTTGTGGTACTTCAAAAAAGATAATCAGGACAAGCTGTTAATGGCTTAAGCTCCTCAATTCTTGCCCAAGGTTGGCTCGCTTAGAGCTTCTTTTGGAAACCTTGCTTAAGCTTAAAATTGACAGATGCAGTTTATGAGTACAGATTAAATTGCAAGTGTATGATCTTCCTGAATGCTAAAATATTATCCTAGTATTCCCAAAATAGTAGAGTTGAAAAGTATTAGTTAATATTTGATTTCTGAATACAAACTTGTCAACTTGTGTTAGAGAATGTTGGTCACGGAAACCATGTTTTGCATGGTTGGTACAATTCTTTCATGCTCGGACTATTCTTGAATATGCTTTGAAAATCCTTTTCCTTGCTTCATTTGGATCGGAACCAGATGCTTCGTTGTCCTTAAATATCTTAGTGAAGCCAGTTTGAATTATTCTTAATTTGAAACTTCGTTCTCATATGGTAGCTAAATCCCAAGACGGACAAACTAGGAAAGTTGTACTATATCCATGAAACTCAAGCTCTGTGGCAAGTGAACTACGATATAGTCCGTAGAATCTCTCAATGATGATCTGTTCCTGATATTTATTTCTTCAAATGTTTTCTACATTATTTGTTCTTGAATTTCACTTCTTTTATAGTTATAGACTGCTTTCAATTTCGTAAATCACTTGCAGAAGAATATGATCAGGCCATTGATGAGGCTCTACAACTAACAAAGTAAGAGATATTTTCTGTTATCACTTTTACCTCTATAGATTAATTTCTTGTGCTATCTTTCCCGCTTCTACGTATTGAGTTTGATGTGATGAGATAGTTATTGCAACAATATTCTTCTGGCACACAAATATTCTTTTATGTTCAATAAATTAGGAATTTTTTAGTTCATTAAATGAGAAAAAGAATGTAGCCAGGTTTTCTTAAAAGCTACATCTGATCATTTGAAGTTTGTGACGAAGTTTCTTTTTCTTGCACATGGTGCATGAGGAATTAGATAGAGCGTTTATAAAAGATCATATGACACCCTTATTTGGTTTCTAAGTAATTGTTTTCATCGCTTCCCAAAAGTGTGCTGTCAGAAAAAATTTCTTAAAAACTTTGCAATCTATTGGACATACGTACAAAATGGTAGCCATTTGTCATGATTGGGCAGAACTGTTTGTTGAATTGATTGGCTGATAGGTGAACGTGATTATTACATTGATTAAATTAACAGTTCACTTCATTAGTTAGGAGAAATATTTCTGTAGAGCTGATCCTGTTCAAGCAGAGACTCAAAAGAACATCATATTAATGTATGACTTGATACAAAAACTAATTATTAATGATGTCTCAGCTGGCCACACTTCCATCCCAGGAAAGTTTTTCAACGAATTTTTTTCACCATGAATAATGCACAGCTGAGGTCCTTAAATCTGTAAATATTGTAATGGTAGATCCTTAGGCAGATTCATGCTGCATAAGTTGCAGCCAGAATACTGTGTTTCAACTATGCACATAGCAGGTGAGTTGCAAAAACAGAGTATCACAACTAGATAGGCTCTCTGGGGACCTATCTGGGCTAGCTCTCATAAAAACGTTTTGGTTATGAACAAAGGTTTGTCAATGCTATAGCATGATGATGGGCATAAAATTACGATAATAAAAGGCCACTCAATAGGAAAATTAACGAGGTGCAGACAACTATGTTTTATTTGTGTGAGAATGGTGATAGTTTGGTGCATAGTGACTCAGGTAACGCATTAGGAATTAGGAATTCAACTCGACAAGAAATCATTCACTTTAGGAACGTGATCTGCTTTAACAAGTCTTGTAACAGAACAATCTGCAACACAATTAGGTTGCACATATGATCTTACACTAAGAACTCACTTTTGTTGAATGTGACTTCAATTCTCTTTCAGAGAAGGACATCCTACTACAGAGCAAAAGCGAGAAGGGGAGGGTAGCCAGTGTGATGGGGGTCGAGAAACGGACACTCATTTGCAAGATGATTCTGGTAGAGAAGGAGCCTCCATAGATAGTAACACTGAAAGTCATGTGCTTCAAGAGGTTGTCGTTGATTATGAGAATAAGGATAATGATTACCGTAGAAAAATGGATGATGACAGTGATGATCGTAGGAACTTGGAAAATTCTGAAGCGCACAACAGGAGTCATGCGTCGCTTCATTCTCAGAAGGCAAATGATTTTGGTGGACTGGACCATCAGAAGCTGGGGGAGGAGCCCTGGAGTAAGGGACTAGCTGGAGCCACGAGTCATCTTGTCAACAAAACTGGAAGTGTGGGTACGAAGAATAGGTTGAGACAAAGACCCACCCGAAATTCAGCCCTCGACTCACTCGTTGTACCCGATTCAGAGGATGAGGGTGTCCCAAAAAGTGTTAACCAAGAGATGCAGCTAGATGCCTCCCAAGGTACTCGTGCAGAAGTTGGTCGCAGCTAAACGAGTTTTCACAATTTTTTGTCCTTGAGAGGAAAATTTTGCGACACACTCCTCTAGATTTGCAGGTTTGCATGACGGAACCAGGAACTAAATTGTTTTTATAAATGCACGAAACAAACTCGTCAATGCTTTTATAAATTCAAACCATCCTTAATGTTGATGTATGTAACGAGCCAAAGCCAGGGATTAACCTCATTCAGTTTCGTCCCATAAAACCGCAGATTTATTATAGACATCAACGACAAAACAGGCAACTACACAGAATGGTTCCACGTTTTTCATCTCTGCCATAAAGTAGAACATCCTTATTGTTCATGCCAACTATGAAAGTATCACATCTTGTCTTGAACAAGAGCTTGTTTATCTTTGTAGAGTAACTACGCTGTGTAACAGCAAGAAATTGTAAATACATGGGGAAAAGTTTAAAATGCCACCAGAAAAATCCAGCGTGGGAGAAAGTTCACAAGGGTGGGGGAAGCAGGAATAGCTCAGAATGCTCTTTGGAACTATATAATAGTTTAACGCTTTGATCCTTCAGGTTGAGAACAGGACTTCCATATTCAAAACCAAACAAATGGATGAAGTCCCCTTGAAATCCAAGAAATTCTTGAGCCGAAACAGAGACTGAACAATCATCACCCAAAATAAATACTTGATTACCCAGGCTCTTCACTGGAACCCATTGACCCACTTCTTCATCAAGCTTATATACTGCACAACCAACAATATTTTCGGATATTGGCCCAGCATGGTATATGTCAACAACATAAAGAGCTCCACCTGACTCCACCAAATGCTTTCGGTTGCCCAACTCATGTAGCAGGGGCACAAATTGTACGAACTCCACCAAATGCTTTCGGTTGCCCAACCCATGTAGCAGGGGCACAAATTGTACCAACTCCATGGATGAACGGTCAATCCAGGAAACCATCCCCAAGTTGTCAATAACATAGAATTGACCTTTGTAAACAATAATATCGTCATAATAAGATCTTCCCTCACCTATAATGGTCAAATTCTCATCCCCACATTTTGCAAAACTCAAAATTCCTCTTTTCACAATCAAAATAAAGCATGCATCCACATCAGTCCATATTGTATCTGGGAACACCACAACTTTACTCCCCCCAGGTATATGGGAGTTGCTAGGGAACATTTTTCCATCTTCAGTTTGCCATGAGTATTTAATTCTATAGGCTTTAGTCAACTCAACGACCACAAAGTCGAACAAGTTCAACCACTTGAGTTCGGGATTGATCTGGTAGGTGTTGTGGCAGGGGACGCCGGAGAGTAGTGGGTTCAGAAGACGCAACTTGCCCCAATTATGCTCTTCAATCTTCAATAACCGACCTTTATGAGAGATTGGAGAAGAAGTTCGAGGACTCACTCGTTTAATGTAATAGAGAGTACTTTGGCAGAGAAAAGCTGGCATTCGTGGCCTAGCCTTGTGCATGTCGAGGGGGTTAGGGCAGTGGAGAGGAAAGCGAATAGAATTGGTGTTAAAAGAAGGGATAGAGGAACGCCAAGAGCTACAGATGCTGCGAAATCGAAGAACATCGATTTGGGTGTCAAGGCTCTTGCCGATCACTTGCAACAAATCCATCGGAAGATTTGACCAATCCACTCTCTCTCCCATGTCTTCGATGGCCAACCCTGCGATGCACTGCTTTATCGAGTGTGATGCCGTACCCATTCCAATTGAGAGTAACGCAAATTGCTCACTAAGAGATTCTTGGAGAAGCCTAATGAAAATCCTTATGCAAATTACGCGATGTGCAAAAAAGTTCTTGACAGCCTAAGAGATGAGGTAAATTAGATTTTGCCTAATATTAACAAGTAAAATATGACTATGTCACAAAATATACAATATGAAGTAAATAAAAATATATTCAGCTCTAGCAGTTAAAATCACAATGTTTTCAGTTCAAAGTTAAACATCAACTAAGCTTGCACGTCCTTAAGCAATCAGATCAGTATAGAAATCAACCACACAAAACTAAAGCAATTCATGAAACATGCACGACACAACATTTAAGTGATTAGGCTAACTTGCCTAACCTACCTCTTTTTACAAACTGTTAAAGGGTTCCTTGTTTCTTATTAAAACAAAGTAAAACAACAAACAATCTCACCCATTGGGGTGTCATCTTAGAACCAAAGTGAACACAATTAAGAATCAATTCCAAATAGAATTCCTTAGATAACAAAATAGAAGGAAAAGTTCATAAGACACAAACCTAAAGTTCTCTCTTTAATAGAGATTGATACCCAAATTTCAATCACTAAAAAATTTCTTATCCTTACTTCCTATTAAATAGACCTAACTTCATACCTAATACAATTGGGTTTCAAACTCCTAGCATGATTAAGTTTTAAATATTTCAAATCTTATATCTTATTTAAAAGAAAACCTAATTATCTAAAAAGCCCAACATTAATATAAAACCTAATATTAAATACCCAAAGCTCAAAGCCCATCTTGGCTCCCATGTGTCCCGACACGTGGGTGGCACAAACATATCGGTTTACAGGTTTTTGTTTTGCAATCCCCTAAGAAAAATACATCAACTAAGCTCAGGGATGCCTATAAATCGAAACCCCAAATAATTATAAAGATTACAACCTAGGGCTTCAATTTAGGGAACCGATTACAAAGTTAACTCGTGAATAATCAATCGGTTAAAGCAATCCTATCAATAGTATCCAATATGCACAAATATCACAGAATACAAGCTAATCCAAATCCAAACCAGAAAGATCAGAGAGTTTAGTTTACGTAGAGAGCTTGTGCGCGCTTCTTCGTATCTCTTACTTTCTGAACTTGTGCTCTCTGAGAGGAAAATTTTGTAAGGCCATAGATAATGAGGTCTGGATGTCGGAACCACGAACTAAAATGTTTTTATAAATGCCCGAAAGAAACACCGCAGATTCACAATATCTGCGTCAGGATTAGCCGGACCAGGCCGGTCCAGAAAAGCATCCAACTTCTGAATTGTAACTTTTAATGGCTCTGGTCAGAACTTGCCTAAGAAGTCGTCTAAGTTAGTATGGGATCTATAAAGAATTTGGTTGCACTGTGAAACCTCCCTCTGCTTGCTTGCTTTGTTTGATTTATGAGATGATCTTGTTTAATAATTTGATCAAATTGAGTAATGCTCGATCGTACTACAAGCTTTAGCAAGGGTTTTATACCATTTCCAAACTTCTTACTACCACTTTCATGATAGGCAATTGAACATAACTTAGTTCTCGATTGATTGAGAATTCTTTCCATTTGACCAGCCCGCATCAAAAACTAAACAAACCGGGCTCGTTTTTTCACCCGGTAATCATAGTTCCGGCTCCTTCATCGGTCAGAATCTCCAAGAGCAGCGAGTGCGGCAGCCTCCCATCAACAATACTCGTAGTCGTCACGCCTTGGGCAAGCGATCGAACGCAACAATTCACCTTCGGAATCATCCCACCCCCGACCTTCCCTTCCTCCATCATCCTCTTCACTCCACTGATACTTATCCTCTTCACCGAACTACTTGGATCCTCGCGGTCCTCCAAAATTCCAGCCACATCAGTCAGAAGAATGAGTTTCTCGGCCCCCAACGCGGCGGCTAACTCTCCCGCAACCGTGTCCGCGTTGATGTTGTAGGGCTGGCCGGACTCGTCCGCCGCCACTGATGTTACCACGGGAATGTGTCCGCTGTCGATGAGTGGCCGTAGGACAGGTGGGATCCACGCGTGCGACCTCGCCGACGAACCCCAATTGGTCGGACTTCGGGATTGGCCGGGCAGTCAGGATCTGACCGTCCATGCCGGATAGCCCGACGGCGGTGGCGCCCGCCCTGTTGATCAGGGACACCAGGTGCTTGTTGACCTTTCCAACCAGCACCATGGAGACAATTTCCATGGTTTGGGCGTCGGTGACGCGGAGACCCTCGTGGAAGACTGGCGGGATGTTGACGCGCTTGAGCCATAGGTTAATCTCGGGCCCACCGCCGTGGACAAGGACAGGGTGTAGGCCCACGCAGGCAAGAAGGACGAGGTCGTTGACTACCGATGCCTGGAGCTCCTGGGACTTCATAGCGGCGCCGCCGTACTTGACCACGATGGTTTTCCCACGGAATTTCTGTATAAACGGCAGCGATTCTGAGAGAATGTCCACTCGGAACTGCCCGGAGGTGACTGACGCATCACTACTAGACTCTTGGACCGAGTTTGAGATCGAGATAGAGCGTGGTTTGGGATAGGGAGAGCAGACAGTTGAGTAAGCCAAGCTGGGGTTTTTGAGGCTTGGGTTGTGTCTTCGATTTTTCGAAGAAAATGAGAGAGATGGGCAGTAGCTTACAGGGTATTTTGCGGTCCACATCTTCGTGATGAAGCCCGGAAGAAAGTGCCGGCGGAGAAATCAAAGTGTTTTTTTCTCTTTACTCTCCGACCAGGGAAGTCGAGTTTTAAGACAGAAAAAACAGCGGACCGGAACACACGAAGCTCGCGATATTCCTTTCGCATATATGCTTCTTTCCCATGGCGCATCATATTTTAACTTATTCCTTTAACTAATGACGTTGTATATGCGACTTTAGATGTTTTTAATATGCTTTAACACTTCAGTAGCCCTTCAGAATTGCTAAAGGACAGGTCCTGATGCTGAATGGTGTCAGAAATCTAAGGAACATCCAAAAATAAGATGCCAATACGGTTAAGTTTCCACATTAACTCATGTCACGCGATTGTTACGTGTTTGGGCTCATGGGTGATCCGAGAAATAATTGTTGGAGAAGTTGATCCCCGTAGACGCCATGATGGCGTCGATCAGGCCGTCTGTGCAGTATGACAACGAACAATGGTCGATCAATATCTGGCGGGCACCGACGAGGGAGATGCCGTCACCGTCGGATCTGCCCTTCCAGCCGACGTGCGTTGGGGAGGCGCGTATGTTGGTGTTCTCAGAAGGGTTGCAGTTGTTGGAGATATCCACCAGTGTGATGAACCCGTTGCCCGTGACATGCACACTCGAGCCGCGACCGTCGAGGGTCTTGAAGCTGTTAAAGATCAGCTCATGCTTCAGCTTTATGGTCATGTTCGCAGCGAATACGACCATAGGAAATAAGAAAAAGATGTGAAGCTTTCTGTCACGCAAACTGCAGAGATAAGATTATGGTGATGGTAGAGACATGATTGAGTTCTGTACCAGAGGGGTTCGTCTTGAATGACAGCGTGGCGGAGGGTACCGGGGACGGGGTTCACGGGGTCAGGGTCGGAGGAGTCTATGACGAGCTAGAACTGAACGCCTTCGCCGCCGAGGGCATTGCGGCCGAAGCCGATGCCGCAGTCGGCGAGCCTTTGGCGGTTGTTTTGCCAGTTCGGATGGCAGGCCCAGCAGTCGTCGATGGGATTGCCGGAAAGACTATGGGATCTAACTAGCTATGCCCCGTCCCTGAAAGCACGCTGCTGCAGACATGTTAACGAAGCTGCAAATTTTGGGAAAATGTGCTGCGTTTATATAATAATAAAGGAAGGTTGTAATAATAATGAAGGCACTAAAATCTATCCAAATTGTTTTCCTTTCAGGTAAGGGTTTTGGGGTTTTAGTGTATTTGAAGAAGAAAGGATGAGAAGACAGCGTGGAGGAATCGAAGGAGAGGACAGAGAATGCGGCTCTCTCCCCCCTCTTTCTTTGTCCCTTTGATTCTCCCTGGACTCTCTCTGTTACTACATTCCTTGCTTGTTAAGTCATTCCAGTGAAGAGGGGAAAGGGCTTATCCAAAGTGCAACACCTTTTTTCCTGTGAAGATTCGTTTGCGGGTATGTACATATTTGTTTAGTCGATTTCCTTTAAGATTTCTTGAAATAAGTAGAATTAATTCAGAATTTTATTTTTTTTTTACAGTAAATCGAGTTAATCTACAATTCTATATCTTCTCTTTATTAAAATATGATAAAGGGGTGAAGGCCATTATGTGAGACGGAATTTTCAATTTGCCCCCTCTCCACGTGGAACAAATTCTCCAGATCGTGGAGAAGGCCCAAAGGAGAAGGCAACCCGATAGGTCGGGCCAGGACTTAAACCAATAGCTCTGATATCATGTTAATAGGTCCGGCCCAAGACTCAAACCAATATCATGTTAAGTGAGGCCCTAGTAAGAGCCTCAAAAGATGCTTTAGGAAGAAAGTAGAGGGCCCAATTTATAGGGCCGCATAAGCTTTGATATTGCTTTAGGTGTTCTCATCCAAACCCCATTATCCTTTGATTTGGGTATTTTCATTGAGCCCACTCTTCAATTCATAAGAGATTCTTCACTCATCCGCACAAACATATTTCCGCCAAAATCTCGTACGGAAATTCGGAATAGGAGGAAATTCGGAAGAGGATACTGACCGGCGACACTGATGTTGTGCAAGGATTAGATAAATCCAAGTTATTTCGAGATTTTGACCTTTGTAAGTAAACGTAGTTCTTAATTTAAGAAGTATTTTATTTATTTATTTATTAAGGCTTTTCATGCATATGAGATGCGAATTATTTTTATTTTTTATTAATAAGGTCGTGGGTAGTGTGTATTAATCAAAACTTTTGGGGATGCTTAACTCGTGGAGTGATAGTGACGGCAAGGAGGGTTTGGTGGTGCTGAGGATACGAGAGGCATGGAGATAGAACTTTGCCTATTTATCGTTTAAAAGCTTTTTTCAGGATCGATGCCTCCGGATTTATTCCTCAAATCCGGTTCCCTGCAACAGTTTTGCAAGTAATCACCGAAATCTAATTGTATTACGAGTTTAAAATCCTAATCCACATTGAATAGACCTAATTCTTAAATCCTAATTCTATTAGGAGTTTGGAATCCTAATCCATATCAAAAAGACCTAATTTTTAAATCCTAATTCTATTGGGAGTAGCCACAAAAAGGAAACAAGTGGTTGATTGATGTGAGATTTGGTTGGTGTTCTTTTGGGTGATTGGAAACAAGTGGGATACGTATCTCGACCTTCTCCAGTCTGACTACTCCGACGGGTGAGAACCTTTTTACTTGCATTGATTCCAGAATTTGATCCTGTTTTGTTGTTCGCATTGAAATCTATTGAAGATTAAAGAATTCTATTCAATCTTAGTGTGCATACTCAAACCTCTGTCCTGTATTTTCTGCTCAATATGCTAAGTTCGTGTTGGTTATGTTCGTTATTGTGATGATAGTAGGTATTGGAGATAAACATCTTAGGAATTCGGCCACTACTTAACCTTTTTTTTATTATTTTAATATTACAACTTACACATTCAAACTTGTATACACGAAATCAGACCTCACGATTAAGATCCTTACTAATCTACTACTTAAACCCTTAGGGTCAAACTTTGAGTTAAGCTATGTTATTTCAACCTGTAAGTCTCTTGACTACTGCTAACGTTGGATTTTAACTATTCATGTGTTCTCTAATCGTCTCACTTTCACAAGTGAGTCTACCATCACATTGAGCACGCTCTCTTTAGTCTAGTCTGTGCTTTTCTGAGCACTGTCAAATGTTGCACACTACTTCCTCCACGAGCCTAATACTGCCCCATGCTGGAGCCAAACATACGAGTGACAATCTCCCTACTGCGGGACCCATCCACTTATTGACTCTTATTGTTCTACCATGGGAAAAGGGACAGAAAAAGAAGAGCTCATGATTGTCATGTGATTGAAATTCATTCAGACTGAAATTCTGCTTTAATATTATTTTTTAAATAAGGTATAAGATTTGAAATTAAAACCTAATCATGTTAGTAATTTAAAATTCAATCGTATTATACTAAGAATTAAAAACTCAACCATATTAAGATTCTAAAATTCAATCGTACTAAATTCAGAATTAGAAAACTAATCACTGAAATTTAATTGTATTAGGGTTTAAGAATTAGGTCTATTTAATATGGAGTAGCTACAAAAAGGAAAAAAAAAAAAGTTAACGTGTGTGATTAGGATTTTGGTATTAATTTTTACTGAAAAAATAATTTAAAGTTTCCTCTTCTATTGTTATAATTTTTTTATTGATTTTCTCAAGTAATTTCGTTATTTCTATTATACTGTTCAGGCCGACAACGTCCTCCTCCGTCTCCGCGGCCTCGCCGCCGCCAACGAGTCAAACCCAACTAGCGGGAGAAGAGGAACCGGTCAAACCGGAGAGCAAGAAAGCGGTGAAAAAGGAAGCCGCCAAGCAGGAGAAGCTGCGGCGCCGCCAGGAGGCTGCGTTGGCCTCCGCCGTGCAGTCGCTCCCAGTTGAGGACGACCCGCTCGCCGCAAACTACGGTGAAGTCGAGCAGCGGCCCAAGGTTGCCGTTGGTAGCCGGAAGTGGACAGAGGTCGGCGCGCTGACAGATGCGCTGAGGGACCGCTACGTGCTCGTGCGCGGTCATGCGCAGACGATCCGCGTGGTCGGGAAGAACATGGCCTTCCTGGTCGTGAGAGAGTATGGCTTAACTGTCCAGTGCGTCGTCACGGCTCAACCCGACGTTGTGAGCCGCCAGATGGTGAAGTACGTTGCCGGGCTGAGCTGCGAATCGATGATCGACGTCGAAGGAGTCGTCTCCGTCCCCACTGTTCCCATAAAAGGAACCACTCAGCAGGTTAGTAGTGTATAAATATTTTTCTATTTGTGTCCGTAACAATGTAATACTTATAAAATATGATGACGAGCAAGGAGATTGGTTGTAGTGCGGATTAAGGAGCTGCTCCTCCATGCAGCTATCAAACTTGATCAACCATTAACGAATCTATCAAACTTGTTTTAATAAGATTAATTTGTTTCTGTTTTCTCTTGTTTACTTCATGAAGTTGGTAATTTTACCAAGTGTTTTTGAGGATTCTTTCTGTTCTGACTGCATGACATTGTTTGTATTTGTGAAGGTTGAAGTTCAAGTACAAAAATTATACTGCGTCAACAGGGCCATGTCAACCTTACCCTTCAATGTTGAAGATGCTGCTCGAGGTGAAACTGATATCGAAAAAGCTTTGCAGGTAAATACAAGAAGGATCCCATTCTCTCTCTCGAATCACTTCAACTAAATAATGATCTCTTTGTCTAGGTCATGTATATAATATTTGGATCATATGATTGGTGCAGGCTGGAGAACAACTTGTTCGAGTTAACCAAGATACTCGCTTGAACTACAGAGTTCTTGACTTACGAACACCCAGCTAATCAAGCAATTTTTCACATTCAAACTCAAGTTCAATTGGCAAGTACTTACCCTTTTTGAATAATGCCTTTTATTTTTCCCTATCAATAGTTTATGTATTCTTTGTTACATTATTGCACAACATGTTTCTTTATCAAGCCACACATGATATATAGTAGGAATGAGGATATCTCTAAAGGGGATGAAATTGTTTTTGAGCAAGTCGTAATATCCTGAATTACTAATTGCCCTTCCTAATAAAATTACATGAAGTTGTTTTCCATTGTGTGAGAGGGAGTTTTGCCTTTGGTTAGACATGAAAAAAAGAATAGAAACTGGACGAGGCATGAGAGGATTGGTTTGTTTGTGAATAGAAGGAATAGTAATTTTGTTCTAAATTCCCTCCACTCTTCTTCAACAACAATTGAGGATGGTCTGATAATTATATTTCAAACAATCAACATTTTAATTATGGATGCACTTTTATCTTTTGTTTTTCTCTTTTTGTGGTTTTGTCTAGAATATTACATGGTCGTAATAGCAATTAGCTCATAAAAGATTAACTTATCATTGGTTTCTTGAAAAGCATAAGTTTGTTATAGGAATTCATCAAGGAACACTATTTCTTTATTGGGTTAAGTGGTTATCACGTTTTCATACTTACATTGTAATAGCTTTTATTGGATACGCATGCGAATAAACAAATTATATCCACCTATTCTACATGAAAATCTTTATAGTTTTTATCTAAATGTATATATTTGACTTCTAGGAGTCTAAGTATTAAGAAACAAACTACGCACTTTACTTTTATGAATGAGCTTATGGATTGTTTGGTGTGTTCAACTTCCATGTATGCTGAAGAGAGGCTCCTTTATGTGTCCTCCCCATCTCTTCCTTTCTATGAAAGTTTTGTAGTTGGAATTTGTTACCATTATTAACATTTTTACATGGTTAAATTACTGTGCAGATATTTATGAATTTCTTGACATCTAAAGAACGCTTTGAGCTCATCATCACACCAAAATTAAACCCTGGCTTGAGTGAGGGTGGTGCTGCTGTCTTTACACTAGAGTACTTCAAACAACGTGCATGTCTGGCTCAATCTCCTCAGCTTCACAAGCAAATGGCAGTTAATGGTGATTTTAGAGGGGTTGCTGTGGTTGGTTCTGTTTTCTGAGCAGAGGACTCCAATACACACCGGCATTTGTGTGAATTTACAGGTCTTGATGTTGAAATGGCAATTAAGGAAGACTACTCTGAGGTATAATCACATTTTTGAGGTTGGTTTCTAATCAGCATCTATATTTACTGATGGTCTTTAACTGGCCGTTGCATTGTGCTTGTTGGTCCAGGTTATGGATATTGTGGACCGTTTGTTTGTGACAATGTTTGACACTTTGAACAAGGATTGCGCAAAAGAACTTGAAGCTGTGGGTAGGCAATACCCTTTTGAGCCTTTGAAGGTGATTCTTCATTATTGAAGTAGCTTATGAAAATATTGTTGTATGTTTATCTTAGTATAGACACTTGGAGTATTTCGACAGTTAGCTCCGTTTGGTCCCTCTTGGCTCTAATTTTGATCTTTAATCTAGTTGTTCATGTTTACTTGTGCAGTACTTGCAAAAAACCCCAAGGCTTACATTTGAAGAAGGTATCCAAATGCTTAAGGTAATGATGGTGCTTCTGTGCTGTTGCCGTCACCTCTGAATATGTAGAAAAGGAATAAGACGATGAAGGCATGCATGACCTGAACTACTAATGAAAAGTAATAAATGAGGTGTTATGTGCATCTGCCTGAATGTTCGCACATTATGTCAAGGGTTTTAGAGTCTCTTGTGTTAATGTCCTAGTTGATAAGTTTTGAACAAAAGAAGGTTGAAAAATAACTGCCTTTCCACCCCAAAATCACACTTTTATCACTTGAAGAATAGTGAATGGAGGACGACTTCATGGGTTATATTTAGTTTCTTCCTATTCCATATTTTTTTGTATGCTCTGTATTCTTTCAATTCTTCTTGCCTTTAAATATTATCGCGTTATTGATTTCTCATGTTTATGCTTGTTAAGATAAATTAGGGGTTTGCTGCCAAGTTTACTTTTGGCTAGAATTTTACTATATTTTTTATGATAAATGAAAAAACGCAAGCCTAAATTTTGACTTATTTATACAGGATGCTGGTGTAGAAGTTGATCCCCTTGGAGACCTAAATACCGAGGCAGAAAGAAAATTGGGACAGCTTGTTTTAGAGAGGTAATTTACTCTCTTGATCTTCTAGCCTACCCATTATTTGTTTTTTCTTTTCTTTCATTCTCTTGTAAAATTCATTATTAATGATTTAAGTTACATAATTAAAGCAAAATTTCATTTCTGATTTCAGGTATGGCACTGAGTTCTACATTCTTCATCGCTATCCTTTGGCTGTTAGGCCATTTTATACAATGCCTTGCGATGATAATCCAACTTACAGTAAATCATTTGATGTCTTCGTTCGTGGTAAATTATCAACTTCTTCCAATAATAGTGTTGTCGTGTGTACATTTTCAATCTTTTGCTGCCTTATTTTTTCGTCTTATAGCCTACTAAGAACACAACTATGTATTATTTTGTTTGTGTGGCCTTAATGTCGATAAAGGATATTGGTACAAATAGGATCTAGATATGAAGGCATGAAAATTCTTGTAAAGCATATATCTCTCATAAGGTTGTGCTTATGTTTCACTCTATAGATGTCAATCGTGGGCTCAAATTCAGTATAAATATCTCTCGGAGTTTTCATAACCTCTTCTTTCTTTGTTGCCTTTGTGTAGTATGTGTTTTATTGGCTCACTCTGGAGGTCTATAGTATTTTGGATGCCTATTCAATAATATGAATCTACGATATGTTGTTATGTTTGACTCCCTGAGGTATCTATGAGTATGAAATATGAATTAGAGACCGAAATAACATTTACAGCTTTAATCCCAACCAGAGGGAGTATAGGATTAAGAGGTAATCTGTTTGCTATTTTCATTGTAAATTGATCACCTATTTGTGAAGTTTGATCTGTTTGTCAGTTTACCTATATTTCTTATGAGCCACCCTGTATTGGGAGGTAGAATCTTTTGCATTTTAATGCAAAATGATGGTCCGTTTTCAGGGTCAATCTATGTCTCAATCTGTGCTTATGCCCTTAATGCTTGTGGATGTTCTGTTTGGAAAATCGTACAAATGTACTTCTATTTGTGTTTTGTTGAAATACCCTTATTATTATTTATTGTCCTCTTTGTTAATTGTTGAGTATATTTCTTTGCTACTTCCTTAGGTGAAGAGATAATTTCTGGGGCTCAGCGTATACATAAAAAAGAGCTCTTGGCTGAACGTGCTCAGGCCTGTGGAATTGATGTCAAGACAATATCAACATATATTGATTCTTTCGGGTAATTTCAGTTACTTGTACTTTGATTTTCCATAATTGTTGTTTTCCTCAATGCCTGCCACTTTCCTTTTTATTTATGCCAATCAAACCAGCCTTTTTTCCATAGCTTATGCCATTCTCCATAGGCAAGTGTTTACAAAGTCAGTTTAGTGTTGTAAATCCCTGTTAAATCAGTGATATTTGGCTATAGTCAGAAGTAAATTTGGTCAATTATAACTGTCTATTCTGTGTTGAATTGATGATACACCAGAAAATGTGGTATATGAAAAAAGAACCTTGAAGAATCAGTCTTTAGTAAAGCTGCGAAATTGAACCAAACCATTGTCTTGATCTAATACTTGTTACGTTATTCGTCTTCTAATTATTGAACTTTTTAGTTGTCTTTCTCGGAGCCTTATCCATCTCCTATATGGTTTCTGGATCTGGTTTTGCTATGACATATATTTAATGCATCACGGCAATGTTTAGTGAACATGAAACTCTCAGAAACCTTTTGAGGGTGTTCATCCATGTACGGCTAGCATTATTCAACCAAGGTAAGCTAGATTATTCAACCAGAAGAGAAGAGATAAACTCTTAAGCTGCCAGTTATCACTTGAATTGTGCAGTCGATTGGGTGCAGTGTAAAAAGTATTTCCCTGGCAAAAGGCTGTGCCCTAAAATGTTTGCTTCTTGTGTATTATGAATTCATAATCTTTTTCTCCATAGGTGTGAAAAGGGAATTTCTAACTTATATTTAGGAAACAAAAGGTTTCTCTACTCATACCTGAAATATCTATTGTCGCTTGTTGCAGATATGGTGGACCTAAACATGGTGGGTTTGGAGCAGGGCTGGAGCGCGTGGTGATGCTATTCTGTGGTTTGAAAAACATCCGGATGGCATCTCTTTTCCCTCGCGACCCACATAGGCTCGCTCCATGATAGTATCTTCAAGCAGCGGCTGGACGTTTAATATTGTGGTGTAGATACAGTTCATGACAAAGGTTTATTGTAAAGGATCCCCAATAGGCTTTGATGGGTTTTTACAATTGCTAGCAAATGGAACTTATGTTAAATTGTGTGATGCTAAGGATCCCAACCACGATTAAAGACTAGGCAAAGTTCCTAGCAGGATCTATGATCGTACAATTTCATCAATATGTTTTTGCAGTGATTCGTGTCAATAATATAGAAAAGTTCCTTTTGCAACCAAGATTCCTTTTCATATACTCTTCGTAAATCACTGTCGACAAATCACAGAGAGCTGTGATGCCAACTTCAAGAAACACCAGCTGCTTTGACAGCTTCTACGGGTGCAACGCTGCCTAAGCTTCAGCCTCGGCAGCTCAAACAACTCTTTTTATCATATCATAGATATCTTTATTTCCAACCCTGCAATCTTAAAAGCCGTCATGGTTGTTTTTCTCTTTCTTCTATTCCCTGTTTCCTTCTTTAATTGATGCTCCTCTCCCTTGTTGACACAAAGTCTATCCTTTAATCCTTTGGTACCTTGCTTTCCTCTTATTCTCCGATTCTTCACTTGCTTTTGACAGGAAACAAAGAGGAAGCAATGGTGGAGGCGTGAGCTTGGGAAATTCTAGGTTGTATTACTTACCGAATAATGTTTACAAGGTGTCCTATTTATAATACAAAAGGACTAAGGAAAGAATAACTATAATTAAATACAAGAATATAATTTCTATACAATGAAGATCTATTCCATAGTTAGAATAGATACTAGGGCAACTCGTATCTCCAACAGTCCCCCTCAAGCTGGTGGCCGGTAAATGTCAAGGACACCAAGCTTGCTCAATAGATATGCGTGTTGCCTGTGACATAGAGGTTTGGTGAAGATGTCTGCAGGTTGTTCAGTAGTTCTGATTCCTCATGTCATAATGATACCCTCCTGAATTTTGTCTCTTGTGAAATGACAATCAATCTCAATGTGTTTCGTTCTTTCGTGGGGCCGCAAGCTTGAGCGCTGCATCATTATCACAAAACAAGGTTGTAGGTTTCCTTACCCAAATGCCAAGATCTCGAAGTGACCTCGCATCCAAACTATCTCACACACTGTCTTGGCCATAGCCCGGTATTCTGATTCTGCAGAGGATAAGGAGACAGTCGATTGTTTCTTCGTTTTCCATGATAATAGAGAATTTCCCAATTTCACGCAAAAACCAGTTATAGATCTTCGACTCATAGGGCATGTGGTGTAGTCAGTGTCGCAATATGCTGTCATCTCCATGCTGGAATCTCGGGCTAATAGAATTCCTAAACCTGGACAACCCTTTAAATATTTTACCACTTTCAAAGCCGCATCCATGTGGGATTGTTTAGGATCATGCATAAATTGACTGAGTATCTGCACTGTATAACATATGTCAAGACGAGTCATGGTGAGATAAATGAGTTTCCCAACTAATCTTTGATAAATAGAAGGATCATGGAGCAAGGGGTCCTTGTCTAAGGGTGAGATTGCGGCATCATAATCTACTGTCGTGAGTTTCACATTTTGTTCAATGGGAATAATGGCAGGCTTGCATCCTGATAAACCAGCATCAGAAATAATCTCAAGAATAAACTTGTGTTGACTGAGGCAAATCCCGTGTTCTGAACGAGCAATCTCAATTCCCAAGAAATACTTAGGTGGACCTAAGTCTTTAATGTGAAAAGTAGAATGGAGATATTGTTTGAAATCCATAATAGCTTGTGTATCATTTCCCATAATGAGAATGTCATCGACAAAAAGTTACACAAATAAATGGCAGAGGCACCTTTACGTTAGATAAATAAGGCATAATCATAGCGAGATTGCCGAAAACATGCAGCAGTAAGAGCTGTGGTGAATTTTGCATACCATTGCTGGGAAGCCTGTTTGAGACCATAAAGAGATTTGCGAAGACGACAAACTCGAGATTCCCCTCGTGTGCGTAAACCGGGCAGAAGGTCCATGTAAATTTCTTCATCCAAATCACCATGAAGAAAAGCATTATGGACGTCCATATGATGAAGAGACCAGTCACGGGTGGTAGCAATGGCAATGAAGGAACGAACAGTGACTTCTTTGGCAACAGGAGAAAAGGTTTCTTGATAGTCAAAACCTTCTTGCTGGGTGAAACCTTTAGCAACTAACCGAGCTTTATAACGCTCAACTGAACCATCAGCCTTGTACTTGATCTTGTAAACCTATTTGCAGCCAATGGGCTTTCTGTGGACAGGCTGAGGGACAAGGTCCCATGTATGATTGTCAGTAAGAGCCTGGAGCTCGGCTTCCATGGCTTGCTGCCAGCGAGGGTCCTGAACGGCCTCATGATAATAGTAGGGTTCCTGTTCCTCATAAATGCGACTAACATAGCACAGGTGTTCGGGTGTAAGCCGATCAAAGCTAACATAAGATGACACGAGATAGTGTGTACCCGAGGAATGTAAAAAAGAACAAATGTAGTCCTTGGTCCATGTGGGAGGCCGTGTGCATCTCCTCGAGCGACGAGGATGAACGAGTGATGGAGGAGGGGAGGTGCCGGAATAGCATCAGCCACAGGTGGAGAACCAGATGGAGCGGAAACGACCTCAGAGTCAGCAGTTGAGTTCGAGGGGACAACCTCAGGAGGAGGTAAAGAAAGGACCGGTGAATCCGGTAGATCCTCAATCAGTGGCTCAACAATAGGTAAAGATGAGCCTGAAGAGGGTGCAGTATCCTGAAGGAGCGGTAAGGAAGGGACCGGAGGGTCATCATTAGGTAAGAAAGGGCGAGGAGCAGCAGATGTATCAACAGTCGGCGATGAGGGAACAAGCTGGTCCTGAAAAGGAAAAATATCCTCTTGGAAAACAACATCCCGATTGATAAAGAAACACCCAGTGGTTGGGTCATAAACATGATAACCCTTCTGCAAATGGGGTAGCCCATAAAAACACAACAAGTGGCTTGAGGACCCAGTTTGTCACGGGGGCCCACAATCGTAACATAGCATAAGCAACCGAAAACCCGAAGATGGCGAATATCCGGAGCCTTCCTAAATAGAAGCTCAAAAGTGGTCCGTCCATCAAGAACTCTGCTTGGCATACGATTGATCAGATAGGCAGCAGTGATGACACAATCACCCCAAAAGGATTCGGGAATGGAAGCCTGATGCTTGAGGGCTCGTGCGACCTTAAGAAGATGACGATGTTTGCGTTCTACAACTCCATTTTATTGAGGAGTGTAGGTGCAAGAGCTTTCATGGAGAATGCCATTGGTAGAAAGAAAGAGTGAACAATCATGATTAAAAAAAATCACGAGCGTTATCAGACCGAATACGTTGTATAGTGCTATGGAATTGTGTATGGACCATGGTAAGGAAGTGTTTGAGATGTGAAAGGACTTGGGATTTGGATTGCATAAGGAAGACCCAAGTGCCACGAGAGTGATCATCGACGAGGGTAAGAAAATATCAGGACCCATCACGATGTGGTGTATGATAAGGTCCCCAGATATCTAGGTGAATAAGAGAAAAGGGAGAAGAAGCACGTGAGGTGCTAGAGGGAAAGGGAGGCCTAGTTTGTTTGGCCAAGGGACAAATCGGGCAATGGGGATGAGGGAAAGAAGCATTATGGCCCAAACGTTGATGGGAAAGAAAAATATTATTTTTATTATTATGAATCTGGGCATTACAAAAGGTCCCAGTAAGGGAAGGATTACAATTGAAAAAATCAAAATTATGCGGAAATGGAACTCAAAAATAAAGGCCTTGACGCACACTACCCAAGCCCATCAGTCTGCTAGTCAAACGGGCTTGAAATAAGCAAACAGAGGAGTCCATGATGGCACGACAATCATTGTCAAGACAGACTTTGGAAACAGAAATAAGATTAAATTGAAAGGCGGGAACAAATAAAACATTATGTAAGGTGATATGGGAGTTTAACGTGACACGACCAATTTTGGTGACTTGAGTGACATGACCATTGGGAAGACGAACATACATGGAGGAATGGGATGATGTGTCAATGTGAGAAAAAAAAATTTCATCACATATAATATGGTCACTGGCCCCTGAATCAATAATCCAAGCATGAGTGGCAATGGAATTGAGGCAAAAAGAAGTACCTGCAAAACTGGTGGTCTTATCCGGTATCCCCAATTATGAAATAGCTTGCATGAGGTGGTCAAAATGTTGTGCAGTAAGCGAAGTAGAGACCTGTTCATCATGTTTCACAGAAACCTGATTAGATAAAAAATCTTTATTTTTGCCATCAATATTATTGGGCCGTCCATGGAGTTGCCAACAAGTGTCCTTAGTATGGTAGGGACGCTTATAATAATCACAAAAATTATTTTTGGGATTATCGCAGCGAGGGTGGTTCTTATTGGGCCGAGAAGATGCTGCGGGCTGGCCTGATCTGAATGAGCCTGCGCCTGCGTGGCCGTTGGGAGGGCCCGAAGCGAATGAGCCCGCATGATTGGGCTGGCCAAAGGCGGGCGTGCTCGTGGCCTAATAAGGAGTAACGGACCCAGGTCCGTCGGGTAATAACGCGGGCAGCCCAGATCCATGAACACCGTTAGATCTAGGGTTAATGTTCGGACCGTCGGATGGGGAACCGAGTGCGGGGGCAAATGAGAGACCCTCATTTGGCAAATATTCAGCGCCGCGAGAGGTTGCTTGGAGAGCGAGCGCACGCTGCGTTGGGGTAGTGCGAGCGGCCAAGAGAACAGTCTCGCCGACGCGGATGTATTCCGTCGAAGCGAGACGTTGGTTCTCATCCTGCACGGCCAAGTGGTAGAGACGATAGAGAGAGGGAGGAGGGTCCATCGCGAGCATCTGGGAATGAAAGGTGAGAAAACCCTCATTCAAAATCAGCAGAAATTGGGTGCAGCGATGGCGATCCTTGATCGCATTACACTGCTGGAGGGTGTCGTCGGGACCCTAGAGAGGTTCTTCGGCCAGATCGAGGGCATTCCAAAGGGCAGATAATCGATTGAAGCACGCCGCAATCGAGAGATTGCCCTGCTTGAATTCGCCGAGAGCCTGTTGAAGGGAGAAAATCTTCGCCCGATCAAGCTTGCCGAACATCTCTGCGAGATGGGACCACAACGCACAAACATCCTCCGTTGGCGGCAGACCGGCAGCGACTTCCGGTTTCAGACAATTCCCAAGCCAAGAACGAACAAGCTGATTACATTTGCGCCACTGGCGAACCAAACGTGGATCAGCCGGAATCGGGATGGAGCCGTCGAGAAAGCCTTCTTTATCTTTCGTGATCAACGCGTGACGGAAATCGCGAGCCCAGACGGCGTAATCGTCGGTGCCGGTGAGGGAATGGGAAATAAGGCGGAGTTCAGGACAGTCAGAAGATCCGGTGTACAACGGATCGCCGATTTCTAGCCGGCCGATCGGAGCAGCGATGGCGAATTGGCCCGGGATGAAGACTGGGTAGGGATTCGGACTCGTACCCGGAGGAGCTAGGTTGGGTGCCTGGCCCGCAAGCTGGTCCGGGTTGAGAAGCGGGTAGGGATTCGGACCCGTACCCGGGGAAGCCGGGTTGGGTGCCGGACCCACAAAATACCAACTTGAGCCGGTGGTCGGGTTTGGTCCAGTAAGGGCTGGGGTAAGGCCCAGCAAAGAAGGGGCCGAGGGCCCTAATGAAGGTGGGGCCGAAGGGGTTGGGGCCGAGGAACCAAGGGGCCCAAAAAAGATAGGAGACTGGCCTGGGAGCCAAAAAACAGTCTGGGCTGAAAAAGGCCCAGAAAGGTGAGAACCCGCAGCCAAGGGGTCTTGAAGGGAAAAATCAGCAGCAGTCGGCTGAACAAGAGGAGCACTGATGCTCGAGTGAGGCACTGAGGGAGGGTCGACTTCAGTGTCAGAGGCATCTTCAACGAAGGGGAGATCCATATCAAGGGGTTTAGAGGAAGACATGGAAAAAAAATCGCAACCGAGAGAGAAAAAAGGCTTGTAGAAAAAAGGAAGAGAACAAGCAGTGAGGTAGCGATGAAAAAGAAGTGAGGAAAAGAAGCGGAAGCTAAACCAGGAAAAAAGAGGCTTTGATACCATGACAGGAAACAAAGAGGAAGCAATGGTGGAGGCATGAGCTTGGGAAATTCTAGGTTGTATTGCTTATCGAATAATGTTTATAAGGTGTCCTATTTATAATACAAAAGGACTAAGGAAAGAATAACTATAATTAAATACAAGAATATAATTTCTATACAATGAAGATCTATTCCATAGTTAGAATAGATACTAGGGCAACTCGTATCTCCAACAGCTTTCTTCATTGTGTGCTTCTTCTTCTCGACACTTAATTTGTTATGAGTTTCTATTTTTTGTTTATTAAATAGGGATGATATAATACCAAATTTTATTAATATCAATAAACTGAATATAACATTTATATCTCAGATAAGTATAAAAAATATTATATAATCATAATTTTTAGAAAAAATTGTTACGAGTTTATAACGACTTAAAACATACCATACTTATGGAGTCTTGGTGATTGATAATATATAAAATAATTAAACCTATCATGATAACAAGTAATTTTATACTTTAAGCTCAATACTTGTGTTGTTTACATCACAAAAAACATATACGTTTAAGATTATGTTTCTTCACTGATGGTAATATTATTCTTTACCTGACATCAAAACTTCATCTCAACTTTAACGCACGCAAGAGTCATGGACACGGAACTTTGCCTATTTTTCATTTAAAAGCTTTTTCCGCGATTGATGCCTTCGAATTTAATATTCAAATCCGGTTCCTGCCGCGGTTTTGCAAAGTGGCAAAACACATAAACGAAGGCCCCATTTGAAATTAATTAAAACGTTTATTTGGTTATTGCTACTTTTGTATGTTTGACGGAATTTGATCTCTGAACATCTATTATAATCTTTTCAATTTCATTTTCTTCAAATATTTATCAAATTCCACGTGGAAAAACCGACAGGTCAATAAGAGCACGAGGTTTGGGTAGGAAATAATATAATAGGAGTAAATTAAGATTAGAAAATTGCAATGATAATGTGGCATTTGTGAAGGAACCACGAACGCTTTTGTAATTACCAACTTTCTCTCTCTCTCTCTCTCCGTATATATTTTCAGCGTAAACCCTACATTTCCTGTCTACGCCATCGCATTTCAGTCAGAGGAACGACCTTGTGATCTTTCGAGTTTTTAGACAATGTCCGCAGAAGAATCTCAAACCCCCTCTTCCGCGGCCGAGCCGCTGCCGGCCAATCAAAGCCAAAAAGCCGAAGAAGAGGAATCGTCTCAAACTCAGAGCAAGAAAGCGGCAAAGAAGGAAGCCGCCAAGCAAGAGAAACTGCGGCGCCGTCAGGAGGCTGCGCTGGCCTCCTCTGCGCAGTCGCTCTCAGTTGAGGATGATCCACTCGCCGCAAACTACGGTGACGTCCCGCTCTCGGAACTCCAGTCCAAGGATGTCGTTGACATCCGGGCCTGGACAGAGGTCGGCGCGCTGACCGAGGCGCTCAGGGACTCCCACGTGCTCGTGCGCGGTCGTGCACAGACGATCCGTGCGGTCGGCAAGAACATGGCCTTCGTCGTCGTCAGAGAGAGGGGCTTCACCGTCCAGTGCGTCGTCACGGCTCAGCCTGACGTTGTGAGCCGCCAGATGGTGAAGTACGTTGCTGGGCTGAGCCGGGAGTCGATCGTCGACGTCGAAGGGGTAGTCTCCGTCCCCACTGTTTCCATAAAAGGAGCCACTCAGCAGGTTAGTACGTATAAATATTACTTCATTTGTTCCGTAACAATGTCTGTTATAATTGTAAAATGTGATGCCGAGCAATATTTGGTGCTGTCGTTGTAAGACAAATAAATTGGTCAGGAGTGAGGGGGAGATAATCAGGATCCTTTTCTCACTGAAAGGGCTCTGCGGGTGTATGTAGGGACTAATCAAACCTTTGGTATGGATAGCAGTATATCTAGGAGAGCTTTAGGAGTATCTATTGGAAGCTAAATCAAATCTGTGGTGTGGATTGGGGTATCTCCAGGAGAGCCATAGAGTTTGGTGAATACCATTTCAAAATTCTTTGGTTATTCATTATGAATCAAATTGAATGAGTTATCTTGGAAAATTTGTACGTAGAAGCTATTCTGTTTTTTCATGTCAACTGAATAGAAAATATTGTAATATATGCATGTGCGGAAGATGAGCATCAATATGATAAAAAATGTCAAATGAAACCATTGTGAAGTCGGTGTGGAAAATAGCAAACTGAGTTGAGGAGCAGCAGTGAGCGGATGTTGGGTGGATTGGAAAAGCTTTACTGGATTGTGTTGGTATGCTGATTTTATATGTTGAGTAATGGACAATAGTAGGCAGCTTATTTGTGAGCAAGGTTGATTAGAGTTGCCATTTAGGCTACCTTCTGAAGGATTCAAACTATTCATCTACTTGCTTTATTGGGATTGGTTTTGTTCTCTGTTTTCTCTTTCTTATTTCACGAAGTTGGGAATTTTACTTGAGGATTTTTTCTTTTTTAATATGCATGACATTATTGATATTCATAAAGGTTGAAGTTCAAGTGCAAAAATTATACTGTGTCAACAAGGCCATGCCAACCTTACCCATCAATATTGAAGATGCTGCTCGTAGTGAAGCTGATATTGAAAAAGCGTTACAGGTAAATCCAATAAGAATTCTGTTCTCTCTCTTTAATAATCACTTCAACTAGTTCATGATCTCTTTGTCGATGTTCATGTATATAATAGTTGGATGATATGATTGGTGCAGGCTGGAGAACAGCTTGTTCGGGTTAACCAAGATACTCGTTTGAACTACAGAGTTCTCGACTTGCGAACACCTACTAATCAAGGAATTTTTCGCATTCAATCTGAAGTTGAAGATGCAAGTACCTAACTTTTTGAATAATTTTTTCTATTTTTCCTCATCAATTGTTTATGTATTCCCTGTCATATTGTTGTGCAACATGTTTCTTTATTGAGCCATGCATGATATATAGTAGGATCAGGGATGTCAATAAAGGGGATGAGAAAAATTTTGAGCAAGTCGCAATATGCTAATATACTAACTGCCCTTCCAAATAAAACTACATGAGATTGTTTTCCATTGTGTGAGAGGGAGTTTTATCTTTGGCTGGACATGAAAAGAAGAATGAGGGAGAGGCATGAGAGGATTGGTTTGTTCGTGAATGGAAGGACTGTAATTTTTTTTAAATTTCCTTCCACTCTTCCTTCAACAGCAGTTGAGGGTAGGTTTGGGACATATATTTTACAAAATCAACCTTTAATTATAATGCACTTTTAGCTTCTTTTCTTTTTTTTTTTCTTTTCTCTTTTTGTTGTTTTGTCTAGAATGTTATATGGCCTTAACAGTAATTTGCTCAGTAACTTATAATTGGTTTTCTTGTAAGAGCCTAAGTTCATAATGGGAATTCATCAAGGAAAACCATTTCTTTATTGGTTTAAGTGGTTATCACGTTTTCATACTTACATTTCAATAGCTCATTCTTTTATTGGACACATGCAAGGATAAACAAATTATATCCACCTATTTTGTATGGATATCTTTATATTTTTTTAAATGTATATATTTAATTTTCAAGATTTTAAGTATTAGGAAACCAATTAAGCATTTTACTTTTATGAATGGGCTTATGGAGTGTTTGGTGTGTTCAACTTCGATGTGTGCTGAAGAGGCTCCTTCATGTGTCTTCCCCATCTCCCCCTTTCCATGAAATTTTTGTAGTTGGAGGTTGTTGTCATTATCAACATTCATAAGATGAACATGCTTGGGTTTAATAGTTAAATTATTTTGCAGATATTTAGAAAATTCTTGAAATCTGAAGGCTTTGTTGGAATGCATGCATCATGTTTAAATGCTGGCACAAGTGAGGGTGGTGCTGCTGTCTTTAAACTGGGCTACTTTGGACAGCCTGCATGCCTGGCTCAATCACCTCAGCTTCACAAGCAAATGGCAATTTGTGGTGATTTTAGAGGTGTTTTTGCGGTTGGTCCTGTTTTCAGAGCAGAGGCCTCTTACACTCATAGGCATTTATGTGAGTTCACGGGTCTTGACGTTGAAATGGAAATTAAGAAACACTACTTCGAGGTATAATCACATTTTTTGAGGTTGGCTTCTAATTGGCATCTATATTTAGTGATGGTCTATAATTGGCTGCGGCATTGTGCTTGTTTGTCCAGGTTATGGATATTGTGGACCGTTTATTTGTCACGATGTTTGACACTTTAAACAAGGATTGTGCAAGAGAACTTGAAGCTGTGGGTAGGCAATACCCATTTGAGCCTTTGAAGGTGATTCTTTGTTATTCAAGAAGCTTATGAAAATATTGTTGTATGTTTATGCAGTATAAACACTTGAGGATTTGACAATTAGCTCCATTTGGTCTCTCTTGGCTCTAATCTTTATCTTTAATCTTGTTGTTCATGCTTTCTTGTGCAGTACTTGCGACAAACCCTAAGGCTCACATTTGAAGAAGGAATCCAAATGCTTAAGGTAATGATAATGCCTCTATGCCGTTGCAGTCACCTCTGAATATGTAGAAAAGAAATAAGACAATGAAAGAAGGCATGACCTGAACTACTAGGGAAAAGAAGTAATAAATGGAGTTTGATGTGCATTTGCCTGAATGTTCACGCACATGATGTCAAGGGTTTTAGAGAGAAGGGGAAATGCGACCTGCATTTATTATTGTTCTTATGGTTTGGATGTTGTGATTACAAAATTATACCTTAATGCGCTTATGATCATTGAATTCTTTTTTACATCACTTAATCCTACACCACATCTTATTACACAATTAATAATTTCTCAAACAGCACAGGACCTGAATAGGACTGTTAGAGTCTCGTGTTCAAACTAAACCCTATGTTTTGAACAAAAGAAGGGTGAAAAAAGAACTTCCTTTGACCCCAAAATCACACTTTTATCACTTGAGGAGTAACGAATGGAGGGCTTCTTCATCGCTTATATTTAGTTGCCTCCGATTCCTTATTTTTTTGTATGCTTTGTATTCTTTCATTTCTTTTGGGCTTTAAGTATTATCGTGTTATTCAGTTCTCATGTTTATGCTTGGTAAGATTAATTAGTGATTTGCTACTTAGTTTACTTTTGTCTTAAATTTTATTATTTTTTTAATGATAAATGAAAAAATGGCAAGCCTAAATTTTGACTTATTTATACAGGATGCTGGTGTAGAAGTTGATCCCCTTGGAGACCTAAATACTGAGACAGAAAGAAAGTTGGGACAGCTTGTTTTAGAGAAGTAACTTACTCTCTTGATCTTCTAGCCTGCCTGCTATTTTTTTTTTTTTTTGCTTTTCTTTCATACTTATGTAAAGTCCATTGTTGGTGATTTGAGAAACGTAGCTAACGCAGATTTCGTTTCTGATTGTAGGTATGGCACTGAGTTCTACATTCTTTATCGCTATCCTTTGGCCGTTAGGCCATTCTATACAATGCCTTGCTATGATAATCCAAATTACAGTAACTCGTTTGATGTCTTCATTCGTGGTAAATTATTAACTTCTGCCAATAATATTGTTGTTGCGCATGCATTTCCATTATTTTGCTGCCTTATTCTTCATCTTGTAACCTAGTAATGATACAACTACATACTATTTTATTTGTATGGCCTTGATGTTGATAATGGATAATGGGTACAAATAGGATCTAGATATGAAGACATGACAATTCTTGTAAAGCAGATATCTCAAAGAAGTTTGTGCTTATGTTTCATTGTAGATGTCTATCCTGGGCTCAGATTCTGAATAAATATCTCTTGGAGTGTTCATAACGTCTCATCTCTTTGTTGTCTTTGTGTAGAATGTGTTTGTCTGTTCTCACTCCGGCAGTCTATAATGTTTTTGGATGCCTCTTCGATAATATGAATCTACTATATGTTGTGATGTATGATTAACATGAGGTATCCGTGTTGAAAAGGGTATGAACATGAAATCTGACTTAGAGACCCTTCTGCAATTACATTTACAGCTTTAGTCCTAACCAGAGGGAGTATGGGATTAGGAGGTAGTCTGTTGCTATTTTTCATTGTAAACTGGTCACCTGTTTGAAGTTTGATCTGTTTGTCGGTTCCTCTGTCCTGCATTCCTATGAGCCACCTGGCATTGGGAGGTAGAGTCTGTTGCATTTCGTTGCAAAATGATATTCTGTTTTCAAGGTCAATCTGTGTCTCAATCTATGCTTATTCCCTTAATGCTTGTGGATGTTCTGTTTGGAAAATTGAACAATGTGCTTCTGTGTGTGTTTTATTGAAATACCTTGGTTATTATTCTCTTTGTTAATTGTTCTTATTGTATTTCTTTTCCTCCTTAGGCGAGGAGATAATTTCTGGAGCTCAGCGTATACATGTCCCAGAGTTCTTGGCTGAACGTGCACAGGCCTGTGGAATTGATGTCAACACAATATCAACATATATTGATTCTTTCAGGTGATTTTAGGTTACTTGTACTTTGATTTTCCATAATTTTTGTTTTGGTCAATGCCTGCCAGTTTCCTTTTTGTTTATGCAAATCAAACCAGCCTTCTTTCCGTAGGTTATGCCATTACCCCTAGGCAAGTGTATACAAAATCAGTGGTGTTGTAAATTCCAGTTAATTCAGTGATTTTTGGCTATAGTGAGAAGTAAATTTGGTCAAGTATAAGCGTCTATTCTCTTTTGAAATGATGATACACCAAAAGATGTGGTGTGTGAAAAGAGAACTTTGAAGAGTAATTCTCTTTAATAGAAATGCGAAATTGAACCAAATCAATTTTTGTGTAAATGCTCCGGGTGGAATGGATCTAGATCCCATACTTGTTATGTTATTCGTCTTCTAATTGTTGAAGTTCCTGGTAGTCTTTCTGAGAACCTTATCCATCTCCTATATGGTTTCTGGATCTGGTTTTGCTATGACATTACATTTAATGCATCACGGCTGAGGCTGTTCATCCATGTACGGCTAGCATTATTCGACCAATCAGAAGAGAAGAGATAACAACTCTTAAGCTGCTGGTTATCACTTGAACTGTGCAATTGATTTGGCGCAGAGTGTAAAAAGTATTTCCCTGGAAAAGCTTGTGCCCTGCAATGTTTGCTTCCTATGTATTTATTAATTCATCATCTTTTTCTTCATAGGTGTGCAAGGGGACTTTCTGCCTAATACTTTGGAAACAACAAATTTCTCTGCTCATACCTGAAATAATATCTATTGTCGGTTATTGCAGATATGGTGCACCTCCACACGGTGGTTTTGGAGTAGGGCTGGAGCGTGTAACGATGCTTTTCTGTGGTTTGAAAAACATCCGGATGGCATCCCTTTTCCCTCGTGACCCAAATAGGCTTGCTCCGTGATGGTATCTCCAAGCAGCGGCGTGGGGTCTTTCTTACAATATTGCATGTTTAGTACTATGGAGTAAATACAGTTAATGACAAAGGAGGGAAATATATCATATGGGTGCTTCTGGAGCATTTGAAGCAATGGCCAATTTACACATTTGTTGGTACTGTTCTTGCCATTTTTTATTTTCCACCTTAGCTAATTGTCCTGCACTTCATAAAGATCAAGTTTTTTGGTATGAGAAACTGCGACTGGAGATCTTGTTAGATGAGAATTCTGTCAGCCTTTTTGCACGATCATTCTAGGGACCGTCCCCGCAGAAAGGAGTAGCGGAAGAAAAACAAATAATTAACTTCATTTGTGCAAATTGTTTATTCTAAGCGACTTAAGTTTCTTATTACCACAAATAAATATATGCTAAATTGTGTGATCAAAAGGATCCAAAGCATGACCGATGACTAGGGCAACAAGTGTCATCAATTATGTAGGTTTCCAAGCCTGAGACGATGTTCACGAGGGAAAGAAAATGGCCGTAATAAAACAATGGTCTATCCCATATAAAACAAATGCTATCAGCCTCCTTGTGGTAACTGGGTTGGGCCTTTCAATCTCATTAGGCCCGTAACAATATCGAAAACTTCCTTTTGCCATTAATACTCTCTTCCCGTCGAGTATAAAACATATACCCTAGCAGTCGACACATCATATCCACCTGAAATATTACAAGCATCGAGAACTGCTTGATCTTCGTTCAGGTCATCTCCACGCAGAGAGAAGAACTTGAATTATGGATACAATAAATGAAGAGGATGAACAAAAATGGAAAATGTACTGGATTGGAATGCTCTTTCTTTCTCTTTTACCCTCCAGGAAGAAAAGTTAAATGAAAATGGACAGCTAAGGGGAAAAAATCATTAATAATAATTACATAATCTTCACTATTTAAGCCATTTTGGACCTTAGGTAACATTTAATAGCCAAAACCGTAATCAATAAGATCATCATCTTCGTCACTACTAAAAGATTCAACCAATTGACTATCATCATCTTCATCACCCTCGGTAACAATTTCTAGGATTCCACCTCCTCCGTCCATAATAAAATCTCCATCATCATCATCATCAAGCTCACTAACACTATCATCATCATCATCGTTGCTCAGATCATCTGGATCACTTTCACCATCCCCATCAAGATCCGGGCCCAATATAGGGTCTACGTCACCATCATCATCCTCCTCATCTTCCTCCTCACTCTCAGCATCATCAGGATCAGAGTCATCATCAGTCGGCCTTCGGCGACCAATTTCATAAACCCTAGCAGACGAAAACATCTCTTCTTGGTCATCCATTGTAATCAAACCTACAAAGGAATCTGTAGGTTCTGTTGCAAAGTCAAGGACACATCGGTCAACTGGAATAGTGGCAATGTCAGAGTAATTAACTGCATCGACCGTGCGGAAAGCAGAAAAGAGGGGGTGCTTGACCCGCCGTGTGTTCACTGCTGATGTTACATCCTCAAGATTTCTCCTAAGGATTGCATATATTACATCCCCACGTGCATTGAATGTTATCACTGTTTGATCCAATGAAGGTACACTTCGGAGAAGCCTGAACTTCCGGAGATCCCAAACCTCTGAGTTTATAATTACCTGTCGAAAAGTGAATAATAAAATGAAGCACAACAAAGAACGAGTAGGAGGGTTGGGAACTATGAAGAGGTAAGCAGAAATTTCGAAAATTCAAACTGGCATGTAGAGAAGATGAAGTAAATGCCAGTTTTCAACATTAGCAAGTTCTTTTTAAAAAGTTGATTGAAGTATTAACTTCAAGACATGTTATCAAAAGATAAATAAAAAGTTGATTGAGGTATTAACTTCAAGACATGAGAAAAACCCATCAAAGTATTTATGTGATAAATTATTCTCCATCCCTTTACTCATTCTGTCTGAAATCCCATCTACAAAACCTCAAATATCTGAACAAACACCATCATAAGTGACACAGAAAAAGCAACTCCTACAATTCAGGTGCTTAAAACCCCACTGTCCAAAGAGAAAATGATAGCAACAAATCACTTGAACATTAACCTTTTCTCGATGGTATTAGTCTTTTATCATTCTTGGGGATTTGAAGGAACTGAAGAAAATGTTACTCAAAGGTAAAGCGGCAAAATATTACCAAAAAAAATGATAACCATAACAGATAAATCATGACAACTATTGTTGTGGCAGGGTTCTACATACCTCATTCCCAGCTGGATGAAAGCCACCCCCTCCGTAATCTGTAAATTGATCAAAACGATGAACAGGGCCAGAAACCCGCCGGTCCCACAAGACTCCATTCCACAGCAGCATAGTGTCTGAGGGGCTGAAATGTATGAGCGAATAACTATGCCCCCGACCTGCAGAATTGGCAGATGTGTCTGACAGTGTTGTTTCCACCTGGTAGGTTTGGATATTGTACAACAGAATTTCTCGACGTGCTGACTCCGAGGGCAGGGCTGCAAAAACGTTTCCAGAATTGCTGAACCTCGCGGCCTTACACCCTTCAAAAGGCTGCATGGGCCCAGCTGAGATTGAAGCTGCATCCCACAACCTTACATCCTGGGAGCTTGAAGAAAGCACCAGCTGTGTATCCCCAGAAAGATATGACTCAACAAATGTCAAAGGAAACTGGTGGCTTGAGCAGCTTTCCAGCACACTATTGCTGTTGGAGTCAAAAATTTTGAGCTCTCCAGTGTGGCTGCCAACTGCAATACGGGAGGAGTCTCCAAGAAAGTTGATGCATGTCAACAGCGCACCAGTATCATCTCGACAAGTTCTCCATGGTCTGAATCTGCTGTAAACAAACTGGCGATCCCTGCGATTTCCATGTACCCCGCCATACATACTTTTGAACTCCCGTGTACCAAGTCGGTTCGTCACATTTGATGGGGCATCAAGGCTTCTCTTAGGTTCAGGACAAACATGTGGGTGTAACAGAGAGAGTGGAGGGAGAGTAGTTATAGGGGCAGGGCATTGGCGATGCTGGTGCTTCAGATATTGAACAACAAGAGAATCTAGAGTTAAACGCTCTGTGCTGCTGGGCTGAGGATCATTTAGAACCCCAAGTTGCGAGGATGGTGTCAACTGACCCATATGGATGTTACCGTGTTGGTTGTCCTCCATATAATCTGCCAAGCAACCAGCAGGTGTTGATCGCCAGTGCTGATCTCTTAGATTAGAACTTGGTGTAGAAAGTCCAGTGGAATCGGTTAGTAGATTGCTTTTTCGAACAGTATTGGGTGTTGGACAAACTGGTGACCGAACTCCTTGCTCACTTGTGTGAAGTCGCTTTCCAGAGGAAGAGACCTGTCCAATGTCCCTTAACTCCAACAATTTTCGCTTCATTGGCAATATGATTGGAGTCTTACATTGGGACTCTGCATCAGAATTGGGTTTCATCGAGGACTCTGACAATGTTTCTGAAACAGTTGCAGGGGCAGAAGATTGTTTTGAATTACAGAAGACTTTCCTGACAGCTGCGGATTGAGAATCATTAAATTGCAACTGACTTCTGGACTGTGAACCAAAACTAGGTGAGAAAACCAGTGATTTTTTCTTAGAAGAAGATACAGCTGACTCACATGTCAAGCTTGTATCCTCATCCCGTGCGGTAAGTTTAGACTTTCCGGTGAGAAATCCACAAGGGGCTCGACAAGAGGGCCACTGAAGTTGTATAGAGGGGGCTTCTTGTGTGGAGGTTTGGTGTGCAAGAGATGACGGAGCTGCCAAGGATGGCAAAGGGGTCAATTGAGCCTCTTTTAACAATGTAGTAGCAGTTGCACCCAAACCACATGCCTGTAAGTGTTCGTGAATTAGAAGTAGGAGCTCCCTGGGATGTTCATATATGTCGAGCACAAGAAGAGTCATAAGGTGAAAAGAGAAATGAGTTAGCAGAAAAAGGTGGATGATGAGTTTTCAGCAATCACTACGGAAGACATTAATAATTACCTGGAATGGTAAGTAATAGGAGTAGCAGCAGCTATAGCTGCTCTTTCTATTCTCCTCAAAGTCGGGGTTGCAGCATCAGTAGCTGCTAATGTACTTGCGCGCCCTGAATTGGTCATAATCTGCATAAATTATGCAACATAAGTTTAAGTTACCTCCATGTCAAAGAAAAAGAGGAGATTGTTGGATAATTTCCATTTTTCAATTTTCTAGTTTTGCTTTGCTTATGTGCTAAACCAACTTCTACTCTTAATCTGCACCTAGTGCTTCCGCATATTAAACAGGAGGAGCCCTGCATATGGAAAGAAGAGGAGGGAGAAAGGGGGAGCTTACTGCTATCAGCTCAATTGCTGCCTGGGAAAGTTCAGGTTGCCATCGTCCTTGCTCAGTTCCAGACGTCTGGCTCCCTGAATCTCGAATAAGCTCAGACAGCTTTTTCCCAACCTAGAACAAAAAATTGGACTTATTAACACAAACGGATTGACCAAAGAAATGTCCTCAAATTTCCCATGATGTTTAACATACTAGACAATTATGACTTAAACATCCAAAAAGCAGTAGTAACCTGAGTTTAAACAGAATAACATAATTGTTATCCAGTAGTAAATATATACTACCTGAAACAAATCAACCATATGACCACGCAATAGAAGGGGGGGGGGGGGGGGGAAGTTTCCCTTCAAACATGATACATCATATCAATTAATTAAGGCCAGATAAAACAAACGTAACCCTGATCATGCATCTTTGCTTGCATCTATGAAATACCTTTTTCAGGCACGTAACCTACTTACTACGCAAAATACAAAAAATTTGGAGCCACAAATTCCTTTTTCCTTTTTTCAAACAGAAATAAGTATTGAGGAAATCTCCCGGGTTTCCTGATTAAATAGGAAATACCTGGTACTCATGTCACACAAAAGGTGCTTATCTATTAGTCTGCTAGGACCACAAATGTAGTAGTGTTTTCAACAGTATAATTCATTGCACATGGGGGATAAGTAATGCAAGTGCAGAAACGACATCATCTCCAAAAACAATGAAAAATGACTTATACAAAGCCAATACCCTGAAGCAGTATACAACTACATATGAGCTGAAACAGCCCGGATTTGGTTCATTGGCTTGCTTGGGATTCGATAAAGGCTGTAGTATCAATTCTTCTTTCTTATGTTACATCTTTCATTATCACTGTGTCTGGCACAGAAGCATCCACACTTATATTAAAAGATATAAGGTATGAGATTCAATTTATTTCATCTAAAGCTTTGGACGTTAATTGCAAGAAACAGTCATTTACCTGAAGCTTTGTCAATATGTGTGCAATAGTATCATCCCTGGCTAGACCAAGCAGCACTCGGCATGCAAGAGCTCGGAGACAATCCAAAGCAGCAGGAGGTGAGTATATGCGTGGCTGTAGGAGATGAAGTAGAACCTTTATCCCATTGTTGGCACGAACAGCCTCTCTGGCTTGACGATATCCTAGTTCCAGTTGTGTTGCAAGGCCAGCACCGCCTGCTCCAGAACCCAAAGATATTCTACGATCTCCAACAAGTCCAGAAGTGGCTGCAACAGGAGTCTGTGAAGTGCTACCCATGGACTGTGAACCAACTCCCGCAGCAGTAACCCTATCTGCCACACTAGATTCTCCATTCCGGTCCCTTGGATCACCCTGGCTGGAAGAATTAACACCTCGATCTAAGGTATTACGTTCTGTGTTTCTATCTCTAGTCTCACTGCCCGGACCAAATGGGGCTTGTGCAGAAACAGAATGCTGACCTTGTGCAATTAAAGGTGGTTTATTGCTGATTGAAGGCGGAGGACAAACAAGATTGACTAAGACATTTAGAGCTGGTTGAATGATCTGCAAAGTTAAAAATCAAACAAAAGCCAATATAAAATGGTGAGCAAAAAGACAAGCATGATTCTAATCTTATAGAAGCCTGCTTCCAGCATCCACATATGTTTTATTTTACCTCTGGGTCCACATAACTGCTAGCACTATTAGCCGCATCCAAAATGACTGCTATACCAGCACGATTATTGCTTACAGTGGCATTCACAATCATCTTCCGGCTGTTTGGTACTAACGTAACAATATGCAGAACACCTAGTGCATATTGAAGCAAATCGTGCAAATAACGCTCAACTGGCGGAGCCTACACATAACCAAGCTGAAATGATTGGGAATGGAAAAGACAAAAACAAAAGAGTAAAAACAGAACCAGAGAATATAATACCTGACACAATTCCAACAAGGTGATGTGTCCATTAGAGCTTAAGAACTTCTCAACTGCAGGCCAACGAGCTCTTACAAATGCAGGACCCAACTTCCGATCCTTTTGTAACTGCAGAAATACGGCATCAATGGCTTCATTACTGATGTCAAGTGGCTTGTATGCTGCCCTTACACTTGGAGTATTTCGGGCCATACTTCGATTCGTTTTATTTGGACGGATGGAATCTACAAGCAAAAGAAGATGAGCTCTAAAATATTGCCGCAAAGCAACACAAGTGTGGTAAGCTATCTGCTTTTCTGATGATGTTAGTACTTCTGCAGAGGACCGATCATTTCGAAATGATCCCAAAGTGGACAAGCCCAAGGCTCCAGAATTTCCTCCAGATCTTACCAAAGCAGCATCATTCAAAAGGCCCAGTAATCTCTGCAAACCCTCCTGGGCATCAAAGGCATCAAGAACTGCTCGGAACACAAAGGCTGCAGCAAAAAACAAGGCAGCATTTTTTCTGGCCTGGTCCTGAGGGCATTCAAGAAGTTGGATAGCTAACTCGACAATCTTGTTAACAACATCTGAGGGAAGTGCACAGACCCGTTCCATTATTCCCTGAAAATATTTATTAAAATAATGTGAGAATCAAATTGACAGACTAGATAATAATAACTAGAATAGCAATTACTCATAGACCAAGAAAAAAAATTATATATAACAATCCATTACCTGGAGAGAACCAATAGTAAATAAGCAGGACGAAAGACCCAAAAAGGTTTGAGCAGTTCTGGGGAGAGCAAGCAGTTTCTGCATGCCACCGCGATCCACAAACAGGGCAGCAAATTTCCGGTGAGCAGCCAATGCACAGATTAGCTTCATCACGTCAGGCAAGAGAATTGCAACCTTTGATGCCTCCTTGTGCTTCGAACTCTGTTGTAATAGCGCAAGGCAGACATCAACCCCTTTTTCATGCAGCACAGGCCCAAGAACTTCAACATACTCTCCAAGTATCTCAAGGCACTGAATACAGTATTTTTCTCTCAGCTGCGAAAGAGATTCAGAGTCTGGGATGAAAAATTCAACATCTTCATTAGCTTCAGCTTCTGCATGGACCAGATTCATTGCATCCTCAGTGATGCCACCGGTACTCTTGTCACTTTTGATGCCACTGGAGCTTACGTTAACACTGATGCTACTGGAGCTCCTGTTACCAATCATGTGTTAGTAAAATGAGGAAGTAATGCAAAACAGCAAAAATAGAAAAACATCACTTTTAAACACCACGTTGTTAGTACCCTCAATCTCTTGATAGCATGAAACTACCTACCTTGAAACCTCAACTGCATTTGCAGCATCGACAACAGTGGATGCAGCCCTAGAAGCAGCCAAAATGGCAGCTTCTTCATCACCGGTAGCTTTAAATTCCTGAACACAGTGAACAGAACAGTAAGGAGAAAAAATAAAATTCACTAATGTGCCCACATGAAGGAAATAGATAGAGCTATGATGCCAACCTCAAAAGCTGCACTTTTCACAACTTCAGCAGCAGCATCACCAGCTGCTTTGACAGCTTCTACAGGTGCATCGGCTGCATTAGCTTCAGCCTCGGCAGCACTAACAGCTTTCTTTACCAGATCACAGATATCTTTATTTCCAACCCTGCATTCTTGAAAGCAGTCATCATTGTCCTCTCTTTCAACAACCATCATATCGGCTATCACCCTGGAAGAAGACCTTTTAGCATCTGGAGCCTTTCTTATATCAAGGGGTCTTGAAAGACTCCTGTCTCTTATACTCCGGCCCTGTACTAATCGACTACCAGATCCTGGTGATGTTAAAATCTGATCATTGTCTAGACCCCCTTCATTAGCTCTTCCCTTGGATCTGGATCTTGATCCACGACTTGCCCTACGCCTTGAAGAGTCATCTCGACCATTTTCATCAAGATCCCCATATCTTGTTTTCACATCTCTTAAATCTCGACCATGCAACCTGTCCTCACCATCTGCATCTATGCTTTCATCCAACCCATCAGGTGGTTCTCCATCGTTCACCCAGCATTCTTCTCCACGTCCTTGCCGAACACTGCCTCTATCCTGATCCCTTTCACTACTTTGGTCATCAAAGGATCTCTCATCTGCTGTCCTTAGATCATCTAAATAAGTTGTTTCCAGGGCCTGCCGAACCCTACCCCGTCCTTCATCTCTACCCCTTGTGCCAGCTGCACCAGATGCATGCTTACTGTCTGTTAAATGAGTAGCATCTTTCTGGCTTGTACTTGTCTCTCCAAGAACACGTACCCGAAGATAGCGCATAAGCTTGGCAGATAATCCAGATGTCAAAACATCTTCAACTACTTGACCACCGCTGAAATCCACAAAAACATCTGAGATATAATATGAACAGAACTAACAAATAAGAATATAAAAAGAACTAGAATCAAATGCTAAGCTATTTACTCCAAGAGCATACCCAGCCAAACATACAGCAAGAAGTCCAGTTGAATAGGTCTTTAACATTTCGTAATCCGATGCCTCCTTGCTTTTGCAATTATGATCTTCACCAGGATATCTGGCAGAGTCATCAATTACCCAATTTTTTATGTTCTCTGAAACAGCTTCTTCAATAACAGGATACTGCATAATACCACAACAAATTGATAATATAGAACAAACTTTAGAAACACAATAATCAAACCAAATATGCATAATAAAAATATAGTCTTACAATCCAAGTCAGTGAGCTGCTTAAGAGAAGCCTTGCAGCAGCTGCCTGAATTGCGGGAGGGTATCTTGTGTCGGATAGAAACTTGGAAGATATCAAGTCAAAGAAATCATCATTTTCCTGAGCATAAGAGCCAAGAAAATGAATTAGGGCATAGTTTCCCCAAGAGTGTTCCAAATGCAGTTGCTAGGGGCATCCCAGAGGAGGGGGTTGGAGAAGCCACAAACTCAAATAATGTCTTAAGATAAAAAAACAAAAGAAATTGTTGACATCGGACAAATTGAATTACCCGGACTAAGTTTCCCAGCCGTCCAACGTTATGTGAAGCACGAGCATTATTGGAGGAATAATCATTCTCTTCCATATATCTGCGTTTAACCCACACATGTATACAAAGAAAACAATTTCAAAAACTGTACCGAACCAAGCGACCATACAAACAAAGTACACCAACTCTCTAATGACAGTACATGGACCAAGTGAAAGAAATGAAATGCATCGTTCACTGATGCAAAGTCAGTATTTGCATTATAGATAACAAAAAAAGAGGCATCAAACTACTAGAAAGAAGCCAGCACACACAAAAAATTTACTCTCTAACATATAAATGAAAAACATCTAGTAGACTTAGGTCGCCGGAAAATTATTATCAGTGCTTGCAGAGTATTATACGCATAATCCAAAGGCCATAACTTTACACTTTAAAACGATTGATAAACAGAATTCATGAACTTAATTTGCATCTGTCAACCAATCCAAAAAACACAAATGAACACGCCAAGTCACAAGCACGCACACTATAGACGAACCCAAAACCTAACAATTTGATCATTAACCACTAATCGGCCTCGTTCAAAACGAAATTAAGACAAAAACGATCCGTACCGAGATTCTTGTGTTTCAAGAAGAGACGCGAGGGCATGAAGGACAAGGGGGCTAGGGTTGTCCGGCGATGAAGTGATCTTCTCCATCAGCTTCTGGGCCTTGGCGATCAACTCATCGTTTTCGTTCCTTGCTTCCCCTTCCTCGTCGTCCTCTCCTCCTTGAGACTGAGCCGGCGGCTCCTCCGCAGGAGGCTGAGGTTGAGCCGGCGCTTGGTTCGCTTGGTCATCCATGGACGCCTCCATATATTACCAGAAGACGAGTGCAGCTATAGCAATGTTTATTATATACAAAGGAATGGCAGTGCGAATGAAAGAATTTCGAGCGCTTCTTTCCGTGAATCTTTCGCTGTTCGTAAGAGGCCACCCTCTCCAAGTCCCTATCGTTTGGCTTCGAGTTTGGAGTTGCAGAGTTGAAAGCGAAAACCAAGAATTGTGAATAAGGAAGAGGGACGCGTCGACGTGTGAGTTTGGTTTTTTCTTTTATAGCGGAAGGGGAGGGCCTCGGAGAGAGAGAGAGATGGTGGGTGGGAGAATAACGGATCGGAATGTTCGGGAGAGAACCGACCCGGTTCTCGTATGTAACCCTAGCCTGCCCTTCGGGGCTGAGTAAGCAAGGCGTGATGGCCCGAGGTCCACTGTCCTTAATTGGACCGTACCGACTTTTCGAGAAAAAATAGTGTTAGAATCACCCAAAAATATGATATCTTAAGTGCTACTATTTGGACTTTTATTAAGGTTTTTCAACTAGCATGCATCGATCTTTTTTACCTGTAGATGTTATCAAAGAGAATATATTGATTACTGTAAATTATTTGCTTCAAGTTCTTTTTTTTAATAACAAACTCAACTACAACAATGTGGTCCTTATTGGTATTTAAAAATTAATGCAAGTATGGATAGCCATTTATTTAAGATTGTCATGTAAAAAATTGTATAATCAGAAATTACCTCGATTATGCTATTCAAAATAATTTGATAGTGGATTATGAAAGGTTTGTATTCATTAAAATACTCAAATTTAATTTAAAAAATAGTTTATGAGTTAAATAGTGATTTTTATATTTAAGAATTATACAATGATTATATATTTTTGTATATGAAAACTCACTAATTAGCTAACTTAACAATGAGTTCATGGAGGCTTCGACTATAAGATTTGAGGTCCGACACCTCATATACCTAAAACTAGGGATATATTTCAAGGTTGAAATTAGTTTTTTGGTAATATACCATTATCTTAGACTTTAAAAAACCAATAAGATTTAAAGTTTAACCTAAAAGTTAATTTATTAATTTAATAGTATTTTTACATTTAAATATTACCTAAAAGTAGTATTTTTTTGTGTGAACTTTTTTGTCTTCAGTAATATTATATGAGAAATTTGAAAAATAATGTTTCATCACAAATGAGATATATATGAAAAATGTTTTTCTTTATTCTAAATCCAAAGAAAATTCTCCAATCTTACAAGTAGGTCAGTATCTCTCTATTTATAGGTTGATCAAAGTTGTTGGTCTTTTGAATTTATCAAAATAAATGATTCAATCAAAGTTAAATAAATGAAAAGTAAAAATGTTATATCAATAGCATTGTTTTCTTTGCATGATCTTTTTAGATTTTATAATTTATAATTATTATAACTAGTGAAAAAATTAGGTTAGGAGTCATAATTATAATTTCCTATCACAATCATAGATATTCATGTGATTATAGAAGCTATGGGTTATCTTTTTATTGTAGTGAGTTTTTCTAATAATATCTAACTAAGATTCATTTAATGTTAGTTTAAAAATATGGAAAGCATAGAAAAATATAGTAGGCAACCAAAGAAAATCTCTCTCATAGATTCTAGTTGATGAAAGAATTCACGAGATGCAAATTTGATGAAAGATAAAGAAAATAAAATCTAATAAAAATATATTACAAAGGATGTAGGATATTATATTGTTCAAAATCACTTAATTTTTTTTTAATAAGGTATATGTATTCTTATGATTGTTTGTTGGATTTATATGTGGTTGATGTGTTTTATTGAATTTTCCCAATAATAACATCCATAGGATTTTAAAGAACATGGATGCCATAACAGAACTCACAAACATGGTGCCTTATTGCATCCAAGAGAAAAGTTATGATTTTTAAAAAAAATGTATAATGTTAATGAAATTTTATTAGAGAACAAACTATATAAAGGAATTGTCTAAAAATGAGATTCCTTTATTTGAGAAAATTAAGAAAGACAAAAGTTTATTAGCCTAACAAATACATAGATTAAATAAGATAAAAAAAGAATATATCTAAAAGTTAAATTACTCCTAGAAGTCTAATTAATCAATTACATATTATGAATTTAAATAGGCTATAAAGAATGTAATTATATATTATCACAAAAAATAGTTTAAAGATAACAAAAACTTTAAAGTTATAGATTTAGTTCAACAAAATGATCCTTACATCAAAAGTGATGAAAAATTGCTAGGGCTAATTGCTTGGAGGTTGTTTTCCTAAACCAATGTATGTGGATGATCCATAAGTCTCAAAATCAACAACCTAAGCTTTGTTCTTCAATTTGGAACATCACCCAAAATCACTTGGCCCTTGTGCTTGACGTGGTGAGCTGAAGCTGATGTGGAATAGGCAGCATTGACATGGTTGATTAAGGTGGATTGTCTTAAGAAGTTAGGCATGTTTGTGTAACACATAAATTATATAGATAAGTCATTTCCTTAACTCTAAATTATGTATATATAAGTCACATTAAGCATATGAACAATCAAGTAATAGACTTTAAAGTTTTAGGCCTGAAATAAGCTTTGTGGACTGATTGAGAATTGACACATTTATGGTTTTGGACCCATCTAACTAAAGGATAACCATGCTTAAGTCAGTCATGACATAAGCATTAAATGAAAAAAAGGACCATGAACAAAGTAGAACATGCATGAAAACAACACCTATCTCTTTCACCCTTTTGATTTTCTAGTGACTTTGAAAGCAACTCATCAAGCTTATGCTCTATATGAGAATAGGGAAGGTTGATATCTATGTATACCCAAGTTATAAAGCCAAGAACAAGTTCTTTCTAACCCTTTCTTGGTTGAGTTTCATGTTTCATGATGGCTAAGTATGATCTTGGACTTATGGATTCATTGGAAATTGGATTTTGCTAACATAATAATCATGATATTAATGGTAAAAAATAAAGTAGTCCATGAGCAACTCTAGTTTAATGCTCTCTAATTAGCAAACCAAGTTCCGAAGGTTTATAAAAAAACATTGCCAAAGTTGATCATTAATTATAGTTTATTCCACTACCCTTTGATTACTTAAAAATTAGAAATCCAAGAATAACTCATGATAACAACAATGATACATTAAGACCATATAGGTAGTGTTTATGATATTTGGAATTTAAGTTTTCATTGGTAGATTAGAGTCATTAGCTAGCTAGCTCAGTGGATGAGCCAGTGAGACCCTAATCACATGGTTTGGTTGGGGTTTGACACCCTATGTGTGTGAGTTTGGTGTGTGTATAAAAAAAAAATACATAATCATTTGTGTTTGAGAATTACACATTCATATTTTTAATTCTCCAAACAATAGTTTATATTTTATGTTTTGAAATTCTTTTTTGCTTTAAGATTCTTTAAAACAATACTTGCATGTTAAGTCTTGTGTTTTAGCCATGTAGTATTGCAATTAGATAAGTGATCATTTACATAGCATTAAAATGACATCATAATAATTAACTTACATATTGTGAGAATTCAATTTAGATAATGAACATTAACATAATAATCTCACTAGTGATTATTTTGTCATCTTCAAAATATGATGCATAACATCATATAGCCCAACAATCTTATTCCTACTATTGTTGGTTTACAAACAATGTAAATCAAACTTAGATGGAAAGGAGAGTAGAGCAAATGTTCCTACCAATGAAAATGGGTTTACAGAAAAGCAATTTTAGATTATTTGACAAAGGGTAAGAAAAGTAATGGATTATTTTGAAAGAAGACGAATTCTTCAAAGACAAAGGTTGCAAAGAGATTAAAAGTAGAGAAGGAAAAACATAAACATATGAAACAAAAGACTTCAGGTCTATTCAATTAGTTTTTGAAAATTACTTTTGGCATTTTTTATTTTATTTCAAATCAGGTATTGAAACCATATTATAAAGATTCACAACATTGTTTTTATGTTTGGGTCTTTTGACTATTTTATATTCTTAAGTAAAAGACACGAAGAATGCTTAAAATTTTTGTCCACTGAGTTGTTAAAATTCTTATATACCTTAGAAGTCTTTCATATTTTGAGAACTATTTCGTTTTATAAGTATTGGAAGCTCGACCGTCCTTTACGAGATTTTCGTCGGGTCGGATAAGGATGGCATTATTACCCACCCGCGACTTTGATCGACGATTCGGTAGACCAATTCCCTACGGTAGAAGAGTACGTGCTTCCGTGCGTTGCCGAACACGGCACATTCCTTGGAATTCCGGAGTCCAGGATTCCGTGAACCGATTTTCCATCGGGTACTGCCTACTGCAAATTAGCATCGCACGTCTCACGAGCCCGCTGTTTGGATGCTTGGAAAATCTTAATCCCGATATGGAAAAACTATCCCAAACTGGGACCGAAGATGCATCACCTTCCTCACAAGACCACAAGCATTGGATCGAGTACGTAGCCCGAAATCATGCCATTTTATCGAATTTTTACCAATTAATCGCGTAATGTGAGGATAATCAACCGGGGTTTACAGGGCTCAAGAGGTGCTCAAGAGAAGACTTATCGCGGAGGATGATTTCCCATGGAAATTACCATCAACGACAGAGGAAGGTGGGGAGATGTTGAGGTACGTGGGTGGGGTAGACGTGAGCTTCGCAAAGGAGGATCCATCAGTTGCTTGTGGGACACTTGTGGTGTTAGACATTCAGAATCTACAAGTCGTCTATGAGGAATACTCTCTAGTCACCCATGATATCCCTTATGTTCCTGGATTTCTGGCCTTCAGAGAGGTTTCCTTTTAGCACAATCCGCTTCGTTTGTTTAAATGGCAGTGGGATTGACTTTTTCATGCGTTTGACTGTTTTTGGCTCCTCAGGCGCCGATTCTGCTAGAGCTTTTGCAGAAAATGAAGAAAAGCGATGCCAGTGTGTTTTACCCACAGGTTGTTTCTTGCATATATTTTTGAAGCAACCCCTAATAACTTGAAGCTAATTTGAAGTTATCATGCCCTGTAAAAGACAAAGTTATAGTTTGTAACATTTGTGCCTTTTTCAATGATCAGTTGCTGATGGTTGATGGAAATGGAATACTTCATCCTCGAGGCAAGTATGTTCTTCTTGAGCCTTGTGCGTGTAATTTAAAGAAGCTGTACAAATGCTTGTCTATGTCTTATATAACTTTACCCCCACTTTATTCTGCAAAAGAAACCTAATAATGTATGGACGCATGTACCTTAGTAAGCTACGTGCTCGTTAAAGGGAGATCACTAATGTTTTACTATTCGTTTATGTCTGTAAAAAATAGATTTTGTTGTCATTGATCAGTGTACTTGTTGGTTTAAAAATTTTGCGACTATGATGCTTGCTTGCTTTCCTTTTTTTCCCCCCTTGTTCCTTTATCTTTCCAAATCATATGATAAGGACTGACTTGTGTTCCCTCTGATTAAAAACTTTAGGTACATGTTACAAAATTCCAAAAGTTTTGACGAAAAATTAGCACATTTGATATTTTTCTGCACAATCCATGTTATAGAAGGACAATGCGCTCCCTATAACTTTCTGTTACTTGAACTGGTTGTCTGAGTTCTCAAATTCGTTCTATTGGTGTACTTCACTCCGTGCCCTTTCATTTTTCGAAACAAAAGATTATATAGTTAGCAAAAATGTGGCAGAAAGAAGAAGAGCTTTCTTTTTGTGGATGAGATAGGGATATGCACGAAGCACTGAAACCTTTTTATTTCGCTTTCTGCGATCTATTTCATATTTATGAACGTGCTTCACTGAATCCAAATATTAGAAGAAATATTCTGAAACGCAAAGTTGTATCATACGTAGTTAGGCGTGATTTGGTCTCCAAAAGTCTCCGCTATTGCAAAGAAAGGCTTTATTGAAAGCACTTGGTAGTTGGAGGACCTGATGCCATATTGGAAAAGGAGTTAACTGAAATAGTCTCCTCTATTTTCTTTTTCTTTTTTCTTTTTTTTTTTAATTTTTTGAATTTAACTTTGGTTATTGCTCTAGATACAGAATAGAAATGATTAAAGTTCAAAATCGTTTTATGGATTGAAATCTGTTGGTTCAGTTCGCATAATTTAGAAGATAGATTTTTTGTGGATGTATTAAAAGTAATTGCTGTGCAAAATCCACTGATTTCATGTTTAGTCACCTATGCTTGCTGTCACCAGAGGAAATTTTGAATGATAAATTGTGTTGTGTAGGGTTTGGCTTGGCTTGTCATCTAGGTGTTTTGGCTGAGCTCCCTACAGTTGGGATTGGAAAGAATGTGAGTTCTGACTTTATTACAAATTACCAATTAACGTTTCTCTTAAATGAGGTCCCACACTCCATATACATGCATATGGATGTATCTTGTTGTAATTAACATAAATGTAGACATCGACTCTTCATCATGGTTATTCTTGAATTTGCCTATCCTCATTTTGACTTGAGTGCTTGATCCTTGATTACTTATTCTTTTGGTTAAGTTAAACAATGCTCTTATTTGTCTCAGCTGCATCATGTCGATGGCCTTACCTATTCTGGAGTGAGAGAACTTCTTGAAGCCAAAGAAAACTATAGCAAAGATTTTATCACCTTGACTGGATGCTCTGGACACGTTTGGGGAGTGGTAAGGGACTGTATATTACCTACTTTCCTTTAAGCAATATTAAAATCTAGCAGTTTGTCATTTAATGGATAGGGATTATCTACTTTCCTCTAAGCAATATTGGAATCTAGTAGTTTTCCATTTAATGGATAGAGATTATGACATCATATGGGTTATATGTTATGAATGTTAGTTGACCACAAAAGATTTGTTGCAGCACAGAGAAAATCTTGTTTGCAAGTTCACGGTTGGTATTTGTCCTTAAACATTTTAGTGGCTGACACGCGTGTTTCAATTCACATCTTTTTCTATAAGATACCTTACAAATTCAGAAAAGTATATGTTCGATGAACCTCCAGCCGATCAGCTTGCCAATCACCCATATAACAAAGCCAGCTTTCCTGAGTCAGTAGAGGAAATACCCGCATTTTGCCCTTATTTCATGCGTGTATATATGCAAGATTTCTCTTAAGGCCAGGTTAGTATAGTTCAAATCCTTCTTAGTGGGCTAATTTATTGAGATGGAATGCCTGATTCCATTGAGAAAATTATCAAATTCTAAGCTGATTTTGTTTGTTTTATGAGTTGGTATAACTCTTGTTCCTGATTTTTGATTTAAAAGTTTGTAATTCAACTCTCTGTTCTTATTCATAGGCAATGAGGTCTACAGAGGGGGCTTCGAAGCCTATATTTGTATCAGTTGGTCATCGCTTATCTCTTGATACTGCCATCAGAATTGTTAAAATGACTTGCAAGTATCGTGTGCCAGAGCCTGTCAGGCAGGTAATAATTAGAGTTATTTCCGAAGCTTCAGTGCAGTTCCTTTTATTTAATCCATCAAACCTACTATTGTGTCCAAATTTATCATATCTGTTAAATGGAAGCATTGTGGCCTGATCCTCTCACGCCGTATGGTCTTTACGTTGAATCCAACAAGGAATGAGTCTTCGCCTATTGTAGAGTTCTATGCTGTCTATGTTGATAGTTCAAGTTACTAACAGAGGCTTTCTTTTAGCTCCTAAAGAAGTTGCACGAGACCTGGTTATTCTGGTAATTGGGCACCTCATGATTACTAATATGTTGAGGTCTTCTTCTTCAGTAATCGATGGCTTAGATGACAGCAAATATAAAGTAAAGATTGGTGGAATTCTCTCGTCCAATTTCAAATGGTTAATTCCAAAAAGAACTAAATGTCAATTGCATGTTAACTTGATCTATATCTATTACAGTGACACATGGTCGGTTGCTGAGAATGTTAGCAAGATGTTTTCTTTATCACATATGCCCCGTGACTACTTTCATTGGTTGAATCTTCAGAAGATACAACATGTTGACCCTTTTTCAATGTCCCGTATTCTGTTGCATGGAAGTGTATCTGATTTCAGTCTTTACTTTCTTTACCTACGGGCAGGCTGATATTAGGTCAAGGGAATACCTGCGGAAGCATCAAGTGGGAATTTCAGAGTGATGCAACATCATGGGTCTGGTTGTTTCATTCATTTATTTTATTTTATTTTATATATTAGTCTTCTAAATGCAGAAATGAGTATTCATAACATGATACATGCAAACACTTGAAACTTGGTTGGTCGACGCGCTCCTGGTGGCCAAACTTCTAGACCACAACATGTTGATAATGGAGGGACATGCTCTTGTATCACAACTTTGAAATAACTCTTAAGGAGTTTATAGAAACCATCTGAGGCAAAGTGGTAAACAGAGCACGATAATGTTCCCTAGACTACCTCGACTCCTTCGGCTGTGGATGTCTTCAAAAAGGCATAGTGATTAGTGGAGCCTTGACACTAACCAAGCATGATAAGAACTAAAACATTGTTGCTTTGTGCATATTCTCGAAGTGTAATGTCTTGCCTGTGAACATATCAACCATGGGCTTAGCACAGCCTCCATTGACGGTCTCGCCTGTGAACATATCAACCATGGGCTTAGCACAGCCTCCATTGACGGTCTCGCCTGCCTATAATCCATGTTCATTCGGGCCATCCATTTTTAGATGTCAAACCGCTTCGTATTTCTGTCTGTCTCTGATAATTGTATGTATGTAATGATTAAAATATTACCTTTGATTTCTCACACCATATTCACTATGCCCCTAGGTACTTTCTTAGCAATGCAAGAATGACTTTCAGGTATTGAGATTGAGTTTCAATGACATTATAATGTACCATCATAATTCTTTTCCCGTTCCCTGATTCTGCATGTTTTCAGCTTGCAGTTTCTTAGAAATTGCCTAAATAGACGGATGTGACAGGGACTTAAGGATTAGAACGAAACCTATTTCGATCTCTGAAAAATGGTAGAAAAACCATGACTTTTGACTTTCTTCCATTTCACAAGCCATTAAAAGGAGGATTCACTTCCAGCAAGAAGATACCCCATTGACAGAAATGGACCTGGTTCGGTATCAAAGCATTTCTCGCAGCATATACCTTTCATACAAGGCCAACTCAAGTAGATGAAAACTTTTAGCGTAACATTTGATCTAAAACTTGAATTGTTATGTCTATATATGACAATAGAAAAAAATGAAGCCACTGTACAGAGCAGCAAAAATCACAGAATTGCAAAGATAAACAAGAACAGAAACAGCAATAAACCGGCTGGCTGCAGTTGAAGGGATGCATTACTACTCGCCGCTGATTGGGTCGACTTGATCATGATCCTAAATTTGCACTCTCCAACAGAAGGGTCTGTGGTGGTGACAACTGAAAGGTTTGGGAACTTGCAGGCGGTGTCGAGCTGATTCTGTATCTGATAGTAACTGTTGAATGCATAGGAGATATTCTGACGAGCATCCAGATTGCTACATGAGGTTCCATATCCAAGACTAGTGCAATCCCCTTCTTGACAGGCGTAACCGACGCTCGGTGCCACTTGTGGATCATCCAGACTGGCCGACGGTGACATAACACACCATTTCCGGGCCAGATATTCCACATTACTTGCTGGTACTAAACCCTTGGAGTTGGCTGCGAGATTTAGCTGGTATTTTGGTGTTCCATCAAAGTAAAAAATCCCCCAGTGGCGTTCAAAGTTTCCTGGTTTAATGCTTTTGGCATCTTCATCTATGAGGCTGAATAGGTAAGCATCTAAAGGGCCAGCTCTCATTGGGGTTCCCTGCCCTGCCAGATAACGAGCCATGAAACCTTGGTTGAACCGCTGAGCATACTGTAGATTTGCGTTTATATCTCCATCTGTAGGCCACCCGATTTCTCCAACAATTATGGACATGTTCTGGAAGCCATTTTTCTGTAAGGTCCATATTAGAGTATCGTAGTTTGCACTGAACATGTCCTGATAGATTCTTCCATTATCATTTATGGGAGAAGAATAGCCATTGAAGAATGCGTAGTCCACAGGGAAACCAGGATTATCATAAAGGCTGATAAAGGGGTAGATGTTGACAGTAAAAGGAGAACCATTGTCATTCAGGAACTTAGTGATTTGGATCATGAGATCATGGATGTTTGCACGAAAGTCTCCCAGAGAAGGGACATTGTTTGCACTCTCGTATACATCAGCGTTTAGGGGGCAAGTGACTTTAACCTGACTGCCCAAACCAGCTTTTACAAGGGCTGCCTGTATATTTTCCATGGCCGGAAGAGTTACCCCTTCAAAGCTCCCGTTGAAACTTTCCAGGAATGGTTCATTCCCAACTGCAACGTACCTAGAAGAGAAGGTATGGAAGGTAAATCTAACAAAAAAGAACCAAAAGTAACCACAAAGAGGTTGGAGGACTTCCTTAATGCTTCAATACTCTGGTAAAAGCTGTCTAGAAAGCTACTGTGTTTGCTTTAAAGCTATAAGTTTTGGCTTAAGTTTTGGGTTCCACAGAGCATCTTATACATCTCTATCTGAGCATCCAGTACCTGGCTGCGCTAGGCAAAAGGAATACCAAAGTTGCAGATTGGTGTGAAGTGACATCACATATATATTGTCATGGCTTCAGGTGCGATGAAAGGAGAGATAATAACTTATGGTATCTCAAACAACAGACACCAGATTATCACCAAGGGAAGAAAATCTTATCATTATAGATAAGATTGCATAAAATCACAAATATTGTTCAATTATGTCCTTCTTTCTGAGCGATTGTTTAGGAACCTGTCCCTCCTGACAGTATAGATCCATATTCTGCAGCACAACCTAGACGTAAAAGCTACTCTATATGTTGGGTTAAGAAGTCTCTGCGATTATTCACATCAGAGGTTCAAATGTTCACCCATTTGATATATCTAAAATGTTGTACAGATGATTTGCCAGCACAACAAGCAATCTGAAGGCACGTGAAAAATATGGCAGAAAGAGTGGAACAGGTATCCATCCAGCTATCAGGGGGAGATAAAATATCATCAGATAAAGGAATCTGAGGTTGAACAGGTTGGACTATAGGATGAGCTCATCATGCATGGATTACATAAATATCCGCCAGGGTTGTAACTCATTAGCTTATTGGATAAAGTTTATAGGTTCAGTTTCTATGATTTAATAAAATGTAGCCACGGAAAGTGTCTTCCAGTGTCAGACATGACCCATGCTAAATTGTTTAGTTGTCTGCTAAATCTACCTAATTCTGCATTAATTGAAAAGGTTCTGTATGATTAAGTGGTTAAAAAAATGAAATTTTAGTGAACAATAAGCAGGATGATTGGCAGCCATTAGAAAATTAGGAGTAATGCACTTCGGTGCAGTGAAAACCATATGCCTTAATCTACAAGGTTCTTGGTCCATAAACGCCTGAACAAAGCAATTTGGTTAGGCTATTGGTTTCAGGAAAAACAGGAAACAGAAAGATAAGTAGAAGATGAAGTCTTTATCTTAGTGAAGTCGTGCTCTGTTATTCCCCTGTTTCTGCAGAGGCAAGTATTAGCAATCTGACCACAACACCCCTTTTGATAAATCAGAAACGCATTTTTCTTTCACAAATCACACTTCCTCTTCTCGAACAGGCGTTCTGGATTATTATGATGCGTTACAGTAATTCATTTAAACATGTATGAAGACAGAGCAATTGCAGAAGAGAAGAGCAAGAATTTACCTGATGTCTACACCATTGGAAGAGACATATGCTGACACATTCTTGGCAACCCAATTCTCAGCTGCTTGCAGGCTATTGGCCAAAGTATTAAGCATGTCATTCGGAATACCCACCATCACCTGAATCCCTGAACTCTTTAGAGCACGCAAAATCGAGGAATCAGCGTCGAAAAGCTTAACCTTCTGAAACCCGTTGTCCTTCAGCATCTTCACCACTGTTCCTGCTGGCAGAGGGTGCGTTAATTGGGTTCCCCAGTTAACTCCAATTCCACCGACAAAAGCCACTGGAAGCACAGCAAATAGCAACACCATGGCTGTAAGAAGCCCAGCAAAACCCACCCCCTTCAACAACCCCATGATACACAATACTGTTAATACTTGGAGGCTCTAATTCAACTCAAAACCATGTGGGTCTTACGACAAGATATTGAATTTAAAGCTAAGGGTTGGTACTATGGGTTGGAAACTAGAGTTGATTTTCCAGCAACTAGTCATAGAGAGAGAGAGAGAGAGAGAGAGAAAGCAAGAGACGGGGGAACAAAGTTGAGGACACTACTGAAAGCAGAGATGCGCCAACGAAGACTTCAAATTTGACGCAGCCTGTGGGTTGAAAAAGGTTTATTCCTTCCTTTGCAAGAAGATCTTCATTTAACTAAGAGATAATAAACAATCACAGAAACACGAAACATAAACTGAGACAAAAATGGCAAAAAGCAGAAAAGAGAGAGCGTATTTTTTCTTGGTAATTAGGAAAGAAAAAGTTCAGTAAAGAAAAAGAAAGAAAACAAAGTAGGAACCCTCAACACGGAAACCCAAGAACTTCGTGCGTAGATAACCCCACCAGCAGTACAAAAATCCCAGAAAGACCCCAGAAGTAAGAAACCTGGTGCTCGATACTAAACGCAGAAAAACTGGTATCTAAAAGCTATGCAATCAAGCTGGAAAGAACATTAGAGAAAGATACATGCTAAATAATAAAGATCAGGTTCCCTGACCAAAACAGAAACACTTTAGCAGATAAGCATCCAAAACTGGATGACTTTCTGGAAAAAGCAAAGGAGAGGCATGGCGAGGAGTGGCGTTAATGCAGTGGGCTCAGTCTCTTCTGTGTTCTGAGCAAGATGATGGAGTCAAGTCTCTTTTGGCCTAGAAGTAGGTAAGTATAGCATGTTCAGGCAATAGCAGATAGGAGCATAATTGAGCTAAACAAATCTTTTTAACACTATTCACTCATTATTCTAAACAATGGCGTGATGGCTGGACAAGTTGCCCGACCAAATCATATTTCTTTTACATTCCTGACGCTGTCAGGGGTGCTAGTTGTCCTGATCTCCTCCGCTCACACACGATTCTCTGATTGGACGGAAGATCCTTCGCTGAGCTATTAATCCAAAAGCCTCTCGCTTTTTCTTATCATCTTCTTCTTTCCTCTTGGCTTCGACACTACCAAAGGAACGACCAGGATCATCAGGAATGTTGTAGACTTTCCCTTATGTCAGCTGAGGTCACTGTCTTTTCTCCGTTGGTGAAATCAAGGCGTAACAGAGTCCCCCGTCTGTCAAAGTAACCCACCGACATGCCTCCGACTTGGGATTCCATCCGTCACATCTAACGTTGGCTTCTTTTGTTTTGTGGGTTAGATGTGTTGGGTACTTCGCATGTTCCAGTTGTTGCTTGCCACAGCAAAAGAGGTACCCGCTTGCGTGTCATGCATTCAGGAGCCCTCCAATGGATTGCCTGTTACATGGGCCCTTGTGGGTCTCTGCCACTTGCGTAATAATGGGCCGGCTCGGAAGTTGGATCGGATCGAAAAGTAACATTGGATGATTGGACCGGCTCTAGAAGGCGAAGTTTGCTGGTCACCTTTGTCGTATTTGTTGGAATCTTGTAAATATATATATTTTTTGTTTTGTTAGGTAAAATTAGGTTGAAGTTTTTCTATATTCTCTAGGTATGTTAGTATAATTCAGTCATTTGTTAACATTCTATCGAATATAAGTAAGAATATATAGTGAAAATGAAATTGTGATATACTCCAAATTAAATTTACATAAAATCTACATTACTAAAATATGATTTTTTAAAAATGATTTATACGTTAAAAATACTCTATTTCTTTTAAACTAACTTGTATAAAGGAATTGAATTTATTTTATAATATTTATATCCTAAGCGAGTAGAAGCTTTACCTAATTCTTAACTCATTGAATAGAAACCCAACTCCACTAAAAACCTTTAAAAAATCCACTTAATGTTTTCTTTTTATTATTTATTGTAGATGGCTTCCTTGTGTTTTCATCACGCCGAAAAAGAAATCTTCTTCTTTGCCACCTTTTGGGTCAAAAAGCGTTGCATGATAAACAAATAATTAAATTAATATTTTTGCTTACTTCCCATTGAATGTTCTGAAAACGTCTCCAATAGATGTTTCAAAAGGAATAAATAACCATTAAATATAAAGTTACAAGATAGTATTTTAACTTTCAGTGCATAATGAATCTCAACATGCTTTATAAAGTATATAAACTAAAAGTCTATTATCACGCTTCTAATATCTTATTTACACTAAAAAACGTATAACATTTGGGCATTTGGGCATTTACTAAATCGCGATCCGATAACATCTCCAAAAACGTGTCATAGTAAAAAGAGAGAAACTATCACGTATAAGGTGATTGGATAATATTTGGACTTCGTGTGGGACGAATTCCAATACGTCGAAAGGAATGACAGCGATGCAAAGGTAAAGAAGAGTCCCATCGAAGCCATGCCGCTCAATAAATGCTAAGAGATAAATATATCCACGATCTAACAATAAAAGAGAAGGCATGAAGATTCAGTTCGCCCACAAATGGCAAGATTATGAGAGAAACAGCTGGCAGGAAACTGCTCAAGTTGACCAAGTCTAAACCGGGAGTTCAGGTTGGCGGTAATAACGCTATAAAGAAATATGGGGCCGAATCGAAAATATAGTCTGTTGATACAAAAATTCTTGGGGACTCGACGTGGTCTAAATTTCGAACTTTAACTAATACTGTGGTGGAAATTTGAGTACTCGTAAATTGAAACTCTAAATCGAGATCGCAGCCGTTAGATTGACAGCCAATTTAAGGCAAACTCCAACTAGATTCTGGATCTGCTGGTGTAAAGCGTTCCAGATTCAATCCCTAATTTATGCCGAGAAAATCTCCGCCTGCTCAACAAAACATTCTCTTGTTTTTATATAATCGTGTAGTCATTATCTGCATTTCGCGTCCAAACATTAGGAAAAGACGACCGCCGAGGTAATGGCAATGGTTGTTTTCTTTTTCTTTTCGCTTTCTTGTCCTTTTCCATCCTCTTTGTTATTGTTATTCCGTGTTAATAGATTTTCGTGGTTTCTGCAAAGATCTGATTTGAATGTGTATAAACAATGGGTAAAAGAAAATTAGGCGTGTTTGGTACCGAACTGGGATCGCATTCGCTGGTTTTACGTGGACTCTTGCATGGATTTTGCAGGCCATAATCTGTCTTCTCAGCGAGCATGGCGGTCACCGCAACAAAGATGGCTGTTATTGTGGGTTTACTTGGTGGGATTTCCTTCATACTTGGAATTTTTGCCGAAACTAAGAAGGTATTTACACTGACGATGCTCATTGTTATAATTTTTATTTGGATTCGCGTTGATCTATCTGGCTTTTATAGCCTGCAATGGGAACTCCGATCCCCGGAAAAGGAGTGGTCATTTGCAAGTACCCAGCCAGTCCCACGGTTGCTCTGGGTTATCTCTCGTTTTTGTTTCTCGTGGCTTCATCTGCCGTTGGCCTCTTTTCGCTCTTTTATCCTTACAGAGGGAAATCGGTTCCAAGTTCCATAATGTTCAAAAACACTACTTTCACCGTCTTCTTCAACGTTGCTTTGTGAGTACCAATGCTTTGTAAAGTTGTTCTTCGCGTAGATTAAAACCTTAAAGTAACAAAAGATTATGCCTTTTTCACAATAACGCAGATTGACAGCGGGTTGGGCTGCATCGTTCCTATTATGGCCTACCATTACGGAGCAGTTCCATCGCACGCGAAACGTCCATTTCAATCTTAATACACAGTGCCCGACGGCTAAAACAGGACTCCTCGGAGGTGCGGCTTTCGTGTCCCTGGACGCATCTCTCTTCTGGATGGTTGCTCTTATGCTGGCCGTCAATGCACGGGAGGACTTTTTGGATGAGGTTGATCAGGACTCCGTGAAAAGGGAAAGCAAAAGCATGATGGCATCATATATATAATGTCCAGAAGTGGGTCCAATATATTATTCAAAATGAAGCTTTCCCCTTGATTCTACAGGTATTATGCTTGTACAGCAAGTTTGTGTTTGGTTGTCATCAGGAAGCTAGTTTGCTTGTAACTTTCACAGTGGATATCATGAATAATTGCTGTATTTGCTCTCACAGCTTCCTTGGTCTTGCTTTCTAGATTGGGTTTTTCAATTCGCAGAACAACTTATAGGATTTTCTAGCACCACTTGTTAGTTGATGGGGTGTTCTAAGAGAAAATATTGTAGTCACAGCTGCCTCATTTTGTTATAAATCATTACTTCGTAACTTCTACTAGGGTCTGAATCATGAGTCTCACTTTAGGCTTCACAGTTATTGGTTAGTGCCATAACAAATTTGTCTATAATACATATTTTTATTCAACTTAGTGAGCCTAGCTTTTTTTATCATTCTTTTATCTTTCATTTATATATAAATGTATTTGGTAACAACAAAATTAAAAACCAAAAACGAGTTTAATTTGGAATAAATTTGTATTTTCCATAGTTTTCTGATTTTCAATGGGCTGCAGGCTGTCCCTTTGGTTCTGTCTTTAGCTAAATATTATTTGACTTTCTCCTAGATTTTTTTTTTTTTTGGAAATTCCTTATTTATTTATCATTAATGTTTTATTTAGAACTTCAAATGATGGATTGAAATGGTGCTGTGCTAGGTCAGTTCTACCTACCTTATCAGCTGGGGAATCTCATTAATAATTCAGAACATACTAAGACTTAGTGGGCGTCATTTTCTGCAAAATCTAATTACAAGGAAGTGCATGCGTCCAAAAGTGGAGCTTTTGCTGGCCTTTTTAATAATTCTAGATTATTGGAATCCTAATTATAATGATTAACATCATTATCATCCTTACAAGTCAAATATTCACGTGAAGCGTGAAACGCACTCTTTTCTGTTAATGAGGGCGACATTATTCTTAATTCCAAAAGAATTTTAAACCTATTTTCTATTAAAATCAAAAGAAGAAATAACAATTCGTGGAAGGTTGGCCTTTTAAAGTAACTTATTTTTCTACATAATTACGAGTTGCTAGATTCAACAAACCCAGCTGATATTCCCTTGTCGTGCGGGTTTACCATCAATCCCCGCAACTTGCGTAGAAATTTGGATCCATCTTCTTTCACCTAAAATTCAAAGTGGGTGGTGCACAACTTTGGATACTAGCAATAATTCAGCTTAGAAAGTACCAGATATTTTTTCTTCTTCCTTTAAACCTATCTACAGGAAAGAGAGAGACTCTTGTGTGTAAAAATTATAACAAATGGCCTTAGAGTTGAGATGATAAGAAATGGGTGCAAAGCAAATATCTTACCTTTAAATTTTTTGAATTACAATTTTTACCAAACTTGAATATGTTTTAATAAGTACAATTTTCTCACATTTTATGTCTCATTTAAAATCTAAGTTTTGACATTACATTGAGTGTTATAATATGATATATCTATCTCCTATAACCAAGACAGAGATAATATAAAGTTATTTATAAAATAACGTGCATCATTAACTTTTGAATTAGATAATGATATTCTTAAAATTATATCATTGATCACACTTTCCCACAACACTTCTATGAATAAAAGTAAATATTGAGCTTACCATAAAGCACCATAATAGTCTAATAATTATATATCACAACAAGAAAACATGTTATAATGCGTGATATTTGTTATATATTGTTAAGACATAGATTAATAAACTATTTACTTGTGGTTGAATAATGGCATAGATCTTTAGATTGAGAAAGTCTATTGACCTTATAATTATATATTAGTTTAATAATATATTTAGACTTTTAAAGATAAGTTTTACATTATTAAGATACTAAATTATCGTGTTTTTTATATTTAAGAGAGTTCCACTCTCTTACAAATTAGTTTTAACGATGAATTAAATATTATAATATGATATCATAACAAATGGGATCAATATATTCGTAATACAAAATACATACTAAGTTACAAGACAAAAAAGTCGTCAATATGTAGATCCTACTGCACAGAATCATTTTATTTTTTTGTTTTAGGCTTTACCTTAACAAAACAGTCATTTGGATTATCTTTTACCTTTTAAAGAAAAAAGGAAGCCTCGATAAAACCGAGCAAAGTGGAGTTTTCACCGGGGGTTCAGCATTCCTAGCTGTAACTCTTGGTCTTTCAAGTACTTAATTGAAGATTAATAATTTAAACAGGATAATACGCCAAAGAGTATTCTCCAAGGAGACCCGGAGAGATTCCAGGGAAGACTTTGAATCTCACGGCACGGCTTTGTATTTGTAAGAGTCTGCGTCCACTTTCAGAAGCAGACACACACAGAGAGAGAGAGAGAGAGAGAGAGAGAGAGAGAGAGAGAGAGAGAGATTGATATCTTCCGTTTGCTCAGGGCGGTTCGCTTTGCTGATCTCAGGTATAATACATAATTTCGTTCTGTTCGTTTCGTTTACTATCATTTGGACCAGAGGTTTGCTCGGAGATAATTTTCCGGGAAAGAGATTGTATGTGGAGATAATTCACAGGGGTGATTGAGAAAGAATTAGCTTTCTCTTCGTGTTAGCTGCTTGTACTTGGGATACTGTAATTTCGTGGTTCCTTTGTTGACTCGAATCTTTTGATTCCGTTGAATTCAAATTACTTTTCCTTTTAACTCTTTGTCTTCTGAGTGCGTTGAATATCACTTTCTTGTTTCATTAACTTTTTCCTTTTAAAAAAAAAAAATTCAGTTTTTTGAGACTGAAAAATTCTGTGCTTTCATTTGCAGGCAGTCGAGGAAGTTTCCGTTGAAAAAATGGCTGTAACCGTGAAACAAATGGCATTAGCCGTTGCATTTTGTGGAATAGTTTCCTTCATACTTGGAGTTGTTGCCGAGAACAAAAAGGTAAAATATAGATGATTTGAGATGATTTTATATAACAACCCATTATTGTACTGCTCTTCACGCTTCTTTCGTTTTTTTGTTCGAGGTCAAATCCTTTACTATGCCCGGAAATTCGTTAACTGTTTTGTTTAAGAGTCAACAAGCTCGTAAGCTGTTGTGTAATTTCCATATACTTAACTTTCAATTAGGCTGCATGAGTCAATGAAGACGATCAATTTCGGAGCTGAATATTACCTCTTTTTTGGAGCTGTATGTTGATAATTCATGACATAATTTTATCACAATTCTGTGCAATCTAGATGTTAATTCACTCAAAGGGGAGGGGGGGAAGGCAAAAGAAAACTCAGTTTTCTTTCTCTGTGTGTGTGTGTGTGTGTGTGTGTGTGTGTACTCATGATATTCTAAAATATATCCAGAATATCATGGTGTTCTAATGTCAGTGCAGCGATTTGATAGAAAATTTTGAATTCAAGATTCGAGAATGGCCTTCTTTTCATGAATAACAATTGTTATTTCGTTAGAATTATTATTTTTTTAATTAGTGAAAAGCTTATTACATTTCAGTATTAAGCGTGAAGAAATATCTTATATGTTCTGATCTAATGCTTTTTTTCTAATTGATTTAACTAAAATTTGTAGATATTTTGTGGAAGTATATGAGATGATGTAAGAAATATTGTAAAATCATTCAATAAACTCTAATTTGAAATACGATCTGAAATGCTATTCATTCAATTACTGACTTTTGTGATCCTTTGTTAGAGGATAAACTGATTTGTTTCGTTCAAGTGCTTGAGTTTCATTGAACCTATTGAGCCTTTGTACTGTAATCTAGATCGATGTTTCCTTTTCACTTTGTATAAGTATGTAATGCCAACAAATCACCAAGATGAGAGCATTCTTGTACATGCAAGTCATCTATTGGTGTTTCCCCATAAATTAATGTATGGTGCAGAGAGGGGTACTGGAGCTTGGGAAAGGTTTTCACAATTGTTCTCATATGAAGTTTCCTATATGTCATGAAAGAATAGGACAACATTTTTGCACGCGCTGGAGCCATGAATGGTGAAAGAATTATGGAAATAATAACTTTATACAAGTTTGTATACCAAAATGATGAGAAATCATAATTCCCTCCTTCAATTATTTGAAAGATGGATACTTTCAACAATGTCCAAGCTAGTGTAGTAATCCACAAGTGTCAGTGGAGGAGTTGGAGTGTGATGGTACGTCTCATAGTAGCTGCTATAGCTTTTTATAGAAGTGATTTATGATCTCTCCGATGCCCATATTTTACTACATCTTTGTTCAAGCATATATCTGGAGGTAGATTTTTGTGTTTTTATTCCCTTATAACAATTCAAATTTTGATAGTTTCTGTTTTGTAGCCCCATATCCCTATTTTTGAACTGTTTTCAATTAATTTGGCTAGTAATAGAGATACATTAAATTATATTTCCTTGTTGGAGTGCAAGAAGTGAAGCACATCTAGCCTGTCCTTTAGTTGTTTATTTACGTCTCAATAGAATTTTTTCTTTTAAAGCCAAATATGCTCCATTCTTATAATGGTTATGTTTTTTCTTGTCTACTGCCTGCGTATTTATCTTGTTCTTTCTGGTCTTCACAGCCAGCATCTGGAACTCTGATCACAGGGAAAGGTGTTGTCATCTGCAAGTATCCATCTGACCCAACTGTTGCGTTGGGTTATTTGTCGTTTGCATTTCTCCTTGCAACGGCTGTGGTTGGACATTTGGCTTTGTTTTACCCTTACAAAGGAAAAGCTATACCTCAAAGTGCCTTATTTAAAAGTACCAGTTTTCTTGTATTCTTCAACATTTCTCTGTAAGTATTCCTTTCTCAGTTCTTACTCTTCCATTTCTTTTGATACCTCAAAATGCCTTATTTAAAGATCTCTTGAAGTACCCACTATTGATGTCCATTTGTCATCTTTCACACACACAAACGTGTGCAGACATCTCCTGCCAGTGAAGATGATAATTATCAGCCAATTGTCCAGTAGTAGATTAAGTAATTGAATGAAAAATCTTTTGCATGGCTGCCTCTAATATGTAAATGTTGCGCATCTTGGAGTATTAGTAATCTTCAATGTCAAATGTGAAGGTGCAGAATAAATTTTTTATAACTTAAATTGGCCATTTACCAAGGAAATTCAGGTACATTTGCCATTATTTTGTATATGTCTGTATGTCGGTCAATATTACCAGTTCATAGGAATTTTGGTGTCTGTTTCAACAAACAATAGTGGTTGATTTTTGATATCAAGTAGGCAAGGAAAAATCATGAAAGTTTATGTTGGATTTCACTGAATATGGCCTGGAACTGTCAAACACTACTTCAGAGGCACCCTCCCAAAAAATTATGTAGGGGGAATCTGAAACCTGCCCAATACTGCTTTGGACTGGAGGGTCATTGTTACCTCTATCCCACTGCTTGCCATATCAGTTTGGTGGCAAGCTTCTGCAGCAAATCTGTATTTACCTGAAGTTTAGAGAAACTTTATCTGTTATTTTTTGGTACAATTTTTTGTTAAAATAAATGAAATATATACACTAGAAAAGTAAAACATATGACCATTAAACAGAAGCATAAAAGGTGCCTGAACTGATGAACTAGACCTAGCTACTCCGCTTTTTGATTAGCCCACTGGAAAATAGACCTTTTATATTAATTGTTAGATGTCTTTTCACATCTGAAATTGACGTTTTTACATCTCTGATAACTTAGGCCAGTGAGCCTTATAGTTTAATGTTTTCTATACCAACCCTTTTTCTTTTAATTATGTGTTATTGCTTACTGCTACTGTTGTCATAATTTCATGTGCATATTATGCATCAAGTGTACCTGAAATAATTATCTGCTATTGGATGGCCCAACTAGTTTCCCACCAAGTATCCTGGCAGTGTCTAAATGGATTTTGACTTGTTAGGAGAGTCATGTTTATTATAGGCTAGTGAGCATTTTCTGTACATGACTCTGTTCATTATATTGGAGATGCAATTTCTGTTTCAACAAAATTATGGCGCTATCTTTTTTCCAGCATTTTTGTGCTTTTTCAAATTTGCAACCAAGCTTTTTTACTTATTTATGGAACTGATTCCTAGCTTTCCCTCTCTTTTATCAAATGCTGGTGGCAAATTACTCAGATTTGCTACTGGATTAGCTGCAATGCTCCTGTTATGGCCAACGATCCAAGAGCAACTTCACATTGCACACAATGTTTATCACGATGAACAAGCAGATTGCCCTACTGCCAAGACTGGTCTCCTTGGTGGTGGTGCTTTTTTATCGCTCGATTCATCCCTTCTGTGGCTGGTTGCCCTTATGTTAGCTAACAATGCTCGAGAGGACTACTTTGATGAAACTGAAAAGGATGGTGTGATTGACCAAGGTCAGGTCTTCGGAGACAATTATGATGCAAGCGTACCTGCAAAGGGCAGTGTGTGAAGTATTGTGTAAGGCAGGCCTACACTTTGGGTCTAAACTTCTCCATATAATGCATATGAGAATAGGTGTCACGAAAGAATGGTATGTGTTTGGTGTTGGACTGTAAATATTGCTGCCAATCACCTTGTTCTTGTTGGTGTTCTCTTTTTGACTGTGGACTTCGTTCTACTTCTATAAGATGGACTCCGGGTTGTTCTCCCTTCTTTTCCTTTATGGCTTAAATAGTCAAAAATAGCGACCATCAATTCATTTTATTTCAATAAAAGCAGCTGAATGATCCACTGCGAACAAATTAATTGCAGGTTACTATTCTGAAATTTCCTTTCTGATATGTATATCATAATGACCATGAACAAGCACTTTTAGGTACACTCACTCTGGCAACGGTGGCTAATATTATCCAGCAGCACATATCAGAGATTACTTTATGCTGTCACTGAACTGAACATATAGAAATTTCCTATTGTAGAAATGTTCTTCTTCATTTCTTCTTGTTTTGGCTTGAAAAACCTAAGAATGGGAGTCTGACTGTTTTTCCCAACCCAGAAGAGTTTTCATCAAAACTTGGCATAGAAGTTAAAAGGTGTAATGGGAAGCCAAGCCCAGTAAGCCTTGCCCCAAGCTTGAGGCAGAAGCTCAACCTTTCGAAAATGCTTTCTTTCTTTCTTTTCTTCCTGGCCTAAGAAACCAATAACGTGAGTCTGATTAGTGAAAGAACTTAAAAAAAGTTATCGTGTGGGAAACTTGAATGAAAGGCGGAAGGTTGGAAATTAGCGTCCATCCGACAACTCATTTAGAAAACTTGAAAACGAGTGTACAAGTAGTCAGGCTTGCTTTTAGGCTTATTACACACGAAACGAAATGCCCAATTCTTACGGCAACCATGCAAAATGGATACGACAACAAAATATTGTAGAGCATCCTCTCTCTAAAGGTGTAGACTAAAGGTTGAAGCTGACGTGGACACCTTCTTTTAGCTCATATCCAAACCCGCTCTAGATTCTTGAGGGGACCCATTGTTGGACCTTTTGTTGAACCCAAGATGGGATAAACTGGGCATGTTTATAAATTCCACAAGTAATAAAACACAAGAAAATGTACTGTTTTTGAAGTGGTTATGCTTCAAGAGCTCCTAAACTTGCGTCCGCCATCCTTAATCTAAAAATAGATGGAAAAGTTCCCTTAAATCAATTACAAATGGTTTTACACATGTCACATTTGACTTGCAGTTTTTTGAGACACGGTCTCACAGAAAACAATCTGTGCTTCTTATAAGCTTGTCGACAGCTTAGAAGTCTTTCTATATGTTATTTGATCTTTGTAATTGATATTTAGGAAATTATATTATGAGATTTTATGGTATAACAATTCGAAGACCTCAACGGCCTAGACTTTGCCCATCTAAAAAAGTAGAGGAAGGGAAACATTTTATCTGTAATCCGTTTATTATAAATATATTATTATATTTCAGAATGTAATTATAAGCTCAATCTACAACGAAATTTCAAGGGTTTCTCACATAAGAAACCTATAATTTTGAGAGTCTAGGGCTTTTAAATTTAGTTCAAGTTGTAGTCCAGAATGTGAAACTCTCATATTTATAGCAATTCAAAGCAATCGGTCTTTCAGGATCAAGAAATTTGTTGGGCTGGATAATTTGGATGGGCTTGAACCTGAACAAGCCCACCCGATACCCCCCGGTAGCCCTGTCCAAAACCCTAGTTTTGAGCGCATATTTATACATTTCCGTTTTGCTCGGTTTCAACAAAAACCCTACCAAAACCCTCTCAGCTCCTCACTTTCACTCACTTCTTCACCGTTTCTCTACCAAAACCGTGGGAGCTCCACCTACTCTGCAAGAAAATGCCGCTAGGGGAGAGGTCAGGGGATAAGGAGTCTCGTTACTGCGGAGTGGAGACGGACTTCGACGATGACATGCCTCAGCTTCTGGCTTACAATATCTCTTCCGGTGGCTTCGACTTCGTCGTTGCTCCTCTGGTTCGTGATTCTATTGTTTCTAACTATGATTGCTATTCTTTTATGCTTATTCATCGTATTGGAGATGTTCATTAGCATTACTCACTTTGGCATATTCTTCTGCAATTGTACTCTAGGCGCAAGTGAAATTTATCGATAATGTATGTCAAAGCGGATTAGTGTCTCTATTGATGTTTGCATTGCGTTTGATTTTGTATTATGGTGGCCAATTAGCCAGTCACATGGCAGCGTAATTGCTGTAAATTTTGTGTGAATGGTCAGTAAGCACACCTAGAGAAATGTGTTGTTAGTGGCCTTTGATGGTGAAGCCGTTGGGCTACGGAGCTTCACTTTTTGGCCGTTGACTACATTCATATGGATTTGTAATTCTCCTACGTTTAGGGTTAAGAGTAATTGATGGTGTGTGTGGTTGTAAGTTGTTCTTGCTTGATCTAAGTGATACTAAAGAAGATTGATTTGCATTGGAGGTGTGAAACTACTTTGAATTGGTTGTTTTTTTTTTTCTGTTCTCATTTGAGCAAATTTACTCTGGCAGACTTGGTAGTAGAACAATTAATTGTGACATGTTAAATAACTTTTGTCTTTCTAATGAAGGTGTTTTTCATGTTTGATATCTATTGATTGCTTGACATCTTATATGCTTTGGTGGCCAATTAGCCAATCACATATTGCCTTTTGGCTGTTGTTTTATGTGAATGGTCAGTAAGCTCACCAATAGTAACGCTATGTTGGTGGCCTTAGATGGTGAAGCAAAAATCTGGCTTCATCTTTTGGCCATGAACTACATTCTTATATGCAATAGTCATGCTGTGGCTTCCTTTGAATCCAGCATGCTTATGCCAGTGCCATCTTCTTGGAAACTATATATGCAATTATATTCATTGTCACTTTTCCTAGAGTATTTGATACTTTGAGTGTGTCATTGATAATGCAACAGTATTTGGAACTCGTTTATGCAGCCACACATCATTATCCTAAGATCTACACCCTGTTTTTGTCATGAAGTGAGAATAAATAATGGTGTATTCTAGATACTTACATTTTTGGAGAAATTTTTTATGATGGTTTTTGAGTGCAAGAAGTGATTGCTGTATTACTTAGCTTCCGGTGACTAGTATATGTGGCCTTCGTTTTGTGTGAATGGTAGTAGGTTCACCGATAATAAATTGTTGGTAGCATTAATTGTGGAGTGAGACTTTGGTTTGATAAATAAGTTATCAACTACATTGTATTGTTTATAAAAAGTTGTGTAGTTCCATTATATTGGTTGCTTATATCAGAATTTATTTGTTGTGACAATTTTTTTTTTAAATTAATGAATCCTAGCAAGTTTGCAGTATGGCAAAGTTCCATAGTTCTTATAACTGTGGGTTGACAGAATTCTAAATTCCTGTGGTTTGACGTGGGTGTTTACCAATATTTACTATCAGTAAACAGGCAATATTCTGAATTTTGGTTTAATTTGTGTTAAGTAAATGATAGAATTTTTTTAAGATGTTCGAGTTTTCCTGTTTTATATGGATACTAGATGGATGACATAACCTTGTTAGTAGGTGAGTTACTAAAATTTTTCTTTCTTGATGCTAATAGTTGTTATAGCTATCCTTTTTTGATTTCTGTGATTTGTTTGACTGTGCCTTTCTCCTATTCATATCTCAGGTCCAATGCTTCTCCATTGTTTCATATATCATTCCATTTCTGTATTTCTTTCTATTGATAGCTTTCCTTCACGCAACACAAATGTAATCTCAGTTATTTTCTCATGCCTGAATCATTTACTTTGTGTCAGTCAATTTAATATTCATTTTACTGCCATCCTTGGAATCATGATATTTGTTGAATGCATTTTGTCCCAAGCAAATTTGATATATGAGTTGTCATGATGATGTTGTTTGGAGAAAGAGGGAGGAAGAAGAGAAAAGGGGAAGGTTTGTCTTAGGAGAGAGAGAGAGAGAGAGAGAGATTGAATCGCATAAGATGTAATCTTGCTACTTTTACTCTTCATGGATAAGTCTTTAATTGACCTTAGAAGGTAATCACAACCACTTTTCGATTTTGAAAGAACTATTAGGAAATAATAATTTCAAGCACTATACTTTCCCCTGTTGCGTTTTGATCAAACATTTAACACTCTCTTTGATCAAAGCCAAGATTACTGTATGTGAAATTTGATTTTGACTTTGGAATAAAAGAGACATGTCTCCTGTATCCTTGTCATGCAATATCAGTTACATGTTTATGTGAAATCATGGTGTAGATGGATCCTGCTTATCGGCCAAGCTTAATGAAGAAAGACAGTGATGGATCTGGTGTTCCGCCATTTGCTGGGTCAGACTTGATTTTAAGCCCTTCCCAGTGGAGTAGTCATGTTGTGGGTATGGACTGTTCTCTACGACTTGCAAATTCACTGTCCCCTCATGATTAGTTTAGTGTCCCCACCCCCTTCTCCTTTTCACACTCAACACTCACAAACCCCTGCGAAGGTCAATTTTGGAAAACTAGATTGGCCAAAATGCATTCTTTTATTTTAAGTTTACTGTTTATTGTTGTGGCTAGAGGGGAATGTATGCCAAGGCATTGCGTTAGTGGACATGTTCTTAATTAGTGATGGGAATAGATTGGAATATTCGCAAAAGCAATCTAGTATGAATGTTGATTTACTTGTTCAGTTCATCAATTATTTCTGCCACAACTAAGATAGTAATTATATCATTATTTCATCCTTTTCTAAATTTCATCTAGTTTTGTTGCTTTCTTCTTTTTCTTCCTTCAAAACGGTTATCTCATTTGCTTAAGAAAAACCCTTTGCTATGGTAATACCTGAAGTTTAATCCTGGTTAAACATATGACTATTTTGTATTTAATACCATAGATATAAAATAATGATGGAGCTAAGTGGAGAAACGGAAGAGAAATGAAAATCTTGAAGACATGGGCATTGGTTTGAGATTTGCAAAAGCCGCAATATTTTGCGTCACTTGGTGCAAGGGATAGTGGATGGGTTTGTTTATTAGATGAGAGAAACTTTGACATTAGGGGAATCAGAGGAAATTAATGAGACGGGTTGGCTAAGAGCATTACCTTAGGAGAGATCTGGAGGCGCTGAGAAAGATTGGCGTTAGCATCTGTGCGTTGGTATAAGGTCTTTCTTTTCTTCTTATTCTTTTCCCTTCATATCTTTTGAATTGACCACTGAAAAGTTCAGAACTGATTAAGCAACTGCACCTTGCCTTTGGTTGAATGGTCAGGACAGAATGGTCCATCTTCACTTGGATCATTCTAGATCTGGAGTTCACAATGTCTGAACGGATGACACCTGTTGATATGGAGCCTATTGTAACAGTTGTAATCTGTCAAGGCAATAGGATCATAAACAATGCTGCACTTGAGACCCAAGGAAGAAAAATGGGGTGATGAATGCCTGTATAAACTTGCATTCAAGCTTGGTTTGTTTACTAAACAAAAGAAAATTGACTTGAGCTTATCTGAGTCGAACTTAAGATTATGTTCTTAGGTTATCCCACCTTAGGTTAGCATTTTCTGATAGAATCACTTGTCCTCAAAACAGAAAAAAAGAGATGCGATTTCATGTGCAAGTTTGAACTTTGTATCCTTCTGGAGTTTATTACCATAGCGACCATTTTTTCTTCATTTGCTGCTATTTGTTACTTTCACTGTCTAATCTGATTGGATTTGCATTATGTTCTTGTAGCCCCACCATTTAAGTTTTTGTGGTTGATGACTCTCTGACTTGTTGTCTTGTCATGGTTTGCCTATGTGGTTCATGTTTTGTGTCTCAGTTAGCCCCATTATTTTGTAATTCCTTTTGCCCCTGCTGGTGAGAAACTGACAAGAATATTAAGATGTGTGTTTGATACATGTTGCCCTGTTTCCAACTAACTCAAGCTTTAGGAATAGGTGGTTCTTTAACACGTGTAAATACAGAAAAAAGGAATTTATTTTTTACAATTTGATGTGAATGATATAGATAATTCTATGACAAACTTATTGCACATATTCATGAGTATATGGCTTATCGTTACTTAAGGAGATGGTGGAATGCCCGTTTGTCTAGATGACAATAGATATTCTATAGAAGCGTAGGGAGTCTAGTTGGCTTTATTGCTGACTGTATTTTAGTAGGCTACACCTATTAGTCTAGATGCCACTCTTTCCTGTCCTTTACTTCAATTTCTCGTTTCCATTGGACAATAAATTTGATAATTAGGATTTACTGATGATTGATGGAGAATATCCGTTATTTTGATTTATGGATTTATTACTTCTTCCTGTTGCAATGAAGAGAGTTACTGTCCAAATCAATGCTTTTATCTCTACGATTTTTTATTCCTATTGCATTGATTTTCTGTGCATTGATTTACGTTACAGAGTAATAAATTGCTTTTTCATAATGGTATTTCAAGTCTTCACCATAAAATCTCAGTGTGATGCCGCTTTTAGTGAATTTCTAAGCCTATTTGTTAATTTTATAATATCGATGTCTTTGGAAATCCTGGAATTCTCTCAGCAAGTGGGTTCTTAAATATATTCAGGCAAAATTAGCACATGGATTGACTTGGATTCAGAGGACGAGATTCTTCGGATGGATTCTGAAACCACTCTGAAGAAAGAAATTGCTTGGGCCTCTCATCTCTCCCTCCAGGTTTGTGTCATGTTGGAATATTGCTTTGCTGGATGCACTTCAATAAGATCACTTCACTTGTAAAATTTTCCATTATGTTTGCCTCTCGCAGAAAGGAAGCCCACATCTTGACCCCATACTATGATTGACTAACACATTCTAGACTCAATTTGTGGTTGGACAATTCGGCAAATGGAGGGGATATATGTGAATCTTTACTTTGGTCCAAAATATAAACTTTTCCAAAGACACTTATTCGAGATATAAGAAGTATTTGTTTTTAATGGATTAGCAAGTGGCAGTTTAAGTACAGTGGCTTCTTAGTGAGGTCTATCCTTTCATTATTCTGAATGTTTTATTGAAGCTTCCATGTGGAATCACCTATCTTGCTTGTCCTCAAGTATGGTGGTTGCAGTATGTCATGTAGTCCTTACAGAAAAAAAAACTTTTATGCGTATGATTAAAGCAAATGTTTTTGACTCTTTGTTGTTTACTTATTGGCTGCAGGCCTGCCTTCTTCCTACACCTAAAGGAATATCCTGTGCTAATTATGCCAGGTGTGTGAATCAGATATTACTGGGCCTAAACAATATGCAGGTGCCAGTTCTAAACCAAACTGTAGTTTCGTTTTTTTGAAGTTTTTTTTTTTTTTTGGGTATTTTTCATTATTCATCTATGCTTATTACTTTCATCTTAAAGTTGTGGCTCAGGATTCCGTTGTTGAAGAAAGATGACGACTCTATGGATGTAAGCTCTTCTCAGTTGGTGAGAATTACCTTCCATTGCACTTAATACTACCATTAGAAGGTATTTGGTTTGCAAATTTATCAAGCCTAAGGAAGAGGAACAATTTTTTGGCTTCTTGATCATCTTCCTTTCATTTCCTCCCTGAGCAAGTAGCCAAACTATTTGGTCTTTGCAATGTTCCCTTCCTGTACTTGAGACTTTTTTTACCTCTCCCTCTTCCTCTCTCTGTCTCCTTTTCCTTCTATATTGGGCTAAATGATTCTACCCATCCATCAGCTTGCAATCTCTCTTGATATTGTTAGAGTTATGAGTGTTAGAGACACTCTTTAGCACTTTTTTGTGATTGTTGTCCATCAATTGAAAAATGGAAAAGATCAATGATTTATGATAGTTTACTTCACTAATGATGAGCCTTTTGTTTTTGTTTCTACCACAGGTTGATTCCTGGGAGCTTTGGAATTCTTTTCGTATGCTTTGTGAACATCACAGTCAGTTGTCAGTAGCCCTTGGTGTTTTGTGAGTAAAATAAGGCCCATGGTCCATTGCACTTCGACAAAGTTACTTTTTACAAGTTATTGCACAATAATTAAATACTTCTTGTTCTTAAACTTATTCGCTTGTTTGTAGGAGTTCCCTACCTTCAGCAAACTCACTTGGACGTTGGTTTGGAGAGCCTGTTAGAGCAGCTATTATAGATACTGATGTCAGTATGCCTTTAATTTATTGTGGTTTCTTTAAACAGATTCTGCTTCTTATTACACATGTGATGGTGCTCTTGTTGCTCTGGCAGTCTTTTCTAACAAATGCACGGGGCTATCCATGCTTGTCAAAGCGTCACCAGAGGCTTATTACTGAGCTTTTCAATCATTCTGTACAGGTATCTAGAATACTGTTCTAACTTTCTTGATTCTTTGTTCACGTGGTGATTTTTTGTTCTGTCACGTGGTGACAGACTTTAAGGAACTTTTTTGTCCTAAAATGGCCTTGACTGATTTATGTCTCATGCTTAAATGTTGTATCAAGGTGGCATCGACCACTCAAGAATTGGTTGGTATAAAGTGGCATTTGTCATCTTGTTTCTAGATCCAAAAGATGTTGGTGTTGCATGTATGGTAATTGATGCACTGAAAGAATCAATATTTGGATGGCATCAATGTACTTTAACCATTGCATCAATGTACAGTGTTACAAGAGTCCTTGTGTTCAACTTTAAGTGACAGAAAATTAGCTGTCATATTATCTCACCAATTGCTTCTCATCTTTTGAATGTTCGGTAATCTTTGTACTCTGAAATGTCTTTTCTCAGATTGTCCTATCTGGAATACCCGTACATAGTCTTCCAAAGGAGAGTGCAGAGGGTGCGGATTTTGCTGCTAATCATAACGAAAGTAATCTTGATGGTGAGTTTCTACATCTGATTAGTGGGTTTGTGATGCTAATTGGTTGGAAATTGGTTTAGTAATTATCTAATGGAAAAAATTCCTAGAAATGGTGGAATGGGACAATTGATATTTTTTCCTGGTTTCTTTGAAATGCTAACAAGTGTGCACGAGTATTTTTTCCTGATTTAACGTGGTATGGTGGTTACTGTTCATTGTGTCCTTTTTTTTTTTTTCCTTAGGGAAAAAAAAATCTCTAATGGTTCGTTGTACATCTTTGTCATATGGCTTCTAAGTTTCTTGCCATTCAGGTATACAAAGACATTTCCTGAGGTCATATTTGGACTATGTTGGTTATCTTTATCAAAGAATGGACCCACTTCCTGAACAAGAAAGATTTGAGGTAGCTTGTTCTCTCTCTGTGTCTCTCTTTCACACTCACACACAGGAATTGGTTGAGTCTTTCCTTTTGACCATCTGCATTTCTTCTGCAGCTTGGTTATAGGGATTTTTTACAATCACCCTTGCAAGTAAGTTTTCCCTGTCTGGTGCTATTTCTTAAATCATTTTTTTAGTAGAATATTCATTAAATGTTTTCTTTTTCATTGATGAAATAGCTAATCCTAAATTGTCTTCTGGTATGGTAAGTTTTTTAGTTATTATTACAATCTGGGCCTTTCTGATTTTCTGAATGCAGCCTCTGATGGATAACCTTGAGGCTCAAACCTACGAGACATTTGAGAAAGATGCAATGAAATACATTCAGGTATGATTGCGTTTTGTGTTTCAGTTTGCTACTCTAATTTTATTCCTTTTCCCCCTTAATTTATTCTTTTCTTTTCCCCCCATTTCTTTCATGAAAGTTGTGATGGTTGGTAGTCCTGTTTATGGTCAATCGTGTATATAATTACTTGGTATTTGTTTGAATTAGTATTCATTTTGCTATTTGCTAGTACCAAAGGGCAATTGCGAAGGCTTTGCTAGATAAAGTTCCTGATGGAAAGGAATCGATGATAACCACTGTAAGTGATCCACTTATTGCTTTAAGTTTTTCAATTTTGTTCATTTACCTTCAGGATTTTGTACTTTAGTCTAAAACTATGCAACTGCTATGATTTCCCTGTGTTGGGTGCCAAGGTATTGATGGTTGTGGGGGCAGGACGTGGACCACTTGTTAGGGCATCATTGCAGGTGCATTCCACTAACTGTTGGTTGTTGTCTTTGGGCTGGATTCTGCATGGTGAAGCTTAATTAATTTTATATTCACGTTTTACTTTACTCCTTTGAATACATAGGCTGCTGAAGAAACTGGGCGCAAGCTTAGAATTTATGCTGTGGAGAAAAATCCTAATGCAGTTGTTACGCTACATGTGAGTCGAGGATCTTTTTGTGTTTTAAGTTTTGTTACCTTTCCAGAACTTATATGGCACACTGGAATATGTACTGATAATTGTTGTATTGGTCCCTAAATTGAGGAAGTAACTTAGATTGGTTCTTTCCAGTTCTGTGATTTTTAGTTAAGCATTTAACCTGTGTAAGCTCATTATTGAAATTCTTGGTTATTGGTTAAGTGGGACATTCCTTTCTTCATAATAGAAGTTATCTTTTGAGCTTTTTTATCGCTCACCTTTTATAATCACTGTGACTTACTAATTTTTTGGAGCAGAGTCTTGTTAAACTAGAGGGCTGGGAAGACATTGTGAACATAGTTTCTAGTGACATGCGCTACTGGGATGCTCCTGAGAAAGCCGACATTTTGGTATGTGTACATTGCTATGGCGAATAAATTTTTATGTCCTTTTACCCCTTTGATGCCTGCTTATCTCCTTTGCTTGTTTGTTTCATAGGTTAGTGAACTGTTGGGTTCTTTCGGTGACAACGAGCTATCTCCTGAGTGCCTTGATGGAGCCCAGAGGTTTTTGAAGGATGATGGGATTTCAATACCCTCCTCGTAAGTAATTTTCTTTTCAAGTTGTTACATTTTATGTATATGAGAAAAGAAAGGGACTATCAATACTCGATAGAGTTATCTTACTGGGAATTTGGTTGGGTAGTATGCTTATTTACCTAATGATTGGCCTGTACAAAAGAAAATAGATCAATGACTGCCATTTGATGACTTAAGGGTGACTTCATGTGCCAAGGATGCTTGTGTAAATTTTTACCTTTACAATAGTCCTTTTTGACTCTGACTAAATCTCCTCTCTCTCATTCTTTCGTTGGCTCTCAATTAGCCCCATTGGTTTGTGCTCAACTGGCACTAATTACATTCGGTTCATTGCACTCTCAGTAAGATCTATCTGTAGGGGAATTGAAGAAACATTCGGTTCAATTGACCTCTATTTTGTTTTTCTTAGTATGAGCAACATTGTTGGATGTCATGTAAGGTCCTCTTGCTTACTTTACCCAGGCTTATAAGTTGGAATGTTTGCTTTACCAGATTGGCCCGTTCAATGTTTAACATGATATACTTTTGATGCTGCCTATCTTGTTAATTTCCTAAATTATGTTACTTTGAAACTTGCTGCAGCTGAGCTTTATGAGCTAAGAACTCAAAGTATAGATAATTATACATGGTCTGTAATGGAAATGATATTGCCCTCTATTTACATTGCACTGCAACAAGGATTTACATGGTAGAACTCCCAATTTAGCAGTTCATCCTAAGATGTCATGTGGTTATAGATCAAGCGATTTCTATTGGCAAGACAAATTACTCTGTTTGTTGAGTCATTCATTTGCCCGTAGCTGCCCTATGCAGTCCCTGAGGGAGTGGAGTGAAAGTTAAGTTGTATACCCACCATTAGAGTCTTGTTGAGAAAATATAATTTGACCCACTTTCTTGATGCCTCACTTGTATTTCTATAACGTTCTTTTATGAAATTATGATATGTCTCTTTCAGGTACACAAGTTTCATTCAACCAATAACAGCTTCAAAGCTGTATAATGATGTATGTTCCTTGTCTTTATGGTTTAAAAGTGACTTAGTTCCTGATCGAAGCCTTTCATTTGAACAAATTTGTTTTAACTTGCAGGTTAAGTCACATAAAGATGTTGTACACTTTGAAACTGCTTATGTTGTCAAACTGCACAACGTAGCAAGGCTTGCTCCTTCTCAACCTGTGAGTTTTTCTTTCAGATTGCTCACCTACTCTATTAACAAGAAAGAGAAAAGCATACTAACCCTGTTGTGAAAATATGGTTTGATCTATGCTTCTCTTGTAATATGTTGGTACTTTTTTATTGTAGTAATTTAATTGGAATGTTCGGAGCATGATTAATGTAGACTCATTGGCCTATGTTTCTGTTCTTCTCCCCTTGGATAGGTCTTCACATTTACTCATCCAAATCAGTCTACTAACAAAAGCAATCAGCGTTACAAGAGGCTTGAATTTGCGATACCAAGTGATACTGGATCTTCCTTGGTGCATGGTATGTGATGGCTGAGTTTTATTTCCGTGCTGTATTGTACAGATCTTTTCTTTTGCCCATGAAATTTTGTCTGGGAATGCTTTCCTTTGACTCCCCTATGAATATCAGGCTGGCGCTTGTACAATTACTTTCAATCAAAACATAGGAAATCTTGCTTAGTAGTAGTAGCATAGGACAAGAACAATGCTTTTGGAGTTCAGGTGATAATTTAGTTATATCTTCTCAGCTTAGCTTAAACTTATGATATTTCATTCTTGGAATATATGATTTTGGTTTTAAATTCTCTGTTGTTGAAGACCTCTGACTGGTGTTAAAATCAATAGAGTACAGAGAACAAGATATCTTTTGTACACATTGTTATGTGTCAAAAATGAAACATGCTGGGGTGTGATTCGTACAGACAGTAGATATTTTTTTGCTTGGAGAGTATTGAACCTTGAGCTTTTAAGCTGTCTGTCCCCCTGTCGTGTGAGTATGGGGTGGTCCAAGGGCCCAAATCAATCTCACAACACCCATTTTTAACACTTGTAACAAGTTGTAGGTGCACTGTGCCTTTAACGCATACCTCATTATTTTTTTGCTTTAATCATTTTAGATACAGTGATGTTAGTTCTCACCTAATGCTGGGGAGACTTTTTATCGTCATTTCCCTGTAAGATATGTAAGATTCACCTCTATCATGCTTCTTATTTATAGGTTTTGCTGGCTATTTTGATGCAACATTATACAAAGATGTACATCTTGGTATTGAACCATTGACAGCAACACCTAACATGTTCAGCTGGTATGGCATTTGAATCTTTTTAATTTTGTGTGAGATACATGTTGTCACTTAAATACTGAGATCCTTAACGTAGTGGTCAGCAATTGATACTTGCGCTAAAATGTGTATATTTTGGGTTTTTTCTCTTATTTTTAGTCGATACTATGTGTTGGGGGAGCTCAGTTTCATTAGCAATACTGAATGTCCGCCTTTTGATTTTCTCCTTTTGTTATCAATTCAGGTTTGCAATATATTTTCCACTGAGGACACCAGTGGTTGTACATCCTGGATCATCTCTAGAAGTCCATTTTTGGCGATGTTGCGGTCCTACCAAGGTAAGCTCCTTTACTACATAATCTAGTATTTATCAACATCTCTTTTAGGTTTACTGTTAAATGAAATAACAGAAACTTAAAAAGAGGAGCTTCTGTTTTCTTTTTTAATTATGGCAGGTTTGGTACGAATGGTGCGTTAGATCTCCCTCCGTCACACCCATTCACAACACCAATGGACGCTCATACTGGGTGGGCCTATAGTATTTCCTTATGTTGTGTATCGACAGTTGAACCATCATGGCATGTTCAAGAGGCCACTTCAAGGTTTCATCTGTCAAAGCCATTTCCGTTGGTTCTCAATCTTGTACTTATAATGTCAGTCAATAAATTGTACATTGTTTCTCTTTTTTGGTCAAAAAATTGATTCCCTTCTACATAGCACCTGCCATTTGGCTCGATAAAGGATCTACCTTATGTTTTAACTCGCTCCTACAAGGCTTTAGGCTTCAGAAAGTTTTCAGGTCACATCGGGGGGAACCCTTTGTATGTAAAAAGCATAATTTACCTGCGTAGTGGATGTTAAAGGCCCTTAACTCGCTCAGAATCGATCTGGCAAGATCCACGTACGTTCAAACATTTTTGGGTGGAGTCAAACTTCCGTCGGGTGACAGATGGTTTCATAGTGTCAAAATTGAGGAGAAATATAGAGTCCCATAAACGGTGCAATCATAATGGCCACAGCGGTTGCCAATTTGATCCTTGAGTCACTTCACTTTCCCAATTCATTGCCCCATGGAACTAATTAATTTGGACCAAAAAATGATTTTTCCTTTTGCTTCTTTGGTGGAAGGAAAATTGCTGTCTATTGTTAAATTAGATACCGCCATTGTGACCTTTGGCTCCAATTTGTTTGTTCACGGTATTGTCCTAGTCTGATCATATTAGTGGTGGGTTGACACCCCGTACCCCTGTACGTGCATTTATTGAAGAAAAAAATGATTATATAATTGGATAATACTAAAAATTATACCACGTTTGGTGTTACAGGGAATGATGTTGAATCTTATTTGGTACAACAAGGCATGCACAACTCTATGGATCAAACCCACAATTACGAAAACACACACACTCAAATACAATTGATTTAAGAGGTTTAAACTAATATAATATCCTACTCTTCCTATAGTATTTTTTATTTTATTTTTTATCTTTGCTTATTTAGTTTGGTCGTACTTATCCTTTACCACCCAGGAAAGACGATCCATAGCAACACTCCGCTGATTCGCTGTTGTACTCGACAAGTTAAAATTTATACAGCAAATTCAAAATGACTAAGAGCAATATTTCTCGAGGTTTCCATATATACAGACACCCTTCTTTAGGTTGTTCCCCATCTTAAGGATGCTTTGACTCTTCTCAAAGAATATGTTTCCTTTAATACATCAAGTGTTTGAAAATGCTTGTTTGATACATTGGGAATATGAAACAACTAAACGAGATCATGTGTCTATGCAAAAATTTCATTAAGTGGCACATAGGTAATCAAGTGTTTGCTTACATGGACAGCAGAAAACACCGTACATCCTTCCCACATCGTGTAGAACATAAACCTTCCACTGACGACTACGTTTATAAGATGCTGCAAACGAGAGGGTTGAAGATACGGAGCCACGCAGTGAGCACAGAGCGAACTATTCTTTCGCCTTTTACTAAAGAATACCGTGTGCGCGCTGCTAATAGTGGCATACACCAATTTTTGGAGGGGTTGTCAACAGACCTAAGCCCCTAAATGACTAGTAAAAGATTCGATTTATGAGCCTCTAGGCTACGAAAGCAATCTGTGAACATCTACGTTTTAAGTTTAAGAGACGATACTAGATCAGACGATGTTCACAGGTCAAGCATCGAGATGTTTGTGCTATGTTATTTCAATCTGACGCCATCAATAGTTTTGTTCTAGCATATTTGTAACGCTTCAGTCTTAGAATGAACATAGTGGTTTAACAAGCTTCAGTCCTCCTGAGTATACTTAATGAAAATAAAGCACACGTGTAACGCTGTAATGTCAGTATTTCTGATCCTTTTGGATGGTAAGAGTCCTTGTGTATGCATCCATTCCGTCAAGCAGAGCGCAGGGTTTTTAAACTCCACAAACTTTTATTACCCAATTCTTGGAGGGTCTAGTTACAATCTGTACGAGACCAGGTAAATCGGGATTCAACGGTCAGGATTTGGCCATTAAAGCATTAATGCCAGGATTATCTTTGTCGAAGTTTGCTTTGTCTTTAATATTATCTAAAATAATGAAAAGATTTTTTTTTAACATTTTATTTCTATTCCTATTCCACACTAAACCCATAACTTAATTCCTGTCAAAATATATTGACGACAATGAATAACTTACACAAGCTTATTCATTTGGAGATGACTCAAATGACTTACATACGGGTAAAGCTAAGCTGTAACAGTCTGGGGAGGAGACTTGCTGTCCCACATTGCCTTTATATACTATAGATTGAGCTACAGATGTGGAAATAAAAGGAAGCGAATGCTGCGGTATCTGGTATCTTTGCGCTTGGGGCAATGACGCAGCTAGTGAGGTTCTAACCGAGGCGCGTCTATTGCTGGTTGAAAACTATTTCCAAACCCCCTCTTAGGCCTGGGTTTATCCCTGGCCTTCGAGAATTTCTGGAAGGGCAGCCTTCGGGTAAAGCCCTACAAACGTTAGTTAAAGTGCTTGTACATTGAGTTATTTGATCCAGTATGCAATGTTACTAAAGTTTGTCAATAACATGTATTTTTAGTGTTCGTAATTCACCTACCACTTTAGTGGTAAATTGAAATAGTAAAACAAAACAATTTTAAAAAGTTCTATAAAACACATAGTTATCAAAAAGTTCAAGAAATCTCCCTTGTGAGATGGGTGAAACGGTGTCATGTTTGTTCAGTTTGAATGAATGCAAATCGATTAAGAAGAGGATATTCATGGCTTTTTGGTGTATAATAACGCAAATGATGTTACATGTAAAAATCATCTAAATTTCATTTCTTGTAAAAACTATGTGAAAGAAATATCCGTCACATGCAATTAGATTGCTCATGGGATTAAAAGGTTAGGTGACATGTTTTTATACAAGACATAAAGCAAAAATAAAGAAGGAAAATAACCCAAAAAATCCATCAATGTCATGTTTTACTATATTTGCATAATTTATATATCGTTTTAGAGTGAAAGAACTTCTTGTCATTTTAATAAGACATAACATAAAATATATGTCCTAAATCAACCTTTATTGGCAAAGGATAAGAGAAACTGAAATGAGTAAAACAAAAAATGGCTTGGTAGAGGTATATAAAATACTTGGTTTTCAAGAAGTTTAAGGGATATCTCTTTGGTGATTTATGAAATGGTTATTTTGTTTGTTAGGACTAAATGTGATATCATTTTAAAATGGCCCAAATGCAAATCGATTAAGATGGACATTTTTGCCTTTTCAGTGTAAAATGACACAAATGATGTTACATGTAAAAGTGCCAAAATTTCATCCCCTATAAGAATTATATTAAGGAAATATGACTGCTTGTTGGGTAAAAAGGCTAAATAACATGTTTTTATACAAGATATAAAGCAAAAATAACAAAGAAAACAATTGACTTTAGAAATTCATTAATGATATGTCATTTTAGCATGTGAATGTAACCTACTTCTTGTTTTGGTGTGAGTGAACTTGGTTATTCTAATAAGGCATAACATAAAATATGTAATACCTTCAATGAGACTCTAAATTATAGTGGATAAAGTAAATTGAAGTGGCTTAAGTGAAACACTATTTTGGAAATGCATAAAAAACACTTGGTTTTTAAATAGATTAAAGGGTGTCCATTTTGAGATAGGTGAAATTAGTTGACATATAAGTTGAAACTAAATGACATGTCATTTAAGAAAAGCTTGAATGCAAATCAATTTATAGAGGATTTTGTAGCCTTTTGGTATAGAATGACGCAAATGATGTTACATGTTAAAATCACCAAAATTTCATCTATTTTAAAATTGTATGAAATAAATGTTTATGGAATTACAATTTGATTGCTTGTGCTAAATAACATGTTTATATACAAGACATGAAATAAAAATGAAGTAGAGAAATAACAAAAAGAACAAGTGGCTTCTAAAATCCGTCAACATGTCTTATTAATGTGTGTTTGTAACTTATTTGTCATTTTAGCAAGGCATGAAATAAAATATATAATTTCATCGCTAAGACTTTGATTTGCAAAGGATAAGATAAATTGAAAAGGTTTATAAAATATTAAGGGACACCTTGCAACCCTTGTGAGATGGGTAAAACAAGTTATCATATTTGTTGAGACTAAATGACATCTCATTCTATAAGAGCTCAAATGCAAAACAATTTAGATGGATGTTTATAGCTCTTTAATGTAGAATGATGCAAATGATGTTATGGATAAAAATTTCCCAAATTGCATCTTTTGTAATAATTATATCAAGGAAGTATCAATTAAATGACAACTCAATTGCTTGTGGGGTTGAAATGCTAAATAACATATTTATATACAAGTTATAAAACAAAAATACATAATGAAAATAACAAAAAATACAAGTGAGTTTTGAAGCTTTTCAATGACATGCCCTTTTTGCATGTATACATAATTTGCTTGTCACTTTAGCATGAGCAAACTTCTTGTCATTTTAGTAAGCCATAACATAAAATATGTAATGTCCTAAATGAGACTCCAATTTGTGATGGTTAAAGTATTGAGTGGCTTAAATGAAGCATAGTTTAGCATAAAAAAACAGTCTCTAAAAGATTAAAAAGTACCCCTTTTGAATTAAGTGAAATGGGTTTTCATATTTGTTGGATCTTAATGTAATTATATAATACAATTTAATTACATGTGGATTAAGGTATATGCCAAGGAAGAATAATAGGTTGTTTTTTATTTTGTTGTACAATAATAAGTTTTATTTCTTGGATATTTGAGACTGCTATTGCAACATCTTTAAAATATATATATATTAGGATTTTTATACTTCATGCTATTTTGACTTTTAGATTAAGAGTTGAATTAAATTTACGGTTGAGTTTAACGTTTTTACATTTTTCTTCCTAAAATAGCAAGCAAATATTATTGTATCATTCTCACTTAAAGCAAAATTCTGACCACCAGCAATAATTCTAATAAAACGAAAGAGTAATTTCTCCTCAGTAACCAAAGGGAAAAAAAAAAAGAGCCAAAAAAAAGAAAAAAAGAGTACGGCGTTGGGGGCCGGGGGCTGGGACCGGCTTAAACGAAGCCCATTTCGTCAGGGCATTCAATGTAATTAAGTATCAGGTTTGAATTGCCTGAGGCGGTGCTCACAATGTGTTGCCTGCAGCCTACTCATCAAAATATCTTTAAAAGGCTAGGGCTCCAGCTTTCCCTTTTTACATTCACTTCATCGTCGAGTCTGACGGAGATAGGGAACAAGCATTACAGGTAACTCTGATTTTCTTCTTGTTGTTTATTTCTTTTGTTTTTTTCTGAATACGGCATCGATGATTTTCTACTCGGTGTGCATGAAATCCCGATCTAACATATGAAAGAAGTCCAATTCTGTGGCCTTTTCATTTCCTTTTGAATTTGGAAAATTAAATGACTAAAGGAAACGTAACCTCTATACTATTAATTTTAGGGTTCTTGATTGTGAATTTGTGATTGCTTAGGGTTTAGAAAGGCTGCAAGATGTACAATGGAATAGGGTTGCAAACCCCCAGAGGATCGGGGACCAATGGTTACATACAGAGTAATAAGTTCTTCATCAAGGCCAAGACTGGGAGGATCGCGGAGAACACCAAGGGATTCGAGGCGAACCAGGGCATGGCTGGTGTCACTCGGAAGGCCAACAAGGACATTCTGGAACATGATCGTAAGCGTCAGATCGAGCTCAAGCTTGTCGTGCTTCAGGATACGCTAATGGATCAGGGTTACACTGATGCGGAGATCGCTGAGAAGCTCGAGGAGGCCCGGAAGACTCTGGAAGCCGCTGCAGCTGCCGCTTCAGAGGATGGAACTGCTGTGGTTGCGGTATCTGACAAGTAATTTTCTGATTTCAGCTTTTAAGTGTCTAAAGTTTAAAAATCATGATTGCCTATGGTTTTTGGTAATTGCTGGGTTGTTTGTATACTGGATTTTAACATTTCCCATGTCACGTAGATAGTAGGAATAAACCAATAGGATATACTTGGTGGAATCCGTGTCACCAAAATTTTTATTGTTGCCTGTGTTTTTTTTTTTAAATTTTTTTAGCGACTTGTTTTTGGAGGCACAATTTTGGCTTTGAGCTGTGATTTTCCTGGGGAAGTGTTTCTTAGATCTTGCCCTAGTTGCTTTTTGGAATATTCTCAGTAATTAGTTTCGTGTTTGATGCTTTGTTTATCCAAACTTATTTATGAGATCTTGGGCTGTCTTAGTTGCAACCACTAGAGTGTACTATATTGAGCACCGGTATATGCAATTGGAACTTTATCTTGTGCTTTCTATTCATCTCTACGGACAATAAATGACAATATAGCTGGAGATAAGCTTTTGGCCCATGGTCTACAATGACATTTTTTTGTATCTGCTATTCATTTGTGCATCAATTAAAATATTTTAATGGCAGATTTTGTATAGTAAATATCGTTTTCCCAAAAAAGTAGCTTGTTTTGCATTTATCTCACCTTCCATGATTTTTTGTAGTTATATATAACAATATCTTAGAAAGTTTTTTTCTTTCATCTTTGACAGGCTTTCAGATACGCAGACCCACCAAATTGCTGCGAGAAAGGAGAAGCAGATGGAAACCTTAAGAGCCGCTCTTGGTATTGTTTCATCAGAAATCAATGAACAAGATGCTGAAGGGACTGATGATCCAAGAGATGGCCAGAAAAATGTTCCAAGTGATGATATCAAGCATTATGAGAAACGTGAACATTCTTTTCTGGATAGGGAGTTTAGGCCGAAAAAAAATTTGGAGGAAGATCGGAAAACTGAAAAGGGTGATAAGGAAAAGGCTGCTGTGAAAGAATCAAGGCGCCACAAGAAGGAAGCAAGTAAAAAGAGAAGGCATGAAACTGAATCCTCTGATACAGATAGCAGTAGAGACCGTGGAAAGGCTTTTCTAAAGAAACAGCGGAGACATAGTATGGTAAGTGATGATGATAGTGATGATTATAAGAAGCGGCCTTCTAAGAATTATAAGAAAAGCCGAGTGAATGACAGTGATGATTCTGATTCTGCCACTGATTCTGATAGCAATGTCAATATGCGCAAGATTTCAGAGAAGCGCAAGAAGAGCAGGGTGCATGACAGTGATGATTCTGACCCTGAGACTGATTCTGATGTTGATGTGGAAAAGAAGCGCAGGACTTCAAAGAAGCACGGGACTTCAAAGAAGCACAAGAGCCGAAAGCAAGATAATTATGCTTCTGAGTCTAGTAGTGATGATGACGATGACGGTGATAATGATGATGAGAGTTCCAAAAAGCGGGGGAAGGCTAAAAGATCTAGGAGGCATGGCTCTGATGATGATATTGGCTCTGATGATGGCTCATCAAAGCAGCGAATTCAGACTAGGAATGAGCCTGCGAGAACTAGCAGAAGACATGATTCTGAGGATGAATCTGATGATACTGATAGTGAAGTTGAAAAGAAAAGAAGTCCACCCGCCAAACAAAGGAACCAGCAGACTGGAAGTAGGAAAGAGACAGCCTACTTGGATATGAAAGACCACAGAAAAAGTGACAATGGTAGACATGGGAAAAGAAGCAGAATGAATGATGAGGACAGTGAATACGATTCTGACAAAGCCACGAAATATAGAACAGAAATCACAGAAAAAAATCGTAGAAGTACTAGGCATGATTCTGATCATGATGACGATTCTGGTACCGATACTGATGATAAAACGGAACAGCACAAAATGAGAAGGTATGATACCGAAAGGGACTCTGATGTCCAGAATGACACCAATTCCAAGATGATTGCAGGGAGATACAAACCATCTGAGAAAGAGTCTTCTCCAATAGATGAGATTGAGAAGAATCTATCAAAGTCCAGGAGAGATACTATGGATGGATCTGGCAACAGAAGTCACGATATAAGGAGGAAGAGGGATCCTTATGATGGAAACAAAGATGGACAGCCCGAGTTGAAGTCAAGAAGTCGGAATTCTGTGAAAGAGAGAGAGCATAGTGGGGAGCAATTGAAAGACTCTAAAATTGAGCATGAACCACATACTAGAGCATACTTGAGGAAGGACAGCGAGAAAGGGGAGGATCATAGAAGGCTTAGATCTGGAGGACACCACAGTAATGAAACTGATAAACCGGGTGGCAGAAATTATGATGATGAACCACAGTGGCTTAGTCAAAAGGATTCCCAGGATCATGAGGAGCTTGGGGGAGGGAGAACGCACAAGAGATATGAAGAGGAGAATAGAGGGAGGAAGCACAGAAGGGATGAAGATTATGAATATAGAAGGCATGAGAGGGTTGATGAGGAGCAACAGGATGGAGGTAGACGGCAGGTTAGAGGGGAGGAAGAAGAACATAACAATAGGCGTCATGAGAGGGAGAGACACATGGAATACTCCAAGAAAGCAAGGTATGATGATTCTCGATCACAAGAGAGAAGAAGGTATGATGACAGACATGATGATAGAGCCAGAAGGTATGATGGCAGACGCCAAGATGATAGAGCCAGAAGGTATGATGACAGACGTGAAGATGATAGAGCCGGAAGGACTGATGACAGACGTGAAGATGATAGACCCAGAAGGTACGATGACAGACGTGATGATGATAAAGCCAGGAGGTGAGGCTGAACCTGAGTTGCGGTGCAGATAGTGAGTCAGTATGTTCTCTCGAAACTTTCTTATGTGCATTGCTTGTTAAATGGTGGAATATTTACTAGATGGGATTTGGCAGACCTTGTCCAAATGTTGCTCCGCAAATACTTAGGTTTGAACATTAATGTTACCGTTGAAATCATAGGCTTATCTGCAGAAATGGCATGAACAATATATAAGTTAGGTTAGGAACAACAGCTGAAGGCCATGCATTTTGGATTCTACTTGAAGCAAGGCAGTAGGTGTGGGCATTTATTGCTATTGACTTGTGTTATAATAGCTCCTGCTCTTACATAACAGAAAAGTCTGTTCTACTTCAAGCTTTCCGTTTTAAACCTGTCGGAAATTCCATTCCCTTTTCATTTTGGCTTTGGGGTACACTTGGCTAGCTTATTTAGATCAATTTGTCTCTCACGCCTACCTTGGTTAGGGTTTTCTTCTTTTTTTAACTCTATACTGCTGAATTTTTCGAGGTTTTGGAATTTATATCATGCACGACTTTTTACCAATCAATATCTCTGGGTGTGGTGGTTTTCTGATTTTAGATCGGTTCTACAGGATTTATCTGATGGAAATTGGGCGTTCAGTGTTATGGCCAAGCCCGCGATGAAGGAAGATCACTACTCAGTGTGCTAGATCAGTGTTATGGTTTTCTGATTTCACAACGTTTTTTTCCCTTCCTTTCGTTGCCACCCTTATATCCCAATCAGTTTGCATGGGTTGTATTCCGCATGTAAAATAGCTACTGAAGTGCGATATTTTTTGGTTGTTCTTGAGGAGCCTTGCTTTACCGTACTTGATCTTGATCTTCCCTTATATGTCCTCAAATTTCAAAGCCCATAAGATTGCATGAAGCATAAAATACCATTAGAATTTTAGGCTTGGAGATCTGTCAGCCCTTGACCAGTTTGTCCTGGAAGGCTTGAAAGCTGTAGGTAAGACGAATATGGCTTTTAGCCTTAACTTGTAGTAAATTTACATCAATTAAAGGAGCACTGACATTTCTTGATGTATTAGTTGCTTCTCTTCAAAAATGGTAGTCATAAAATTGGGCAATATGTATCAGCAGCCGATATGAGTAATGTGCTCGGACGCTCCGATGTTGCGTCGCTTCGCCTAATACATGATACAGACGAGAAATTAGCATTTTAAAATTGGAACCAAAAAACTGGTTGTCGCTAGCTAAACTTCGGAGATGGATCAAAGTTCAACATTTAGTAAAACTATAAATTATTAAAAGGTGAGAGAATTTACTTGTGTAAGTAGAGGTCAAGCGCAAGGTTCGTGGAAATGATCCATTTGCTGTTTAACCCATCTTTCATAGTCTTTTAGTATTCTCTGCAGAAGCAACGGTACGAGCCGATCCACCAGAGCTTGCACCATTCTGTATGTCAGGACACTTCCACTCATTGAATAGGGTGCGAATAATACCCCCAGCCAAACAGCATAATAAAGGTTCTAGAGAAACCAAAGATGCAGCTTTCACAAACAGATATTGTTCTCATTCTTGGTCGTATGATATGCAAAGCTCAGCCACAGGTTAGAATATCAGGAAGCTCAAACCAGACACCAATCTAGGAACAAACTCATTGGTGTAACATTTTAAGATTTGTGTTATGGGACTGTTAGATTTCAGATCTCAAAATGGATTTCTATTTAGTCTATTATTTGTTTCGATAAATGTATCCAAAACTATTAAAAGTAATCTCTTGTTAGTATCAGGACATAAGCATGTGCAACTATTTGAGTTAATTAGTCATGTACTTTCTAATAGCAGAAACTAGTTTCCACTCGAATATTATCAGGGGAGTGCATCGAATACAAAAGGGCTCAAGACCAACTTGCGATCCTGGGGGACTGAGAGTCGACTGTTTTCATAATGTATTCACTAAAATTTGATAAGCATCCACAATATGTGCATTGCACTTATTTTCAGGAAGAATTCCTCCTGATACCTTCTTTGAGGATTAAAAATACGAACATCGATCATGGCACTTCTATTTTATCAATTGTAAACAACGACACAATACATCACAAAACATATATTCTACCTGGAATGAATGGAAAAAATTGGATCACTTCCTATGGGCATGTACAGAAGCTAACACCGATGTGATTGTGTTGACCAAAATCTCTATGCTAGGCTATTCTGCTGACCAAGGATATAAAATAGGGAACAAAAATATTTCCTGATAAGTAAATTTAAGCTCAGATATACGTTTTATGATCTCTTCTTGTTTGTTTTACATCAGCATGTAATCAGATCCACCTTTTTTCTCGAGTATAGCATGAATTTTCAAGGGATCTTACTAGCCAGTTTAGGTAGCGTATGCACTACACATGCTGAAGACGAACCTAAGGTGAAATGTGAAATGTGAGGGTTCTTTTCTGAATGTCAGCCTGCGAATTGTTCACATCATGTTTTTCGTCCAGATCTGCAATTTTTTTACCATGTAGAAAGCCGCTAGTTTTGGGTTTGGTTTTCTTTAGAAGAACATTTTTGGCATTGTTGTAGTCCCACCAGGGTAAATATTTTTGTCACATCAAGTATAGGATCTATTATATCTTCTCTAGATTTTATTAGTGAAATGGTGAAACTTATAATGGGGCTTCTGTCTCTCATTAATTAAAAATAAATTTTTGTCAATGGTGGTCTCACCGTTTAAGTGTAATATCACGGCCATGTTACCCATTCACAGCAGCAATGGATATGTTGGATTTGCCTCTAGGATTTCTTGATTTTATGTAGTGGTTCTTGAATCAAGATGTTGAAGAAGCAGCTGGTTTAAAGGTTTAATCTGCCAATATGGAGGATACGTTTGTGGCTCAAATGATAGGTTCCGAGAGGATAAAGATGCAATTAAAAAAAATTTAGAAAGTACTTACACATTTCCAGGACGTTCAACAGCTGATATAGGCAGCATCGTAAACGGTCGTGTATAAATCTGCAAGCAACGAATAGTGTCTTTCATATACTTGTGATAGCATCCTAGCTCAATAACTAGCTGAAGCAAAGACGTAAAAGATGGACAAGCAACAAATTTCTATTGGACAAGGAAACACATTAATGATCCAAGTATCCTGCATTCACAATTTGAGGGACCGATTACAACCTCAAGAGTGAGATTCAGCCTCACATCAGCCTCCAAAAACGACCCATTTTCATTTGTCTCCCATTTCATGTGATTCATCATAAGTGCTGCAAGTCCAGAGAGAAAATTAGATAAAAGAAATGTTATCATTTTTGGAAGCTAGGTAAAAATAATTACAGCCCAAAATAGTGAACTTCAGAGATCATAAGCCAAAAGTAGGTAAGAATGACTGGTCAAGAGCTTTTTGTAACTTTCCTGAAGAAGTACACAAAATTTATTATACACGGTGAGACTTCAGGTCGTAAAAGATGTGGGCTCCTATTTTTTGATTGCAAAGTTAACCTTGTTGTTTCAATCATGTCAACCGTATGTAATGGTCCAAGTGTTATTCGAAAATTTTCTTTGGGAAATGAACTTGTAGGTGTTTTAATGAAGAGTCGTCATAGTCCAGAAGCACCTAACTGAAGTCTCAAGTATTTTCAAGTTTAATTTTGTGAGAGTGAAACTATTTATTTTCTGGAAGCTATATCCAGTAGATCTAAATGTACCTGAGAAATGTTCGTTTTGGTGTTCCATGATCTCTGAACCCTCAAACTGCACGTCATATTTGTAAAACCTCAACAAACAGTTTTTCTTTCTTAATATATAAAAATTTCATTGGAGAAACAGAACACACCAACTGTTTAGGCAGCTTAGAAGAGACCAAGGCATAACATTCAGTTAAATTTATAAATTGATTGTGTAGCTAAAAGCAGGATGTAAAAGTTCATATTTAACTGGGCAAAGTAATATTTCATCGTGATGTTTATGTTGTCTTTCTTCTCTTTTCCCAGGGTAAATTTATACATCCTACTTAAAAAAGCCAAAAGGTATTCACATAATCACCCTCTGCCTAAGTTATACAAATGATTTGTAAGTCACTTTATTACAACGTCTTTATGTTGTAATTCACCATCAGATGGCCAAATAAGAACAGAATGCCAGCTTAGCATTTACCAAGGACAGGAAACGGGCCTCTTAACTCTTTTTTCTGTTCCCAAGTATTTTGGAAACTGAAACCGTGTTTACAGTAGTCATGACATGTTTGGAAAAGGTAACGGCAGCAACATGTAGGTAGTTGTAAAAGACTAAAGCTGTTAAAGGCACCGTGGTGTTGGTGTATGCAGTTCAGTGGCATTGGAGGTGGCCGTGCCACTGAACTGAGATGCTGGAAGGGAGGTGAAAGCATGAATTTGGTGGTGCTAAAAAGGGTGAGGGATATATGAAATTTTACTTCCCTTTTATTTGGAAACAGGGCCAAACCAATGAGGTTTTCTAATTTACCACTTTTTTTTCTGAAAAGAAAAATAGGAAAAAAAAGAAAGAGACAAAAAGCCCTTTCTCACCTTCTTCGTATTTTTCTTGTATACTGTTATGTAGAGGAGAAAAGCTCACCTTGCAAGAAAGCATTTCGACTGTACAATCTGTATTTGTTGGGGTCACTCGTAAGTCCAGCACAGGGGCCGCAGCAAAATTCAATAGTTGAAGTTTTGGAAGAAAGCACCTGCAATAGCCAAGGGGGATACTTGTTTGAAACTCGATTTTTAAGTTAGCCTAAGCTATAATTTCTCTACAGCATACAAAATTCTAAGCATAGAGGAAAGTTTGTTGTCCATAAGAACCTTGGTCCTGTATACTTGAGAAGAGTTAACATGCAGTTTATCCATGATGAAAAACAAAATTCCAACTTGCATGATTTTGGATGTGATTTTAACTGAAGGAAACTGAGTCGCTGTTAATTTATATAGAACTTCCAGAATTCTCATGTAGTTTGCAGAAAGAGCTGAAGTTTCTTGAACTATCTTCAACGCTTACCACCCATCGTCACACATTGAATGCATGGACCAGGAACATCTTGTAATAGCATATATTAATTTACTAATCACTGTCCATCTATGCCATCAAAGCAGGTCCAACAAGCTGGAAGGCAGTTGCCTCACTTTTAGAACTGAAATGGTACAGCACCAAAAGAAATGCTCCAAAACTGAAAGGAACAACAGGAAGAAGACTCCCCAGAAGAATAAAGTTTTCTATCTTCTTTGCCTCACTCTTTTAAATGGTTCAGATTTTTTTTTTTTTTTAATGTTTCCAAACTATATCACATCTTTCAAGGGTTGAAATGCAGGTCAACACTAACAATGCAGTCTTCATGTGTGATGAAGTGTAAGATAGGAAATTCAACTAATCTAGGTATATTATTTCTGGTAAAAGATACATTAAATTAATAATAAGTAGTGAAGATCGTATTTCTAGAAAAAATTACCTTAATGAAGGAAATTTTGTTTTTACTGGTTAGTGCCTGTGGATCTATAGATGTCCTGAGTTCCTAATTCATCAGCCGATGACTTTAATAAAGGGAAACCACAAAGAACTGTCAATAAGACCAGAGTACCACTGACAAAGAAAGTGCATATCACTAATCTGATCATGATAGCTCACCATGTAGTCCCATGTAGTCCCCAGTCCCCATTCACTAGATTTTCTATTATATCATTGTTGGGATCCCTCCTGCTCGATTGAACTGATAGTGCTAAGTCACGAGGACTGTAAAAGATCAGAAGTGAGATCTTTTGATTGAATCATTCAAGAGGCCCATTTTAGAATGCCTGTCAGGCTTCGCATTGTTAACAGAGAAGTTATCCCCATACTACATACATCATGGTCAAGAACACTAAACACTTTGAAATCCTAGAGCTTAGAGGCACAAAGACGTCCAATGCTAGACTTCTTACCATTTGGAAGGACGCATCTTCATATATTCACATGCTTCATATGTTGCTTCACAATGTACAAAATCGATCCCCGTTAGTCACTCAAACAGAATATCATTCATTTTCTTGCACCCTCACTCTCTCTGACCGAGAAACAATCATTGTTTTGCTGCTTCCAGTGGCTACTACAAATCAATGGTAAGCCTAATTGCTTCAAAACAGACAAGAAGACAGGAAAAGGCGAAGACCTGTAAGTGTAGGTGTCGAGAGCTTGACAATCCTGCAAGGCGCTTGTGTTGAGCAATGCCTGAATCCCAGAAGGATGGCTTAGAAATTCACTGATATGAAACATCTTGCCTCCACAGCCATCTTCATATTCTGGCACCTTTATTCTTTCTTTCCTTGCAGCCGATAAGTTAGCTCTCTTTCTATTTGACTCTGGTGAGGTTGATATGTTTACCTTGATCACTTCAGCTTTCTTCCTCAACGAACTTCCAAATAGGAAGAAGTGGTTTAGAAAATACTAAAACAGACAAATTCTCCATTGTCATAGGACAGAAATAAAAGAAGCAGCAGTAACCTGGGTCTGGGCTTCGGGATGACAGTAAAGAGAAGTGGCTCGTAGCCTTGTCCTCGTCCATGCCATTTGATACTTAACATCATAGTTATACCGCTGCAAACCAACAAAAAAAAAAAGAAAAAAAAAGAAAGGGGGAAGAATTCCTGTAAGCACGGCATGTTTGGTTGCCAAGAAAAGGCAAGAGAAAGAGAGAGAGAAGCCAGTTCATTTACCAGATTTCGTTTCTGTTCCGCTTCGGAAATTGGAATAAGTAGTTGCAGAGAGAGCCAAAATCAAGGGTGAAGAAGCTTGAGAAAGAATGTGCCCGCTTGGTTATCGTCTGAGACTCATTACGAAAGCAGCTCCCGCTACTCTCAGCGTCAAGTGCAGTAGCTCTCACATAAACACGTTCTGAGGAGATGAGATTGCCACGTGTCTTAGATTCATAGTTTGTTTTTGTTTTTTTTGTTTTTTTCCCTTTTTCTGGATATATATAGTCGTACGGATAAGAATTAATATTTTGATTAATTTCATAAATTTATATATTTCATATGATTAAATTACAGGCATATAACACTAATGCGTTAGAAAAATAGGCATATCGAAGAAATGTATTTTTTGGATGATTATTTTTTTTTCTTTAAAACTCACACCTACTCACACACCCTTGAAGTGTCAAACTTGGGACCTCTAATTTTAAACAACACCTGCTTTCTACTAAATTAGGTGTTCGTCAATTATCATTATCAATAAAATGTAGTAGGAAGAATCAACAAAATCGGCACATTATTACAGCCAAAATTCCAACCTGATAATGATGAATCAATAATGGGGTACAGAATGGGAGAGAGTTGCTTATAATGATAACAAAAAAGCTCCTGCTTTAATCGAAATTAGTTTTATCTTTCAGCTTTCTGAATCACCCTGAGCTTAGCACTTCTACATCGGCAGTTCAATCTCTCTTCCTCCTCGGATGGTGATATTGGTCGCTTTGTGAGGATTGCTCCTCCACAGCCATGAATCATTTGTTTAATCCACGCTTCTTTTTCACCATTGTCATTTCTGATCTTCTTCACCTCAACCCTACGCCTCTCTTCTTCATACCCATCACCTTCGTTACCTTTGATGATGTTAAGGAATGTTTGTTTTACGATTCTGTCTTCCAAACTGTGGAAAGAGATGACAGCAAGCCTACCCCCCGGCGCAAGGCAATCATAACAAGAAAAGAGGGAATCCTCCAGTGTCTGCAGTTCGTCATTAACAGCTATCCTCAGAGCCTGAAACACCCTCGTTGCCGTCTTCATCCAACCTTGCCTTCCTTCTGTGGCAATTTGATAAGATGCTAAGTTAGTTGCGTTTCTTATCCTCAATGGGAAATGGTACACAGCAGTATCATAGGGCTTAGGTTCCAACCCATAAGACTGATCTTATTAATAGTAACTAATGCCACCAACCCTCCTCATTGTGCTGGGCATCTCACCAGGCCCGGTAGGCACACCATTTGATTTGAGTGTGCCAAGCAAAGATTAGATACGAGGCAAAGCAATACGAAATTGCAATTAAAGAATGATGAGAGAACTACCTCTTTTCAAAGGAGTTAAATTCTGAATAAGACCCAGTAGTTGGCCAGTTGAATGCAACCCACCATGTAATCGGGTTTTAACAATTTTGTGCTGAAGAAAACGCCAGTTGCTTTCTTCTCCATATTCCCTCAAGATTCGCCCTAGTTCAGTATCTGGCCAAGAATTTAAAATGTCCTCTGCTTTGAGACTTGCCTGTCATAGGCCTGTTACAATCAGTTAAATCAGATACAAACTGAAAATCACTATTTAGAAAGCAAACATAGGGAAACCAAGGCCATTGACTTATTCACCCAAAAATTCCATATATCAAACAACAAAGTACTGCTGAAATGCCAACTCAATTCAAACCAGCAAATCGATACATAATTCCTAAGAAATTCTTTGATTTCTTCCAGAAGGTAAATAGCTCAAAAACAAAGTTAGAACTATTGCTGACAGGAGGATAGTTCTGCTTGGAAGTACAAGAGCAAATTTAATAAATTCATCAAAAATGAGAGACGGATAGCAAACTCGATAATTGGCCAATTAACTGAAAGACAATCTCTGGAGAGCTTTATTGTTACCTGAGGATCCATCCGCATATCAAGAGGTCCATCGCGAATCACACTGAAACCTCTTTCAGGATTATTTACCTATTATTCCAAGAGAGAAGGCATCACACAACTAAGGATAATATGCAATTCGTAGGTAACAGACTTCCTAAAAACGCAAGATCAAAGTACAAAACTGCCAATTTTAATGGTGAAAGATCATAGCCAACATAAGAGTGCTGCAATATTAGAAAAGCCCAAAAGCCAAGTCCGAAGAGTTGTGTACTCCATAAAAGAAAAGGATCAAACCTGCATCGATGACATTCCCAAATCCATTAAGATGCCATCAACTCCAGTTTCTAAGACTTTGTCATCAACATCACCAAGAACAGATTTGATATACTTGAAATTTTTCAAAATGGTATATGCTTTGAGGTCACGTATTGGGTGACAAGAATCACAACGCAGGATGTCATCAATTCGAGCTCTAGCCTTCTCATGTGCCTCAGGATCGACATCCATGCCAACATAAAACCTCAGTTCTGGATGGGCTTGAATTATCTGATTTGCAATAAGAAAATAGAATAAGACTTAAAAGCAGTTGAATGGAGAAACAAAAAGTCAAAATTAGACAACACAAATTGGCAGATCAGGTAAAGAGACAAAGAATCATTATGAAAAGAGCAAGTACACGAACTCGAACCAGTAAAAACATATTCTGTCCAATCCACGCGTCAAATTTAAATTGGTTCTACAAGTGTCTGAATAGAAAATGAAAACCAAATCCTTGGATACCAAAAGGCATTTCAGCCAGAATGTTTAAAAATTCATTAAATTGTACCACCAGCATAACTAAAGGACCTTGGCATGCCCTAAACTCATCTTTGTCATCATTACTCCTCCATGACATAGCCTCTAGAGCACTCACTATTGGAGGAAGCCAACCCAACATACTTTAGTACCTTAGCATTTTCACAATATGCAGTGCAGTATCCCGATAAATCTTCCTCATCAAACATTGGTAGTTTGTTTATATCAAGGGGATTGCCTCCGGTCTCCATTGGTGACAATGGATCTGGTGAGACTTTCTCAATCTTGATCTCAGTATCCATATTGATGGGCCTTGGGATGAATAGTTGGGGGGTTGGCTTACTGGGCCCCAACATCATGTGCATTGATAAGTTGCTGATTATGTTTGTGTTCCTACATTACCACTATCTCTTGTAATCAAGCCAACTCAATCACATGATTTAAATCTTGTGGCCGGAAACTATGCACTTGGCGTTTTAGCTCATGCTTAAGGGCTCCCATAAAAATCGCCTAAAGATTCATTTGATAGGCTTGGGGCTGCAGCTAACACCCAAGCTTTTAAGGTCTTGAATTGCTCTACATAGGCTTCCACTGATCTTGTTTATTGCAACTTATGAAGTTCCACAATTCCTTCGGCATCTTACAGAGCCCCAACCTCTTACATTCCATGATGGTCATGATTATATTTTGTGATGACGTAAGGTGATGTTTGATGATGCAAGATGATGTCGGTCCTGATTATGATGATTGCTGGTCCTGATTATGTTTTCTCTTTTATATATTATGGTTACTTATAATAGTATTTATGATGTGCAATGATGGATGGTATTTATGGTATTTGTCATTTTGTTAGTTATGTTATTTTGTCTTGTCCTCACTCATCCCCTACATACAAGGTTTATGTTTGTAAGGAGAACTGTACTAGTAATTACCATCTAGGGTAATTTATGTTCTCCAAGTACCGTTAGTGTTTTCTCTGTCAACTTGATCCATCTTCTCCTTTACATTCACTTACTAATACTCAATTCCATTCCTTATTTGAGATACCAAAGTTCTCTTAGTCATAAATGCCAAATCCATATTCTTCTAGATTTTTAGGTAGGGAGTCGACTTAAGTAATCAACAAAGTGGCTTCTTCAACTCGTTCAATACACTCTCCCGCACAAAAGGTGACATTAAGAGGAAGTGAAGGTCATAAAGGCAAAAGAATTGTGTTTTAATCATGATGAGCCTTATTATTGTGAGCACCAATGAAAACACCAAGAGCTATATACGATGATAGAAGACGGAGAAGAAAGGGATTAACAAGTAGAAGAAAGGATTGTTCCATCAATCTTCCTTCTGCTTGCTCATCCCTTTCTATGCAACTATCTTTTTTTTTTTTTTTTTGATGAAATAAGGACAGCCATAATCTTTTGCATGTGGCAACTATTTTTTCTTTCATGCTTGAGGATGGGTGCATCAATCTTCCTTCTATGTGCTCAATCCCTTTGGAAGTAACTCCAAAGTGTATTTGCTTTCTTTACCCTTTTACTTATCTTTTCCACAATTCCATGCCTTCCTTCCAAGGATCAACTTTCACCCATCTCCTTCATCTATGTTTTTAGCGCCTCCTTCATCTCCTTTTTCTTGTCTACAAAAAATGACATTCTACCTACTTTTCCAACCCTAAGAAACCAGCCCTCTAAATCTTGAACTGCTTCTATCATGGCCTATGGATCGGGTTCTTACTGTAGTTGTTGTTCATCCACATGACAAGATTTTGTTGCTCTAATACCAATTGTCACAGCCAAAGGATTATGGGTATGCCTAGATATCAAAGAGCGTAACAAGGGTGGAGAAAGTCTTATTATAGAGTCAATTTTACATTGGAATCCCTTACAAGATAGAAATCAAATCAAAAGTTTATAAGATTCAAACCCAAGGCTTCCTCTTCAATGGAGGTCTTCGCTTAGGTTTTAATCTCAAAACAATTCTCCTTTCCATTTCCTTACTCTCTATTGAAGAACCCTAATCCTTAACTAAAAATGATTAAATTTTGGATCCTAAAAATAACTAGATTTTGGCCATTCAGGCATAAGTCTTATTTAAAGGACAAAACAAGGCAAAAACCTAATTCTCTAAAAAGCCCAACAATAAAATAAAACCTAATAATAACTAATCAAAGCCCAAGTTGTTATTGACTGTCTCTAATCCTAACAATGTATGTTTTGTGCTTTCAACCAGTGTATCAAAAGATCCAAGTCTGAATACTAATTGATACATATTTCATTTTAATATCATCACCAACTTGGCCCCAATAAGCTTAAGCTTGTCATAATATAGGACTGTAACAGCCCACCATGCTCTTCAACCAATGCCCAAACGGCTCTCATTCTATAGTGACTCTTTACTCTAACCTAACTTAGGTTAGAATTTGCGACATGGTTGGTTGTGATGCTATTTGTTTTGTGTCTCAACCATTATGTCAAAAGAAAAAAGTTAAATGAAACATATTTCATTTGAATATTATCATCAACTTTAAACTCATAAGAACAAGCTCATTACATTCTAGGATTGTAACAGAAACGTCTAGAAATAAACCAAGATATATGGACTAGCGACACAAATTGAGAGTTGAAGTATTATTTAAGTTCCACGATAACCATCTATTGTTTCAAACCCAAAAATCAAGTGTCAACCATCTGCAAAGCAGTAATTAAAACTAAAGAGACAGTATTGGGAGGCACTAACAGCGGAGGAGTGTCCAGCGGCTCCGACGGTGCAATCGACGAAAGAGCGAAGGGGCTTCGAGGTAGAAGAAAAGGACGAGAAGACATCGAGCACTTCACCGAGCATCACAGGGACATGCGCGGTGCTACCGTCACCATAGAGCTTCACTGCCTCCTCGCACAGCGCCCTGTCTGAGCGCGTCCTCTTCTTCACATCCAACACCACCGCTCTCGCATCCTTTTGCTTCTTTTATTACTACTCTTCGAAGCACTAGTCGTTATACTGCAAATGCGCCTCAGATTTCTCGTGGCGCTGGTGAAGAATGGGGAAAGCAAGAAAATCTTAGCGCCTGATTTTGCCATTTCGCTGTACTCCCTCGGACACACACCGTCATCGTTGCTCCGAACAGCGGTACTGGCAGTTTGGAGTCTTATCCATTATCAACTCCGACGACGTCGCTCGGGTTTCACTTGAAGGGTTTTAACCAGAACCCTAACAGGCCAGTCCAATGGATTGGTTTCCAAGTCATGGGCTTAGGGTCCAAACATGGCCTTACTGGAGTCGAATCAGAGATCAAATCCAGCCTACGATTTGTTTAATTTTGCCTCAAGTGTTCAAATTGATGTATTTATTTTTTCAATGAAATTTAGATTTTTCATGAGTTTTTTCTAATAATATGGGTTTTCCTCTAGTATAAAAGAAATATAATCACTATTTAAATTTTTTTTATTATTAATTGCTCTCTTAGATTGCTTATTACGCTTCAACAAGACCCTATTTGAGTTTGTGATTAAATTGTATTTACACTTTTTTATTTAATTTCACTTAAACACATCACATGTCATTGAAACATACTTACCCACGTAAGAAACAAACTTCGAATAAATCCAAAGTTGGGTGTGGTGGGACACTTAAATGATAATGATTTTGAGCCAATCAAGGTAAACAAAGACCATATAACGCCCAAATAAGTAAGGACAAATTTATGTTAAAAATAACGCTTGTTATTCCTTAATCAAAGCTTTAACTTAATGTACTTATCGGGACCTTCTTTCTCTTATTAGGCGATGTGATAAAATTAGTAAGAAGGACAAATACAACGTGTTGAGTTTTTTAGTCTCTGACGTGATGCCTGTAGCGATCAGTGGGATTTTTCCATTGAAATTAAACAAAACCCACCACCGTGTGAATGGGTCGTTGGCTAGTTTCTGAAAAAGCTCTCGGAATTGTCAAAAGCGAGAGGGAGAGGACAGAGACGTGGCGGCTAAAGGGTGGAGGTTTGACTTGGGAACCTTGCTGCAATGCTACAATTTAAGGGTCAATAGCCAAAGCTGAGGTCCATTTAGCATAGAAATCAGTGCAGGGATGATAGAAAATTGCGTGTGAATCCCATAAACCAGATTTTGAAATAATGACACATTGGGGTTTTGAAGGCGACCTCGTTCCAGTCTCTTCCTGCACGAACGGGGCCAAAATGTGAAATGAAATGTCATGGCGTTGGGGTGGTTGGCTGGCTGTCTGCCCCCCCCACTATCCATTTTTCTTGCTTTTGACTGATTACTTTGTCCATTTAAAATATCGTTAGCTTGTATTCGTACACTAATATGACTAGCCTTCTCCCATGTTCATCATTCAACCTTTTATACTCGGTCCACTTCAGCTTTAATCATGACTGAAAACTTGGTTCCCACTCTCTCTCTCTCTCTCTCTCTCTCTCTCTCTATCTTTCCTGCTCTATCATCAAACTTTCCTCTTTTCGTTACCTGTGGCCGTATAGATTTGGTGTTGTAGTAGGCGTATTGGGCGTGTAAATCTGATGGATGGTTCAGCTGAAGGGTCGAAAGCAGTGGCTGAGCAGCAACAATCACTGCCATCGTCGTCTTCAGGAGGAGCGGGAGAAAAGAAAAAACAGGTAGTAGTGCCTCCTCATCCCCAAGCTGATCCAAAAGCAGGATCGTACGCCACTTTCTTCGGGAAGCACAAGATGGCGGCAGCCATATCCAATCTCCAAAGCCAAATCAACTTTATCCAGGTCGTCCATCACCTTCTCTCATCATCCTAACGAGATTTCAAGTGCGGTTTGTCGATTTAGAGAACACAAATTAACATAGAAGGTTCTGGTGCAGGAAGAGCTGGACCAACTGGAGACAATAGGTAACTCCTCCGCTGTATGCACCGAGTAAGTCTCATATACATTCGATTTTGTGGCATTCAAACTCCGTATAATCATCAGCAATCATGGTTGTCATTGTCGTCTTTCCACAGACTCGCTTCAAGCCTCGACTCCGTCCGCGATCCGCTGCTTCCATTGTAAGAAATCATTGCCGTCGTTGTTGTTGTGGCTGTGATTGGTATTTGTCATAATAAAGGGTGCGTGGTTGATGCAGGACCATGGGTCCGGTGGATGACGGCTGGGATCGGTGGTTCAGAGGAGCCCACAGCTCCCGAAATCACAAGCGCTGGATCTAAAGTTATGTTATCGATCTTCCACTCGAATAAGTGTACCAAAGGCATTGAGCCAGGGAGAGAGGGCCTACCATGTCGGTTGCTTCCTTTACCGTCTTTTTCTTCTTTAGATGCATTTTCCTTCACCATGTTTTGGGCTATCGAAATGATACAGAAATCAAATCGAAAATAGTGATTCTCGGATATCGTTGTCCTTTAGTTTTTATGCAACTTGGGCTTTCCAAGACATCTTTGTGGATAAACTCCATGACATATTCTATCCTTGTCCCCAAAAGAGAAAAAAGTTAACTGCTAGCCTCCAAGATTTGGACAACAATGCCATCTTCACATACATGAAAACTATCTAATCAATTGGGACGAGGGGTATGCAACAGCCCTTTCTGTACAGCTTGTCTGATGGTAAAGACACCCAAAATTTCTTCAGATCCTTTGTGAGGACTACTCCATTAAGAAAGCAAAATGAACCTGGCTTGACGAAAAACAAGCGGTAAAACTAATTATGACACAAAACGAGAAATCATTCCATCCTTCAATCTCTCCCTGTAAACAGGTCTCCGTTCAATGATTTTATATAATCTGCCTGGCGCGTGTCTGTGTGTTTGATAGGGAAGAGAGAGATGGAGAGTTATAATTTGAGAAATATACATTCATCATAAGCCATGTATACGATCAGTCAGTTCGGGGGCACTGGCATATAGGCATAATGTACAATTTGCCCTGGAAGCCATGAAATTGACAGGGGTGGGCAGATAAAATAGGGCATCAAACCGAATCCAAACTACAGATAAGACCCAAAACCACGAGTTTTCAAACAGCAGGAGACGTGCAACAATACGTTCCACACCCTTTCTCAGTCCGCAACCACTGGAAACGTAAATTGTTGGCATAGCCTACGTATTTACACGGCAAACAAGCCCTCTTAACAGACATACGTACAATTCTGCCTCTGCTCAACATAAGAAAAGAAGGTAGTCAATCCACACATAAACACTATCCAGAGAGACAAATCATCTACATTGTTAGTTTGAAATCTTTCTTGTAACTTTCAATTTCAAATTTACTAGCAGAAAATTTAAGTTGAGGCCTTTGCCATCTCGTAAGGTAAGATACAAGGCCTAAGATGCTATGATGTACGCCCTTTCAACTTGGTTTTTCATGTGCAAGGAATACAGAGAACCAAATTAAAAGGAAAAAAAAAGAGTGAAAACTGTAAATCGCAGTTGGATATTATAAAAAACTCAAATCAGTAATGAACCAGGAAGAATTCAGCACACCGGAGGTTCCAAAAAGAATATGGGTCGTTTAGGATTATAGGATGTTTTTATTTGATATGAAGAATTCAGCACACCGGAGGTTCCAAAAAGAATATGGGTCGTTTAGGATTATAGGATGTTTTTATTTGATATAAACAAGATAAAAAGCACAATAGCAACTGACCTCCAAAATGCAGTTTAAAAACTCGAACAGTTTTCCTCTGCCAATATCGTGTCCACAAACAGTGAGATGTTGCACACAGATATTAATTTATAACAGCATGTGATTAAACAACTTGGGATGAAGTATTTGCCGTCAGAAGAGTTCCACGAAAGCCTTCCTCAATGTGTTGAACGTTCATTTTCTGGTCAGAGAGCTCATCTGTATAGTATGTATTAAAGCAAATCAGTACACAGAACAAGAAGACTAATCCTATACCACAGAAGACAAAAATTAGTGCGTGACTAATTGTATACAACCTAGGACTAAAATTGGATAGGCTCCCGTTAAAGTAAATACAAAGTGAACGAGTGTGATTATCATCAATAAATTACAGGAACTAATTCTAATCCTTGGCAAGTACCAATAAACCTTCAACTAAAGCATCTTAGACATTTTGCCATACGCAGGTTTCTACGTATTTATCAGTTACCAACAAGATTGTGGTTCTCTGTTCATGGGCAGATGACTGTTACACACACACACACATGCACACACATGCACACGCATGCCCACTTAAAAAGAGGTAAAGAGAAGGTTGAGATTATGAAAATATACAGGCTTTACTAATTCTTCAAAGTCTTATATCAGAGTATCAGTCATTCAGAATTAACTCTTCTTAGTCATCACCATCAACTCCACATCACTACCATATAACTCGGCCAGAACAGTCAGTTCTTACTTCTATAAAACTACCGCCTTTCCTCCCAACCAAAGATTAGAAAAATAAAAACAAAAAACCCAAAGAAATCAGAATCTACCTTGCTTTATTAATGATAAAGTACTTATACATAGACAACTTGGACGCCTATAATAAAAACCTAAGGTCCACTTCACAAAGCAACATCTCTATAATAAGTTACTGGTGCTAAATCATAATAGAATAAAGCTCACTCATTTAGACCATTTTATTGAGAAAATTCCTTAATAGATAGTAATCTTTTTCTGGATATATTGAGCTGAACAGATTATATCCATCTCTTTGTTAGCTCTTTGCAAGTCATTACAGTATCATAAGGTTTCGGATACAATCCAGAGTGGTATAGTCTTGTATTTACCTAACCAAGAAGACAACCAGAGGATCTTAGAAATGGAGACAGTTGATGCTGTATTAAGAAACTTGCCAATAGCAGTGGGATCATGTTCAAACACTATTAAACTAGTCATGGGAAAAATAGCTTTTGTCACTAGGAGATTAGCTCACACTAGAGACGTCTCATGGACTTTCCTAAGAACCACTTCAATGAATTTCTCTTCTACCCTTGGCCAAAGAGTTCATGTTCTCAATGCCTTCCCCAGTAAAATAATAGCTATAGGCATCAATCAAGATCTTCACACTAAAATTTAGAAAATTGACTTCCAGAATTGCCAAAAGGCTCTAGCTCAAATTGCAACACCTGCACATTTTGTGCCTTGAAACTTACCAATTATAAAAAAGAAAAGGAAAAATAGTCTCCTATTTTGTATGATACTACTAATCAAAGTGGTCCTACACTTTCAGCAAAGCGGCTAGAAAGTCACCTGACTCACCTACTACGGTTGTAAGAATAGCATTTCTAAAACAGCATATAATAATAATAATAATAATAACTATATCACAATCATTATTCCTAGATAACAGTGCTAATCACCAGCAATATCTCGCTGCTCGTGGATCTCTGAATCTATCACCCAAAGCTTATCTCCAGGAAATATATTCATGTCTGCAAGAGTAGCAGACTCTTTGTCAATTATCCTGGCACCTTTGCGAAGTATCTGGTTTTCCTTAACAACCTGCAGAAACAATTAAGTAAAATTACAATATGCCCGTGCACTCAAAATATATTCAGCTATGCAGTGAGAATAGAAAATTAACCACTTTATATGTTATATGAAAAATATTTGACAGAAATAAATTAGTCCTCCAAATGTTTGGAAAGCCAAACAATGAAGACAACTAAAACTAGATCTTGAAATATTCTCTCAAAAAGCACCAATATTAGATACTTGCAGGTATCATGCTTAACTAAAAACATTCTATCACACTTGAAAATGGCATATCAATAAAGATTTACTACACATGACAAATCACCAGGCAACGTCATCACTACTTACCAAAAGCAATCAACATGACCAAATAAAAGTGAAAAAATGGTGCTAGGCCTACTCAAACAATGATGGAAAATTCAAACAGTATAAGAGTCCAAGTCATTGCAAGTCATTTGAATATATTCCATATGAAATTACATGTTAGAAGCAATGTGAGACAATTTATTTTGGAGAATATATGTAAACCTGATGTTGCATGGTCTTACTGCACAAATAACTCCAACTTATTCTCCAACAATACCTTTCTCCAATGTAATAAATAATTCAACACAATGAAGCCACATCTCCAATGATTTTGGGTTCACGATAAGGGTACTAAGATCATAAAGAGAGAGAAAAATAACTTATCATTTCCTTAAATTTTCAAACAGTTCCCTTTGCCACTTGATTTTCTCATACGTGTTTCAAATATCTGCATTTTGAACAATTCTAGGTTCGTACATTTTTTTTTTCTTATCCTACTTCTACATAACCAATAACATCATCAACTTCTATTTTCTTGTAATCCAACTTTTCTAATACTTGGTTCTGTGTTTGACATACTCAGCCTCTAGATCAATCTTACATTGGAGACATGGATGGCAAATGCAGAAGCCAAAATAAGCATACTATAGGATATGCACTGCCACAGAAAACAATTAACAAGATACTATAAATGAAAACAGCAAAAGTTATCTGTGTACTTGCTGCAGGTAGCCTACCCCAAATGATTCCCATATCATCATCTTTAACTGGTATATTGACGTGGAACCAGAAACTTTTAGATTTATCAGATCTCCATTATTTGTCTTCCGAGAGCGCTTGGAAACTCGACGATCTTGCTCAGAGGATGTGTCAGATGCTTCTAAAAACGACTTTGGAGCCTCCTTATCACGTGCAAAAAGTACATATATGTCCTCATTGGAGTAGTTAAGTTTCATCATTAACTCACAACTTTCTTTTTCTCCAATGCACTCCTCACATATCTGGAAAAATAAGCATCAGATAACAGAAGCAAAAATAAGGAAGTATGATTTTGTGTTGCAGGAAGGGGTGTTGTATGCATGTGCAGGATAAAGAAAGCAAGAGTTCATAGTAACGACAATCAAAACTCAACATAACTGAGGTCCAATTAGTAGTGAACAAGTGATGGGAAAAGGAAAATACTAAAGGGGATGCATAACAGGGAAGAACAGAGAGATGCCCAATACCCACCACGAATGTTTAATAAGAGGTGGAAAAGTGAAAGGATAAAAGATGGATCTCACCTTCCCTTGATAGGTAGAGAGAAGCTTGAGTGGGAGGGGACAGCAAATGTATACTCAATTAACATTATAAGGAGAAGGGGAAAACTTGAAAAAAGGTACAACACCACTCATACACTCATATTTCCTTCCCATAGTCGTGAATTATTACGAAGGATCAAAAGTTGATAAGGTGGAGATTACCAATCTCTCCCTCCTCCACTACCCCTTTTTAGTATCGAGAGTATGAACTAACCTTATACAATTATGTGTGTCAATGCAGGCGTGTTCTCAAGTTCTACAGTTTTGACTACCAAAAAAAAAAAAAAGAAAGAAGAAAAAGAAGACATATCAATTATTACTTAAATATTTAAGAAACACTGGTATCATCTCAAAAACTATAATTCCGGCTATCATATGTTATCAAGCTCTTAGTATCGAGAGTTTAAAGGAAAAAAGGAAAAAGTAAACGGAAAAAGTCCATCATGCAGCATGGATGAAAAAGATAACGGTAAAATTTCATATTACCTCTGGACAAGTCCTAATCACAGGTTGTCTACATTCATTTTCACTATTCACTTCATCGTGTGAAGCCATATGGTCTTCAGGAATCTCTTCACAGGAAACAGCCAAATTATTTCCGACATTATAAACGTACTCAATTACAGCCGATATGCCTTTCTCCTCAGTACCACCCCACTCTTCACAGAAGCATTTCCAATCATTCTCTGTAATGATTGTCAACCCATCTGTCTAGAACCAACATTGGAAGGAGAACAAGAAATTCAGCATTTATATAAGCATTAACTTGAGCCCGAAAGTCACTTGCTAATCAACACATTCAACAGGAAGAGAAAAACACATTTTGGATCAGTTAAGAAAGTTAAATAGATTGCAGCTAACAAACAGTGACTTTCAGATACCAGCCGCGAACAAATCTGAAGTATCAGTTTCATATATTTACCTTTTGGAAAATCATGCCACGTTTGCAAACTAGTTCAGGAGGCCTTTGAAGAAGTCGCATATGCTGGTCAAAACCAGATAAAAGAGTTATACCATAACAATTATCTTGAAAACAGTGAAAGAGGAGGTCGAAGAAAATTAAATGGATTGCTATAGCTTAAATACACTTATGCCAACCAATGTTCTATGTTGCAGCCAATTAACAGTGAGCTTCTTCCAAAGAATCTAGTGTTGAATAAACCACTTGGCATGAAATTCCTAATTGCTACTGCTATTCTCATCACCATCGTCATAATTCACTAAATTAAGGACACAAATAGACAATGATCAAAGGCTTCAAAACAGAAGCAACTTCTTTCCGCCAGAAATGCCAACATAAAATTGCTAGAATCAACTTTAAGCACCTTAGAAAGCTACCTTTTCACACTTCAGCGAGTCAATGACACCATCAAGAGTCTCAGGTTTCACAGAGCTAAAGGCATTCTTCCCACTAGCATTAATATAGTCTTTCCATTTTGAAAGCCACATGGAGGGTACTAAGTAATTCTTGCAGTGGGGAAAAAGTGGAAAACTTTTGCCCATGGCTAATTTCTCATGATTCTGGCGTTGTTTAAGCTTCACAACCCTGCAGCATATGTCATTGAGATCAGCAACTTTGAATGAATATCAGCTCTACATTACTTGAAAATGCTGAGAGTACCTCAAGGAATCCTCCATGAATGCCACTTCAGATAGCTCATCACTGCATTGAGGACATTGTTCAGAGTCTGAAGGAAAAGTTGCACAGCCCAATGGATCATCAGATTTTACCGCAATAGCATCTTCATATAAGAAGAGCCAGAGATTCTCAGGAACCAGAACTCGCTTAGCACCCGTGGCTTGATCAGGCATAAGTTGGCCATGAGGGCAACTAATTGGTACAGTCGGTCCTGCATCAGCTTCAGAGGGAGCATCAAGAATTTTTCTTTTCAACCACTGTTGCAACCTATAAATATCAAAAAGAAATTGTCACACCATAAATATTTACATAGAACTTTATATCATGAAAAGCACAAGTAATAAGAAACATAGCCTTTTCTTCCATCCCTAAGATATATCATATGCAAAGAGGATCATTGAAACCTAGTTGTACCTAACTTGCCCAGTCATTAAATTGAGCTAGCAAATAGGAAAAGGAGGGATTGTGTTTCAGAGAATAGAAAGCATTAAGAGAATCTGCAGCCATACCATGACTTCGATACATAATATGCCCCATCCAAACGGTTTCCTTGAACTGCCTCAGTTGCAATTTGCTTCATTATTGTTCTGCGATCCCGATAGCTATCACCACACACCACGGTGCGGGCTCCATTGACGAGGCAATCCATGCAGTAATCATCATTGGTCAATGTTGGCCCCCCATCATGCTGAATATAAACATAATAAAAAGCAGTCAAACGATGAACTAAGCAATCAGTATATAGGAATTCAAAGGACATCTGGAACCAAATAATGAGGGGGCTGAGTTACAGAAAGGTAAACCTGAACCAGAAGATATAGCTTATGCACAGATAAGATCAATTACCTTTTCTATATAAATGGCAAATGAACTACAGAAACTAGAGAACATGATAACCACCCATTCTTGGATGTCAATTATTTCTTCTCCTAAAACACGATTCTACCATCATTCTTTCTCATCTCCCAGCAGCAACAACTTTTCCATTTCTATGCTGCCAATTCAACCCTATGTCACATATTTAACTTACTACAATTATAACAAAATCACCAAAATGAAGTTGATTGAATTTCTCGCAAAAAGAGCAAAATTGCAACCTTAAAGCATCAAAAAGTACTAGAACATGTCCATATAAATTTCTAAATCCAATCTATCAAAAAATCCAGAAACAGAAGTATCTTAATGCAGCTACCTGACAAAAGGATCTAAAGAATATGACTAGAGGTTCATGAACGCCAAGGCAGAGTAACTAAAGTAAACACCTTAGAGATGAGCATGTCCCAAGCTTTAGTCGACAATCTCTTCATGGAGCTAACTTTTGCATGCGAGACTTTTCCATGCAAGCATTGGAGAGACGTATTGTCAAGCACACTGTAGAAAATTACAAAATAGAAGAAGATCTTAAAAGATTGCAAAACTCCAAGCCCGATATTATAGTTTCTAAGAAGTACTATGAAAACAGATATATATAAATATATATAGTAAACTTGAAAAATTGGGAAAGGCTTAAGTGGAAATAACAGAAGCAGCAAAAAAGAATTTTCTCATGATGCCAGAGCAGGAATACCAACTCTGGGTAAAGGATGACTCAACTAAGACCATGTTCTCTTGTTCCAGCAAATCATGCAGATAAGCACACAAGAGAAAAACACCTAAGTAACAAAGGCAGCACATGATCCTGCACTTACGGTGGTGTTATATTGTCAGCCCACTGGCGAAGCCAATCTGTTGAAATCCAAAAACAGGGTTCCTCAATTGATCGTACTGGGGCTTCGGATAGAATTGACCGCACTTCCTGTCTCCTTTTTGTAATATGTTTCAATTCCTCTTCCTTCTTTAGCTCATATTGTTGGCAGGCCTCATCATATGAAACATTCATAATCTTCATCTCTTCACAAAGGTGAGAAGGAAGTGGAACATCATCATGTAAAGAATCCCTATCTGCATTGATTTTCATCTCAGTAGCACCAGAAACCTGCTTTTTCTCATTGTCCTTCCGGATTTGCCTAAGATTATACATCAGCATATAAGCATCACTTGATGAAAATATCTCAGCATTACCATCATTATTAGACTCTGAAGATTGTGAATGAATATCTCCGTTGTTCCCATTGGCAACAACATTCCTCGGCTCTGTGCAAGACAGATGATCAGGCTCACTCCTAACAGTTTTAGAAGACGTAATTGAAGACCCTTCTCCAAAAGGGTGATGACCTAAGTTTGAGACATGCTCATCATCGAATTCCCACCATTGTCCTGTATCTTCATCCTTAATATGAGCTACATAATGTCCACTATTTACAGCAGTTCCCTTGTGAATCAAAACTGCCGACAAGTCATAAATCAATTCAAACTGAGAAGGCTCAGATAGCCGATGCTGCATATCCAATTCTCCAGGGAAACAAAACGCAGAAGTGATTTTCTTCTTTGTTGTAGTCTGCTGACACAAACCTATGTAAGTAAATGTTTTGAAGTTTGAAAATGGAGAGCACATAATCAAAAATAAAATATCCGTCTCATAAATAAATTTACTATGTCATAAAGCAAGGCACTATCACATGCACCACATGTATATATCGTTGTTAACTGGAACGATTAAATGATATTCATAGCATCAACAACAAGAACCACATTCAATTGCACATAAACCAATCTGTAAATAAAGCAGTCAAAAATGTTATTACGAAATCAAACCACCAAAATGGGACTTTCAACAGCTCTCTTTTACTATCATTGGACACTTAAGAAAACCAAACTTTCAAACAACGAAACAAGAATAGTTATCACTAGCCTCTTGTATGCAGAAAGAATGGTTTTCTAGGACTCAATCCTACCACTGCAGTTGATCTCTGAAAATTAGAAAAAACCCATCCATCCAATACTTGTCATTGTTTCAAATGCAATGAAATAATGCCTTTCTCAGTGACTTAATAAATAGACATGTAAAGTTTCTATAATCAGAAGTGTTGAAGTATAAGCATTTTTTTCTTGTTAACAACTAGTATCACTTGCATATATAACCGTTTCAGATCATCAATTGCTTCATAACCCACCATGCTTGTAGCAATATATCTTCCTTGTAAAAGAAAAGGAGCATCTCCTGACGTAAGAGAAAACAAGAATTGAAGGGGAAAAAAACACATACAAGACTTTAGTTGGGAAATTATTCAGAATATAAACCTTAAAGTGTAATTTACTTTTTCAAAAACATTCATCATGAAGTACCTTTGGAAGGAAAACACATCGCTTAAGCTGAAAATTTAGCACAGCAGGTAATGTACGCAGCTTGATACTGCGGGTAGCATCAACTCTTGTTTTACATGATGCACAGAAGTACTGGTTATCTCCGTGAAGCTCTTCGACACTTAGATAATCATCTAAACTCTCACCTAAATTTTTCAAACCCTTGACATTCAACTCAAGCTCATAAAAGTCCTCCATGTTTGAAGAAGCTTCAGAATCTTTTCCACATTGTGAGCACCTATATGCACAGCAAAGATATAAGAGTAAAAGGAAGAAGCACTTGTATAATTAGATGTGAAATATATAAAGATTAAGCACAACATAAACAATATGTGGCAGAGTAAACTTTGCTTAAGGCAATTATGCAGAATTATTAACTAAAAACATTTATTAATACCCAGGTCACTGCAGATACATATATAATATTATATATATATATATAGTTAACAGGCAAGTAGACCATTGTGTTGTTCAAGGTGGGCAGCAAATCTTTGACATGGATCTTATAGTTTAAAAGCATGTTACAACAACAATTGACTACAGAAGCCAATTTGTCTTCTGGAGACCTGACACCCTTAAATCAGAGAACTGGTACTCGCAAATAACAAATGCAACAAGTTCATAGTGCAGTCAATTCAAAGAAGCAGTGCTAAAAGAAATCAATTGATTTAAAACTTTTTAACAACAAACAAATAAAAAACGGAAGCTTATAACATACTTGTAAAGCTGATATTTCAAGTGCTATGCATATGACCTCAAATTATGAATTATTGAAAAACTACATGGCAAAAAAAAAAAAAAAAACCAATAGGACAAGTTTGCAAGAAATATTTTTATCTATTAAAATTATGAAATGGCAAATGTAAAACTGATATTTCTACCAATCTCCAATTCTTTTTCTCTTGAAAAATTTGATAAATGAAAAGAACCTTATAATGTATACAGACAATCAAGAGAACAATTTTGCTTTTCTAGCACTGATTCTTCTCTTCCACGTCTCACTTTCTATGAATCTTTCTAAAGGATGGCTTGTCCTCAGCTCGTCTCATCTTTTTAAGTAAAAGACTGACACTGGCTACCACTTATGAGTAAACATCCACATGATATCCAAATAAACTGAGAAGAATTCCGCTTATAGCAAGAGAAACCATCAATACGTAACTAAGAATTAATTACATCCAAACTTACGTTGTCACATGAGACACTCTTCCACGGAAAAGGTCCTGAACAATTGTTCTTGCCCTGGAAACTTTCGAGTGGTTCAGACAACGTTCAAGCAAAGAAAGGAGCAAGGTCAGGAACTCATGGCTATCCTGCTGAACTCCATTATCTAATTCTAGTGTCTTTACAAATGGAGATGAGTCTATGAAAGCCATTCTACTAGCATGCAGCTGTGCAAAAAGTCGTGCGAGCTGATCCAACACGGGAAATTGTCTCAAATCATCTGGTTCAAGAGAGAAGATGCCTTCTTGGAAAGATTTATTCATGTACAAGCACTGAAGTATGCTATTGGCATAACATGTTGCACCAAGATTCGTCAGACCTGCAGGAGTGTCTGCAGCACGAAGATCCTTGGATGGGTCGGGGCCAAGAGCTTCAAGAATATCTGACATCTTCTGCCAAAGGCCAGCCTTGCGACTTCCATTGTGTGGGGGTATCAGCCCACAGAAGCAATTCGGGTTATCTCTGTTATTCACACGGCAGCCTTGACAAACTGGTTTCCAAGTTTTATACAGCTGATTTATAAATTCATGGGTTATTTCACCAGTTGTGTGAATTTTCCTGCACAATGACCAAAAACATGAAGAAAAGATCATTATGCACATTTACCAGAGCAAAGACACGCACCCAAATAATGAGAAAATTATATTTTCTTCTCCACATTTGCACATAAAAAGCTAAACTTGCTTGCATGTACCTCAATACTTCAGAAGTGATATCACCATTATCCTCTTGTCTGTGTCTTTTGTTTTTACTACGTGTTGTTGGTCGGCTCATTTTACCGACCCCAATGACCCTGCAGTTGACAAAAGTAAAAAACTCCTTATACCATAAACATCAGAGTTCTTTCTCTCGACAAGCAAAAATACAGAATGTTTCACATTCACGCCAAATTTTAGAGTCCATATACCACGCAGCAATTTTTTAGTTAACAAACAAGTTTGCGTTACATAATTATCATCCAGGTCTCTTCTCGGTCGACAATGATTCAGTTGCAATCCAAGTTCACTTTTCTACCTTTTTTTCAATTGGTAAGCTGCATATCACACACAAAAGGAAATTCCAGACAAGCACTAGCCGTCAAAACAAAGACGGAGAGCTACTTCTAATCACACTGTTTCCAGAATAAATTAGCACTCTTCACCAGCAAAAACGCCTGCATCCAATTCACTCTCCTTAGCTGCATTAATGCCAGAGTTTCCTAATCTCGATTGAAGAAAACAAGTAATCTACGAAAACCCTCCCGGAGTTACGATCTATCAGCAATCCTTCCCCGAAAAAGAAGAAGACGAAAAGCACAAATTACCATTACTATTTACCTGAAATAGATGGATTGACGGAGAAGAAAGAAAAACCTAGAAATTGATTACGTACAGCAAAATCAACGAAATAGAAATGGAATCACAAGTTGTTCTCAACATAAAACTTCGAAACGGGAAAAGCTCTCTGTTTTACAGAACGAAGTAAAAAGACAAATATATAGGAGTGAAATCGTTAGTACCTGCGAGGACGAGACGAAAAGAGAAAGGAAAGCTCTGCTTTTATTTTTTGTTGGAAACCAACTCGAAGATCAAAGGCACGATAATGAAAAGCTTAAACCAACCAAAAAAAAAAAAAAGGAAGGTCCAACCTCGATGATGTAATCTGAATGAAATTATTCTATTCGATTCCCCTGGCTCGGAGTTTCACCGACAAACATCTCGCCAGAGAAGTCTTCCTTTTTTTCTTGTCTTTTATTTGCGTAAAAAAGTGAAATAAAAAGCACAGGAGCCCGGTCTGATGGAGTGAGAGGGGTTAGACTCTTGAGAGACGACCTTCCCTTTTTGACAGAGAAAGATAGAGAGAGGGATTTTTAAAGATTTTTATTTTTATTTTTTTATTTTAACACATTTTATTAATAAAAATAAGGATGGAATGAGTTGCTCTTAATTACTGTACCTTGTCTAAAGCCCAGTTAATTTTTCAAGTTATTTTTCCCACCTTGGATTCTTTGTTTGACGTGAAAGGAAAATTTCCAGATATTCTGATGTTATTGTTTAGATTCTTGGATTCCCAATCTGAGAAAAAGATTTCTAACAGGTGCTCTAGATCTTGTCGTATAGGCACATTGGCTTGTCCGATTGGCATGCGGCCTCCAATGCACAAAATAAGGGAACATATCTCGAGAAAAAAGGGGGTCAAATGTCATCTGCAGCTCCATTTTCGGATTAAGTATTGGGCTATGGTGATCCAGTTGGGGAGTTCAATAGAGAAATGCAAACGATTTCCACGGTTATAACAAAACATGTGATCTATGTATAAATCTTTAAAGCACAAAAAGCCTCAGGCAAAGATCTAAGAATTTTCCTGCCACAAGACCAAACATGAAGCAAACTCATCGACGTCCAGAACTCATTATGGCCCATGCCCAGAAAGAAAGGGATAACAAAAAAGGCCCATGTGAAGATAAAAGTACAACGTTAATTACATAGTTCCACGCAAATCTGTCCTTTTAACTGGCTACAGGCTCAGGGGTTGTACTTTCAGTGACTTCCTCGATCTCTAAACCAGCTTTTACGGGGCTGTTATTCGTCAGTCCACTGTCACTCGCAGAACCATTGGCATTATTTACTATGTCATCACTGCCCCCTGCTCTCACAGCGCCCAAATTAGGGGTACTAGCACCAGATGCAAGCTGTTCCGGTGACTGTTTCGGCTTATTTAGGGCATGACAATGTGGGCAGTAATATGTGATGTATGGGAAATCCTCCTTCCTGGCAAGCCCTGTACATAAACAAAAACATGAATTCTCTTTCTCCATGGCACCAAATTTCCAGATAGCATAGCTAGAAGAATGTGAAGTGCATGTCCGTGCATGTGTGCGTGGCAGAAGAGTTCCTAATTTGGTTCTACAACAAAAGCAGGAGGTCGTCTATCAGAATTTGCGAGAACGAGGCCACTCACCATTGTGCATGTGACAGTTGCCACAAATGAGGGCATAAGACTGCGTTGGATCCTCACCCACAAGTAATGCTGCAATTCGAGCAATCCACCCTCCATCGGTTCCAGCTGATCCCTGAGGAGAGTAATGACTAACTACCAGCTGATTATGCTCAGAGGTCTGAGGACCCTCCGCTTCCTGAGAATGGGGATTTTCTTCTTTAGAATGATGCAATGGATTGTTCCCTGCACTACCGGATCTGGCATGTGCTTGTTTCCGGTTTCGTAGCCCGCCAGATTGAACAACTTCGACATCATTGCTTTTCCCTGTTGAAGCATTAAGCTGAGACTCATCTGCCAAAAACATTTTCAGGCCCGAATCTGCACCCAACTTAGATGCCAGGACAGTTGCAGCAGCTGCCTTTGCAGCCGGGTCAGGATCATACCTCTGCACAGAGGAGCTGACACTTAGCACTAGAAACAGTAATATCCAAAAAAGAAGAGAGATAAATGACGTTTCAGGTCTACAGAATCATCCGTGAAGATCCAGATAAAGTATTACGATAGGCTCAAATAAAGCACAAGACTCAACCTTGAGTTCAGTTTCTTTGCAAATAACAAATGATTGTATAAAACAAAGCTCGTTGATCACTAAAATGAAAATAAAATGGTCGATCTCTTCATTCTATTCAAGGGAAAAGAAAACCAAAAAAAAAAAAAAATGCTATTTGATTCTTCTCTCATACTACTTGAACTTCAAAACATCGCTTCTCTAAGCAATATTTGACTTGCAATTTTACTATTTCATCAATTCGTCACAACCATTACAAGTATCATGAGAATTTAAATATGGTGGTTGAATCTATTAAGTAGTGTAGGATTACACAATTTATCTATTAACACATGTATTGTCATTTTTATAAGACGCATCTGAAGACTCAAAACATTCCTCACGCTACTTATAGCAATGCCAAAAATTGAAAACTTTCTTCTGATATATACAAGAGCATTTCATGAAAAATGGGACAGGTTACTAGACCCTCAATCCAGTGCCACAACAAATATTTCTGCAACCGCTAAAAATAATTTATTAACAAGTTTGTAGCAAATTTGTATCTATATGCATATACAAAGGTATATATACATATAGAGAGAGAGCTGAAATTATACACGGAAGCTCACTCCTCATGCTTCGCACTGCCAATGAAACTGCAAGCCTTATAGAACTAAAAAAGAGAATCGTAGGTGAGTGAAAAAGGATCACAGGAGCAGCAAGAATATCTTCTAGTCAGGACATGAACCACTAGGTATATACAAGTGAGATATACACGGAGGCCCACTCCTCAATCTTTGCACTTAAGAGTAAAATGACCAGGCCCATAGAACTAGAAAAATAAGTTTAAGGTAAGAAACAAAGGATAACAAAAGCAACAAAATAAGACGACAATCTTCTAGTCCCAACCTGAATAAGCTGCTGAGTAGTGTAATAATTTGTCCTCTCTTTAAGTTCATTAATTTTTGCTTGCCTTTCAGCCCGAAGCCTTTCCAAAGTTTTCTGGTCCTTTCGATCACCTATTGGATCACACAATAAAATTCTGAATTATTAATACACAGCTTCTTTTGGCAAGAAACAAAGCATGAACACCAAAAGGTTGATATAAAGGTTAGTGATAGAAACCAGCAACCTTGCATTACACCTCTTAAATAAATCACACTTTCCAATTTTGTGACTAGTATGATTGATTGAATAATTCTCAAGTCAAGGAAAAACATAAATTTCGAAAGACTCTTTACAATATGAAACATCACAACATAAACAATAGACCAATCCTTCTAATCCCAATGTTTAGTGCTTCCATATGCACTTGACAGACCATGGATCTGCATGAAAGCTGCTTAGCTTTAGACTCAAATTCACAAAAAGAACACACTTGGCAAGCATGTAGAGCTTGTACAGTTACTCCATAGATTATGTATCTGAATTGAAGGAGGGATTGCTTTGGACACAGAAATAGAGTCCAAGTACTTATATAGATAGGATAAAGAGTGAGACAGACAGAGGCATATGCCAACTGTAAGAGCTTTTAGGATGTAAATAATAACCAAAAATGTAAATGATATTACATGATATACAGGAGTGTTTTGGGGATTAAAATGGAAAGCGAGTATTATGGCAGAATATATATATCAGCCACTTCAAACTGGATAGCAGCAGATCGTGTAGCAATTTATGAGAAAATTAATTAAGAACTTCAATCACTAGAGAGAGAGAGAGAGAGAGAGAGACTACTCTGGGAATAGACAAATAGTAACAGAATTTTTAAAAACTAGCTACTGTTGATGACGTTGGATTTGCAAGCTAATGAGCTATAAGAGTTTCTAATTGAAAACTATAAAACTATAAAACTATAAAACCCCTAGCTATGGTTTCCAAAAATAGGCATTTAACCAATCAAGCCACCATGATGAACAAGTAGCACATGACCTTAAAAGAATTAGACTAAGGGAAGTCATTCAGCCAAATATCAACATCAGTCCTCTTCAGGGCAATTATCTTCACCTCCCAAAGGTGCCCCACATTAATACCCAGTTTTATAATAATCTGATATTACAATGAATGCATCTGTTCAATTGCACTGGTCAGAATTCAAGAAAGGGAAAAGACTATGCCTTTTAATCAAGTCTTTACTATTCCATTTTCTAGCTTCCATGGCTGAGGTAAGAGAAAATGCACAAAATGAAAGCAAATCTTTTGTACCATTTGAAGCAAAAAGTGCCTCAAATACATGAATTTGGTAACCACCAGAAGGCCCACGTGGTGCAACAAACGTTAATTTCATTATTTTAATGACATGGAATACAAACTAAGAAATTTAGGATAAAGTTTGAAAACTTACACATCCTTGTGAAACGCACAAATGCAGAATAAGCAAGAGAAGAGACGCCAGGCAAAAGAAACATTGGCAAAACCCGTAATGCTCTCATCTTCCAGTCTATATCCATTGTTCTTGTTGTCATAATTGCATAACCAATAGCAATAACCTAAAAATTGAACTGACTTGGGTGAGATAGAAAACGCAGGAAGCAAAAAGAATAAGGAAAGAAACCAAACAGGTCAGCCACATTACAAGCCACTTTCTCCATCAAACTTTCATCACAGGTCAGCCACCATTTTATATAATCTATTAATGAATGAATGAGAATGATGAAAATAGGTACACACATATATCCTACAAAAGCGCACACACATATCACTATACATCTGCATCTTTTATGTATATGAGAGAGAGAGGATACAACAGAAGACAACAGAAAGCCATCTGCCACTGAAAAAATGAAGTATGAAAACAATTCATTAGAAATCATAAGTTTGTCCTTTGTACAACGTCTGGTAATTAGATACTGCCAATTATGAGTTTGTAACATTTCTTTTTTTCTTTCTGCCTTGCATTGAAAGTAAGTTGCAACCTGCAAATAGACAATGGCTTTCATACTTAATCCCTAGGCTGCAGGAAGCAAAAAATCTGCAAATTGAGGCATTCAATAGTGAAATTGGAAAACAAACATAATCACATGTGACCAAGAAAAAAATCAGGATTTAGTTATAAAAGGTTACTACCTTATTCCTGCTACTTCTAAGCATACAACTACAAAGAAGGCAACACATTCCAACTAATAAAAAGGGGCAGACATTCACTTCTTTGGAATAGATACCCTTATAGAGTGTATTCAAGGATATTGGAAATGATCTAATTCAGAAGAGAATATGGTTCTTGAGCAACATTCTCTCTCTCTTAAGTTCACAACTGATTATCAAAAGGCTGGGCAGAATTGAGTACAAGGAGTTGTCCGACTATCATACTTCTCAGGTGTTTCCAATGCATACAAAATACCAGGTACTTATAAACATATCCAAACATTTAGCACTAAATTAGTAATATCAATTTGATAATGAAGTAATGATCTGGACACACCTATGCACTAAAAGTATTTTGGAAGAAAAAAAATAAGAATACCATTTTGCTATGACTCATTCATAAACTAGGGATGCTTCCATGATCATACTACCAAAGAGTATTTAACACTATATAATGAATCTCCATATACACCATCCATGTATGACTGATACGTACAAATGTATATTTATTGACAGCGGTGTATCATATCCTAATTGGTTCGTGAATAATATGATCAACCTATCCACAACATAGATGTTCCATATCCAATCCAAGCTTCACAGGTTGAAATTGCATAAAGGCAACATTCGCTAAAGTAAGAAGATTTTCATGTCATGCTCAATCTCACACTTACTAACATAAGCGAACTACAGCCATTGCCACATAATATTGAATGGTCTGCGACCAAAAAGAGAGGAAAACATAAAGAAAAAAGACACCATTTTCCATCACGTCTAACTCCTCACTCATACACAAGCCCCATATCCTAAAGCAATGCATAGGAAACGGCCGGAATTGGACCAGACGAAGGACACTGTTACATCAAAACCAAATGGTAACAAAACGGAGAGTACCTCAAAAATGATAGAGAATATAATAAGTTGGCGGAGCATCCGCCTCCAAGTCTGCGATCTCCGCTTCATTCGGGCGAGAACGGCGGCTTCTTCCTTCGAAATGAACTGGAGCCTCTTCTCGAAATCATCGCCGTGCAGTCTGAAGATCCCGTTCCAAACGCGGGAAATAAATCCGGGGCGCTTTTTCTTCTCAATCCCTTTAGTATCGGCGGTAGCACCGGCAGTAGCAGCAGAGTCTTTTTTGTCATCCTCCACCATCCCTTTGTCCTCTGCCATTTCCTCCCTACATCACATTGTAAGCAAATGGAACTCCATCATATACATGCAATCTCCTCACTGACATAGCTTCTTACCAAATGCTTACGATAGGTACAATTGCTCCATTTATTAATTAAGAAAATGAAAATCTAAAACATGAAAGTTAATTAAGAAGAAACAACAGAGTGATAAAAGAAAGCCCGATCATGTCAGATCCATAGAATACCAGAAACTCGTCGATCTCAGAAGCTTCAACCAGCCAACCAACGAATCTCCCTCCTCTACTTCTCCTTATTCAGATCTCTTCCTACCACATACACACCCTGAGGGCAATGATGGAAATCGGGAAAGCAAGTCCGTGTGCGCCACGCAACGAAGCAAACACTTTGATCGAGCAAAAGGAATGGAATCTCCGATGCAGTACGAGCCGACTGTCTCCTGAAGAGAGAGACAAAGGGCTTCACAAAAGCTAAGAGCCGCTTTGTTATCGCACCACACGGTGCGGCCACGCTTTTCGAAATGGGCAAAAGCTTTTTGGACAAATTTCAAAGCGATCCTACTCCTTTCCCCATCAAAATACTTCAATCCCACTCAATTTTATTTCCTCCTTCCTTCAACCCTTTCTTCCGCTCTTCCCTTTCTCTTCCCCTCTCCCTCTTCTAGAAGCAACTTCTTCATTTTTATTTTTTTTCTTTCTATTTTTGGTTTCTTCCACGTAGCAGATGGGTTGGGCGCCTAATTAACGTCTTTAAGGCCAAGCAGGCAAAGGGCGTGCTTTCGGTTGGGCTTTTTAAATTACAGTTGACCCCTATAACGCGTTGTCGGAAGATCAAAAAATAAATAAACTACTCGTCTGGCTTTGACTTATGATATAACGGTTTTTGATTTAGTAAATCTTAACAAACGTAATTAAGAAATTCATACAAAAATCTCTAATGTCCTGAGTTGTTGTATTTGTCATGCACTTTTTTTTTAAAGCTTCACTGGGTGAAAATAATATATTTTATCACAGTGATTATGAAGTTTAACTCTCATAATCTGCATATATTTATCCTAGTGAAAAGTAACATAACATATTGTCAACAAGATTATTTAATTTCTATGATAAATTATACTTACTGTATTCAAACAACCTTTGCAGTTTCTCATTAAAGTTTTAAGCTAATTTAATTGAACCTCACAACATGAAAGATTTGTTCCAATCCAGCGGATCCATCTAAATCAAAGTTAAATAGTGTAAGAATCACAAATTATGCTCTACATCTGCTACCTAGAGTTGTAAAATGACCAAGCTTCCTCTGAGCAGATCACAAATGATGCTAAAACACTAATCCAGTCAGCTCTTTCTCCATATAAATAAAGTATATTACAACACAACATACAGTTCCCTGGGTTGTCTTAAACAACCTAGTAATTGTCCCTCCAAACTCTTCAGCAGCAAGAATTCGAAGCACTTGTACCACTTATTTAAGAGGAGACACCATCATTCGCATTATAAGGTTCCTTTTTCTCCCTCCAGATTGCGTGTACTTCATCAGTGCGAAACCTCTGGGTGAATGTTGATTCCTCCAATGGAGTTGTTGTCCCATGAGCATAAGCAAGGAGACCAGTATATGCAATCATTGCCCCATTATCAATGCAATACCTGTCGTCTGTAGCAAACAACCTTCCACCACGCTCCGAACACATTATTCTCATCATCTCTTGCAAGCGCTCATTGCAACCAACACCACCAACAATAAGAATATCTTTCTTATCACAGTGTGCCATTGCTCGTTCTGTAATCTCCACAAGCATTGCATACAGAGTTTCCTACAACATGCAAAATTCTTATGTAATTGACGAAAAGTATTTCCTTTTTTTTTTCTTCCTAAGACATATAAGATAAAGAAGTAACAAATATGATCATAACACTCTTAATGATTGGAATGTTATGAAGAATATCCGAATTGAAATAAAAATGTATTTACCTCCATGTTTTTCATTAAAGATGTAAAGGAACCTAAATAAAACTTACCTGCAAGGAGTAACACAAGTCTGCAGGAGTGCACTCATTATTTTTTAGCTTCTCTTCAGCAGTGGCTTCAATATAGCTCAATATTCCACTGAAAGATACATCCATCCCTTTGACAACATAAGGAAGGTCTATAAACTTTTCTCCTTTCTTTGCAAGCTGGTGAAGAGAAACATAATATCAGGCATGTCAAGACAGGAGGAATTCCATCAAATTCTTGCAATGGACAGGAATCAACAACAAAAGCACTGGGGTTCAAACAAAAACTTCTTCAAAAAAGAAGTGACAATCACAACACACCAAACAGAATAGCACCTAAAATCATACCTCAACCTCATTCCAACTTGAACCTAAGCCAAAGTAACCACAATAACTTCAAGAACCAGTTTCAAGCAATCTTAATCCCACTTTCCTGCAACTTTTAAGCCATCTGGAATCAAAAAAGTTTCTTCCCTATGGTTCAATGATAAAACTCTCTTAATTTCTACACTATCCTTTCGAACATTACGCCTCTTTCCCCTTCTTTGCCCCACTTTCTACAAACTACTTGCTAATGTCTTGCGTTAGCTCCATAACTTCTGTTGGAAGCTAGCACTTAACTCTGTCAAATAATCTCCTAAAGGACCACTCTTTGCGCCACTGAAAGAAATGTCTACTTCCTGTTTTTGAATAATACAAAGACTTAAAAAAAATAAATAAATAACGCAAAGACTTGGTGGCCCGATTAGATAACCCCTAGAAACAAACCTAGATACCTCACTACTGAGCATTCATTGTCCACACTGATCACAAAATAAGGAAAAGCTAGAATCCATTGCACCTTCCAAAACAAATATCATACAAGAAAAAAAACCAGCTGCCTTTCCCCTCAATAAATAGATGAATAGTGGCTTAGATTAACCATCCATGACAAAAAAATAACCTTGTTCTAAGCCAACCTCGTCAAGACTACGGACCACTTCTGTACCAAAAAAACACCTGAACATCATAGTTCATGCCCATCGCCTTTTAAAGTAAAAGTTATTCATTTCATTCGTGAAACACCACGGACCCAAAAATAATAATTTGATAATTTAACCCTAGATTCTTTCGTTGAAGGAGAATATTCCACATCAAAACCCAGGAAGTGGTATTAGAACTCGTGTTAGGACTCCTCCTATTCAATGTCGTCAAACAAAGTCTGTTTGAAGAGAACATAAACTTTTCTGATTACCTCACCACTAAGTTTAGTTTAATAGAAAGATCAAGAATGCGGGCAGACTGCAAGGAGTACACTGCACACACAAATTCATACTCAATGTGATTGGCCGGCAAAACAATTGCTTATATGTCAACACCAGTAATGCTTGAAAATCAGTGGCAACAAAATATACACACAACTAACCAAAATCCATTTGCAAACCAAAAGATTGAATGATAAAACATAGAAACCTTCAATGGCTACACTGTACATACGTATTTTCATCAATGAATTTACATTCAAGTTATAATCTTTGATTGAATTCACATGAGGAAGCAGCTACTAATGAAGTATCGTTGACAGAGTAAAAGTTTCCAGACTTCGTTGCAAGACCATCCTCGTTACTTATAGGGAAATTCTCAATATAGAGCAAAAAATGTACAATTTTCTTAAATGAGCTATAAGCGAATGCATGACATAGATATGGGAACACCAACTGCTTCCAGAACAGTTGACCATTTTGATAAACCTACACATTCTGTGGGTAACCCCTTGACAACCATATAGGTGATGGTTATCTTGGAATAATAATGCCAACAACAGTTATGCTCCAAGAAATGGAAGATCAATTCTATCAGAGAACTGTTGGACCGTGAAAAGAAATACTGTAAACCATGAATCATAAAGTTTTTTTCTTCCAATGGAGGTAGAAAATCAGAAGGCAAGGCTTACCCAAAAGTAAATGAATAGTTATTCTTTCCTTTCGTTGGTTGCTCAAGTGTATTCTAGCTAGACCAATTGGACCTTTGAAATTCCAAACACGATCAAGAAACCACTTGCATCATATGTACGTATCATACAGATATACATCTTGAAGAACCCAGGGGAGATGAGTTGTGTTCCGTACATTTTATATTATGAAAAGACTAAGCAGCTGACAAGATAATAAATACACTGCACTATCTACGTTGTTTGATCATCCAAAGCAGGAAAAGATACAAATACATGTCTACACACTCTCTGAACACATAAATATTTTAGTGTCAGCAGTACTCTGACAAAAGGCTTCAAGGGATGCAAATCTTCGGGAATATTAACGTACATACCTGCTCAATGTTATATCCAGGGCTTGGATCGTTGGAGAGTGTTAAAACTCTAGCAAATCGATCCAAGCAGTTTCCAACTGCAATGTCAATGGTTTCACCAAAGATCCGGTACCGCCCTTCACTATATGCAATTACCTGTGTATTCCCACCACTGACATACAACACAACAGGATCATCTGCCCCGGTCACGATCCTTCCCATCTCAATATGTGCCACACAGTGATTAACAGCAATAATGGGCTTCTTCCAAAGCTGTGAAAGAATCCTAACAACAATGGCTGAAACTTGTAGTGGTGCCCCCATGCCAGGACCCTTTGTGTAACAGAGGCAATCAATTTCATCCGGAGTTATTTGGGCCGTCTTCAAAGCAGATTTTACCAGGGGAAGGATGTGCTCAAGATGGTGTTGGGCAGTCTCTCTTGGAAGGAATCCTTGGCCAGGAGGGGTGATGTAGGTGTGGCGTGGATTCGATAGAATAGTTCCATCTAAAGTTACAACCCCAATACCAATCTTGTTGGCTGAGCCCTCAAATCCTAGAGCTATCATCTTCTTCATTTTCAATACGAATTAGACCTGCAGTACAAATCCCTAATCCAGAAAGGTAAACATGAATAACTAGCCAATTTGGAGAAGGAATACCAAGATAGAAAAGAACCCTCATAAACTATGCATTTGAGTATAACCATACCAAAATATATAAAATGTTAGACTACCGCATGTCTAGCAACAATTTAAGCAAATTGATATACAAGACTAAGCCTTATAAGTCCAAAAGAAATATCGAAAGAGCATTAACTTGAAAGACTAAACCAAGCAGCCGAATAAGTAGTAGCTGCTCACTATCATTGTAACCGACCAGAGTACTTATATCCTTTTTCCAGCAGGCAAATCGATGTTTAGTTCTTGGTCAGTTGAACAAACACGTGGTGAGCACAAACATTACAAGCAAATACAGTAGATATCACGAGAAACACGAACTACAGTAACTATCCAATCTTCATGGACTCGTTCATGCAATACCACATTGTCACCACATTTGACAATGCTTGAGCAATAGCCAGCCAAAACATGGGCATAATTTATCCAACCAAGTACTACTCCCGCACCAATTCCAATGTTATTTAGCCCGTGTCAGACCAAAGTCTCTTGCTATCATGTTTTTTCTATTATCGATTTCCGTTCAGCCCATTCAAAGAAAGAACGAACCTCGGTTCACTGCTTCGTACGCTGTGGTTCTGATACCGCGGGCGTTGATACCTTGCACGGTGGCTCCGTTACAGCGCGCGGAGCTGCCTTACGTTGATTGGGGCGTTGATACCTTGCACGGTGGCTCCGTCACAGCGCGCGGGAGCTGCCTTACGTTGATTGGTGTTGCCGCGTGTTTGGCAGCGGTTGTGCACCTTCCTATTCATTTGAAGAGGAAGCTGGTTGTTTGGTTATACGGTTTGCGTGCCTAGGTCTGGGGATAATTTCACTCTTATTCGCTTATAAGATGAATAATTGTTTGGGTGCAAGAATTAAAGCGTTTGGCTATGCCTAGCCATAAAAAAAGAGTAAAAGGTAGGTGCTATTAACATCAAAAAGAAAAAAAGAATCATGACTTTTCAGTTCTAGCAAAATCAACCATACCATGTAATAGTGGCTTTTAAGAGCATCATGAAACTAAATAACCGAGTAAAAGTTTAAATTTTATATTTTTTGGAATGATTAAATTCTAATAACTAAAGTGTTGAAGATTATGAATTTTTAAAAAAGACATGTAACTTATAAGTTAATTTTTAAGCTAGACATTTGAATTTTTAATATAGTATTAGAGTCTAAATCTAACTCATAGATTCTGTTATATTCTAAATCTATTACTTATTGATCTCATTGCTATTAAGACAACTTTTTAGTATGTAAAGAGTTGTTAGAGATAATAGATTTTACCTAAAAAAAATGAGTAATCTTAAAGCGAAATTTAAATTAAGAGTGAGCTTTTTAATTTATGGATTTAACTTATGAGTTGAATTTTTTAACCTTCTAATGTAAAAAAGGTTTGAAAGAAATGAGGAAAACACCATTAATAAGATGCAATACAATTTTTTCCTTAGGAAACAAGTTCGTTTTTTTTGTAAGAAGTTTTTCAATGGATGAGCAGCTAAACTGCATAGCAACTCTCTCTCATTCATTCTATTTTGGAGAAATTTTGGAGAGTGGAAAAAAATAAATGATAAGCCAACAATACACATCTATAACTGAGTTTGTCAAGTTGGCAAATTTTTATCGTCAGAATTGGATAATTCAAAGCTAACTTCTAATGAGAAAAAGTTCCTCAAAATTAAACCATAATTCTCTCGCATATATCTCCAAACCTGTATCTGTATTTTATTTAATTATCCTTAAGATTATGATTTTTCGGAGTTTGGAGTTAAAGGTTATTTTTAAGTGAGAAACTTTTAATTAGAGGTGAAGTTGGACGAAATTTTACTCTTTTTGCGAATGTTGATGACAATATGACTGGATTAGGAATCATTAATTGTGGAGTTTGGGCCTTTAACAAATGCACAAACCACTGAAGAAGATTTGTGTAGATCACTTTTTATCTTCATTTGTGTTGACTCAACCTTATATATTCTCCTACTCACAAAAGCATCGAGAGATGCTATTAGTACCATAGTGCCAAGCAACATCAGCTTTTCTCTGATTATGCTAACACTTAGAAGCTCATCCAGATAAAAATAAGGTCAATTTTTAATTCTATTTTTAGACTTTTTGTTATTTTCACTGCAAGACATAAGTTTTTAATCACATCAATTCGAGGTCCAATGTTAAATTCACTTTATACTTGATTTGTTTCAAGTAAATTATAAACATCGTAGAAAAAACTAATAACTCATTACCATGCTTTCTTTTGGGGAACTCATGGTTGCAGCTGTAAGTCATGCAACAATGGTGATTGCAAACGATCTCTTAAATGATTGAATCATGCATATATGATCATGATCTAAACAAACCAACTCAACCATTGTTTCATGCTAATTGTATAAATTGAATGGTATCGTTATTTCTCTGTAGCTGTTTATATTTTCACTTTAAAAATTGAATGGTATAATTACGTGGACACTGCCAACGGTAGTTTTTGCGTATTCTTACCATCTCTTGGAGCAGCTAGGTGACAGATTTGGAACTCAGAAAGACCCAACTTTACACTGGTGGAGAAGCCATGTCCTTCTGCTTATGATGGAAAGGAAGATGACCTGCAAAGGTGCCTGCCAGCTGCAAGAAAGGGCTCAGTCCAGTATGAAATCTTGCCGCAAATGCTTGCAGCTATGGCCCTTGTAGCCTCCGTACCTCCTGCAAACAATGACACCAAATCTAAAAAAGTTTTAAAGATCTGACATATGATATACAAATTCACTTCATCATCCCTTTCAAAGCAGACGGATGGGTAACAGAAACCATAGAAATTTCAGAATCAGTAAAACACTGGAACAATTATGGGACTGATTGAGATAATAGAAGTCAACCCTCACTCTATCGGTTCCACTACACACAAGATCAACACCAATAATACACAATCCACAAAGTAAAATCCCCAAAACTCAAAGACTATAGTAACCAGATTCAAATTGATTATGAGTTTCATTGTTTTGGGCTATAGAAAAAATGGTTGATTCAAACATAGGTTTTCCTCAAAAAGACAATAAATTTGATGGTTGTATTGTTATCTTATGCTTAATATTTTATTTTATTATTCTGTATATAACTAAGTATATCTTTCCCAAACTCTAATATATGAAAAACCAAACTATAATTCTGGTTTTCTCTTTCCTCAAAAAGACATTAAATTTGACGGTTGTATTGTTATCCTATGCTTAATATTTTATTTTATATGCTGTATATAACTAATTATATCTTTCCCAAACTCTAATATATGGAAAGCCACACTCAACGGCTAAAAATGACAGCTTTTAGGAGAGTTGGTGAAAATCAACAATAACTAATGAAAAACGGTAGAATTTGGAGAACGGACGTAAACAACAAGGTCGCTTTGGAGAACTAGTGGAAACAAAAAGACATTTTTGCCTCGTGAAATGAATGGTTGTTTCTGGGTGTGTTTCTGACAACCAAAAAGAGTAGGGAAATCTTGGTCCTGTATGCATATGTAGTCGATAAGGTACTTATGTACACGGCATTTTATTTTGGGACCACTTGTTGCATATTGAAGCCATTTGGTAGGCTTTTGCCATCTGATATGAGATGGCAAAACCAAACCCGACCTAAAAAACTGTAAAAATGAGGTGGATTAAATGATCTCTTTAAATGAAAATCCAACACTGCAAATTGAAATTGGGTGGACTCAATTACCTTATTTGGCCTAAAATAAAGAAGAATGGGACATTTAAATGGTAATGTCCAAGAGCCAGAATTGGATGATCCTAGTTATGATAAACGACAAGTGGAAAATTTTACAATTATGTCTCGCCACTGCTACTCATTGAAATTAAGATTTAGACAGATATTTATTTCTCTAATTACAAACCAAATTTTTGATGCAGTCGTCCAGATCTATTTATTTCTAAAATGCAAAAATTGATGCAAGTGGCAAACATTCAAGGCAAATGAAGCCACTATTCATCCTTCCTCCTTTGAATAATTCTAAATGCTCCAGCCCTAAATCTTTTATGAAGAGCAGCAATAATAGTACTGAAGATGCTCACCTGAGTATGCTGGGAAGCATGAACCTGTGGTTTTACAGTTATCTATTCCGTCAAACTTTAGCTCCCTCAATTGACAAGGATTACTCCAGCAATTCGCATAATGTCATCTGTGTATAAGAGTGGCCACTGAATTGTTTGTGCCATCTAAATCAGACGTAGAAAATGAGTCCCAAGACCGAGAAAGAAACGTAATATAGTGCTAGGTAGAAACATTAAAAATAATCAAAAGTCGCAATGCCAAACTGTTTTAGTAGTCCAGAAAGCATGCCTAGAAAATAAGTAAAGACACATACCTCCTAGAAGAGTTTATAAAAGGTTCACATTCTGGCACAAGCAAAAATAGCCACTCGGTGATTCTCAGAGGCAGAGTATGACTTGCATGAAAGTATTGGTCGTGTTTTCAACCAATGTTTACCAGACTCATTAATTTCACCACGCACTTGAATGAATCAATCCCACAAGATGACTGTCTCATTTTTCCTTAGGTAGGCACTTTTGATAGGGGTCAGATGACACATTAGGCTTCCTCATTTTGCGGTACTTCTTAATAATCTTAAATGGAACATGATTCATTCGTAAACCAGCTTTCTTTATCTTGTCCAAGAGCTCTGCAGCCTCCTCCATGTTGCCTCTCATACAATGTCCTCTGATTAGTTCAGTGTAAGTTATTAAATCAGGGTTCACATCCTATTCTCAGCATTTCATCATGTAACTTAAGTGCTAAATGGATGTGACCTGAGTTACAAGCAGCACCTATTAACAAATTGTAAGTAACAACATCAGGATAAAGACCACAGAGAAGCATCTCTTTCTTAAGAGCAAAAGCATCAGTAATATCTCCTCCCTTTACTTGAGCATGGATCAGTGCATTATAAGTAAATACGTTTGGCAGGACATCAAAAGTCAACATCTGATCTCTGATGGAAAATGCATTACCAACATTTCCTCGTCTTCCATAACAATCAATAATGAGGTTCCATATCTGAGGCTTGGGCACTTCTGACTTTCGTAACATACAAAAAAGAAATTCATGAGCTCTAACATCATCTCCGGAATCACATAGGCCTTGAACAATAATTTTGTATGAAATTGGATCAGGAGCAATTCCCATTCTTGTCATAATGCCATGGACATAGAGAGCCTCATCAAATTTCCCATCTTTGCAAAGACCAGTTAAAAGAATATTATAAGTAAAAATATCAGGCTGTAATCCTCTTTTAAGCATTTTACAGAAGTGCCCATATGCAAGTTTCATGTTTTGACTCAAAATAAATCCATGGATAAGGACATTATATGCAACCACGTCTAGATGCATATTTTTTTGGATCATATCATCCCAAAGACTGAGAGCCCGAACAATATCTCCATTCTTAAAATAACCATCCATGAGTATAGTGGAGGTAACTAAATCTGATGTTGCCTTATCATTTTCTTCCTCTAAGATCTGTCCAAGAAGTATCATTGCATCATCCAGAAAACCTTTCTTGCACAAGGCATGTATGAGTATGTTATAAGTAACTCTATTTGGCTTAATGGGCTTGATACCTCCATCAACCATTGTTGAAAAAATATAGAGAGCTTTATCCACATTGTCAATAAGGCAACAACCCTTGATGAAAGTGTTGTATGAAGCACAATTGGGGAAGGGACCATTTTCTGTCATCTCCCTAATAAGCCAATCTGCCTTCTCCAAGTTACCGGTTTTACAGAGTCCATTTAAAACATGATTGTGTGTAAATACATCTGGAACGACACCTTTCCCTATCAATTTTCTCCGAAGCCATAGAGCTGCTTCCACCTTACCCACCAAACACAAATCCCTAATCATGTGTACATGATCAGCATCCTTTACTGCCAAAGTGCATCCCCGAATGCCTATATCTGCCAAAGATATGCTTTCCCTAGACAAACCAAGATATGAACAGAAAGCACGTTAGAAACTCTGGACACTGTACAGTATTAATAAGAGGAATATTCTCAAACATATTCAATCAATAACTAAGAAAGGCCCTTATCTGATAGCACTCTTTTACCAGATCCCCACAACTAAACAACAAAAGCATTTGGATCTATTTGGCACAGAAAATAGAGTCAATATTCATAGTTATCAGTAATCCCAATTTCTACGAGCATTAGTATCTTGCACAAATTCAAGTGGTGCAGATATTAGATATCTTCAACTGCTAACAATGAAAACTAGGATTTATGTGTTAAGTAATTCTGTATTACTATTCAATTCTCCATAAAGAAGACACTTGAGGAAACAAGCCAACATATTACCCTTACAGTGTCATAACCCAGCCAAAGTAAGAGATCAAAATCAAAGGAATTAATGTTCTTTCTTTTTACTGTATTTAGTTACACATCTGCAACTTCGTCACTTACTAACATTCTCAGGTCATATAGTTATCCTTTATAAAAAATTTAAGCTACCAATACTTTTCCTTTTTAAACTTCCGATGTCCATCACAATTGGTTTCTGACACTTCAAATGTAACTCCTAGCATATCATACAATTGGAGTTTCAAGTCTATCAGATTTCTGCAACGAATTTCAAACTGCTATGTTGTCCAGTAAAAGTTAAAGAGCCATATAAAGTTGACCACAGAGGAACAGAGAGCTTTTGCAATGGTCTCCTCAAAAATTTTCAAAAGGAGAAGGCAAAAGATGCAAATGCCATTTTTCCTTCATATATCAATCACAAAGAGTATAGCATCAAAATCAGACCTCATCATTTTCAAACGTTCCAGACTGTCTTTCAGCATTGTATCCAATACATTAAAAACTGCATATGGATCTCTTTTATCATCAAAATCGTTTTGCTTTGAAGTCCAGGCTTGAGTGTGCAACTGATATTGTTCACCCATAGCTGCCATGAGATTTTCAAAAGAAGAAGGCTGAAGATTCTCATTCCCGCAAGTCCTTCACGTATGTGTTAAGAATCAAAGAAAGTCAATTACATTTGCAATAGATAAAATTAGTATGCAAGAAAAAGGTCAAAAAAAAAAGAACCAGTTAAAACCTATAAGTTTGCATGATATTCACCGTTCTTTAAACTGAACAACAATTGCTGCTATGGACATGCTTCTTTCTTCATTATTTCCCACATCCAGTCATCTATAAGTTAGCATAATTCACGTCTAATGGAAAACATTAACTACATTTGCGCTATTCCTCAAAAGACTAATTGAAGTTTACATTTTTTTAACGTCCAATCTCACGAGGTAAAGAATCAACATGACACTTAGCATCCTACATAACGAATTCAGTATGTATCTGCCAAAGATGGAATTCCCTTGGCTGGGGGTCATAAGTATTCTGTAATACACACAACGTTTGTGCAACATAGAATCCACAAAGACGCTTGGAGAACGTGGGAGAAATGAAAGTTTCGAAACTTGGAACTCCCTGATTTTTCCCAAGTTTTCTAAAGAATCGATAAGAAGCTTGACAGTTTCCTTAAAAAAAAAAAAAGTAAAATAAAGCAAATATATGGCCAAATTAAAAAAAAAAAAACAGATATACAAGTAAAAAGGTCACCGTAAAATATATAAAGACACGAATTCTTAACAAAAACCTTCATCCGGATACCTTATCTAAGACCTGAAAAACTTTTTAGTTACAACAAGAAGAAAGACTGCATTTTATTTTCCTCTTTATAACAAGTTTTCTCAGCAACTAACAGAGAGTGAATAAAAGAAGAGCGTTACCGGGAACTAGAATCAGAGCTGGTCTCGCAGCAGAAAATGTTGGCATAGATCTGGGCAATATCGTGCTTGAAAGATTCTAGGGCTCGATTCAAATATCTAAGAAGCAAGATATGGGAAGCCGATGACGAGGATTCTCCACAACAAATAAGCAACTGAGAGAGCCATACCTATTACAGTTTAATCAATCAGCAAGAGACAATATGCATGAAAAATTCAAGCAAGAAGCAAGCATTTGAGAATTAACCCACAGCCATCTGGCGCTCTCTCTGGCACTGCGTGAGCGGCTTTGCGTTCGTCCTTCGTCTTCGTCTCCGAACGGCTGTGCTAGATTATCGCTGGCATTCGTAACCTGCAGAATAGCGATCCCCCGAACTTCGCCGCACCTGGGCCGCTCTGTTGCGTACCCATCTATTCTCACAACGGTTTCGGGCTCTGAATTGGTGGTCGGTTCGTAGTCGAACAAGCTTACGGCCCAAGAAGCGACATACGCCTTCAAAAGGCTGAATGGTCAAATATATCCAACATTCATTAAAAATATTTACTGTTTAAATGCCCAGATTTGGAAATATATTCTAATGTATCATATGAATAATCTTAATCCATTCAAAAATACCAAAAGAGCTCTTCAACCCCCTCTACTTCTATAAAGACGGTCATACTGATAAACAAATTATTATTTTTATAATGTTAGTATTTACTTAAGAAGGGCATAAGCATAGCATTTTATCATAAATAAAGAATTCTGAATGAAAAATTTTGAAGACCAGAATGAACTATATCTATCGAATCCAAAACCTTATGAATGCATTTATAAGTGATCCTTGAGGAAAGAAAACCAAGAATCGCAACCAATGCAATTTGAATAAATAATCTAGAAGGGATATAAGTGCTTGAAATGGAAGAGGGGCATAAGGAGTCAGTCATTGATGTGAAAGAGCATAATCTGAACAATATAATGTAAATATAATGTCAATCTTAATAAATTGGTAGCCTTAGTTTTTATTCTCTTCCTCAGTTTACCCCTCTTATTAAATTTGGTGAATTAAAGAGTTGATGGATAACTAATTAAAAGAAGGAGAACATTATATTAATTGGAAGCAGACAACTTCTTTCGCTAATACAAAGGTCTAATAGTTGAACTACTTTATTTCAAGGACCTTTCTATAACATTAGAAAGTAAAACCTAGAAATGCATAAAGGGATGGTACATGAGAGTTCTTACAAATGAGAAAATTTGAAAATTTTTAAAATGTTAATTACTACTTTACATTATCAGCTTGGTTTGGGCATGACTAGAAGGACTACAAGAAGCCCATCGAGTAGCTATTTGGCCGAAAGGATTTTATGATTATTATTTCTTTATTTTCAGTTAGGAAAGGAAGTGCGGTAATGAATATTGAATATAAGAAAAGCAAGTGAATCCAAAGTTGTGACCACATATGTCAAAATCTTGCTATATTACCAACAACACAGGCAGAGAAAATTGAACGTACGGTCATCATGAAGTTTTGCCATCTTCAATGTTATAGCCTCATTTGTTTGCATATATGCAAGGTTACAATTTTTGCTTGTTAAATCAACTTGTCAACTTTTTTAACATAGTTATGGTTAAAAGACACCAAACAACAACTGGGAAACAAGAGTACCTCAAAAATTGTTCATCATCGGTTATACTTAAGAATTGTATCTTCTTTTAGAAATTTTATCTTACATACCAAAACTAGTTTTTCTTGCACCCATGGTCGTACTTTGACTATGGTGCTTACCAACATTATTGAACTTAAGTGTTACAACTTGCTTGATATATGACTTTCCTGAAAAATTTCTTTTTATCTTTTGGAAGCACTTGTAATTATGGCAACAAAAACACCACATACTCGTCTTCAAGATCATATGTTTATGCGTGTAGTTCTAGAAGTAACTTAATTGTATACAATATGTTTGTGTGAGGGTATTAATCCATATGAAACAAGCTATTTTTTGAAAGATCATACACCTTTTTAGTGTTCAACATTTCTCTATCCTAATAAATTTACTTGATTTAGTATGTCTATGAACTAGTATGAAACCATCCTTAGATTAGTAAATTCTTTGAAGGTGATGTGACAAATTAAATTTCATTACCTCTTCTTTAAATAACTAAAGCATGCTCAGTATTGTATCCTTTCAACATATATCAAAAGAATTTGTATGGTATTGCTTAGGTTGAATAATTATGACTCAAATCTAATAATAATTAGCACATTTGCACTTAACATAGAGAACATGAGAAATTGGGAAAAGCTACAGCACATTCCACATAGCAAGTGCTTTATTTATGCTTTATGTATTTTTATCTTCTTTTATAACAACCAATGTTAGGGCCGAAATACCATTTGTCCTTCCAACTTGATTTAAAACTTCTAAATTATGAAATAAAAATGCATTTGACCAACTTTCATACTTGCTAACCCACATACCCAAAAGTGTCAACGAGCACCGAGCTTAGTGGTTAGTAAGTGCTTCCTACGACTTCCTCATCTTAGGTTTGATACTTTGAGTGCATGAGTTATTAAAAAAACATAAAAACTCAAAAGAAAAAGACAATACATTTTTTAGGATAGAAAATAAAGTAAAATTTGGACAAGAGCATTAGCTTCTCGTAAGATGTTGAAGTAGAATATACTTTAAAAAAGGTAGGCACTTGCATTTCCAACTTGACATTCAATGGAAAAAAGTCCTTGATTGGCTGGTATTTGCATGTTAAGAACTTTAAAGTTCAAGTGAGTTTCTTGGTTAACTTGAACAAGTTGTTCTCCAACTAGTACCAATCTTATGATCCAACTATTAAATGTATGAACGTGGATGGAGAGATCATGAACTAGTTGAGGTGATTAAAAGGAGACAATGGGATCCTTATTGGATTTACATAAGCTTCAATATGAGTAGTACATTCAATATTGAAGGGTAAGGTTGGCATGATATTGTTTATATTCATAAAAGTTGAAGTTTAAACGTAAGAATTATATTGCATTAACAAGGTAAAAATCTTTAGAAACACTTGGTAAAATTCCCAACTTTGTGAAATAAGAAACACTTCATAAAACTCATTGGTTTTACTAGTAAGGCTAGTTAATAATTTAGCATATTGTGACTTTCTAAAAAAATTTCACATCCCCATTAGAAATATCTTGGATCTTATTATAAAAAAATTTTGACTTAAAAGAGAAACATAATATAACGAATAATACATAAACTATTAATGCTGAAAAATATAAAATTTCATTCAAAAAGTATAAGTATTTGTATTTCCAACTTTAAATCAAATGTAAAAAATTTCTTGATGAGTATGTGTTCACAAATTAAGAATATTGTAGTTAAAATAAGTACCATTGTTCTATTAATTTCAATTTCAACATGAAAATCTATAAACTCACACAAATGCCTATGAGTCGTTTACTTTAAAGAAAGGACCAACCTCAAAAACACATCCAAAATCACCATTAATTAACATTTACTTGTGTAGCTGAGCTGATTGAACTAGACATGTAGGTTGTCCTTTGTAGTTCAATTAGGAGACAACCACACCACCTTACTCATGTCAGTAATTAATCTTGGCATGTGGATTTCAACAAAGCCATCAAATAACAAGTGATTTCTAAATATTTGTATGATAATTTAACTAGTTAAGCCCAAGCATGTTCATTTTAAGAATGTTGATAATGACAACAAACTCAAACTACAAAAATTTCATGAGAAAAGGGAAATGAGTAAGACACATAAAGGAGCCTCTCTTCATAAACCAATCCATCCTCTCATGCCTCTCCTTTCTTCCATTCTTTTTTCCATATACAACCAAAGGTAAAACTCCTTTTCACACAATAGAAAATAAGCTCATGTAGTTTTACTGGAGAAGGCAATCAGTAACTTATCATATTGTGACTAGTTAAAAAAATTTCACATCTCTATGAGAAACATCCTCGATTTTAGTATAAATTATGCGTAGCTTAATAGAGAAACACAATTTGAAAGAGAATACACAAAGTGTTAATGCTGAAAAATAGAAACCTTTATTCAAAAAGGAAAAATATTTGCATTTCCAACTTGAGATCAAATGTAGAAAATTCCTTAATAAGGATGTGTTCACAAATTAAGAATTTCATAGTCCAAATGCTTACCCTTGTTATGTTAATTTCAATTTTAGTATGAAGACCTATAAAATCTCACAAATGCTTACGAGTAAAGGAATCCTTTTCTCTAAAGAAAGGACACAACCTTAAAAACACATCCAAAATCACCATTTTTTGACATTTGCTAATGTAACTAAGCTGATAAAGCTAGTAATGCAAGCTATCCTTTGTAGTCCACTTTAAAGACAATTGCACCACCCCCACTCATGCGGGCAATTAATCTTGGCGTGTGGATTTCAACAAAGCCATTAGATAATAAGTGATTTCTATATATCTAGATGATAATTTAACTAGTTAAGCCTAAGCATGCTCCTCTTATAAATGTTGATAATGACTACAAATTCAAACCACAAAAATTTCATCTAAAAGGGATATGGGGAGGATACATAAATGAGCCTTTCTTCACAAACCAACCCATCCTCTCACACCTTTCTCTACTTTCGTTCCTTTTTTCAAATACAACTAAAAGTAAAACTCTATCTCATACAAAGCCATTAGATAATAAGTGATTTCTATATATCTAGATGATAATTTAACTAGTTAAGCCTAAGCATGCTGTTCTTATAAATGTTGATAATGACTACAAATTCAAACCACAAAAATTTCATGTAAAAGGGATATGGGGAGGATACATAAAGTAGCCTTTCTTCACAAACCAACCTATCGTCTCACACCTCTCTATGCTTTCGTTCCTTGTTTCAAATACAACTAAAAGTAAAACTCCATCTCGTACAATGAAAAACAAGCTCAAATAGTTTTCTAAGGAGGGCAATTAATAATTTAACGTATTGTGACTTGCTAAAAGTTTTTCAAATCCTCTTTAGAGATATCCTTGATTCTATTATAAATCATACAATGCTTAACAGAGAAACACAATATGAAAGAGAATACATAAACTATTGATGCTGAAAAATAGAGAACTTTGTCAAAAAAATGTAAGAATTTTCATTTCCAACTTGAAACCGAATGTGAAAAATACTACGATTAGTAGGTGTTTACAAATTGAGATCATTATAGTCCAAATGAGTACTCTTATTCAGTTAATTTTCATTTTAGCATGAAGACCTATAAACTTACACAAATGCATGTGAGTAAAGGAGTCCTCTACCTTGAAGGACCAACCTAAAAAACATTATTCAAAATCATATTAATTAACATTTTCTTGTGTAGCTAAGTTGCTTAAGCTAGGCATGCATGTTAAGTAGAAAATTCCTTAATAAGTAGGTGTTTACAAATTGAAAACGTTGTAGTCTAAACCAGTACCCATGTTCTATTAATTTCAATTTTAGTGTAAAGACTTACAAACTCACACAAATACCTATGAGTAAAGGAGTTCTCTACTTTAAATAAAGAATCAACCTAAAAAATATATCCAAAATCATTATTAATTGACATTTGCTTGTGTAGCTGAGCTAATTGAGCTAAGCATGCATTTTAAATAGAAAATTCCTTGATGAATAGGTGTTTGCAAATTGAAAACATTGTAGCTCAAACGAGTACCCTTGTTCTATTAATTTCAATTTTAGCGTAAAAATCTTTAAACTCATACAAATGCCTATGAATAAAAGAGTTCCTAACTATAAAGAAAAGACTAACCTAAAAAACACATCCAAAATCATTATTAATTGACATTTGCTTGTGTAGCTGATCTGATTAAGCTAGGGAGCATGTTTTTGATAAATATAATGTTTATGATTATTGGTATTAAGGAAAGAAAAACAATCAAGCCATAAATTAATTATGTTTATATCGGATACATTCTTATTTTATTACTGTTTTTGGGCAAGATTTTATATGGTCAAAAGACCAACTTATTTAAGAAGCCCAAGTCACTCGTGGCAGCCCGTATTGGAAGAATCCATGCAACACCAAGGTGTAGCCCGTATGCAGCCGCATGTTCTATATTGAGACCCGTACAATGCTTCACGTGACCTAACTTGAATACCTACAATGCATAACGACGTTGCTCACCTACTAAGGAAAGAAAGGACCTAAATCAGCCTCGACCTATGCCTCCGTCTCTATGGTGCTCTCTCTCTCTCTCTCTCAAAGTCAAAAGAAGAAATCAGCTGCAGATTTGCCGATATCTTCGCCAGAGATTGAAACTTGCGCCAACAAGAAGATTCTCCAACGGGAAGAAATCTACAAGATGGATTGGTAGGTGATGGTTTCTATATAAGGAAGAGAACCCATATGAAGAAGATTATTCGAGCAAAAACGAATCAAAAAGGGGTTCTTCAAGTTCAAGCGCTATCTCTTCCTGAAGGCTTCCGAATCTCTATAAGCTCTGTATTGAAACAAAATCACTATTCTTATTATATCATCTATATTTTGCTTCGATCTCAAGGTTAGGGTTTTACCTAACTTTGGGGATTTTTCGTTCAACACCATTATAAGCTTAAATGTTGTATTGATCATCCTGTTGAGGTGTTGTACTGCTTTCTCTTTTGATAAGAAAAGGACCCTTTAGTACTTTACTAAAAGAGGTGGACTAGGACTCAAATTAAGGAGTCCGATTCACTTAAAAAAGGGGTTCTGTGTGCATCTCTATTTGTGTGATTATTACATGTTCTGCTATATCTCTATTTTTCTGATAATCTCATATTCGATTTAGATAGATTTAGAACTTTATAAACTAGTATAAAATTGGTCTATATAAACAAAAATTAAGGGAGACACCTAATTCAACCCCCCTTCTCAGGTGACTTAGGACCCAACAGTTTTCCTCTATAGTTCAGTTTAGAGACAATTGCACCACCTCATTCATGCCCAATAGAGAAACACAATATGAAAAAGAATACATAAACTATTGATGCTAATAAATAGAGAACTTTGTTAAAAATGTAAGTATTTGCATTTCCAATTTGAAATTGAATGTAGAAAATACCTCGATGAACGGGTGCTTACAACTCAGGAACATTGTAGTCCAAATGAGTAGTACTCTTGTTATGTTAATTTCCATTTCAGCATGAAGACTTATAAATTTACACAAATGTTTATAAGTATAGGAGTCCTTTGCTTTGAAGAAAGGACCAACCTCAAAAACATATCCAAAAAATCACATTAATTGACACTTGTTTGAATAGGTAAGCTGCTTAAGCTATGCATGCATGTTAAGTAAATAATTCCTCATTGAGTAGGTGTTTGCAAATTAAGAACATCCTAAACGAGTACCCTTATTTTGTTAATTTCAATTTTAGCATAAAAACCTACAAACTCACACAAATGCATGTGAGTAAAGAAATGACCAATATCAAAAACACATCCAAAATCATTATTAATTGACATTTGCTTATGTAGTGAGATGATCGAGTGAGACAAGCAAGTTGTCCTCTATAGTCTAGTTTAGAGACCAACCGCACCACCCTTACATGCATTATGTGAGTAAAGTTGCAAAAGGAAATTTTCTATATTATTGCACGAATCACCGCAAAAACATATTGATGAAATTGTACGTTACAGATGCTGCGAGGAACTTTGCCTAGTCTTTAATCGTGGTCGGGATCCTTAGCATCACACAATTTAACATAAGTTCCATTTGCTAGCAATTGTAAAAACACATCAAAGCCTATTGGGGATCCTTTACAATAAACCTTTGTCATGAACTGTATGTACTCCACAGTATTAAACGTCCAGCCGCTGCTTGAAGATACTATCATGGAGCGAGCCTATGTGGGTCACGAGGGAAAAGAGATGCCATCCGGATGTTTTTCAAACCACAAAAAAGCATCACCACGCGCTCCAGCCCAACTCCAAACCCACCATGTTTAGGTCCACCATATCTGCAACAAGCGACAATAGATATTTCAGGTATGAGTAGAGAAACCTTTTGTCTCCTAAATACAAGTTAGAAATTCCCTTTTCACACCTATGGAGAAAAAGACTATGAATTCATAATACACAATAAGCAAACATTTTAGGGCACAGCCTTTTGCCAGGTAAATATTTTTTACACTGCACCCAATCGACTGCACAGTTCAAGTGAGAACTAGCAGCTTAAGAGTCACATAAAAGGAAATTGCAGCAAATACTAGCCGTACATGATGAACACCCTCAAAGGTTTCTGAGAGTTACATGTTCACTAAACATAGCCGTGATGCATTAAATATAATGTCATAGCAAAACTAGACCCAGAAACCATATTGGAGATGGATAAGGCTCCGAAAAAGACAACTAGAAAGTTCAATAATTAGGAGACGAATAACGTAACAAGTATGAGATCTAGATGCATTCCACTCGGAGCATTTGGTTAAAAGTTGTTTTGGTTCAATTTCGCAGTTCTACCAAAGACAATGATTCTTCAAGGTTCTTCTTTCATTTACCACATTTTCTGGTGTATCATCAATTCAACACAGAATAGACAATTATAATTGACCAAATTAACTTCTCACTATAGCCAAATATCACTAATTTAACAGGGATTTACAACACTAAACTGACTTTGTAAACACTTGCCTATGGAGAATGGCATAAGCTATGGAAAAAAGGCTGGTTTGATTGGCATAAATAAAAGGGAAAGTGGCTGGCATTGACGAAAACAACAATTATGGAAAATCAAAGTACAAGAAGTAACTGAAAATTACCCGAAAGAATCAATATATGTTGATATTGTCTTGACATCAATTTCACAAGCCTGAGCACGTTCAGCCAGGAGCTCTTTTTTATGTATACGCTGAGACCCAGAAATTATCTCTTCACCTAAGGAAGTAACAAAGAAATATACTCAACAATTAACAAAGAGGACAATAAATAATAATAAGGGTATTTCAACAAAACACAAATAGAAGCACATTTGTACGATTTTCCAAACAGAACATCCACAAGCATTTAAGGGCATAAGCACAGATTGAGGCACAGATTGACCTTGAAAACGGACCATCATTTTGCAATAAAATGCAAAAGATTCTACCTCCCAATACAGGATGGCTCATAAGAATATAGGTAGACTAACAAACCGATCAAACTTCACAAATAGGTGATCAATTTACAATGAAAAATAGCAAACAGATTACCTCCTAATCCTATACTCCCTCTGGTTGGGATTAAAGCTGTAAATGTTATTTCGGTCTCTAATTCAGATTTCATGCTCATAGATACCTCAGGGAATCATACATAACAACATATCGTAGATTCATATTATTGAATAGGCATCCAAAAATACTATAGACCACCAGAGTGAGAGCCAATAAAACACATACTACACAAAGGCAACAAAGAGAGGAGAGGTTATGAAAACTCCTAGAGATATTTATACAGAATTTGAGCCCACGATTGACATCTATAGAGTGAAACATAGGCACAACCTTATGTGAGATATCTGCTTTACAAGAATTTTCATGCCTTCATATCTAGATCCTATTTGTACCAATATCCTTTATCGATATCAAGGCCACACAAACAAAATAATACATAGTTGTGTCATTAGTAGGCTATAAGACGAAAAATAAGGCAGCAAAAGATTGAAAATGTACACACGACAACACTATTATTGGAAGAAGTTGATAATTTACCACGAACGAAGACATCAAATGATTTACTGTAAGTTGGATTATCATCACAAGGCATTGTATAAAATGGCCTAACAGCCAAAGGATAGCGATGAAGAATGTAGAACTCAGTGCCATACCTGAAATCAGAAATGAAATTTTGCTTTAATTATGTAACTTAAATCATTAATAATGAATTTTACATGAGATTGAAAGAAAAGAAAAAAAAAATAATGGGTAGGCTAGAAGATCAAGAGAGTAAATTACTTTTCTAAAACAAGCTGCCCCAATTTTCTTTCTGCCTCAGTATTTAGGTCTCCAAGGGGATCAACTTCTACACCGGCATCCTGTATAAATAAGTCAAAATTTAGGCTTGCGTTTTTTCATTAATCATAAAAAAATAGTAAAATTCTAGCCAAAAGTAAACTTGGCAGCAAACCCCTAATTAATCTTACTAAGCACAAACATGAGAAATCAATAACGCGATAACTTTTAAAGACAAGAAGAAATGAAAGAATACAGAGCATACAAAAAAATATGGAATAGGAAGAAACTAAATATAACCCATGAAGTCGTCCTCCATTCACTATTCTTCAAGTGATAAAAGTGTGATTTTGGGGTGGAAAGGCAGTTATTTTTCAACCTTCTTTTGTTCAAAACTTATCTACTAGGACATGAACACAAGAGACTCTAAAACCCTTGACATAATGTGCGAACATTTAGGCAGATGCATATAACACCTCATTTATTACTTTTCATTAGTAGTTCAGGTCATGCATGCCTTCATCGTCTTATTCCTTTTCTACATATTCAGAGGTGACGGCAACAGCACAGAAGCACCATCATTACCTTAAGCATTTGGATACCTTCTTCAAATGTAAGCCTTGGGGTTTTTCGCAAGTACTGCACAAGTAAACATGAACAACTAGATTAAAGATCAAAATTAGAGCCAAGAGGGACCAAATGGAGCTAACTGTCAAATACTCCAAGTGTCTATACTAAGATAAACAAACAACAATATTTTCATAAGCTACTTCAATAATGAAGAATCACCTTCAAAGGCTCAAAAGGGTATTGCCTACCCACAGCTTCAAGTTCTTTTGCGCAATCCTTGTTCAAAGTGTCAAACATTGTCACAAACAAACGGTCCACAATATCCATAACCTGGACCAACAAGCACAATGCCACGGCCAGTTAGAGACCATCACTAAATATAGATGCTGATTAGAAACCAACCTCAAAAATGCGATTATACCTCAGAGTAGTCTTCCTTAATTGCCATTTCAACATCAAGACCTGTAAATTCACACAAATGCCGGTGTGTATTGGAGTCCTCTGCTCTGAAAACAGAACCAACCACAGCAACACCTCTAAAATCACCATTGACTACCATTTGCTTGTGAAGCTGAGGAGATTGAGCCAGACATGAACGTTGTTTGAAGTACTCTAGTGTAAAGACAGCAGCACCACCCTCACTCAAGCCAGGGTTTAATTTTGGTGTGATGATGAGCTCAAAGCGTTCTTTAGATGTCAAGAAATTCATAAATATCTGTACAGTAATTTAACCACTTAAAAATGTTAATAATGGTAACAAATTCCAACTACAAAACTTTCATGGAAAGGAAGAGATGGGGAGGATACATAAAGGAGCCTCTCTTCAGCATACATGGAAGTTGAACACACCAAACAATCCATAAGCTCATTCATAAAAGTAAAGTGCGTAGTTTGTTTCTTAATACTTAAGACTCCTGGAAGTCAAATATATACAATTAGATAAAAAACTATAAAGATGTGCATGCAGAATAGGTGGATATAATTTGTTTATTCGCATGCGTGTCCAATAAAAGCTATAACAATGTAAGTATGAAAACATGATAACCACTTAACCCAATAAAGAAATAGTGTTCCTTGATCAATTCCTATAGCAAACTTACGCTTTTCAAGAAACCAATTATAAGTTAATCTTTTACAAGCTGTTGATTGTTTGAAATATAATTTTCAAACCATCCTCAATTGTTGTTGAAGAGTAGTGGAGGGAATTTAGAACAAAATTACTATTCCTTCTATTCACAAATAAACCAATCCTCTCATGCCTCGTCCAGTTTCTATTCTTTTTTTCATGTCTAACCAAAGGTAAAAATCCCTCTCACACAATGGAAAACAACTTCATGTAATTTTATTAGGAAGGACAATTAGTAATTCAGGATATTACGACTTGCTAAAAAACAATTTCATCCCCTTTAGAGATATCCTCAATCCTACTATATATGATGTGTGGCTTGATAAAGAAACATGTTGTGCAATAATGTAACAAAGAATACATAAACTATTGATAGGGAAAAATAAAAGGCATTATTCAAAAAGGGTAAGTACTTGCCAATTGAACTTGAGTTTGAATGTGAAAAATTGCTTGATTAGCAGGTGTTCGTAAGTCAAGAACCCTGTAGTTCAAACGAGTATCTTGGTTAACTCGACCAAGTTGTTCTCCAGCCTGCACCAATCATATGATCCAACTATTATAAACATGAACTAGACAAAGAGATCATGATTTAGTTGGAGTGATTCAGGAGAGAGAACGGGATCCTTCTTGTATTTACCTGCAAAGCTTTTTCGATATCTGCTTCACTGCGAGCAGCATCTTCAATATTGAAAGGTAAGGTTGACATGGCCCTGTTGACGCAGTATAATTTTTGCACTTGAACCTCAATCTTCACAAATACAAACAATGTCATGCAGTCAGAACAGAAAGAATCCTCAAAAACATTTGGTAAAATTACCAACTTCATGAAGTAAACAAGAGAAAACAGAAAACAAATTAATCTTATTAAAACAAGTTTGATAGATTCGTTAATGGTTGATCAAGTTTGATAGCAGCATGGAGGAGCACCTCCTTAATCCGCACTACAACCAATCTCCTTGCTCGTCATCATATTTTATAAGTATTACATCGTTACGGACACAAATAGAAAAATATTTATACACTACTAACCTGCTGAGTGGTTCCTTTTATGGGAACAGCGGGGACGGAGACGACTCCTTCGACGTCGATCATCGACTCGCAGCTCAGCCCGGCAATGTACTTCACCATCTGGCGGCTCACAACGTCTGGTTGAGCCGTGACGACGCACTGTACAGTTAAGCCATACTCTCTCACGACCAGGAAGGCCATGTTCTTCCCGACCACGCGGATCGTCTGCGCATGACCGCGCACGAGCACGTAGCGGTCCCTCAGCGCATCGGTCAGCGCTCCGACCTCTGTCCACTTCCGGCAGCCCACGGCAACCTTGGGCCGCTGCTCGACGTCACCGTAGTTTGCGGCGAGCGGGTCGTCCTCAACTGAGAGCGACTGCACAGCGGAGGCCAACGCAGCCTCCTGGCGGCGCCGCAGCTTTTCCTGCTTGGTGGCTTCCTTCTTCATCGCTTTCTTGCTCTGCGGTTTGACCCGTTCTTCTTCTCCCGCTAGTTGGTTTTGACTCTTCGGCGACGGCGGCGGCGAGGCCGCGGAGACGGAGGAGGACATTGTCGGCCTGAACAGTATCATAGAAATAACGAAATTACTTGAGAATATCAATAAAAAAAGAATTATAACAATAGAAGATGAAACTTTAAATTATTTTTTCAGTAAAAATTAATAGCAAAATTCTAATCACACACGTTAACTTTTTTTTTTTCCTTTTTGTAGCTACTCCATATTAAATAGACCTAATTCTTAAACCCTAATACAATTAAATTTCAGTGATTAGTTTTCTAATTCTTAATTTAGTACGATTGAATTTTAGAATCTTAATATGGTTGAGTTTTTAATTCTTAGTATAAGACGATTGAATTTTAAATTACCAACGTGATTAGGTTTTAATTATTTCAAATCTTATACCTTATTTAAAAAATAATATTAAAGCAGAATTTCAGTCTGAATGAATTTCAATCACATGACAATCATGAGATCTTCTATCATCACAATAACGAACATAACGAACACGAACTTAACATATTGAGCAGAAAATACAGAACAGAGGTTTGAATATGCACAAGATTGAATAGAATTCTTTAATCTTCAATAGATTTCAATGCGAACAACAAAACAGGATCAAATTCTGGAATCAATGCAAGTAAAAAGGTTGTCACCCTTCGGAGTAGTCAGACTGGAGAAGGTCGAGATACGTATCCCACTTGTTCCAATCACCTAAAAGAACACCAACCAAATCTCACATCAATCAACCACTTGTTTCCTTTTTGTGGCTACTCCATATTAAATAGAGCTAATTCTTAATCTAGGATTTCAAACTCCTAATAGAATTAGGATTTCAGAATTAGGTCTATTTAATATGGATTAGGATTTCAAACTCCTAATAGAATTAGGATTTAAGAATTAGGTCTATTCAATATGGATTAGGATTTCAAACTCCTAATAGAATTAGGATCAAAGCTGTCCCACAAACGAATCTTAACAGGAAAAAGGTGTCGCACTTTGGATAAGCCCTTCTTCAACCTTTCTGCCAAAGATAATTTTCCCTTTTCACTGGAATGACTTAACAAGCAAGGAATGTAGCAACAGAAAGAGTCCATGGAGAATCAAAGGGATAAAAAGAGGGGGGAGAGAGCCGCATTCTCTGTCCTCTCCTTCGATTCCTCCATGGTGTCTTCTCATCCTTTCTTCTTCAAATACACTAAAACCCCAAAACCCTTACCTGAAAGGAAAACAATTTGGATAGATTTAGTGCCTTCATTATTATTACAACCTTCCTTTATTATTATATAAACGCAGCACATTTTCTCAAAATTTGCAGCTTCGTTAACATGTCTGCAGCAGCGTGCTTTCAGGGACAGGGGCAGGGCTAGTTAGATCCCATAGTCTTTTACGAAGGCTTGACAAAAAAAATAAAAAACCAACAAATATCCCACGCCATTATTATTGTTCTTTCCGGCAATCCTATCGACGACTGCTGGGCCTGCGATCCGAACTGGCAAAACAACCGCCAAAGGCTCGCTGACTGCGGCATCGGCTTCGGCCGCAATTGCCTCCGCGGCGAAGGTGGTCAGTTCTAGATCGTCACAGACTCCTCCGACCCTGACCCCGTGAACCCTGTCCCCGGTACCCTCCGCCACGCTGTCATTCAAGACGAACCCCTCTGGTACAAAACTCAATCATGTCTCTACCATCACCATAATCTTATCTCTGCAGTTTGCGTGACGGAAAGCTTCTACATCTTTTTCTTATTTCCTATGGTCGTATTCGCTGCGAACATGACCATAAAGCTGAAGCATGAGCTGATCTTTAACAGCTTCAAGACCGTCGACGGTCGCGGCTCGAGTGTGCATGTCACGGGCAACGGGTTCATCACACTGGTGGATATCTCCAACAACTGCAAGCCTTCTGAGAACACCAACATACGCGCCTCCCCAACGCACGTCGGCTGGAGGGACAGATCCGACGGTGACGGCATCTCCCTCGTCGGTGCCCGCCAGATATTGATCGACCATTGTTCGTTGTCATACTTCTCCAACAATTATTTCTCGCATCATCTTAGGTTGGACCCATGAGCCCAAACACGTAACAATCGCGTGACATGAGTTAATGCGGAAACTTAGCCGTATTAGCATCTTATTTTTGGATGTTCCTTAGATTTCTGACACCATTCAGCATCGGGACCTGTCCTTTAGCAATTCTGAAGGGCTACTGAAGTGTTAAAGCATATTAAAAACATCAAAAGTCGCATATACAACGTCATTAGTTAAAGGAATAAGTTAAAATATGATGCGCCATGCGAAAGAAGCATATATGCGAAAGGAATATCGCGAGCTTCCTGCGTTTCTGTCCGCTGTTTTTTCTGTCTTAAAACTCGACTTCCCTGGTCGGAGAGTAAAAGAGAAAAACACTTTGATTTCTCCGCCGGCACTTTCTTCCGGGCTTCATCACGAAGATGTGGACCGCAAAATACCCTGTAAGCTACTGCCCATCTCTCTCATTTTCTTCGAAAAATCGAAGACACAACCCAAGCCTCAAAAACCCCAGCTTGGCTTACTCAACTGTCCGCTCTCCCTATCCCAAACCACGCTCTATCTCGATCTCAAACTCGGTCCAAGAGTCTAGCAGTGATGCGTCAGTCACCTCCGGGCAGTTCCGAGTGGACATTCTCTCAGAATCGCTGCCGTTTATACAGAAATTCCGTGGGAAAACCATCGTGGTCAAGTACGGTGGCGCCGCTATGAAGTCCCTGGAGCTCCAGGCATCGGTAGTCAACGACCTCGTCCTTCTTGCCTGCGTGGGCCTACACCCTGTCCTTGTCCACGGCGGTGGGCCCGAGATCAACCAATGGCTCAAGCGCCTCAACATCCCGCCAGTCTTCCACGAGGGTCTCCGAGTCACCGACGCCCAAACCATGGAAATTGTCTCCATGGTGCTGGTTGGAAAGGTCAACAAGCACCTGGTGTCCCTGATCAACAGGGCGGGCGCCACCGCCGTCGGGCTATCGGGCATGGACGGTCAGATCCTGACTGCCCCGCCAATCCCGAAGTCCGACCAATTGGGTTTCGTCGGCGAGGTCGCACGCGTGGATCCCACCGTCCCACGGCCACTCATCGACAGCGGACACATTCCCGTGGTAACATCAGTGGCGGCGGACGAGTCCGGCCAGCCCTACAACATCAACGCGGACACGGTTGCGGGAGAGTTGGCCGCCGCGTTGGGGGCCGAGAAACTCATTCTTTTGACTGATGTGGCTGGAATTTTGGAGGACCGCGAGGATCCAAGTAGTTTGGTGAAGAGGATAAGTATCAGTGGAGTGAAGAGGATGATGGAGGAAGGGAAGGTCGGGGGTGGGATGATTCCGAAGGTGAATTGTTGCGTTCGATCGCTTGCCCAAGGCGTGACGACTACGAGTATTGTTGATGGGAGGCTGCCGCACTCGCTGCTCTTGGAGATTCTGACCGATGAAGGAGCCGGAACTATGATTACCGGGTGAAAAAAGGAGCCCGGTTTGTTTAGTTTTTGATGCGGGCTGGTCAAATGGAAAGAATTCTCAATCAATCGAGAACTAAGTTATGTTCAATTGCCTATCATGAAAGTGGTAGTAAGAAGTTTGGAAATGGTATAAAACCCTTGCTAAAGCTTGTAGTATGATCGAGCATTACTCAATTTGATCAAATTATTAAACAAGATCATCTCATAAATCAAACAAAGCAAGCAAGCAGAGGGAGGTTTCACAGTGCAACCAAATTCTTTATAGATCCCAATACTAACTTAGACGACTTCTTAGGCAAGTTCTGACCAAAGCCATTAAAAGTTACAATTCAGAAGTTGGATGCTTTTCTGGACCGGCCTGGTCCGGCTAATCCTGACACAGATATCGTGAATCTGCGGTGTTTCTTTCGGGCATTTATAAAAACATTTTAGTTCGTGGTTCCGACATCCAGACCTCATTGTCTATGGCCTTACAAAATTTTCCTCTCAGAAAGCACTAGTTCAGAAAGTAAGAGATACGAAGAAGCGCGCACAAGCTCTCTACGTAAACTAAACTCTCTGATCTTTCTGGTTTGGATTTGGATTAGCTTGTATTCTGTGATATTTGTGCATATTGGATACTATTGATAGGATTGCTTTAACCGATTGATTATTCACGAGTTAACTTTGTAATCGGTTCCCTAAATTGAAGCCCTAGGTTGTAATCTTTATAATTATTTGGGGTTTGGATTTATAGGCATCCCTAAGCTTAGTTGATGTATTTTTCTTAGGGGATTGCAAAACAAAAACCTGTAAACCGATATGTTTGTGCAACCCACGTGTCGGGACATAGGGGAGCCAAGATGGGCTTTGAGCTTTGGGTATTTAATATTAGGTTTTATATTAATGTTGGGCTTTTTAGATAATTAGGTTTTGTTTTAAATAAGATATAAGGTTTGAAATATCTAAAACTTAATCATGCTAGGAGTTTGAAACCCAATTGTATTAGGTATGAAGTTAGGTCTATTTAATAGGAAGTAAGGATAAGAAATTTTTTAGTGATTGAAATTTGGGTATCAATCTCTATTAAAGAGAGAACTTTAGGTTTGTGTCTTATAAACTTTTCCTTCTATTTTGTTATCATTCTAAGGAATTTTATTTAGAATTGATTCTTAATTGTGTTCACTTTGGTTCTAAGATGACACCCCAATGGATGAGATTGTTTGTTGTTTTACTTGTTTTAATAAGAAACAAGGAACCCTTTTAACAGTTTGCAAAAGAGGTAGGTTAGGCAGGTTAGCCTAATCACTTAAATGTTGTGTCGTACATGTTTCATGAATTGCTTTAGTTTTGTGTGGTTGATTTCTATACTGATCTGATTGCTTAAGGACGTACAAGCTTTGTTGATGTTTAACTTTGAACTGAAAACATTGTGATTTTACTTGCTAGAGCTGAATATATTTTTATTTACTTCATATTGTATATTTTGTGACATAGTTATTGGAACTATTTGTAGGACAGGTCATATTTTACTTGTTAATATTAGGCAAAATCTAATTTACCTCATCTCTTAGGCTGTCAAGAACTTCACATCGCGTAATTTGCATAAGGATTTTCATTAGGCTTCTCCAACAATCTCTTAGCGAGCAATTTGCGTTACTCTCAATTGGAATGGGTACGGCATCACACTCGATAAAGCAGTGCATCACAGGGTTGGCCATCGAAGACATGGGAGAGAGAGTGGATTGGTCAAATCTTCCGATGGATTTGTTGCAAGTGATCGGCAAGAGCCTTGACACCCAAATCGATGTTCTTCGATTTCGCAGCATCTGTAGCTCTTGGCGTTCCTCTATCCCTTCTTTTAACACCAATTCTATTCGCTTTCCTCTCCACTGCCCTAACCCCCTCGACATGCACAAGGCTAGGCCACGAAGACCAGCTTTTCTCTGCCAAAGTACTCTCTATTACATTAAACGAGTGAGTCCTCCAACTTCTTCTCCAATCTCTCATAAAGGCCGGTTATTGAAGATTGAAGAGCATAATTGGGGCAAGTTGCGTCTTCTGAACCCACTACTCTCCGGCGTCCCCTGCCACAACACCTACCCGATCAATCCCAAACTCCAGTTATTGAACTTGTTCGACTTTGTGGTCGTTGAGTTGACTAAAGCCTATAGAATTAAATACTCATGGCAAACTGAAGATGGAAAAATGTTCCCTAGCAACTCCCATATACCTGGGGGGAGTAAAGTTGTGGTGTTCCCAGATACAATATGGACTGATGTGGATGCATGCTTTATTTTGATCGTTGAAAGAGGAATTTTGAGTTTTGCAAAATGTGGGGATGAGAATTTGACCATTATAGGTGAGGGAAGATCTTATTATGACGATATTATTGTTTACAAAGGTCAATTCTATGTTATTGACAACTTGGGGATGGTTTCCTGGATTGACCGTTCATCCATGGAGTTGGTACAATTTGTGCCCCTGCTACATGGGTTGGGCAACCGAAAGCATTTGGTGGAGTTCGTACAATTTGTGCCCCTGGTACATGGGCTGGGCAACCGAAAGCATTTGGTGGAGTCAGGTGGAGCTCTTTATGTTGTTGACATATACCATGGTGGGCAAATATCCAAAAATATTGTTGGTTGTGCAGTATATAAGCTTGATGAAGAAGTGGGTCAATGGGTTCCAGTGAAGAGCCTGGGTAATCAAGTATTTATTTTGGGTGATGATTGTTCAGTCTCTGTTTCGGCTCAAGAATTTCTTGGATTTCAAGGGGACTTCATCCATTTGTTTGGTTTTGAATATGGAAGTCCTGTTCTCAACCTGAAGGATCAAAGCGTTAAACTATTATATAGTTCCAAAGAGCATTCTGAGCTATTCCTGCTTCCCCCACCCTTGTGAACTTTCTCCCACGCTGGATTTTTCTGGTGGCATTTTAAACTTTTCCCCATGTATTTACAATTTCTTGCTGTTACACAGCGTAGTTACTCTACAAAGATAAACAAGCTCTTGTTCAAGACAAGATGTGATACTTTCATAGTTGGCATGAACAATAAGGATGTTCTACTTTATGGCAGAGATGAAAAACGTGGAACCATTCTGTGTAGTTGCCTGTTTTGTCGCTGATGTCTATAATAAATCTGCTGTTTTATGGGACGAAACTGAATGAGGCTAATCCATGGCTTTGGCTCGTTACATACATCAACATTAAGGATGGTTTGAATTTATAAAAGCATTGACGAGTTTCTTTCATGCATTTATAAAAACAATTTAGTTCCTGGTTCCGTCATGCAAACCTGCAAAATCTATGGGAGTGTGTCGCAAAATTTTCCCCTCAAGGACAAAAAATTGTGAAAACTCGTTTAGCTGCGACCAACTTCTGCACGAGTACCTTGGGAGCATCTAGCTGCATCTCTTGGTTAACACTTTTTGGGACACCCTCATCCTCTGAATCGGGTACAACGAGTGAGTCGAGGGCTGAATTTCGGGTGGGTCTTTGTCTCAACCTATTCTTCGTACCCACACTTCCAGTTTTGTTGACAAGATGACTCGTGGCTCCAGCTAGTCCCTTACTCCAGGGCTCCTCCCCCAGCTTCTGATGGTCCAGTCCACCAAAATCATTTGCCTTCTGAGAATGAAGCGTCGCATGACTCCTGTTGTGCGCTTCAGAATTTTCTAAGTCCCTACGATCATCACAGTCATCATCCATTTTTCTACGGTAATCATTATCCTTATTCTCATAATCAACGACAACCTCTTGAAGCACATGACTTTCAGTGTTACTATCCATGGAGGCTCCTTCTCTACCAGAATCATCTTGCAAATGAGTGTCCGTTTCTCGACCCCCATCACACTGGCTACCCTCCCCTTCTCGCTTTTGCTCTGTAGTAGGTTGTCCTTCTCTGAAAGAGAATTGAAGTCACATTCAACAAAAGTGAGTTCTTAGTGTAAGATCATTTGTGCAACCTAATTGTGTTGCAGATTGTTCTGTTACAAGACTTGTTAGAGCAGATCACGTTCCTAAAGTGAATGATTTCTTGTCGAGTTGAATTCCTAATTCCTAATGCGTTACCTGAGTCACTATGCACCAAACTATCACCATTCTCACACAAATAAAACATAGTTGTCTGCACCTCGTTAATTTTCCTATTGAGTGGCCTTTTATTATCGTAATTTTATGTCCATCATCATGCTATAGCATTGACAAACCTTTGTTCATAACCAAAACGTTTTTATGAGAGCTAGCCCAGATAGGTCCCCAGAGAGCCTATCTAGTTGTGATACTCTGTTTTTGCAACTCACCTGCTAGGTGCATAGTTGAAACACAGTATTCTGGCTGCAACTTATGCAGCATGAATCTGCCTAAGGATCTACCATTACAATATTTACAGATTTAAGGACCTCAGCTGTGCATTATTCATGGTGAAAAAAAATTCGTTGAAAAACTTTCCTGGGATGGAAGTGTGGCCAGCTGAGACATCATTAATAATTAGTTTTTGTATCAAGCCATACATCAATATGATGTTCTTTTGAGTCTCTGCTTGAACAGGATCAGCTCTACAGAAATATTTCTCCTAACTAATAAAGTGAACTGTTAATTTAATCAATGTAATGATCACGTTCACCTATCAGCCAATCAAATTCAACAAACAGTTCTGCCCAATCATGACAAATGGCTACCCTTTTGTACGTATGTCCAATAGATTGGAAAGTTTTTACGAAATTTTTTCTGACAGCACACTTTTGGGAAGCGATGAAAACAATTACTTAGAAACCAAATAAGGGTGTCATATGATCTTTTATAAACGCTCTATCTAATTCCTCATGCACCATGTGCAAGAAAAGGAAACTTTGTCACAAACTTCAAATGATCAGATGTAGCTTTTAAGAAAACCTGGCTACATTCTTTTTCTCATTTAATGAACTAAAAAATTCCTAATTTATTGAACATAAAAGAATATTTGTGCGCCAGAAGAATATTGTTGCAATAACTATCTCATCACATCAAACTCAATACGTAGAAGCGGGAAAGATAGCACAAGAAATTAATCTATAGAGGTAAAAGTGATAACAGAAAATATCTCTTACTTTGTTAGTTGTAGAGCCTCATCAATGGCCTGATCATATTCTTCTGCAAGTGATTTACGAAATTGAAAGCAGTCTATAACTATAAAAGAAGTGAAATTCAAGAACAAATAATGTAGAAAACATTTGAAGAAATAAATATCAGGAACAGATCATCATTGAGAGATTCTCCGGACTATATCGTAGTTCACTTGCCACAGAGCTTGAGTTTCATGGATATAGTACAACTTTCCTAGTTTGTCCGTCTTGGGATTTAGCTATTATATGAGAACGAAGTTTCAAATTAAGAATAATTCAAGCTGGCTTCACTAAGATATTTAAGGACAACGGAGCATCTGGTTCCGATCCAAATGAAGCAAGGAAAAGGATTTTCAAAGCATATTCAAGAATAGTCCGAGCATGAAAGAATTGTACCAACCATGCAAAACATGGTTTTCGTGACCAACATTCTCTAACACAAGTTGACAAGTTTGTATTTAGAAATCAAATATTAACTAATACTTTTCAACTCTACTATTTTGGGAATACTAGGATAATATTTTTAGCATTCAGGAAGAAGATCATACACTTGCAATTTAATCTGTACTCATAAACTGCATCTGTCAATTTTAAGCTTAAGCAAGGTTTCCAAAAGAAGCTCTAAGCGAGCCAACCTTGGGCAAGAATTGGGGAGCTTAAGCCATTAACAGCTTGTCCTGATTATCTTTTTAGAAGTACCACAACCACAATGACCAATTCCTACATAGGCCCTCACCAGAACATATATAGAGTAGCACAGGCGTACTTTCAGTACCAGTCAAAAATATTACAGCTTGCATATATCTAATAGATACCTTACCTATGTTTAGGATAAGAACATAAATCGTGGAACTACTTATGTTTCCAAGCTCAAACTAATTATTATGCTTATTCACAGAAACTTGAAAATAATGCACCACCTCAACTCTGCACATGAAATTCTACCTTTATCGTATGTGAACCAGGTCGTGGGAGGCCCTAAGAATTTGAACTCATTCTAGTTCTACTTTAGTTGCACAGAATAAGAACTGATATTATGCAGCTCTAGAAGTATATTAAAAGCTTTATTAACCAAAATTTTAAGTTGGAAAGTAACTTCAGGATCTATGCTGCATAACCAGATGACATAAGCTAGAAAACAAAGTATGCAATGTACCAAATGTGTAACTGATAGTCCTACGAGTGCGACAGGAACGAGTAATTCCTGCACCATGAGGATTCCAAATATTATTCAGGACCATCTCTTGCCTTTGCTTTCGCTTCAGTGCCCGTTCTTTATTCTGGAATATAATGGTTGTGCTAGAGATAATCAATATGAAATCAAATGACTATGGAAACATTAAACTGTTAATATACACTTTACCTTCATGAGTTTCTCAAGAACAGGAATCGCATCAGTCTTGATTATCTTGGCAACATCAACTTCTGCTACAACTTTGCTACATGAGAGTTCATCCTGCCATTACCACAAATAGATAAGATGAAACAAGGTTCTCTTTTTTATTTCTCAATATAGGTAATGGTATTGAGGGGATTCGAACCAAAGATTCTGAGATCAGAAACCAACAGTTCTGCCACTATGCTATTGGCCCCCATTCAAAACATGGTTTTTATTACAGACCAAACAGAAAATTCAACCTTACCGCAGCTTTGTTAAACTCCTCAAGATTGGTTGCAAGAGTTTCCCATCGAGAAGTGGCCATTGATGAAGAAAAACGCTGCTTACTCTTGGAGTTTCTCTTTGGCTGATACATAATTACTTCCCTGCATAATCTATGACCAATGATTTTGTTTCCATCATACCTACCACGGACATAAGAAGAACTATAAAATGATCATGCTACTAAGTATCACGACAGTCATGACATAAACAAAACATACCAGTAGGTAGTCCCATTTCCATCTGCTCCTATCTTATCTTTGCGGAAACAAGATATTTGATTTCCTTGTTTAATAGCATCATTTATAAAAGACAGTGTATCATCTTGCTGCAAACAAAAAACAAATGGTTACTAAAATTGCATCCAACATATTCTTTTGGAAATCTCCTTTAATGGAAGGCAGAAGTGACAGGGCATTGAAAACAAAATACTATGTCAAAAGAAAATAACAAATTCGTAAAATAGCAACACAGGCAGTTAGAGGATCTCCACATGTAAAGCATAAAGAACAATCCTAAATTATTAGAAGAAAATCACTAAAAGGAAGAGGACATATTACATCAGCTCGGATTTCACAAAGTGCCTTTAAAACCAATAAACGATTTGTTGGATCAAGACTTTTGTATCTGGACATTTCCTCACTGCAAAAGAGAGCTAAAAGGTACTATGACCTCGGAAAGTGAAAGGACCTGTTCAAATTAAAAATGTATACACAATAAGTACCCTTTAGCTGCCATTAGTGGAATCTCCCCTTCAGCTACCTGCAAATGAGGGCAAATAAATTTCCGAACTGTAAACCCAGGCTAATTTAGAAACGGTAAAAATAGTTCATGCAAGCACGCTGACTTTAACAGCTTACCCAAGCCCACCAAACAGCAAGTTTCTTACAAACCGCAACCACCCACGCATCTGAACCATCCAGTGTTTTACTTACAGGGGGTATTCCCTGCACGGAATTGAGGCCATATACGTCAAAAGCAAAAACAAATTGAGAGCAAAACAGGAAATCTTAGAAAGAATTGAAAACATTTATAAATTTGCAATAGAAATTAGCGACTGGAATGCAGACCATGCTTTCTTGGATTTTCTCAAAAATTCGGACCAATTTACAACTATTGATCATTTCATACATTCTGAAGCATGATGTTCAGTGCTAGATCAAAGCTTGATGAAATTTTGTAAACTAGCACTTATTACTTAATCATAAAGCAATCGTAAAGAAAAGAAGAAAAAGAATTACAAAAAGAACAACTATGAATAAAAAAATTCTGGAGCCTATCCAACAAAACCAATACAAAAGCCATATTCAGCTGCCTGAAGATAGAAAGTTGCATGCAATCCAATAGCATAAACAAGTACAATTTGAAAGCAAACACGACCAAGCCAGGTTCTGAAGAAACTATATAAAAATCAAAGTTTCCGTGAGAAAAACATTTGGAAGCCATTGTCTGCGAAGTATTAAAAAAAATAACGCACAAGCTACTATCTTGTCTATCAAATTATCCGTGACAAAAATATTTCACATATCCCAAAAGGAGCTAAATTTTAATTACCTTCCCCATGTTTCACAAACCATTCAATTAAACATCTTGCATTATTTACTAAAATGAGTAAGAAACACCTGAAAAAGAAGGATGTTTAAGTTCCCTTAACTATACGTTTTTATGCTCTTGTTTTCACCATTTCCTCAACTTAATCTCCCTAGATTGTTCACGTATGAATAGAAATCAAGCAAAAAGTATATATTTTATATCAATACCAACCACTTTTAGTGCAAGACACGTCGAGTTATTCTCACTCATCTGGTGCTTAATAGTTTTTCTGCGAGGCATTTGTGTTAGTTTTGGTCAATACCTTGCAGCCGCTATAGAGTTTCAAGTACACAAATTTCACAACCGCACTTAACTCATTCAAGAAAAAGAACATGTACGTAACACGAGACGCAAAAGGAAGCTTGAAAACCACTTCCATTCTGTCCTTATGGAATTGCAGAAATCAGCAAGATCAGATAACCAACCAGACGTTTCACTTAATGCGAACTATTTCACTATTAGCACTGAAGTCGATAATTGTGTTCATAAACGGTAATGGTAAACCTTCAAAAGCGCAATGTGAAGCTGAGCAAGCGAACTGTCGGGCTTTATCAAACCCATCTCAATCTGTTCCGCTGAGAGTCTCAAATCACTCCCAATCACTGGCTCAAAAACCTGCAGAAACAATCACATTACTCATCGAAGTTGGTACGGGCATAAAACGATACGTTTTTAATATTGATTTCAAAGGAGAAGAGAATGATCTTACACTAAGGAAATTGAGGACCGACGCCAGCTACCATCGTCCCCGTAGTTTCGCAACCTCTGATTCGAAATCGAACTCGTCCGGAACCACCACTGGCTCCTCGGAGCTTCCTTCTTTTGCCACTGGCTGCACTTCTTTCCTGGCAGTCTTACTCGCCACTGAAGCACGGGTCCGGCGACGGCCGGTCATAGTTTAGTGAGAGAGCTTTCAGAGACAGAAAGTGTAGGGAACGAAAAGTATGCTCCAAAGATTCACAGAGAGAGAGAGAGAGAAGGGGGGGAGTTGAAGGGGTCGTGTCGTGCGTGACTTTTGGAGTTTTCCCGCCTAAATCGTTTCGCTGTCTCGTGGAAGGTCGCGGTTTATTTGCGTAGCTTATGCTTCCTAGGGCATTAAGCGCGCCGTTTTGAACGCAATCCACCAACGCAGAAACCCTTTGTTTGGATTGGAGAGGGAAGGGAAGTGGAAGGATTTCATTTTGATGTCCTTTAGTTTCAAAACATTTCAAGTTTGAAAGGACTCTATTATTATTTTATGTGAAGATAACCAATTTTTTGATTCTAAGTAAAGATAATAAAGTTATAGTATCTTCTAATATAGTAGAAGAGGAAATACTTCTTTCCTAATATTGGAGGAAAAAAATGATAAGATGAAGGAAAATGTGGTCCAAAATGGGATATATTGTGACCTTCAAATGTTTTTGTTAATAATCAACTTAAGACCATAGATGATTTGACTTAATCCTTATGGTTGTTCTAATTTGTTATAAAAATAGTTGGAAAAAATAATTTTATGTTTTGTTATTTCAACCCTTCAATAAGACACCTTAAATTGTTAAAGCAATGGGAGAAATTGAATTAAGAAACCAAAAAAAAAAAAAAGGAAAAAACTTTACTAGGAAACTTATCTAGGATTTGATGACATTATTTACAGAGTTTGCAAAAAAAAAAAAAAAAAAAGCAACTTTATAGATATTAAAAAAACACTCTTAGACGCAAATTATATGTTATCTAAATTAAAGTTGCGTGATTCATGTCAATTTAAATATTATTGTAACATGTGACAGAAGTATAGTGACCTTAAGACAATTCTATAAATAGTGATAGTTCCAACATTAAAAAGTTTCTTTACATGTCAAAAAAGTCAATTTTTAGACTGCAAGTTCTTCAAAAAATTACTTAATTGTAATTTTTTATTTACATCTTCTATGAAGTAATCCTCCTAGTCGATCAAACTATGATTTAAGGACTCCATCTTCAAATTTGATATGGGGATAATTCTGTTGAAGCAATAAGAATTTTGATAACGACTTGCAAGTGATTAGAAAAACTAATGAATTAATTTGTTAGGTTCAGTGGCTCTTAAATGACCCAAGAAAGATGAGATAAATTAGGCCTAAACATTTCTAATGACTTTTTAGTGTTTTAACAAGCTTCACTATAAATACTAATAGATGTTGAATAACTTAAAGTTATAAACCACACTACAAACAAGTAAGGCTGTGTTAGACCCACGGGCTTGATGCAAGCATAATATGAAATAGTCAACTGACTAATTCAATGGTTAATGTCATCAAGAGCTATTCAGCAAGCAAAATGTGAAATTAAAGTGGTTTTGCATTTATTACTTAATCATAAAGCAATCATAAACCCCAAAAAATAAAGAATTACTTCAATTACATCGGATTTGAGTAGAGTTATGTTTGCATATGATAAGAGTGATGTAGGCAGGTGGCGGTACGAGATCCCAAGTTTGGTTTTATACCAAAGTAGTATATTGTTCATCATAATAGCCAGTGCGTAGGTAAAGGGCTCGTGGTAGGGACTGAGTAGACGCAATGTAGGTACAGTTGCATTGGCAAGTTTGGTCTTATACCAAAGTAGTATATTGTTCATCATAATAGCCAGTGCGTAGGTAAAGGGCTCGTGGTAGGGACTGAGTAGATGCAATGTAGGTATAGTTGCATTGGCAAGTGAGAGTGCGACGTTGAGTGGTCATAGGGTGATGGGGTGGTGGGGGTCTCAGTGTAGGCTCAGACAGAGAGGCCAGGGAAAGTGTAGTAGATGTTGAAGTAGGCCCTTTGGTGATGAATTTTGAGGTGCAATAGGAGAGGGTGGGAAAGCGTTAGAAAGGTCTGGAAAGGAGGTTATCGTGGTGGATGTGGCTCACTGTTGAAAGGGGAAAAGAAGACTAATCGAAGGCAGTATTTAAAATGAAGCTTGCGAGGAGCATATAATGGTAATTAAAGAAAGAGAAAACAACCAAAAACTCATAAATGAGATATCTCTAAAACATTGTAAAAAAGTATTTGTTAAGGGCAGATGCCATCGAGATTTGGTATAAGAAGATAATTAACTAGGCACACGGCAATTTTTTAAAATGAAGTGGAACAAAAGCATGAAGTAACGTAAAACTAGCCAATAATGCAATTCCAATTGATTCATTTTGAAAAGGTGGATAGGGACAAGAAAGCCCCTGCTAAATACCATAGTTACGTAAGTAGAAATAAAAAATGGTGGATATAAATTAAAGACACCATCATAAACCTAAACCCTAATTGAATTTCAACAAAGACTTGCAATGCACGAAATATCACGTGGAAGTTATTTATCTTTTTTGATGATGTGTTAATGAGATGACAATATGATTATTAGACTTACTGGTGAAGTTTTTACTTTCAAGACTTTGTGCCTAATCTTATAAAATATTCCTTATAATTGCAAATGATAGAATTTATGAGAATATTATTTGATTGCTCATGAAAGTAATAAAGGTTGAAAAATATTCATATAACCTTACGTACTTATGTTTGTGGACTCAATACTATGCCTCTTTTTTTTATTTGTTCCATATCCTAATCTGTCAGCTTATATATTTTCAAGGGTTTGTTAGATATCCCTGCTAGTTGAGATGCTGCCGCCGCCGTCCTCTGACGCTGTCACCACTGCCGCCGTCCTTAGACACTGCCGCCGCTGGCCTCGCCGACCCATACCCATTCCCCCGTAACCCAGAAAACCAACACCCGAAACAACCGCGGGTGTTCGCCGCCCTCCCCTGCCTCGCCGAACACAGTCCCGACTCACCCATCGACGACTCACTGAACACCCGAACCCCGAAACGTAGGTTGACTTACGTTTGCCCATTTTCTGTGCTTTTGGTCTTAAAAGCTCTCTCCTTTCTCCTAAACCAACTCGCAGACCCACACGCCGGCGCCGTCCTGGTTGCCGATACGACCTCCCGGCCTTCTGCGGGAGGAATATACTTATTGGCTTTTCTGTTTTAAACCCAAAGAGTAAGAGAAACACAGATTTCTCCGCCACCACTCTCATCTCGGCTTCTTCACGAAGATGAGTACCGCAAAATACTTAGTAAACCACCACTCATCTCTCTCATTCTCTTCGAGAAACCGAAGAAACAACCCAAGCTTCAAAAACCCCAACTTGGCCTTTCCAACTGTCCTTTCTCCCTATCCCAAACTACCCCCCATCTCGATCACAAACTCAGCCCAAGAGCCTCGCTGTGATGAGTCAGTCACCCCCGGGCAATTTCGAGTGGGCATTCTCTCAGAATCGCTGCCATTCATACAGAAATTCATTGGGAAGACCATCGTGGTCAAGTACGGCGGCGCCGCTATGAAGTCCCAGGAGCTCCAAGCATCGATAGTCAAGGACCTTGTCCTTCTTGCCTGCGTGGGCCTACGCCCCGTCCTTGTCCACGGCGGTGGACCCGAGATCAACCAATGGCTTAAGCGCGTCAACATCCCGCCAGTCTTCCACGAGGGTCTCCGCGTCACCGACGCCCAAACCATGGAAATCGTCTCCATGGTACTAGTAGGAAAGGTGAACAAACACTTGGTGTCCCTGATCAACAAGGCGGGTGCCACCGCCATCGGGCTATCTGGCATGGACGGTCAGATCCTGACGGCCCGGCCAAGCCCGAAGTCCGACCAATTAGGGTTTGTCGGCGAAGTCGCGCGCGTGGATCCTACTGTCCTAAGGCCACTCATTAACAGCGGACACATTCCCGTGGTGACATCAGTAGCGGCAGACGAGTCCGGCCAGCACTACAACATCAACGCAGACACAGTTGCCGGGGAGTTGGCTGCTGCGTTGGGGGCCGAGAAACTCATTCTTCTGACCGATGTGCCTGGAATTTTGGAGGACCGCGAGGATCCAAATAGTTTGGTGAAACAGATAAGTATCAGTGGAGTGAAGAAGATGATAGAGGACGGAAAGGTCGGGGGTGGGATGATTCCGAAGGTGAATTGTTGCATTCGATCGCTTGGAAAAATAACAATGTTGTCGAAATCAACAATTAAAGTCAAATGGTTGGAAAAATAAATTAAAAATGCAAAGTAAGAAGCATTAATGTGCAACAAAAGAGAGATCCATTAATATATTTTCAAAAGAATTGTGGAGATATCCACTTGTAGAAGCACTATTTCTTTTTTGCAAGAATTCAAACAATAATAGAATGACTTTCCTGAACAGGAACTAGAAAACTGTCAGTTTGTCATGAATACATTCTACACATCAATTGCCTCCTGGACAAATTCCACTGTACTTCATTCAAAAGGATAGGGATTTCATACCAATGTGAGATAATGGATGATTATCATAAGCATTGCCCAAAGAAAAATGAAATTCCGTTGAGTATTACCTAGAAAGATCATTGCCAATAATGGACACTTCAGTGACCCAAAGTCACTCTTCTTTGAATTTGGTTCCAAGTACGGAATTATTGATAAACAAGACATTCTAATTTTACATAATCTTTTGAGCATGCAATGTCATCGCATATAATGAGACAAAGAGGGCTTTCCCGCAGAAAAAAGAACATATAAAGAAAACATCATGTGTGGTTCAATAGAGAAACACAATATGATAGGCTGTCAAAAGGGAGAACTAGCTTGCTTCGGAGATATTAGCATATGGTAAATTTGCTACCTCCTCTCTCTATGAAGAACACATAATGAAGTCTCCAAAAGTGTTAATTCTTATTTATTTAAAATCTAAAACATATAATAGCAATAGTAGATTTAAGGTCACATCCTACAACATACTCTAATTTAGTTCAAACCTAAAACATATGACAACAATAGCAAATTTAAATGTCACATCTTACAACAAGACTTAAAAATCCAAAACATATCATAGCAATAGCAAATTTAAGGTCACATCTTACAACAAGACTCTAATTTAGTTTAAATTTAAAACATATAACAACAATAGAAAATTTAAGGTCACATCTTACAACGAGACTCTAATTTAGTTCAAATACGAAACATATAACAACAATAAAGTAACATTTGAACATATCTGCTGACTAGGCCTTGTTATGAGAACAGTGGGGATGGAGACAATGCCTACAACATCGACAACCGACTTACGGGTTAGCCTGGCAACATACTTCACCATCGGGTGGCTCATAATATTAGGCAGAGTCATGATGATGCACTAGATAGTGAACTCCGTTTTAAGGAGTAGGAAGGCTATGTTGTTCTTGACTATGCATATTGTTTGCGCACAGCTTGCAATAACACATTTTACTGAAGTCTCCAAAAATGGTAACTCTTATTTAGTTAAAATCTAAAACATATAATAGCAATAGCAAATTTAAGGTCACATCCTACAATGAGACTCTAATTTAGTTCAGATCTAAAACGTATAACAACAATGGAAAATTTAAGGTCACATCCTACAACAAGACTTTAATCTAATTTAAATATGAAACATATAACTACAATAGAGTAACATTTGGACATACTAACCTAGCGACTAGGCCTAATTACAGGAATAGTGTAGATGGAGACAATGCCTACAACATTGATGACCGACTCGCAGGTCAACCTGGCAACATACTTCACCTTTTGGGGGCTCACAATGTCAGGCGGAGTTATGACAATGCACTAGACAGTGAACTCCTCCATTCTGAGGACTAGGAAGGCTATGTTGTTCCTGACTACACGATTGTCTGCACACGACCGTGCAATAGCACATTTTGCTAAAAACTTTTCAAATATGCATTAGAGATATCCTTCATCCTATTATAAATCATGCATGGCTCAATATAAAAATACAATATGATAGATCATCAAAGGGGAGGACTAGCTTGCTTGGGAGCTATCAGCGGTTGGTAAATTCTCTACCTCCTCCTTCTACGAAGAACATAGAATGAAGTCTCTAAAGTGGTAACTCTACTTTAGTCAAATCTAAAACATATAACAACAATAGCAAATTTAAGGGCACATCCTACCACGAGACTGTAATTTAGTTCAAATATGAAACAATAGCAACAATAAAGTTACATTTAGGAATACTAACTTGCTAACTAGGCCCTATTACGGGAACAATAGGGATGGAGACAATGCCTACAACATCGACGACTGACTTGTGGGTCAGCCTGGTAACATCTTCACCATCTGGTGGCTCACAACATTAGGCGGAGCCGTGAAGACAAACTGGATGGTGAACTCCTCCGTTTTGAGGACCACAAAGGCTATGTTGTTCTCGACTACACGGATTGTCTATGCATGACCACACAATGGCGTGTTAAGAAATAAAGTTTAGCAATTCTCAATCCGAAATAGGGATCCGCGTGTGATTCTTTCTTGATTGAATATTGTAAGTTGCCCCGTAATACATCAAAAAACATTTTTTTTTTTTTTAATACATATTTACCATAGTCTTCCTTATATATCTTTCAATAAAACACCATACTGCGAAATAGAAAGTATACTGTTTTCATCTTTCCGGAGCTTACTTCATTATCTATTCCGAGTGGGTCAAAGGTATTTAGCGGAAATAGATCCCTAATAGCTTTATTGATTGGCTCACCGCATGGGCATGGTCTATTAACTTCAAGGTGGTCGAAACGATCATGGCGAACGTAAGTATCATTTATTGCATTTACTAAATATTTGGGACCACATAGTGAGCTTATTGCTGAAGGATGTTCCAAAAGAACATCGGGGGCTATGTACTTCCAGAGAGTGTTTGTAAAAAACCGGAAAAAGTCCGTTGGCCACCATGTTAATATTATCATCTGTAGGTACTTACTTGTTTTGAGTGATGTGAGGTGTTCGCATCACTGACACCTCCCCAGGCCTTACCCTGGATCTTTAGCGTTTAGGGTGGCGTTTAACGAACAAGATGGAGCACAGCGTCTGCAACCGAACAGAGGCTGCATATCACGAAGCCTGCTGTTACTGCTTTAAGCAGTTACAACTTGACGGGCTATATCATGTTGGAGCCACAGTTAATTCACTCCTTGAGGTCGCTGGAGCAGCCGTTGGAGTTCTCAGACAAGGTCACTGATTATGCATCCGGGTCTTTTTCATGTCAATAATACTCTACAAAAATAAAAATCTTCCTAATATCTCATGGAAGTTCTACAATTTTTTTAAAGGTTATTTTTGAGTCTAAGTTAGGTGATGAATGTTTGTTTTAAATTATTTGTAATATATTTTCATGATATATATAAATTGCATGACATTTCACCAAATTAAATCTTTGTACCTTAAAAAAGACTGAAAGTTAATATAATACACACATAATTTACTCTTCCTCGTACTTCTATTACCGCTGTTCCACACAGTTGTGGTTAAAAGACACCAAACAGCAAATGGGAAACAAGAGTACTTAAAAAATCATTCATCATCGGTTATACTTAAAATTGTATGTTCATTTAGAAGTTTTATCTCCCACGCCCCTTTGTTTGTCTCCCTGCAAAACTGGTCTTTCTTGCACCCATGGGCGTACTTTGACCATGGTGCTTACCAACGCTACCGAACTTGAGTGGTACAACTTGCTTGATATATGAATTTCTAGGAAAATTCCTTTCATCTTTTGGAAGCACTCGTAATTGTGGCAACCAATACACTACGTACTCGCCTTCAGGGTCATATGTCTGTGCCTGCAATTACAGAAGTAACTTAGTTGCATATAATATGTCTATGCCTGTGTGAGGGTATTCATCCGTATTAAACAGGATATTTGTTAAAAGATCAGAATCCTTTAATGCCCAACGTTTCTCTGTCCTTATAAATTCACTTGAACTAATATGAAAACGACTTCAGATTAGTAAATTCTTGGAAGGAGATGTGAAAATTCAAATTTCATCACCTATTCTTTAAATAACTAAAGCATGCTCAATATTGTATCCTTTCAATAGATATCAAAAAGAGTTGGATCATGCTGCTTAGGTTGAATGATTGTGACTTAGGTCTTGTAGTAATTAGCACATTTTCACTTAACATAGAGAACATAAGAAACCAGGAAAAGCTACAACACATCCTGTACACCAAGTGCTTTATGTATCCTTGTTTTCTTTTATACTATTCCTACCAACAAATGTCGGGGCCAAAATACCATTTATCCTTCCCAACTTCATCTGAATCTTTTGAGTTATGAAATGAAAATGCATCTGACCAACTTTCATAATTGCTAAGCTACATACCCAAAAGAGTTGACAAACACTTCGCTTAGTGGTGAGTAGTCACTTCCTGGGACTTCGTAATCCCAAGTTCAACATCTCAACTATATGTGAGTGGATGTATAGTTTTAAAAAAAAAAACCCAAAAAAGAAAGACAATACATTTTTTATGCTAAAAAAGAAAGTAAAATTTGAGTAAGAGCACTTACTTGTTTTGGGATGCTGAAGTAGCGATCTTCTCTAGGGTCATTTCCTACTCCTAAACAACAAGAACGAAGACTGGCATTATCCACAGAACCCATTAGTTGAAAGCTAAAAACTAGAAATAACATGCTTGGCAATAAGCGTACAAACATAATCGCCAAATTCTAACCTCTTTTTTGTCATGAATAATGATTAGATTTTATCAGTTCAAGTCAAAAGGTTGTCCAGTCACAATATTCAGCTAAGAAAGACAACACTTTTTCTTCTCTAGCATTCTTTTGCATCCATTGTCTTCCAATATTTTTCACTTCCAGAACATCAAACATTCTGGCTTCGATTCTCCCGTTATTGACAAAATAAAGGATTCTTGTGAAAATTCATATGAAAGAGGGAAAAAGGCGTATCCTTACCTCAGAAAAAAGAAAGGAGTAAGTTTAACATTTCTAACATGCTCTTCACTTCTCATTCTACAGAAAAAACTTCACCCTTTTTGGGTCCTTTCTGACCTATTGAACATCCTACAATCAGGGCTGGATAGACTGGACCCCCGTAGAATAGAAATCATGGAAAAATAAGTTCATACATTGTAAACTGCTTCACCTATTTATGATGCAACCACATTGAACTACTAACATGTAAAAAACATCACAAAGTACAGGCTGGTTTACCATGCACTTTTACACAGAGAAATTCTTCTGTACATATGAATATCCAATAAGCATAAATCATAACTATAAGATCCACGAAGATGAGAATCACCTGCTCCATATGTCCAATTTCCATAATTGGAACATGGATCATAATCCAAAAGGCAACTTTCAAACCATTCAGCACCCATACGCCAGTCAATGCCCATATCACGAACAAGAAAAGAACATACAATCTGGAGAAATAACACTTGTTATCCACAGCAAAACCAACTATATTAAGGACTATCAAGATTCAAGACAGATTCCTGATATTTACTTGCCGTCCTCGGTTTGACATGAACCCGGTGGCTAACAGTTCCTTCATGTTTGCATCTATGAGAGGGTACCTACATGGTCACCGCCCTTAAGCATGTCAGCGATGAAGCAGGAAATTTAATGGAGGTTCAGAAACCTAATGTTCAATGTTTGACAACATTTGGGTTTTACAGGGCGTATGGTCACCCTGTTTTATATGGTGGGAAACATAAGAAAGAAAGGAAACATTGAAAAAAGTAAAGGAAAAAAAATCGACAAATTTGATTTTCATGTTCAGATAACAAGTTACCGAAATAACATAAAGGGAGTAGGTTCTTGACTGCGAAAAAAGAATGACCATTAAAGGTTTTCTGAGATCGATATGTAAGTATCATAAAAAGTTACTTTCGATCGGTAGATACAAATGAAGCACGACAACTTCCAAAGCAGCAGATACAAAAAATATGATTCATATCATTTCCGTGTTGCCATGCACCTACAAACTGAATACTGATATGACAAGAAAGCAGTAAATAAGATGTATGAAAAGACAAGAAGATACCCTGTACAGCCATCTGTCCAGCAGTGAAACAGATCCTTGTCCTGCCTCCATTCCCGCTGCACCTTTCTTGGACCACCTTAAAAGAAGAACTCCACATTACAACATATATGAAACATGTAACTTCATAAAACTTCAATAACGATACTCACATTTATGCATTAGAAGTTACTGACTCACAGGCACATCATTAGACAACAGATTCAAATTGCAATGATCCAAACTTTAAAAAGAAAAAGACAAAAATAATGGACCAAATATTTCTAATGTTTACCTATATGGAAAAGGGAATCCCCATATTTGACTGACAGAAACCTGAAGTAATCTCTCCATATCAATTCAAACAAAACCCTGTCATGTTGAACAAAATTTGAGGAAAAGAGAGAGAGAAAAAAGAAAAAAGAAGATACCAATAAAAAAATTTCAAATCAGCCCTAAAGAACAGTTTGTAAATATAGAATTCCACAACCTTGCATTGACTTCAGTTCAATACTGCATCTCCATGGTTAATTTAGGAAACTACTATTTGAAAAATCTCATGGACTTTCCATTAAGAACTCTGAACAGGACTATGCATGTGCTTGTATTACTTTCTTCTTATTCTTGTTCACTTGAGTGAAATATGCATGCACACGCGCAAAGATCCAAAATATGTACCAACAAAGAAAGTGGATGAGATTGACTAAGAAAAGAACTTATGAGCATGTCATCTGATTATAGTTGAAAAGTTACACACACAAGATAGACATGTTATATACATACAAACACAAATATCTACATATAATATGGTTAAATGAGTCCTCACAGACAAGTAACTAAATAATCTTCACCTAATTTTGGCTCAATTCTCCACTTGCTTAAGAACACATTAGGTCACAACCTAGGAAAGTCACTAGCTGCATATGATAAATGCATGCATCAAAACCACCTAACAATCTAGGATGTAACTTATATAGTCCATGGAGCCAAAGTCTGTAGAAAATTGGGCAAGAAAAACTACTCTATCAATAATCAGATGTATTAAAAAAAAAAAAAAAAGTACCAGTATGTGGAGTTATTTGCTTGCCTTTCCTGTTCATATCTCTTCACCTGCGGAAAAAAAAAATTAGTCTCATGTATTAAACACCGGAGACCTATGCAGTGCCAAAGAATAAAGGAACAGAATTGTTAACCTCTGCATGGATGAAGCGTGGAGATAGGCTTCCTGAAGCAAGCCATGGAGAGAATTTTGTTGAATAATCAGGTCCTAACATGCCATTTCTAGTCTCTTTGTATATACTTACCAAGTCCTACATACAAAATACAATGACTTTAATAAGATACAAATTTATTAACATACCTCGAGACGCAAATTCCCAATTCTCAAAGGACACTTTATTGGTGCTGTAAAAAATCAATTAGACACATAACAGATTAATTTTGAAATTGATCAACGTCGTCTATCTTACATCCTATGTATACCCATTGTAATTTGTTTAGTAAGCAGCAAATATCTATCATCATGAATAAGGTTAAGAGAGCTGTAGTTAGCATGATATATGAGTTGAGGCCAACCTTTGAAGTTCATGAAATGCGCTATTTCAATCTACTTAATCATTAAAGGTGTCAGTCTTGAGTCTCCACGTTCAAAAAGATTATTAGAATCTGAGATCAACTCTTCCCCCGCCACGTTAAGATTTTTAATTTCTTCATTTTTTGCAATGTACTTAATAGTTTAGATCTTTCATTCTAGTTGAAATAGGTGCAATGTTGCTGTCAAAAACTGGCTTCAATGGTAATTTTCACTTGCCTTCTTCCAGAAGTACTCATTTACCCTGCAAAGTGCTGCGCTTTCACCCCCAACAAATTTCATTCCTTTGCTAACCTGAATTAAGAGCAGAAGAGTGACAATGAAAGTTTTCTAGATTAAGATGGATGATTGTAGATATATATGTATGAATAGAACTACGTTTTGCGAGTGGACTCCAAGCTGATCTACTGAGGGAATACATCCCCAATCAATGTTATCTGGCGGTGGCCCCAGATATGTTGGTGTCCTAATGCAGTCCCGGATAATGCATTTGGCTTCAACGGACTGCAAAATTTGTAACGTTGTCAAGTAACATAGCACTTATAATATTTTCGTTACAAATACCTGACAACATATAAAAACTACTATGAGAATCATCTTGCCTTGCGGTACTGAGTATACACATCTGGTAAAGAGCTGGCGTCAAAAGGGAGGTCATCAATGTGGTACATGGTGGTACCCCAAATCAGATGTAATTTAGGATTGCGAATATTACTTGACCCCGCATACGGTTCTAGTGCCACTCTCCGGAGGGCTTTGGTAACCAATCTTTCGACCTTCAGCTCCTCACTGCATGTTTCTTTTTGGGCATATACCTGACTACATTGGATTAGAAGCTCACATTCCATTGCCTGAATATCAACCTAAAATAGTTATGCTAATCCATTTATTTTTCCTGACAATCAAATAGGTATGGTGGGAATTACGCAACTGAATGGGCTCCAAAAGCTTCAGCGAGAGGAGGGAGAATTTCCTCAGGTTCGCCATGTCGAATAAGCAAATCCAGGCCGCGCTTTTGCAAATTCTTTTTCAGGTCCGCCAAACATTCAACAAGAAATTGTGCTCTCAACGCTGACAAGCAATTCTTAGTTATTTAACTTGGAACAGGTGAAAAACTTGACGAGGCACATGAAACAATAACATACGCGGAGTTAACCATGAAAAATATAAAACGTGAATTGATACTTAAGGTGGCACGCAATGCATACTGAAATCATTTCAACGCAGCAGGAAATCCAAAACATTAGCAACAACATTTAAGCAAAGAAACTAGTATGAAATACCTCCGGTCTTAGGGAATCCAAAGTAGTAGGTGGTGCTGAAAAGCCGAGGATCAACGCAATAAACTGGCAACACCTTCTCGGACGAGAGCCACGCCTTGTACAGAGCCTCATTGTCCAACACTCTCAGATCATTCCTGAACCAAACAATGGCGGTCCCTAATCCTCCTTGGCCGATCCTCGAAGACGACGAGGAGTACCTTTGAAAGGTTTGGTCAGCAATGCGATCCACTTCGTCAGGGTCTGCGCCCGGGACATGGTGGGTCGTTGCAGCAGCAGCAGAAGCCGATGGTCTCATCTCAGGCTTAGGGAATGGCTTCAGGCCCAGGAAGAGTTTAGCGAGCTGAATTGGACTTGTCAATGGCGAAACAATCGGTTTTGATCGGATCGAGAGCTTTTTCAGGGAAAGTGATGGAATTGACGAGCAGTAGTGAAATGCCATGTCTGCATGACCTCCTTAGTTTAGACTTTGTGGGTAGAGGGAGGGAGAGAGTTTAAGCAGTTGATAAACTGCCACGTGGGTGTAGAACTTTTCTATGACGTGGCTTAATGTGAGCCTATAATAAATAAACAAGTGTAAAATTGATACTAGTTGCCTCTCTGATTTTTAATTCAATAATATGCAACCCTTTTTGAACTCATTGCAAAGAAAATATGTGGAGCATCTGTGATTCATGAATCAAACTTACTGTATTAATTGTCATTTAACAATAGGGACTATACTTAGTATAGAATACAAAAACGGAGAGCTATGGCTCTACCATGATGCCTTGCTTTTAAACAAGAAGGAGATAATGCTAGAGACTGTCATTGGCACGTCAGAGCAAGCATGCAGGGCATTTTCACCAGGCTGTAGGCAGCAACTAAAAAGATTTACTGATGCAGCAGAACTTTAAATCTTCCTGATGAGCTCCATCTCACAACTCCATAGAGAATATGCTGTAACGAATCAGACTGTCTGATGCTTTCTGGTCATGCTAGGTCCTACAATTTGCCCAGAAAATCAATTTACAGAACTCTCAAATCACAATATAAAGCAAAAGATAAAATATAAAGTAGCATCTCTTCAAGAAAAAAAACTGAGTAACATCTATTCAAGAAAAAAACTGAGTGCATCCAAGTCCATGACCACTGTTACATAGAATCCTTATAGACAATCATTGCACCAGTTTACGTTCATGTCGGATGCTGAGGATTGAGTTTGGAATTTATAGTTTACTTTCTTTGAGTTAAATAGTTTACCCAAGCTAATGAGAGCACAAAAGGGCCAAACACTCGGAATCTAGGAATTAAAGCTTGCGGCATCATAAAGATGGTGCAGGCAAGCAACTGGAAGTTTCATTGGAAATGCATTGAGGAATCCAAGATTTCATGGAAGAAGGAAACTAAAAAGCCAGCCAACCTAGAGATCCAGTTAAGCTCTCGTTAGACAAGGAAACTTGTGAAAACGAAATACATATTTTTCTCTTAATGTTGCAGACTCTTCAACTATTATGCATTGAGCAACTACTGAAATCCACAGGTTCAATCACGCGAGCCAGCTAGTTAAAGTACAAATTAAAGATGCTAATTGCAACACATAAAAGTGGGCAAGACATTTAATTCATCATGCTGTAGCATATCATTACAAAGGAAAAAACAAAAAAAAAAAAAGAACAGTAGAAGATAAGCGTCCATTGCAGAAATACCTATTAGACATGGTTCAGAACATGAGAAAGAGTGTCTAATGATGGTATTTTTGTCCCTTCAGAATAGTCCATGACCTGAAAATCAGAAAATAAAGCTTGTGTTATTTAACTGATTTGATAGAAGAACATATACTCAAAAGCGTCGTATGTGGAGTTTTGGTGGTTGATATGGAAATCATTTTGGTTGAGTGGTGATGGAAAGAGGGATTGTCAGTGATGGTGGCAGCCTAAGATGCAGCCATCACATAGGAAATCCAGTATTCACTCTCTTAGAGGTTTCAAACAGCCACAAATCGAACTTGCAAAGAATGCCTGACCTCAAATAAGTACAATTGCTTGTTCGATAGATAATCATCCATTTTAAAGCAAGCAATCTGCCACTCCCCTGACCTTATTAACTTGCAAAGGAATAATACAGTAAATTAAAAGCATGGAGATAATCCTTTAAAATGGATGTCTTAAATATCTACATACAATTGTTTTTTAAGGAATAAAAGAACATTCTTCAGTAAGCAGGAACAATATAATATGGAATTACCAAATGCAAAAGAAAAAATATTCTTACCTATAAAGCTGTTCCATAAGCACAAGCAACGCAATCTGATGATTCAACACCAATGTAGACAACCTGATTGATACATTAGCTCGTTCACGCAATTTTTGTCCATGACCATATGGTCCGCCTATGCAAAATGATAATCTAGAAGCTCCCTGAAAAAGGAATGTAACTGAGTATATCAATTAGAAAATCACATAAATATCAAGTTCAAGTCATGGATGCAACAAGTTGGTGTTTAGGAGTTAGTTTGAGTCATCATTGGCTATGAACAACCAAGAAGAAAACTTTAAATACTTTTGTGTAGCAATAAATAATGTGAACCTTCTATGTTCCAAATTTTGTTGTTAATACAGTAACTGGACTTGATACCTCTTAACCAAATTCAATATCCTTTTATTTCCCAGTTAAAACGCAGCTAAGAAGAGAATTATTCTACATATACAAATCCATCGTCATTTGATTTAAGTAGAAGCACATGTACTAGAATACAAAGATATTGTAGCCTCAACGATTAGAATTGTAAACATCAAATGGCGTTAAGCAAAGTAATAAGTTAAAGAACAAAGTAATAACTCAAATAAGACTGAATTAGAATTAGTGAGAGAAAAATAAGAGTGTTGTCGAAATTAACAATGAAAAGCCACATGGTTAGAAAAATAAATTAAAAAGGCAAAGTAAGAAGCATTAATGTGCAACAAAAGAGAGATCCTTAATACTTATATTTTCAAAAGAATTGGGAAGATATCCACTTGTAGAAGTACTATTTCTTTTTTGCAAGAATTCAGCAATGACAGAATGGCTTTCTTGAATAGGAACTAAAAAACTGTTCAGTTTGTCATGAATACATTCTACACATCAATTGCCTCGTGGACAAACTTCCACTGTACTTCATTCAAAAGGATAGGGATTTCATACCAATGTGAGATAATGGATGATTATCATAAGCATTGCCCAAAGAAAAATGAAATTCTGATGAGTATTACCCAGAAAGATCATTGCCAATAATGGACACTTCGGTGACCCTAAGTCACTCTTCTTTGAATTTGGTTCCAAGTACGGAATTATTGATAAACATGACATTCTAATTTTACATAATCTTTCGAGCATGCAATGTCATTGCATATAATGAGACAAAGAGGGCTTTCCCGCAGACAAAAGAACATATAAAGAAAACATCAGTTAAGGCAGCTCATACTGTATTCCCAGCATCCCCCACCAACTCAGCCATCTGCTCAGACCTAACGTCTTGTCCATTCTCATCCAACATCACAACCTGAAAATGCATGATAATGAAATGGTGATAAAGAACAAGCTTAATCCTTCTTTCAACGGTACGAAATAGCTTTACAAGTCCCTCAAGAGGTAAAGTCATGCTACTTCTTTCTCCAAAATGCTTTGAGCTACAAACCTTTTAGTAGGATGGACTGACAACAGAAAACGCAGCCATTAAAATTATTTGATTAAAAAGTTTGAAAAAATGCCGAGAAAAACGGTCAGCATAACTTCGAATGAGCAGATAAACAGTTGATTCAAAACAGTCTCTGATGCCTATATGCAAACAAAATCCTGCTCGAATTACAAGCACAAGTGCACACATAACAAGCAGGATGAAGTCTCAAGTTTGCTCGAGACTGACCCAATCGTCAGGCCTAATAAGATTCATGACAGCCGCGTCTTCGTCGTCGATCTGAGCCCTCACATCGCTGCAAAACAACGCACAGCTTCATCACTTTCTACTCTGAGCATATGCAAAATAGACAACCTCTAAATTCAAGTTGTAGTCCAGCACTTGAAAGTAGAATACCGCGCATTCCTGGGATTGGACCGTACTTGAACATCATCAACACTGCAATAAAGCTTGAGTTTTCCGATGTACTCATCGACGACGAGCTGCAGCCCACGAGAACGCTTCTTCCCCACAGTTAAAATCCGCACAGGAAGAGCTCTCTGCTCAAAATTATCACCGAAATACCGTCAACCAGCAATCCACAGCCATGGCAAAAATACCACAAGGTAATTATTTTACAGAGAGGGTGGAGATTGCGCACCACTGACTGGCCCGTGTATTTACATTGTCCAGAACCAGCTCCTGAAATATCATTCACCAAATATGAGATGTGCGCAGAGATTGAACAGTTTAATTCGGTGGTCGTCGGGAAGATTGTCAGAACCTGGAAGAGGAGTTACGCCCTTTTTGTGAAGACTGGCACAGGATGAGACCGCCATTTCATATGACAAAGCGGTGAAGGCCCCGATCGAAGGATTTGTAATTAGAAACGCACAAGCCTTCCTCGCTTCTGAATAAAAACAATAAAAAAAAAATTCAACCGTAAATTTGTGTCCACCTATCAGGTATCACCACGTGGATGCTTCCATGATAAGACAATTGAACCTCTAGAATGTTCCTCACGAGCCTATAAGAGAAGCTGGAGCGTTTGCTCTTCAATTGATGGTCGGTAACAATGTCGGCGTATGGGAATGTTGTCGTCGGGAAGTTGAGGCTTAAGGGAAAAGCCCTGGATGTGAAGGCCGGTGGGGTTGAGAAGAAGAAGAAGAAGAAGAAGCAATATTCTGACCGGTTATCTCAGGCCACCACAACAGGTAATTGGTTCATATGTTCCCGAAAATCATTTTGCTTCCTCTTGTTGTTTCTTCATGGCGAAATACATACATCTTTCTTGAGTTCCTGACAGTGGTTTTCACAGTTAGTGTTGCTTCTTCTTCCTTCATTCTGGATTGACTCTGTTTACACTACAGATTGAATTCATGACATGCTTCCAACTGTATACATGTTAGGATGATTCCAGAATGTTGTGAACTTGGTCCTTGTTATTTCACTCTGCCGAACTTGCCTATATTTTTGGGCCGTCCTGTCTTTACCAATGAATCCGGATTTAGAGTTTTTGTGCAGAAGTCCCAAGAAGTGATCTAGTCTGTCTGTGATGGTTATGTTTTAAACTATTTTTGATAGCTCCATATTGAGAATACAAATCCAAACATATAGATCTAGTTAGAAAGCATAAGCATAATGTCACGGCCTAATGGAAGGTTCACTCTTCTTAATAAGGCTGGTTTTTGCTTCATGATCCTTCTAACAAGGAAATTGATTATAATTAGTGAGTTTTTGAAAGGGATAATTAATGAATTAAAAAGATGGGAACAATTTAATAAGTGCTGTGTTAGAAGAGATCTTAGTCTTCTTCTCCTTTTCTCTTTTCTAATGTGGGTTTGTTTATCATACTTTTTCTAATGTGGGTTTGTTTATCATACTGGAGGATGGTAGGTGGGAATACAATGTTGTCAGGCTATAATCTTGAGGAGGAGGATATGGATGAGAACGCGAAGGATGGAGGGAGACGACAGGGGGCTGCGTACGATGATCATCTCACGCCGGCGGAGAGGCGGTATCTTCAGCAGAGGGAGAAGATGGAGCTTCAGTTGCTAGCGAAGATGGCCAAAACATCCCATCGCGATAGGATTCAGGAGTTCAATCAGTACCTGGCCAATCTCAGCGAGCACTACGACATCCCTAAAGTTGGGCCTGGCTAGCTCACCCCTATCTCTGTAATGGAAGGTTGTGTTTTGAAGAAACTGCCATAACAATAGCAATCTGTTTCTCCAAAGCCTCCTCTAAGATTCTGGCTTTGGTTTTGTTGTTTGGTTGCCATTGTTTTGGGCTAAATCTTGAGTATATGAATGGTATTATCATAACATGCCTTGCAAAGAAGATTGCTTATGGTGCAGAACAATTGATTATTACAAAAGAGGTAGGGAAGGAGAAATTAAATGTTTCCCCAGATGATGGAAGGTTTAACTGAGTCTTTGAAAGACAAAAAGAGAACCTCTAGAGCCCTTACCCAACCTTATCTTGTCATCAACGTATGTGATTTGGAGTTTAACTTCACTCTGACCACCGTATCTGAAATCCAATCCCCCAACCTTTAGTTCAGGCGCCTCGAATATGACCTGTATCCATTTGTCATCCAGTGCCTTTAGTGTGCCTGTTCATGTACATGGGAATATAGGTGAGGAAACTATGAGCATTGACAAGACGAAATAAGAGTTAACGAACATAGCAGCAAGTTGAAGCTCCACCAGGCATTTGGGAAACTAGACGCTAAAGTCTAAATTGTTTCCTGGAACCAAGTGCTCAAAATCATGAATAGAAATGTAAATCACTCAGTTTCTCGTCCCAGAGATGGTGTAAGGGGAAAACATGCACTCCATTCCTTTTGAGAGCTCCCAAGAATGGGGAAAACTGCCATTTTGAAAGCGGGAAGGGGTTCGGGGCTGGGAAGAGTGGGGCCTAAATGTGTGGGAAGTGGTGAATGAAAATCCCAAATAACTAAATGTAATCTGCATAACAATGGATCCCAGGGCCAACACATCAGATATGGAGATTTGTAACAAGCCATATATTTTGGTCTACATTGGACATAGAAGTAGAACAATGCACGACTAGCTCATGCAGCATGGATACACGATCAAAAGGGGAACATGCAGCCCAATTTTACCATAGAAAAAAAGGTCAGCTTGGTAACGAATGTTACTTGACAAATTATACTTATTACAATCTCCATAAACACAGTTGAGACTCGTAATTATGGCCTCCTCCACACACATAAAACTTGGCTTTCTAGCTTTAAAATTGTGAACCATTTGTTCATGGCAAAGCAAGCCATAGAGAGCCTACACCTAGCAAACTAATGAGCTTTTAGCTTAAAATTGATGATTGCATACCTTTCAGGGAGACCTCTCCGTCAAGAAATCCCAAAGCAGAAAAAGAGACCTTGTTCCTAACAGTGTCGGGAGATTCAACAACTTGTATCATTTCCTTTGTTTTGAAAACAAGGCGCCCAAATGCACTCCTGTAGCCACCCCCAGGTGATGTTGGGTTTGAACAGTATACCACATCCCACTCTGAAAAGCACTTATCTTGTCAACTCAAAAAAGAAAAGAAAAAGACCAAGGTAGAGAAGCAAAGAGCAAAAGGGGACAACTCCCAAATAGTTTGATCAACACAAGGAGCCCCTCCTGTAAATCATGCGTACAAAAGATGGTACTATGATTCAATCAAAAAGCTTTTAGCTTGTAAATTTGCATCTTCATTCTCCTGTAGTGGATTAAGTAAACCTGAATATCTCGGAGATTCTATATTTTTATTTAGGAAGCTGTAGATTGGTTAAGATATAAAATCAAATGAAATATGATAAAAAAAATTTGAATTGTGCAGACTGAGCTCATTGACTTGAAACAAGACACACTGTAATATGTGAAAACAAGATTAATGCTAGGAAGATATGGAATTAAGCAGAAGTTTAACTTACCTCCGAATATAAGAGGGCATTTCACCGGCTCATTTACACAATATTTCTGTAATTCTTCAGCAATTGCAGCTACCTCTTTGTGTTCCTCCCTTTTTAGTGAAACTCCTCTATCTGTTTGTATCACCTGATTCAGAGATATCGTTGAGTTTCCCGCACATAAAAACTTTAAATTCAAGTGCACAAAGCAATGGACTATGTATTCAGAAAATGTCTTTCTCGCTCTCCAAATTGAGGACATTCTACACTAAACAATATAAGAATGTGGACACAATAACGATATAGGTCCAACACAGTGAGTCTACATGTTTTATGAGCATTTATGGCACCTTAATTTGTATGTTACTGCATAAAGTTAGGGAAAAAAGCTGGGGTATGTGCCATTTGGGTCCTTCAGTGCCTGGAAAGAAGGACATGGTCATGGCTTTCCCCATTTGATGCATGGTGATTGTAAAAGAAGAACCTCACAAATGAATCCGTATACATTCAAACATTCCCAATCCAATGGCTATAGTTAAAATACGTTTACAAATTGCATCCCAAAAGCATAAAAATGAGATGTTTATCTGAAAAAAAATGGAAGGAATCAGAATTCGAGTTTAAGATCGCTTCTCACAAAAGTTTAAGCTCATGATAAAAGAGCCACCTGGGATCAATGTTTATCCTTTATATCTTACCCAATGACCCAATTTATTAAATCCAGCAGCTTTCAGCGAACATATATCACACACAATCTATGTAATTGTACCAGCAATGGTGTTAAATAGAAAAACCGACCTTGCTCGAAAGTGAATGAAAAAAAAAAAAAATCAGAGTCTAAAGGCAATGGAGATGGACAAACCTTGGAGAGAATAGAGGAAACAAGGCTATCCGGACCGGTCCGCACCTCTGGGTTGGAGACGGAAACCGAGGCCGAAATCCTCAGAGTCTTGCGCTGGCGATGGCAATGAGGAAGTGAAACTAGGTGAGGCGATTGATAGGGAAGTGAGCGAGACTTTAGAAGATGGAGTTTCGAATGCTCGAGGCCTCTGAATGAGGGTGGCAATAGAGCAGAAGAATGAACAGCCATGGAGCTCGAAGCCAGATAAATCTGAACAGTTTCACAGCTTCTTTATGCTTCTAGACGGGGATTTGGGTCTCCGGTTGGATGTGCCACTAAGGCATGGATATCAGCTGTTGGACCCACTCCCAACTGAAAAAGCGGTAAATATTTTGCCACGTCAACAACTTGATTTTTGCCTTATCTTGGAGGCGGAACAGTATTTATAATAATGGAGATGAAAGGCTATCCCGTGGTCTTTTAAGTTTCCCCATATTGATGTTATGACCCTTCAATGGTAAGATTATTTAATGTATGGATGCCATATAGTCTTTAAATAAAAGAGTTATTTATATTGTCACTTCAATAATGAATTAATGAAGATTCTAATCTTGAGATTTGATATCTCTTATTTATAAATTGATGTGCACATTTTAATATTAAAAAAAAATGAAACTATTATTCATAACCTCTGTTGATAAGAGTTATTTTGAACATTATTAACCCTTGAGTGGTATTAAATAATTATTAAATGAAGAAATGTTCGAGCACTCAAAATTTGAAGACAGTAGTGAAATGAGATTCCACATTTATAAGGCCATAAATGATGAACTACATTACTGATGTAGGACAATGGGACAAATTCTTTCACAGACATTAAGGCCACTAGTAAAGCAATTAATTTTCTATTTTGAAGATAGTTTACATGCTTTAACAAAAGCCTAGTCTTTCAAGAATTGGAACTAAATCTCATGCCATCTAGGTTTCAAAAGTTATGGACACTTTTCCTTCCTCCAGTGTATGATGGCGTTCGAAAACTGATGGTCAAGATGTTCGGACTTGCTTGAAAAAACCAAAAACTGGTCTACAAGCCTAGGACTCAACCAAAATCAGACGGTCAGTCCATGACTTACCACCCATAGGAATTCACGCAAAATAAGAAAGAAAATAGGTCACCTTCAGCTTCTACGTACATATGTCAATGCTTTGCCTCAGGACCCGTTATCCAGCAGCAAACAACTTGATCGGAGATGACGACAAATAAGGCTGCAACCTGCTGCTTCTCATCTGCGCCTCTCTGCGTTTAGTCCCATCTTCACCAAGAGTGGTCTTCTGACCACCAGACAATGCATGGAAACGTAGTAAACTGACTGTATATTAAGATAGAAAAACAATTTTTGATTCTTATAACCACGTAGAAATCGATACAGAGTCCTTTAATATTTTCCATTTTCCTTATCTTTGGCTACAAAGCAATTTTAACTAAGACCAAACAAGCCTATACCCCATGATTTATACGCAAGAAACCAGAAAATTTTCTTCCTCAAACGACCGCCCATCCTTCACTTTTCCTCCGTGTTTGCCCTGTCAACATTTTACTTTGTACATGCATATAGTGTCAAACTTAAAGATCCAAAGATACTAAACAATATCTATCTTAATTAAGTTTGATGTTTATCAATAACTTTTTGTTTCAAGTTCTTCTTTTGTTCGGTTTGTCAAAAGGACTCTGAAAGTGTAAATATGAGTCTTTAAACTTATAAGTGATTAAATTTTTCAATCTAGTACATTAAAATTTCGGGATAAGTTATTACATCGTAATATGATATTAAAGTCATGGCTAAACTTTTGCTTTGTGATTTTCTACATTATAAAATTGAGCTTCGGTTCACTTGTCATGCTTGTGTTAATATAAAAGTAAGTAACCCAAACTCCTTTTCAGTAAGAATCCCAGGCTGAACGCTGCAAAGCAGGCAGAATTCTAGCGTTTGGAAGCATTCCTGCGAGTAACGTACCGTCGTATGAGTTAGAACTAGTATTACACAATAAACCGGTCAAAGTCTTTGTTTGGAGCTTTCTTAATCAATGTTTGGACCATAGGCGGTTGACCAATCTCTATCCCGTTTTTGTTATCCATAAACCGAGGGTGTTGAGCCACGTGTACAGCTGCGACCCCACGTTTCCCATTTTATCTTTTCACATACTTTTTTCCGTACTTTCCCATCGCTTCACGGCCAGAATCATATCCAGACCGTCCCTTTGAATCCACCAAGCGGGAAAATGAAGTGATATCAGGGCGTCCAACTGTCCCGCACACCATCACAGACTTGAGTTGGGGCAATTTTCAGTCGCTGTTACTCTGATGGCGCCCAAGAAAAGAAGCGGGAAGGGGGAGGAGGCGGGGGAGGCAGCGAAGGCCGAGGTGACGGAGCGCGTTACTCGGAGCTCGGCCAAGCGAGCGGCCGACTCTGTTGCGGTTGTGAAGGAGCCCGAGGTTCCGAAGAAGAAGAGAGCGAAGAAGGTTGAGAAGAAGGTTGAGAAGAAGGAAGAAGAAGCAGGAGGAGAAAGACTCCGAGCCGAGCGGGAAGACCATAGTGATTGAGCACTGGTGAGTCAGTCTTCGCTTTTAAGTGAAAGTTCTCTCTTTTCGTTTTGCATATTAGGGAAGGTTATTAGGGTTTTGTTACGGTTAGCTTGGGTCTTGTGTTGGCTTATTTGGGTTTACATGTTGAAGAACTGAGATTAAATGTGTTTACGGTACTTTCTGTTTGGATGTTGAGAAAATGGTAGCCAGGTTGTGGGAAATGACCTTTGGAGTGCTGTAGTTACTGTTTTGTGTTCCAGAGTAAGAAAACAAGGAAAGTATCATCTCAAGTTTAGTTTTCTTTTTCAACAGGCCACCCAGTGGTTGGATACTGGCCTTCTGGACCTAGGTCGTGGTTGGATACTGGTCTTTTAGACCTAAATTTTGAGATTGACGTCCTATACCTTCAAACTCTCTTTTACTGTAAAAAGAAAAAAGATTAATAACAGGCATTTAGGTTTTGAGTGGTGCCCCCGTTTTCCCCTCTGTTGTTGGTGTAACCGTCAGGGGTCTGGATTTTCGGGAGGCTGGCGGTTGAATCACAAAACTTGTTTTTCGTTGAAAGTATTGTTTGATGTAATATAGTCAGTGACCCAGATGTTGCCTCTTGATTTCTGTTATATGGTTCTGGTAGCAGCACATTGCTTTGAAGATTTAATCTTTCCATGTCATAGTGTTCTTCCTAATTCATTTGCTCTTTTACTCTAGTAAACAATGCAATTCATTCAAAACAAGGGCTATACAGGTGAAAGAAGGTTTGGAGAAAGGGGTTGCCGGTGTCACAGTGCTGGTCAATCCTGATAAGGTATGCTTTGGTGTATGTGATTAGCTCTGCTGACAGTTTTGGTACTTGGTTTGAGTTTGGCTTTCGTTGAACGATAAGGGCACTAGATGCCATGAAATGGCATGAAAGAGATGATTATGAAAATCAGATTCTTCTCCTTTATCCTCTGTCCAAAAAACGAGTTTTGGTTTCAAAAGACCAGGGCACTTCTGCGAGACCATGCTATGCATTCATGTAGAGGGTAAAAAGATTCATGAATTGTTCAAATAATGAGACTGAGAAAACTCATCTGGTTAATGTAGCTTAAACCTGGAAAACCTCATAACAATGAGGATCATGAATAGCCCGGTCCAATTCTCAGAGGTTCTTTCATCTATAGAACGTTTTTCCTCACATATGCATTGACAAAAAGTAGTTTAGATATTATACTGAGTGTTTAAGGACAGTATGAAGTTGTGAGTTGTAGATCTTGTTTTAAATTAGCTGTCCTCTGTTCCCCCCTCTGAATTTTGTGCTTGCTAGTTATAGCTGTGAATAAATTTTTTTAAAACACATTTGAAGTTCCTGGTCTGACGGATTGCATCTTCTCTAGAAAAAATTTATTGTTTTGCTAACTTACTGGTTTTGGCCTACCTTATTTGCATTGGAGCGCAACCAAATTATGTCAAAATTTTCTTGTCTTGTGCTGTTTATGCAGAAATCCCATATTTTTAAATAGAAAAATTTCTTTCATCGTATGCTGGAAAGCTAATGCTTGAATTTTTCTGCATCTGTCATTCTACAAATATCCCTCGTGAGTTTAGGTTTCCTTAACCCTCTGTTTTAGTCATCCAGTAATGTGTGAGGGAATTTCTGGACTTTTTAGTTTTCAATTAAAGGTGTATTTATTAGATATCTGTCATTTATAACTTTGATATACATCAGAAAGGTTGAGGATAGAGTTGATTCCTCAACCTTCTAAAGATTTTATTTTATTTTTTCATTTTTTGCTTTATTCATATACTTTGTTCTACAATCTGGTACTAAATTTTTAACTTTGCTTCATATTTCATCTTTTGTGTTTGACTTTAACAATGGGGTAGGAAAACTGAATCGAAGGATAGAAATGTTTAGTGAAGCATGAGCACACCCTCTGGTGGCGTAGCTTTTTCTCCTAATCATATACTTCTTATAACAAAGGATATTTGCTTAAAACCGATAGAAACAAAAGGGTCGTCTTGCAGATCAGACGGACCTCCCTTTTCTATCCCTTTTCAAATAAATGCTAGGTTAATCTTTCTTTTTCTTCTTTTCAACAGCCGAGAAGAGGATGCTTTGAAATACGGGAGGAAGGTGGTGAGAAGTTCATAAGTCTTCTGGTAAATGTTACATTGATATTTGCCATTATTATTTTGACCTTTCAAGTTTTAATTTCTATTATTGCATTTTGGGTAATATGTTCGGAAGGCTGTCTGGTAGAAATCATCTTCCTTCACCTGGGCGAACCATACTTGACGACAGATTATATTTGAACTTTTATGGACTAATGGCTTTCACGGAACAAAAACATGGTGTTTAATTTTACTCATATATTGCAATTGTAAGCAAACTTGTGTTGTGCTAGTGCACATGTTCACTATTTCCCAGTTTATTTTATCCTAGGACATCCCTTGGACACGCAGTTGACATTGCCATCTGTTTCCTCATCCATTTTAGCAGGTGAAGAGTAGCTCCCTTTTCACGAAGAGACCTTCAATTTTCTTGTCATATACGATGATGCTAATAATGTCGTTGGAAGGTGACAAAAGTTTGTTGGCTTCTCATTGTCTTCCAGTGCACGTCAATTGACTGTCGAGAAATTCCATATTTAGCATCTATCTGATATTATTTTCAGAGAACTGTAGTTGAAAACCTTTTTTCACAGCATGGTTGTCCTCTCAGCTCCTATATCTGGTTTCGTCTGTTTTGCAGGACATGAAGCGACCATTTGCACCAATGAAGGCTCTGGACATGGGGAAAGTCATATCTGATATTATTGATCAGATTAAATGACCAACTGCTTGCAAGTGGATTTAGGTGATTGAAGTGATTCATTTTGTTGTAGGTGCAGGAAGTGAACCACAATAGCTATTTTTTGTGTGGTCGAAAGCTTACTACTATCCGTTGGTCTTTTGCTTTTTTTGTAATCATTATCATTGGGCTTGTGTCGAATGGTATACTGTTAAGACGAGGGTAATTGACATGGATAGCCATTCTGGATTTGTTGACAGGATGAAGTGATGCGTACAGGTGCATCTACCTTATTGTTGTAACAGCCCTTTTTTTTGTTGCTGCTTGAAGGGAAAAAGCAAAGTTCCCTTGGTAGTAAAAGAAACGTCAAAATCGCATTTCCAAACATATTGCATATTCTCTTTTCAATTGTTCTGTGGATTATTCTTTTTTTTTTTGGTGTTGTTTTTAATGTTCAGGAGGGTGACCCTTTTTTGGTTACTATATACATCTTGAGTCATTCACGAGAACTTACCAACTTATAAATTTACATCCAGGTGTGTATTACGCCTTTATGTAGTGAAGAAATCTTGTTTATGACATGGAAGAAAGACAAAAAGTCCACTCAAAAGTTAATTTATAACGAATTTGTTTTAATGTGAGATTTTTATTTTGAATATTTTTTACACATTGAGCATATTTTAAAATTGAATGGAAGTTGAAGCACATCAATTGAATGGAGTTAAGAGAGATTTTTACATTGAAACATAACTAAGGAATTTTATGACTTTAATGTAAATTCTTGTTAACAAGGGATGTAACTATAAACGAAATCACATAATTAGAGTTTGGGGAATAGTTTGGCGAGTATCTTACTCCCAATTGTATTTCTATTTACTCTCTTTTTTGGCAAAATGCAAAATGTATTCGAACCAACAGCAACCCCATCGGCAAGCATTTATTGTATCTAACTTCTTGTTGCCTTGAAGTTACACTGCTAAGTGAAGCGGAATTGCACAAGGAGAGTGCAAAATCAAAGGAATTTGGTGTAGTTCTTTTTGGGCGATTTTCATACTTATTTGGTAAGTGGCTTGTATGCGGTGCAGAGTGGAAATAGCCTTAATAGCAAACTCTTGGCTTAAGCAAGTATGTTGGAAGTAAACTTAGCTTGATAAAGTAACAGACCATTAAGGTTAAGCTATAGCTTGATGAAAGTAAGAGAACATAAAGTGTAAGTTAAACCTCAACACCTAAAAAGTAATGGATCCGTTCTAAGTTTTTAATGGCAAATTCCATCTAAATTATGATAAGGAGGCAAGAAAATGGGGTGGTAGGAGGTCTTGTGACAGTATTGTCATTCACATATATTAAAATAAAGATATTGATTTGGGCAATATGTGGGGTAAAGAGTAAGCTATTAGTAACAAAAATTAGAAAACTAAGACTGTTAGAAAGTTGCTTGACCGTTCAAGGAGTTTGCTTGAGGTTGTAAAGGGAACAATAGAGGTGGCAAACATGATGAGTCAAGAGTGGTCCATAAAACCCTACAATTGTTCATATAAACTTCCTAAGATAGATGCCCATAAAGAAAAGCATTTGAAATATCAAATTAGGATTGTACGAATAGTAATGGACTTCACAAATGGGTTGAATGTCAATATAAAATTAATACATATTTGTTGATGAAAGCCTTTGTCATAAGGCACGTTTTATAGCACTCAAAAGAATAATTGAACAAAGTTTAACTTTATAGATCTCCTTGCATATGATCAAAGTAGGGGTGTGGAGGGGGTGGGACAAGCTCCCAAGGGTCATTGCGTATGAGGATCATGTACTTGGTGGTCATGGCTACATGCCATGGTGATCTTAGATACCCTGGGACACCTTGGGATCTAGGTAAAGTTGTCATAGTCAAAGTTGGGAGGCTAACTCATGCCTATTTCATTGATAGGAATACTAGTATCACTTTATGATAGTTATCATAATGTTGGTACTACATAACTTTTCAACAATGGGTTCATCTAAAATAGGTTCAACATAGTATGAAAAAAATGTTGAATATCCTTTTGGAGAAGCATGAGCTAGTACAACCTTCGGACAACTTTACCTAGATCTCTCGTATCCTAGGTCGAACGGTCTTAAAAAAATGTTTTTATTTTATTTTATTTAAAAAGAGACGAGGTTGAGCAATTATTTCCCACAGTTGACCTAGTGACAAAAATCAGATTAAATCTTACCTATAAGCATGTAAGACACTGCTTACACATCAATTCTTGATACCAAAGGTGATGTGCATGGAGAGAGTGCTCTAAATGATCTAAGTGACATCTTATATGGTTGCTAATCCTAGAGTTTATAATCCAATGCTTTGATAGAAAGATAAACTTTGGAATAATGAGATGTATGAAATTCCCATGAAGTTTCAGTCTGCCTACGTTGTTGAGTAGGTTCAAAGCTTGTTGATTGCTTCATAGATAATGACTGCCCATATCCGATTGTGGCTGCCAGTCCAACATTGGTTGTAAGATGGTGCCCGAAACACCTGGTCTTGGTGTGTTGGGTTGTGTGGCCGAAATTGCAAATGACCTAATTGCACTTAGTAAAACATGGGCTGTGCAATAGATCCATATGCAGGATTTTCGTGAAAGTGAACTTGAGATGGGCCAATGGGCCAAGTAGGAGCTAAAATGTTGGCCTATTATGTTTTTTCTCCTTTTGGGCTTGGAAAGAAAGCCGACGAGCCCATGACATTTCTACTGTATGCCCAACCTTTACCATGTAGCCAAATTAACTGCCCATATCCGGAAGGAGAGGACATTGCCTTTCTTGTGTAGAAGCTTGTCCTTGATTCTACATGAGGAGCTGCAACTGGGTCCTGGTGTGCTTCACAGTGATAAAGGGTTAGGTTGTTCAATTCGAAAGCATCCTCGGGTAAAAGCAGTTGAGCTTTGTCTTCTTGTTTCCTTCCTGTGCCTCTACTTCGCTCCACAACTCTTTAAGCTTGGTGAAATACACTTTCATGGTCACATTTTCCTGTTTGAACTCGTTAGTTTAGGGTTTACGGTTTAGACTCCTAATATCTGTTTTACTACTACTATGGCACCCTCCTGTGTCATTAGACACAAGATTGCGTTATGGCCAATCTCTTAAAGATCCCCCCATTTAGAACATTCATATTTTCAGATCCATCAAGCTTCTACTTAATTTAGTAAAACTACCTCACATATCTTTCCGAGCCTTTCGCCAGAGATAGGCCATGGCCAGTGAAACCACCTCAATCTTCTGCATATTATCCAAGTGTGTAGCGGAGAGAAGTTCACTCCTAACCCACCATGTCTAACACAATTCGTTTCACTCGCATATTTAGGTAACTCGGGCTCCGTCATCCTGCCGTACAATATAAACCTTCAAATTTCTCTTCAAAAGTACAGGCTTGGTTTCATCTTTGATACGCAAAAAGCAAAATCAAGTATCAAACATGAATTCCAAGGCCTCTTTCGCCCTTGCCTTTGCTCTCTTCCTTCTCTTCTCCTCCACCACCTCGGCCTTCAACATCACCAGGCTCCTCGGCCGCTTCCCGGAGTTCAGCTCCTTCAAACAGTATCTCACCCAGACCCAACTCGCCGAGCAAATCAACAGCCGCAATACCATCACCGTCCTTGTCGTGGATAACCAAGCCCTTGCTAGTCTCTCTGGAAAGCCCTTGGATGTCGTCAAGAACGTCCTGAGCATCCATGTCGTGCTCGACTACTATGACGTCGCGAAGCTCAATGCGCTCCCCAATAAGACCGCCCTACTCACTACTTTGTTCCAGTCCAGCGGCGTTTCCGCCGGCCAAGAAGGATTCGTGAATGCTTCAGTTATCAATCAAGGTGAAGTCACTTTCGGGTCTGCGGCAAAGGGTTCCAGTCTTTCCTCCACGCTCGTTAAGTCCGTGGCTGCTCAGCCCTATAACATATCTGTGCTTCAAATTTCATCTCCTATCTTGCCTCCTGGTGTTGGTCAAGGCGGCTCACCCACTAAACCACCACCTAAGGGTACTTCGCCTAGCGCGTCGCCCAAGAAGTCGCCTGCAACGCCTCCAGCTAAGGCTCCATCAGGGAAACCAGGGACCAAGGCTCCTGCACCCGCTGAAGGAGGTTCTGCTGACTCCCCTGCAGGTTCACCATCATCTCCGCCAGGGGCTGATTCACCACCATCAACCTCTCCGGACGCTGATTCCAATGGCGCTCCAGCTACAGCTCCCTCTGCGTCTGGTTCTTCACCCACCGCCGTGGCTTACGGCATCATGGGAGTTGGGTTGGTAATGGCTTTGGTGTCATCTATGTTAGCTTTTTAAGATAAATGCATGAATGCGGAATAAGATAGATAAGATGGAAGAAGAGGACAGTGGAATGGGAAAATATAAAAATGTTTTGTTTAAAAGGAGAATGTGTTGGAAAGGGTGAGAACGACCCATTTGTTAGATCCTTACATGAAATTGAACGGAACCGAAAGCTTAGGCAATTCACAACCTGGTGCATATATCTCATTTCGCTGATCTCCATTAACTATTGGCTTATTAAAGATGTTCATCTTTCAATTCTAGATAATATACAGGACGTGGATGAATTCTGAGTAGACAACACAACCTCCCTTAAGTATCTTAGTTTACGCAGATCTAGTGCAAGAGAGATCTCTTCCTGTCATATTCAATTCCATAGGTCTGAAAATGATCTAAACTAAATCAGGCAAAAGGGAAATACATATTGAGCAAGTAAACGGAGAACCAAGTTCAAAACCCTAACTCTTAACGTTCATCATTTAATCAGCATAAAAGCAAGCAACCAAGTCAGTGAGAATTAAACTGGGTGTTTTATCTAATTATACATTTTGCTTAATGCTAAGAGATTAATCCTCTAATCTTTCACTCTTTTGTTCTGATCAATTAGGAAAAGCAGGTGACATCCATAGTTGCTAAATCCCATGATGTACGTCAATTGTAAAGCTATTCTATGAATATATGTTGACTTCAATATTAAGTAAAATTATATTATATTAGGTGATTTTAAAAATGAGCTATTAGTTGTCCATATCCTCGAGTTTGAAAAAAAAAAAAAAAAACAATGCGATGCGCACTTTCTTAAATCGGAATCGAAGTTAAAAAGCCATATAGTTTCCGGACATTATACCGTTATGTGGATCTTATTGAGTGGAGGACATTAAAGCACCTTCTCTAGAATAAGCTTGCAAGGAAAGATGACTAGGTTGATGGAACTACTGTAAATTAATAGTCCGTAAATATTATCTTGAGTCCTTGGGCTCCATGGATGTCACAATTAAGAAGGGTCATGATAAAAGGCACTTCTTAAAAGTATGTTTAGCCAACTAATTAGTGAATAAGTGCTCCACTAAATCAAGAATGTGAGAAAGAAATAGAACTCAGAACGTCTTATCATGGTTGTCAAACGGGATGATTCTCCGCCTTCCAGTTGGCTGAAAATCAACTCGGATTTTTGAGAATGTTTTTGAGTTTCAATCTAGGATTGATGGATGCCGTGTATTATGCTGGCCGACAAAGATCTGCTCTCAGCGTAGGTAGGTTTCCTATCAGGGCGTTGTCTTTTAGTCGAACATGGACATTTCAACGCCTGGAGATGCCCAAATTTGAGATCTGGCTATGTCAATCATTGCTTTTCTGTGACTTATTTTTTCCTCCCTGGAGAACCCTATGCTTACCTTAATATATATGTGTGATTGGCTGAGCTCATCTTCAACTAAGCATGGGGGCTCGCCAAGTAGAATTGGGTTTCAAAGCCACCATGCCACTCTTTACGATATATTCTCAGCGAACCAGTATGTTTTGTGTTTTCTTAAAACCTTTGCTTAAGTTGACTGGGTTTTAGCAGATTAGATCTTGGTGATAAAGTATTTAGCAACGATAGAGTAGATGCTGAAATAAGAAACATTCTCACACCACTCATGTCGGTTCTATGCTCATGATCTGATCTCAATCCCATTGTTGTCTTTCAAACCCAGTTTGTTATCAGGAATTGGTGATTCACTTCTTTTTTTGTTCTGTTTGCAATCTATTTGTTTCTTTTTAGAATTGGAATCCAGCATCACAAACCAAAATAAGATTTCCTTATAAAATAGAATATCCTAGTCCAATGTTTGTTTCTTTCTACCTTTAACTTTAGAGAAAATTCCTTTAATCTGGCTGTCCTTCCTCAAGGTTTTGAAATGCAGATACTTCTGCTCATGATATATGCCTACTTTAGAACACATTTAACTTTGGCATTATTCCTCTAAAGAGTTGCTTTCTGAGACTAAAATACATAACGTGTTTAGTACTTATGCCTCCAGCTCAAGTTTCACCATCCTTTACATTACTTTAGGCACCAATATTAATAGCATAATGGGGTACATATCCCGCAAGGAAAGGCCGGCTCAATGAAACCCACTTTCCGGGAATTAAATTAAAAAAAGAAAGACCAAAAGAGGAGGTATCCAGCTTGTGGCTTAGGCATCAAGCAATGGATTATTCCATTCATGAAAAGGTAAGAAAATTTAGTCAGGAACCCAATCTAGAGTGGAACATCAATATGAATCCAATTCGGATCTGATGAGGTTTTTGAGTCATTTTTCATTCCCCAAATCTTAGAATGAATCGATTTTAATCTGATTTGCGTGTTGAAAGTAGTACAGCAGGGAAGCATTATCATTCTCATAAACTGAGAGCATTCATTTAAATGTGAAAAAGTAATTCAACTATCTTTAATATTCGATATGTTATGAGAGTATCATTTTGACGTCGATGACGATTGGTGGCCTCCAGCCGTCTCAGCGCAGTCATGACGTCCGGTTTGGCTGGTTCAAGTCAGGATTGCGGCTCTGTAATAGATAGAGATGAGCATGAGTGGAGTCTACCTTTTCCTTGATTCTGACTTGAAATGAAGTTGTGCATTAACTAATAAAAAAAAAAGAAAGGACAAGATAAAGGTTGTGTTCTCAATCGGAATTTATGGGTTGCCCCCACCATTCCCACTCTGATTGAAAAGGAAAAGAAGGAAAGGAAAAAAAAAAACTTAAAAAAGAGCTTCGATGTGCTGGTTTTGTCTTCCCAAATCCGAGCACTTTGCAGGAGCTGCCAAACAAAACCATTGGCGAGGATAATGGAGATGGATACTGAATCATATCTCCAGCTTGGCACCTCTCTTCATACTCGAGTAAAAGATTCCTTCAAGAGTGTGAGAGAGCGGATGCTGAGTATTTCAAGTTTATTTCGTTATGAATAAGAACTCTTGACATGAAATATTTGATGACTTACTCTTTCTTTTTCTTGTCATCAGTATTACATGGATTTGATAGTTAATGATCCTTTTTATATATATACACTTAAATGGACATACTTAGATATTGAATTTTGAACTAAGAGATCCCAAGTCCTACTAATTTATTATTAAGCTTATAGGTGATATGTTTATTGACTAAGTAATGTTTCTCACTAGTTTTCTATTTTTGTTTTTTCAAATTTTTGAGCACTTTCCTCCAAAGTAGTCATTTTTAATAAATAACTCTTATATAGTTATTACTAAAGAAAATTTTTGATAAAAAGTATTGGTATACGTTCTAGTTACTATAGAAATAATATAGTAGGTCAATGTACATATAAAAGTTTCAGCGTGTAACATTATTGAAATATTAACTTCATATGCTCAATTTTGCTATTTCCTATTTGTTGTCTTAAAGTGCTAACTTTATAATTCATCCTTAATTTGTTAAATATCCCGTGTAATTGATTTCACTTGTCAAAGAGGAATTTGAGCTCATGCATAAACAAAAATGTTAGAATATTAAGTAAACGGTATGTATATTTAATGAGTGGTTGACATTATTCTTTCATCTTTATTGATGAAATTTCTCCATATAACTGGTTATATTCTCTTGATCACAAATCTGAGAAGACCATGGCAAATTTCATTGAAAATCTTGTTTACATACTTCAAAAAAAGTAGAGAAGAAAGTAACCAAAATTCCTAGAAACTGGTTTTTCGCTTCCACCACACAATATATTCATCTAGGAAATTATGGGTAGTTGCTTTTGTCACCACATTCTATCTAATAGACTGGTTGCTTTGCCTTTTTTTTTTCTCTAGAGTTCTCGCTGTCCGCGAACCATTTTAGCAACAACCAGACTTTACTACCAGTTTCTTGAAGGTTCATGTGATGCGGATTTGGATGCTTGCCCCTTTGTGATGACTCGTGATGGGCATACGACTTTACATTATGTGTGAGCTAAAGTAGAATCTCTATCTATTGAAAAATAAAGATATGAACATTGTGGAGCTCCGGTACCACCGAGGGAATGCAAATTCAAAGCACTCTGATGGGTCTGTGTCAGTGGGATCAAATGGTATGCAAAAAGAGGAACATAGAGACGCAAAATCAGACCTTATGTTTTGGATTGAATGCCCAAAAGCATACACAAAATCATCCCCAAGACTGGCTTTTGGGTCATGTGGGGGGAGGAGAAACACTCTTCAACTTCAGCACTGAAAGGTTGAGGACCACCAGCCACTAATGCACTGCATTGTCTGTTTCCCTTGAAGAACAGTTTCCGCAACGATAACAACAGAATTCATAATATTAGTTTTTATCATCGATAGTGTTTTTAGGAATGTGGACTTTTGATAGGAATTTACAAACACCCCTTTTAACTAAACTTTGTACATCTTCCAGCCAAGAGAGAAAAAACACAAGCCCCGATGTCACTCCATCAAATGTAGAAAATGACAAACTTTTGGACTTCTTTAAGATGAGGAGGTAACTTTCAATTAAATCATTCACTTGTTGATTGAAATTATCATCCATTGCACATGTTTTTTAAAAAAGATACCTGGGTTACATATCATTTTGAAAATAAATTACAAGTATATATGTCCTAGTTAGAAATTAGTTTGAAAAGATAAACACTCCAACAATAATATCCCAATCTTTCAGCTTTCGGATTTGGACGCAGCCTTGAGAAATAAGTGGGGCAAATCCTGTTCCCATAAAAATGATTAAAAAATGACAAATATCCCCAATCAAGGCTTCAACGAAAGATTTGACAGGTCGATCCCCAAAATCCGCTTGGATGGAGGACCAGATTGCCCATGTGATGCCATGTGGGCGACATCGCAATTTTATGCAATAAAAGATCCTGAACTTGCAAGCAGAGAGGAAAAACTATACGACAGGGATGAATGAAGCCGTGGTCCCTTTGACAATTCACGGTGTCCAGGCCTCAATCAATTATGAATTGTGAATTGACTCTTATACCAAAAGTCTACCATCACGTGGCGACTGTTCATTCGTTTGATCTGCCAATCACAAAGCGGGTTACGTATGCTCGGCATAAATAAAAAATACTGATTACGCACACTAAGTGACTGTCCAATCATCGAAAGGAAATCTGAGGAATATTGCTAGTCTATCTTTTCATTAATCATTAAGCTGTAGGAACTAATTCATGGAACTCTTTGTCAAGCAGGCCAAAATCACACGTAAAAAGAAAAAAAAGAAAAATTCCATTGTTTTTTTGACTTTTTTTTGTCTGTTTTCTGCTTTTTCTTTATTCCTGAAAAGATTTGAAGACCGTATAAATAACAATTAGGTAGAAGAACAAATTTTATACAAGCTTCTCTGTAGACAAACGTAGTACGAAAGCATATAATCCGTGGAATATAAGCACTCTTCTTTCTCATCGTACCATTTGTCTCTTTGGTTCTAATTTCTACTAGCAGTCATTCGTTGCCTTTGGACATGGAATCCACGGTCACAGAATGAGAAGAACGGGTCTTTTTCATGTTCCGCTCGTCGATATTTTATGTAGAGGAGGCTCGGCTATGGCTTTTATCCTTTAGCATTTATGGCAATCACACAAGCCCTGCTGCACCTCACAAAATGATAGATTGGTAATGCTTCTTGCAGAAGCAATCTTGAAGTGGATCCACAAATAATTGGCGCTGTGTGTTGTTATCCATAAGCTGGTGACGCAGAAGCTAAAGCTGCTAAGGATTTTTGGGCCACTTTACTTGTTCCTTCCTTACAGATAAGACAGGATATGAGTTTTATTTGCCTTTTTCTGGTGTGGGTGCAAAAGGAAAAAGAAGCAAAAAACCAGACTGGACCTTATTATAGGAACCACAAACTGGAACGTGCTGAACTGGATGAGCGACAGGAAGTGACTAAAAATTGGCTTTAAGGTTTGGGTTTATCTGAGCGATGAGTATCCGTCAAAAGAGAACCCAGATGCAGCTTTCAGCCACCAAACCTGCCAGCATCCGGAGAACCTTGGCGAAATATCTCCCAGTCTCTACCACTTCCTTCACGTGGACATCTCGTGATGTAAGTGGGTTCGAGTTCCTCAATTTTACCCTTACTATAAACGGGGTCCCAAAGATTCTCCATTCGAAAAGCAGAGGAAAGGTTGCTGGAACACGCTGATTCTTGTAAACCTCAACCCGCGGATGGTACCTGTGCCCTAAATCACACACCCTAGGAACATCTCTGTACCCTAATATTTAAAACCATTTGGACCCACTATATCTAGATTCCACAACAAAGCCAAACATGCCTATCATCTCTAGCCTTTATATCCCCACTTCATCTCCCAAGAGTATTTTCCTCTTGTTTTATCTGCCCCATCAAAACATGTATATATACCCCTTCCACTCTTTCCTTCCTCATCAATCCACTCCTTCCTTTGCTCTTCAATCTAGTCTTCCTCCATAGCCCCCGCCAAAACACCCAGGAAGCAGAAAACATGTCCGGAGTTTGGAATTTCCGAGGTGACGGCGTATTTCACCTCGCCGAGGCCTCCAATGGTTCTAGGAGAAAGGTGTTGGTGCACTTACCAACTGATCAGGAGGTCTCGTCGTACTCCTCCCTCGAGAAAATCTTGACGGGGTTGGGTTGGGAAAGGTATTACGGAGGTGATGCTGACCTCTTCCAATTCCACAAGCATTCTTCCATCGACCTTATCTCTCTCCCTAGGGAATTCTCCAGGTTCACCTCCGTTTACATGTACGATATAGTCCTTAAAAATCCAGATAGCTTCCGCGTCCGAGATATGTGAGTCTGTCTCCCTCACTGTCTCTTACCTTATAATACCTATTTCCCTCATCAGTTGTTGGTTTTACTATAGTTTCTGCTTCCTTTCCTGTCTTCCCCCCTGGAATTTCGAAATGGTTTCAAGCCGCCTGGGCTTCCCCCACTTGTTTACTACAATAAAGTAGAGAGTTGGTGTTTGTGCATAATAGCTTATTATGTAATGCTTTGTAAGTTGGGATATCAGTGTGGCCTTGTAATATGCAGTAATAATACTAAATGCATGTCATGGGGACTTCACATCAGATTGACAGATTTGTTCTCTTCCTTTTCACTTAACTTGCATATTTGGCCCTCACAAGGAAAAAATAAAGCTTACTGACATCACCAAGTTTTCTGCCATGTAAGCCTACTGACTTGGCGTGTGTTTCTAACGAAGAGACAGAAACCACTTTTGCAACAGTGGTTTAAAAGCAATGAACAGTTAAGATTTCGAACATCCCATGATTAAAATCCATCAGAAAACGCTTGAGATAACTTTCGACCCAAAATCCTGTTAAGGATGAAGCAGAAATCGATTGAAACAGTGATCATCTACATCTACAGTTTCCTAGAATCTTATGATCTTAAATTGTGATTGTGATCCATTCGTGATGATGTATAATTAGAGGCAGAGAGAGAGAGAGAGAGAGGGGGGGGGGGGGGGGGGGGGGGGAAGAGGATGTTGGCATCGCTTATGCAATCACATATGGAGAATTCATTTTCAGATTGGTGTACTAATTTTAAGGTCCCCACGACGAAAGAGGGAGAGAGGACGGGGCTTCACGTGAAGTGGAAGGTGACAGATTTTCAGAAGCCAAGGTGAATGAACACTTGTCGGAATGTGATAGGCGGGTTGACCCACTTCCAATACTCGGAGTGTATGGCCATGCACGTGGCACATCCTTTACTCATCGACATGAAGATGAAATGTATTTAAATTGACCCCAAGTTGCTCGGTGTGTGACCACCTTGCTTTTTGTTGGAGATGCCGTGAAAAGCCCATACACCAATCCGTGTAAACAAATTGGATGGACCTGTGTCGGCCGGGAAAATTGGTGCCACTTGCAGTTCTCTCCTAGGATACCTGGAATTTCAACGTGAGACATGCAAAAAAAGTTAAAAATAAAAATAAAAATAAAAATTGCCCCAATTTAGCTAAATTTAAACCATAAATGCTGCAAGTTTTTAAGGCATGTAAACCTTTAAAATAATATTTAATCGATGTTAGGAAGCCGTTTTCCCTTCTTAAAATAAATTTGTAAAGGTGGTAAATGTCTTTCATTTAAAAAAGAATACCATGAGAAGATTAAAGTAATATTGTATTGGAAAAGACTTTTCCTATAGATATTTGTTTACAAGGGAAGGAACGTTAAACGTGAACCTAAACTTTGATATTATGTAAAAAAATTTGTTTTCATTCCTCAAATAAGCTTTTAAGGAGGTGCTGTATCTTTCATTACCATGAGAAGATTTAAATAATATGAGATACAAACCATTTTAAACACTCTATATTCATGATTTCTTATTATGTCACACAACAAGTAAAGAAATTTTATCCTTTTATTTTAAATTTTTATTAGGAGCTTCTCTTTTTTCAATTTTTTTTTGTCAACTAAAAGAAGAATTAATATTATGGGAATATCATAAATTGTTTAGTTTTATAGTTACTTGACGCTAGCACTGTGGAATAAGTTTTGATTGGGAGAATTGTCATCAGTTGTCAAGACTACAATACTGATGAACAACGGCCAAAATACATCCAGCTATTATTGACCATTATCATTTAGAGTATCACTTGATAAATTAATATAAAGCTATACTTTTTATCCACCTTTTCTTTTATAAGGGAATGTTCGTAAAATTAGGAAAATATGTCAGAAAAGTAGGTGAAGAAATGGACACAAGATTCCATGACCTAACTATCATCCCTACCAGAATGGGTTGGTTACTTTTTCCATAACTTAGGTCCCATACTTTATGGGGGGGGTTGAATTTCTATGGGATAAAATCATCGCTACTCAATAGGATAGGTCATGGAAAAGGGTGTGTACTTTAATTTACAGCCTAATTCTCAACCTTTTTTGTAATTAGCCTCCATTGATGGGGAAATGATTGAATGGTCCCCTTTGCTTTTGACATGAAAGACATCTAGGTGTTATAAGGGAACAAGTTGAGTAAATAAAGCTAGAGTTATCCTCTCCATGACTTGATGACAACCCCTCAAGCTGCAGATAGGTTGGCCCTTTGATGACTTTCTTACTTTTAGGATTCTTTACCTTTTTTCATCTTTTTTTTTTTCAAGTGCTTATGTTGATTTTTTTTAATTTGTAAGTGTAATTAGACTTCATGATCATTCAATTAGAAAAAATTACAGTAAGTGAATAAAATAATTTATTTTCTAATTTCTCAAAACACATGGAACTATTTAATAAAATTGAGAGTTCAAGGAGCAAAGTAACAAAAGCTAATCCTTAAAGGGCTAGTTTGATATTTTCCCTTTTTTTATTCAATTCTTTTTATTTATTTATTTATAATGCTTAGTGGCAAAGGAATTCCTAATGTCTTCAAATGTAAAAGTTTTACAGTGATTTTGTTTAGTGTATTGTTTAAAGCTGTACTGTAATACATTTTGAAAAAAAAAAAAAGAAGAAAATTCAATGATAAAAGTCTAAATAGCTCAACCATTATTATTAAAATTAAGAAAAATGTTAGAGATAAAATTTCATCAATTATAGAGTAAAACTTATAAATTCTAATAAGTTATTATAAGAGCTTTAAAATTTACCAAATGTAGTTTTTGAGCCTAAATAAAGATGTTATAATTGAACAATTATATTTTTTTTGGTAATTTATAATACTTGACCTTTTACACACACACAAAAAAAAAAAAAGAACTATTGATATCTATGAGGAGGTTTTGTTGTTAGTGATGACCGTAATTAATCCTATGTGCGTTCCCACACCAAGGAGTGCTACTGACTTTTAAACCTTGGGGGCTTATGACTGTTGACAATGGCATGACGCTGCTGAGCAATTATTGAAGATATTGACTGGAGAATGTTGGGACTCGCTCACCAAGTAGTAGGGTAGGTTTAGATGTTCTTTGCTGGATTTGGGTTTTCACTTGGAAGGCAAAACAGATAAAGGAGTTCAATTATTTATGGATGAGAGTTGTCATGTCGAAGTGGAAAGAAGAAGGGTGACAAAGTGAAGCGGCCAATATAAATTAGAGGGATAAATGTACCTGAGAGTTGGAGGAGAAAGCTTATACTTCTTATATACGCAAAAAAGGCCAAAGCACATTAAACCTCGTACTTGGTGAACCTCGCAATTTCTCTTTCATATTCTTAGAGTTGAAAGCTGGGTAGGGAATCTTTAGAGAGAACTAACGCAAAATGAAGGTGGAGTTATTTGATGAAGTGAGGGTTGTCCTTGTTGTAAATGAAAAACATTAAATTTTATGGAGTATAATTTATATCTAATTTAGAATATTAAAGTGCTAAGTGAAGGAACTCATTTATTTATAAATTATTTATAAATTATTTATATTTTTTATGTGAGACTTAATATGCCATCTGTCTTGAACATAGGGCAACACTTTTAACAAGAATCTTTCTAATAAATTCTTTAGTAATGTAGGATAATAAGCTCTTTTATCTCAATAGTCCAATCCAAATATTTTTTGAATAGATTTTGGGTTTACTTATATCTATAGGAGTGCAAATGGAGAATTTGAGTTCTGATAACATATTAAGTTTGTGCATGGACAAAGATAATTTGGAAAAATATTTTTACTTATAATGGAATCCGATGTAACATTGGAGGATAGATGAAGAATTGTAATGAATGATTAAATCAATTAAAGGAAATAATTTGGTTTCTAAACTTCTTAAGATGTCTTTTTTTAGTTTGTATTTGTTGTATATGAATTGGACAAAATAGAAACAATTTTAGAAGAAAACAATTGATATTCCTATTCTATTAATAAAAGTAAATAAAGTAATGTTAGAAAGAGTTTCTTTGTTTAGAAATATAAAATCTTCTTAAGGTTATATTGTTTTAAGTAAGATTTGGAGGATTTCGATTTTTATCTTTTTATAGATATAATAACTTTTGTAATATTGAGTATGTCCATATACTTTTGTATTTTAATTTTTATTAATATAATTTATCTTTCTGCAACAACAAAAAAAAAAATTCATATCCAACTTAAATTTTAAAATATTAAGTGAATTACTTATGTCTTTATAAATTATTTTATAAATTTTTATATTTTTCATGTGAAGTTTAATAATGAGAAAGATAAGTGACAATGTTGTCAACGTCGTGGGACAGCTCCATTAAAAACGTTTGGTCGATTTGCAGTACAGGGAGGCCTTGGGATGGGCAAAAGATGGGCAACGAGAGGTCAAATGGTGGCGTTATTTCGAGCAAAGGACAGAACTCTTTAGTGTTGGCATTTGAATTTGTTTACTTGATTTCAAGTCTTGCATGTATTAGTTAAGGATCAATAATTCATAATTCATCTTGTTCAAGCTTTTTCTCATTCCTATTAATTGCACCCTCATGATTCCATTTAACTAGATAGACCGCATCGTCAAATTTTATATGGCACGATTAAAATTTTTCAACATAGCATCCTTCAACTTCGTAAAACTTGAACGAACCATCAGAGTTACACCAATAGAAGGTCAACATACAAATCTTGTGCAAATAGTTACTACGCAATTTTTTTTACTTTAATAGAATTGTTAGAGTTATAACATGAGCAAACTTTGATATAAAATATCTGTATTTTGAATTCTACCAGCTCCTTTGATATATGTGTGTAAGTGTGACTTTTTTTGTGTGTGTAATGGTTAATTGTATTAATGAAAATTATAATACAAAAGCAAATGAGCATATCCTAATATTATAAAAATTATTATAGCTATCAAGTTTGAAATATTTTTTTTTGGTAGAAAGGTAAATTGTATAAATAAATTTTAAAATACAGATGCATATGGACATACTCTAATATTACAGAAGTTTAAAGTATTTAAATTTTACTTAAAATAATATTTTTTAATTTTTTTTTATATTTCTAAACAAAGAAACTTTCTCTCATACAACTTTTAGTATTTTTTTCAACAAAATTGAAATATTGGTTGTTTTCTTTAGAAAATATTTTCTATATAAACTTGAATTTAGATAAATGTTTTATTATATTGGTTAATAGATGTAAAGTTTTCACATGTACAACAAGATTAAAGACATTTGATGGGTGTGAGAGACACAGAACTACAAAAATAGAGAACTTGAAAGTATCATTAAAGGAATTCACAAAGGATTGGACGTGAAGATTTGCTCTTTTTGTCTTCCATTATGATTAGTAGAACGGTTTCCTTACACTGATAAGCGAAAGAAAGCAAGGAGTTGCAACAGATCTAATTTCAGTGGTGGTTCTTCATTGGTAGGATGAGAAGCAAGCAAGTGCCATACATCTTTCATCACGTTTTTTAAAATTTTCTAGTACGAGATGGGATTCTGAGCTGGTGAACGTGTCACCTACCTGATAGAGTCAGTGGAGCTACCGAGGGACTCTCGCCTTAACCTAAACGGATGAGTTTTCAGACATCAATCCCTTTCCCTTTCCCTTTCACACACGTTAGAGAACGTGTAGCCAGAATTTGTCGCAGAGGATGGAGGATATCGTGGGTCCTTTAAGGATAAAACATCATTGATACTTTTGAAATCAACAATGCCAAGGTGAAAGATAAACGCAGTGAAATTTGCACTGCATAGGCAGCTGGGGATGAAATGATCATGCAAACTCAAATCCAGGCTCAACCAGCTTAAATCAATCTGAGAGTAGAGTATGTATGACATCTCCTAACCAGACATTGTCTGGATGCAGAGCCGATGACCGCAAGTCGGAAACCAAGTTATTATTATCTTGGCCACTGCCACTGTTTTCCATTCCCTCCCTTGGTGGAAAAGGATAAGCATTGCCTTCAATAGCAGCGTTTAACTCGTTCACAGTAACGTCACTGACCTTTGCAAAATCAGAGTCAATCATTCTCAATAAATCCTCCCAGCATAGGTCCAACATAAAGTCGTCTTCTTTTTCTTCCCCGGTTGGCAACACAGCACTTTCTGATGTTGAAGACTGGTTTTCGACCAAGTTAGTGTGGGTGGATGGATCTACTGCCACCTTATTTTCGTTTTCAAGTCTAAGAATTGGCTTTTCTTCAGTTTCAGCCTTTAGTAATGGGACCTGGTCCATCATCTTCTTGGCTAAGTAGGAGTTTTAGTGATTCTTGATTTCATTGTCTGTTCTCCCAGGAAGCCTGCCTGCTATTAGAGACCATCTGCAAGCACGTAGGTTGAGCTTCAGTGTTAAGATAATGCAGTATCGCTTTATAATCATTCCGTCACGATCCCCATAAAAAAGCGCAAGGAAAAGGAAGAAAATTACCTGTTTCCCAAGAGCTTGTGCAGCCTGATGATTAATTCTTCTTCGTCTCCTGAAATTTTCCCCCTCTTGATATCAGGTCTCAGATAACGAAACTGCTACTCCTGCCACTTCTTTTGAGCCTTGAGCAGACAAATTTAAAAGTAAGTTTACGACCAGAAATGGAACACACATTCCCACGATGTCATGTTTTCTTTTTACTGTAATTATTCTGAATATATTCTTGATTAGGCTCTCAACCTCCTCTCTCCAACATTTTTCTTCTCAAAACTGCAACCTTCTTAGAAAAGCGAAGGGCTGTAACTCTGAACTACTTCCTTCTTGGCTGTAACCCTGAACTACACGAACTTCAGAAATTCATGTAACTTGGCTACAATATCTTGGAAAAGAGAGATTGAAGAAACGTGAACGAAATGAGCTAATTGTTGGCAGATAATGTCTCCAGAAACAAGGATCTGCGGTTCAATGCCCAGTTGGAGCTCAGGCATCCTGAATCGAAGAGGTTCCGAATTCAAGGTACCAAAATTCACACGTGCCTTTTACCTGTTAAAAAAAATAAATGGAAAAAGAACTCTTCCTATAACTAGCAAAATGGTAAAAAGTAGACTTAGATTTTCTTTACGAATAACGAAAAATGATCGACGTGGGTTCTCTTTACCTGAATCTTTAGCGAGATTACTCCATTTTCCTTCACCATGGCTCTTGACATAATTAACTAGGGTTTCGTCTTCGAGAGCAGTCCATGCTCCTTTATTTAGTCCATCCATCGGCCTCTGAGGACTTCTATTCATTCTGAGTGCTTTCCGCGTGGGAATATTGGAACTGCTCGGTTTATGAACCAATTTCCGGAAAAGAGACAGATATTTGAGATGGCCGTGTCCAAGTGTGTGTTCCAGGCAAGCAGGTCGAATATTTCCACACGTGGGGCGTAAAGACCTCCATGTAAGAATGTTCAGAAATTGTGCAGATCCCTTCTCGTTCGTAGGTATTAAATGTTAGGTAAGAGTAATGATACAAGGCACATCAGCCTGTCGTCTTTAATCTTGTCTGTTCTATGATTTTTGATAATGTGTGTTAGTTGAAAATGTTTCAATTATGATATTATTCAAGTTGGCTTGTGATTTACTTATTTTCTTGAGTTTTCTTGTACATTCGTATTTTTTTTTATTTTATTTTTTGTGTGATTCCTTATTATATGAGGTAGGTTAGGCTGAAGCATGTATATATATAACAACTATGAACAGTTTTTTATATAACAAAATTAATACTACTGAATTCGAACAAGTTGCAAGCTCTTTTTTCTTCCCCCACATTTTTTTTTTCATGTCTTGTGACATATTATTAGAGTGCTTTTTCTTTCACCAAAAACTATGCTTCCACATCCAAATTAGCCATGAAAGCTAGAATTGTGGATTCAGATGTACAATAGCCCTTACTCAATTCTATGAATGAGTTCCATATATCTTCACAAACCATCCTAATTTTCTTCCCATCTCTTCACCTTTTTCCAATTCTGAAATTGCCCTTGATTGGTATATTACCATTTTGCCCCAAGCGCCATCCATATAAGCCATCCAAAGCTATGAGCTGTTGACATTTGTTAGAGGATTATCTTCTTGCTGATGACCATAATTAGTCCTATGCCTGCATTGCCCAGATCAAGGAATACTACTGAGTTTACCATCTTTGGGCTTCCACCATTGTCTTTTTAGATCTCGGGCATCATTTACTTTTCTTCCTTGACTTGTTCTTGCTTAAGGCTCTCATTATTATATTTATGACTGGGTGTAATCCAATTTTTTTTTTCTTTTTGGTTTATTTACATATTCTTAATGGTCAAAGAAAATTCTTCCCTTAAAATTTTCCCATCTATTAGTTGTTCACATTTTAATCCTATAGCGGGTCACATATTTAATAGGCTAAATTCTTTGCTTAAAAAAAAGAAAGACTAATCGAAGAACATTGAAACTATTGGTATATCCACCAAGAACCATAAGAAAGGAATCTTATAGAAAATTGGAAATTAAAAAATAGTAAGAAATGCCTTCCAAAATCTTCAAAGACTCATATGGGCTTAACCATAGCTGCCTTTAGATTCAAATAGATTATTCCTCTCCCATGTAATGGATATAAGCACATCGTATTGCAAATTTCTTTTTCCAATGAGTCTCAACCCGGTTTCTTTAGTAAATCAATAATTAAGACAATTCCTCTTATAAAGAGATCCAGTTCTTTGGTTGTAAAACTAATTCAACAAAGAATTAGTGAGCATTGATTTAGTCTAATAAAGGACTATCCACATGGTGGGCCTATGACTATGCTGTGTCTTCTCTACCACCATTGTTGTCTATCTTGGGGGGCACGACATCTTGCATGGGAACCATGCTGACCATCACCATTTAACCCATTATAGAGGCAACAAGATCCCAACCCATGTCCTACTACGACAGGATTAAGCGGACACTCCCAATGTTGATTACAGAATAACCCTCTGGCTGGCGGGGAGTTACCAAAAGAGAGGGCCTAGGGCTAGTAGGACTTCGGGCACAAAAGTTGGCAAAACTTCCACTTGGACTTCAGAGGTAACGTTGCTCCCCGCTAAGATTGGACCTTGGCCTCTAGGTCAAGAACCGGGAGTTGAATCCTTAAGCTCTGGTAATCTTCCTAGGTGTTTTCCGATGATGGCAGCCCCTACCATTTAACAAGTTTTGAATTACATCAAACTTGATAATTTTGACACAACCAATTACTAGGTGTTCACAGTTATTGCCATCATTCGTATGACAACAGAATACCATCCAACAAGTCTAGCATGTCTTTCTTAAGAATCAGCAGTTCTTAATTCATATTCAGATTCAAATTGGAATCAATAATATTATCTACAGAGATTAAACACTGCGTCCCGCAAGGCCAGTATTAAATAAAACAAAATAATGAGTTGTACTTTGTTTATTACTATTGACTTCTACATTCATTGATTAGGGCTCTTAACTCATTTATGTATTTTTAGAATGAGGAAATGCTTTTCACTATAAGTTACATAGGTTTATCTTAAGATGGATTCCATTCGCTATCATTTTCCCTTCACAATTCATCTAACTTATTGTAGATGCATTTAACAATCTTTTCTTCAAACATGTCAAAACCTCGTTTTCTGGTTCAAAAACTTTATCGTCTTCAAGCTTTCTCATTCGTATCAATTACACCTTCGCAATTCCATCTAACTAAGTACACCGCATCTTCAAATTTTATATGGCAGGATTGAAATTCTTCAACAACGTAAAATTGAACCAACCACAAGATTTGCACCAATATAAGGCCGATATACAGATCTAGCGGAAATATTACAACAAAATATTTTTAAAGTTAATAGGATTATTAGAAGTTACAACATTTATAAGAAAAGTCGTAAGAGAGAAGAGAATGAAGAATCTAGGCACAACATTTAAACTTGTTAAGCAGAATTTCTATTTTCACAAGTACAATAACTCTCTATTTATATCAAGAAAAAGTACATTATTTTTATTTTCTTTTCTTACGAACCCTTAATATAATTTGGGATATAACATAAAAGCATATTGACTTAGGTATCATATATTGACAAAATTATTTATATAAAACATTAAGGCTCATAAGAAAAAATAGAATCAAGCTCGTAACAGATAGGACTAAGATTTAGAGATTGTAGAAGAAATAGCAATTACATGAATAAGGGATTAGGATTTTTAATCCTAACATGAGGAAAGTTTTGATATAAAATTTGTAGATTATGTATTCTACTAGCTCCTTTGTTATATATTTGTGTAGATGTGAATTTAAGTAAGAAGATCCAAAAGCTTAACCCAAGAGCTAGCTCATGAATTAGAAGGTTCTTTTTTTCTTTTAAAATTCACTTTATGGACGTTTTCTTTTAGTGTGGTACTTTTGTTTTTCATATACTCCCTTGCACACCATATGTCATTTGGGATCAAGGTCATATTGGGTGGGAGCATATTCAACTTTTTTTTAATATTAAGTTAGAGACTTAAAGACCTAACCTAAAAACTAATTTAAGAGTTGTGAGACACTTTCTTCATTTAAACTTTAATATAATGGATCGCATACTTGGTGTGTGACTTTTATCTTGTACACACACTTTAGCATGCTAAGCGATATTAGGTTTAAGGTTGCACATGGTGAAGCAAATTCAACCTAGGTTTTATACCATATCAAAAAACTCAAAGGCCTAACCCATTTTTTTGAACCCTTGATATTTCATGCCTTTTGTCCCCTTTTTTTTTATTAGCTCGGCTTGATGAATGGCCAATTACAAGCTAATGCCATGCGACGAAGGGGACAATTACCACAAGCCAGAATGGGAGCTATTGAGTAGCCATTATAGACCAGTAGGATAGCTGCACAGGTGTCATCTCAACATCTTTTATAACCTCTATGTATCTTTCAGATGCTAGTTGATTATGTTGGGTTAGTTTTTCAGTCATTACTCACTGCATTACTTCAAGAAGTAGTTAGTTTTTTCAGTCATTACTTCAATATGGACATGTTCTTGCTTGCTTACTTGTAAGACCACAAGAAACACCTAGCTAACCACTCCCTACATTTAATTTCTTCATTCCTCATTGGGTTGTTCCTTACCCTCATGGGCATCCCTCCAAATAGACCTCTATATATGGTCAGTTATATGTTGATTACTTCTGCATCTGCAAGTGTGGAGTATAGATTTTGTTGAATTATATAAATACATATAGTCGGATATTTTTTATGTACATTACAATCGAACTCTTGGGCTCAAGTTCATTTGTATTTTTTTATTACAAAATGCAACTAATTTATTTGTAACCCACATGAGAAACTTGAATTGTAAAAAGAAATGTTCTAGCACAAAGAAGAAAAGATCCAGCGTGAAGCCTTGGATGCACTTGCAACATGTGGGCTTAAAACCTCGACGTAAAAGCACTTGGAAATTACATATGAATTTGCAAGAGAGATAGTAAAGTTATTTAAGTTTTTTTGTCTTGTAGTCTTAAGAAAGTTACATGAAGAGCCCATGTGCAGAGAGAGAGAGAGAAAATGACTTGCAAAACAAAGAAGTATTCTCTCACATGTCGTTGGCTAAGAAGAAAACACAAAGGTGCTAAAGAAATTGCAATTAACCTGTCTCATGCGTGTAATACAACTCACCGAAAAAGAAACTTCTTGTTAGAATTACAAACAGAAACGGAACTACCGAAAATCTCGCCAGAATTACAAACAGAAATGGAAACGGCGAGAACCACTTCTAAATCAAAAACGGAAAATCAAATTTTGAAAATCAATACGTTGGCAATATCTGAAGAAGAAGCGACAATTATTGAAGATAAAGCTAGCGTGTGTCCACACACGCCATTCTACCAAGGCAACCCATGGACAACATAAAGACGCGCGCATGTAACTCACACACGTCATCTTCTTCCTCACGCCCGCGAGAGAACAAAGCTTCGTCTCCTTCGCTTGACAGTTATAAAAAACGGTTGAAGGTGAAATAAAAGGCGTTTTAATCAGAGGAAAATGATCTCTTTATTTCAATAAAAAATAAAAAGAATCATAAACTCTATTGATGAAATTTTCCACTCAAAATCTAAAAGGTCTTAGGGTTCTTCACATCTTCGGTTTTTCATAATCAATTGTATTGATCATCATCATTAAGAGATGATTTATGTTTGTTTTTCCAACCACTATAAAAAGGTAGTTGGAGTGTACTCAAGGATCATTCAAGTAATACAAATTACTACTTTTTTATTTTTCTTCATATTTTTATTTTTATAATAATTTTAACTTGGTATCAGTTTAGCCTTTTGGCGAAAGCTCTTTTTTTTTTTCTCGATCCTTTTTTTTTCTTTTGCAGATGGCTTCCAATGTCACCTATATTCATGCTACTACTCATGCTCTTCCACTACCCAATCCAGGTCCTCTTCCTGCCATTGGTGTGCAACTCAAAGGTCCTAATTTTCTTGTTTGGAAAGCTTGAATTGAGCCTTTTCTTTAAGCAAATGGGTTACTTGGTGTTGTTGACGGCTTTTTTCCTTGTCCTGACGAGTTTCTTACCAAAACTGATGAACAAGGTAATATCACTCGTGACTCCAATCCCGCTTACCAAGATTGGATAATCAGGGATCATACTGCTCGTGGCTAGATTTTTTGCACTTGTAGTGACACTATTGTGACCACTGCTAGGCAATGCAAAACCTCCACTAAGATATGGCAGGCTTTATCATATGAATTTATGGCTCACAGTTCTGCGCAAGTTTTCGCTCTTTACCCACGCCTTTAAATAGCAACCAGAGGGCATCGCACAATAACTAAATTTGTTCAAGAAGTTGATGGTATTATTGATCAACTTTCTGTAGATGAAGTTATTTCAGAAAATGAGTACCTTACTCATGTTTTCTGAGGTCTTGGCACACCTTATGCCCCTCTTGCCACTGTTGTTACTGTTCATACCCGTACTTCATCCTTTCCTCGCGAAGATCTACGTGGGTTACTTCTTACCCAGGATGCTCACATTGAAATGGCTACCCAAGGCTCACCAACTGCAGTTGCTTTTGCCACTAGTCCTGCTCCCCTTCCAGCTACTCAACATTTTTCCCCATCTTCAGTCACTCCAGGAGGACGATCCACTCATATCTCCATTCCAGGACATACCTCTGTTCCTCATTATAGCAGCAAACCTCAACTCAATGTTCTTTGCCAAATCTGTCGCAAACCAGGACATCTTGTGCGTCAATGTCGTTATAGGTATGTTCCCTTTAATTCTGGGCCTACCAATAACTTTTAAGGCCACCAGAACATTCAAGCAAATACTGTTAAGAAGGCTCCACAACAACCACATCAAGCCTTTCCTGAAACTGATTGGTTCCCTGAATTTCGCACTGCACATCATATCTCGCCAGATGCTTATGATATTACGCACCTGCTCAATTATGACGGGAATTAAGCTGTTACTGTCGGGGATGAAATGACACTTCCAATAACCCACAAAGGTACTTTATTAACCCTTACTCATATCAATGTTTCTGATGTACTTATGGTGCCTAATATAACCAAACGATTGTTATCTGTTTCAAAGTTTACCAAAGATAACAATTGTGTTTTCTCATTATTTTCCGATTTCTGTCGTGTACAGAGTCTAATAATGGTACGGATCCTACTCCAAGGACCAGCTGAAAATGGCCTTTATCACATAAACTTGAGTACTCTTCAGCAATCACCAAAGTCTTTTCATATTTCTACAATAAATGTAATGGCCTAGCATTATAGATTAGGCCATTTTAGTTATGCAAATGTAATAAGATTGCTAAAACTTTTGAATATTCAGTTTACTGGACATCTTTCATCGTCTTGTAAAAGTCGACGACAATCGCATTTATCTACACATAATATTTCCATAGTCCATTTTGATATATGGGGCCCTGCACCAATTACATCATCACAAGAGAATAGATGTTATATTTGTTTTGTTGATGACTATTCCAAATTTACATGGCTTTATTCCATGAAAACAAGAGATGAATTTCTTCAAATCTTTAAAAAATTTTAAACATTTGTTGAAAATCAACTTCAAACTACCATAAAAACCATTCAATGTGATGGAGCTGCTGAATTTACTTCCAAAGACTTTAAAACTCTTTTATCCAATAAAGATATTTATCAACGTATATCAAGTCCATATGTGCCATTTTAAAATGGGACTGCTGAAAAAAAACATCGACATATCACTAAATCCAGATTATCAATGATGAATCATGCCCATATACCACTTCAATATTGGGATTTTATCTTTGAAAGTGCCACACATATTATTAATCGCCTACCAAGCTCAGCGTTTGCCAACACAACCCCATGGGAAAATTTTTTTCATCAATAACCGAGTATATCTCATTTACGAATTTTAGGGTGTTTAGTATTTCCTTATTTAAGACCCTATGCTCCACATAAACTTACTATACGTTCCAAACCTTGTGTTTTCTTGGGCTATCCTATAGGATATAAAGGCTATCGTTGTCTTTATTTACAAACAAAAATAATTTATATTATTGCAGATGTCATATTTGATGAAAATGTATTTCCTTTTCAACAAGTAAATACACCAAATGTTGTTACCAATACAATAATACCACCTCCCTCTACTGAAATTACTTCAGAAAATACTACAAAGCACAATGCAAGAAGAGAAGCTCATGACATGCTCCCACAATCCTCCACTAAGAACCATTCCATGGTTACAGGACTAAAAGGAGGTACAATACCCAAATGCACTTTATTACGTGATCATACATATGCTTTAACAACCTCTGTACATCATTTTATTGAACCTAAAAACTATACAGAAGCCTCAAAAGATCCTAATTGGCATGCTGCTATGGTTGAAGAATATAATGTGTTAAAAAATTACACTCGAAAACTTGTCCCTTTACCTCAAAATATTATTCCTATAGGATGTAAATGGGTATATAAAGTTAAGCAAAAATATGATGGCACCCTAGAACGATATAAAGCAAGATTGGTTGCTAAAGGATTTCATCAACGACCTGGTATTGATTATCATGATACATTTAGTCTTGTTGCTAAGCCAGTTATAGTAAGAATTATCATTGCTTTAGCATATACTAGAGGATGGACTATTAAACAACTTGATGTCAAAAAGTATATATGACTTCTTACATGGAATACTAGATGAAAATGTATATATGACTCAACCACAAAGGTTCATTGACTCTACTAAACTAGAATTTGTTTATCGACTAAAACGATCATTTTATGAATTAAAACAAGCTCCACGAACTTGGAATCATCGTCTTACTAAATTTCTTCAACATATTGGGCTCAAAATTTCCCAAGTAGACTCTTCATTATTCATATTACATACAAAAACATACAGTGCATTTCTCCTTGTGTATGTTAATGATATTATTTTTACAGGAAGTTTTATTGCACCGTTGTAAAAAATCCTTAAACAACTCAGGATTAAATTTGATATTAAGGACTTAGGTAACTTACATTATTTTTTGGGAATTAAAGCTAAATATTCTACAAATAGTATTTTGCTTCATCAACCAAAATTTGCTCATGAAATACTTTTTCGAGCCAAAATGAATGAAGCCTGCAGGGTGTCTACCCCATGCACAACAAATCATCCACCATCTATAACTGATGGTGAACCCTACTCAGATCTCACACACTATCGTAGTATTGTCAGATCTCTTTAATATTTAACAATTACACGCCCTGATATTTCCTATGCTGTAAACGCTGCATGTTAATACATGCATGCCCCTACTTTTACTCATTGAGCATTTGTCAAACGTATCCTACAATTTCTGGTTGATACCCCTAGATATGGTATTGTTCGATGAAATTTATATGCAAGTGAACATGTCGAACAAGTAATATAATGATAAGAAAGATATCGTCCCACAGAGATTGGTAATTACTAAACCAATTAATTACTAACGGTGAATAACTCATAGAATTTATCTAACAAATCCAATGATAAATGATAGATTAATTAACTAAATATAAGAAAACTTAATAAAAGAAATATGTTAGAGCATATGACTTCACCATAATTACTAGGTACTAATATTGATTATTTATGCTTGTAAGAGAGATAATATCTATGTGATAGCGGAATTTCCTAATTTATTTACTATCCTATGTCTAGGGTATAGCAAACCTACTTAGTTCATTAATTCACTATATTTCTATATGTGAATTGAAACAAACCAAATGCATTAGGATCTATGAACATTCCCAGTTTACACCGAAAGCCACACAAACAATATGGTATATGTCTATCCATATTTAATCTATGGTTGCATATTACAAGAAGCAACTGCATGCTATTTCCTGTCGGTCTCTAACATGCAAATCAAGTCATCTAAGTGGTAGCTAATTACCTAAAAGCATTAAACTTCGTAATATGTAACTTAACATAAATAAAATATCTTGCAAAACATAATAATCATAAGATTCATACCATCATAATTAGGTTACATCGTAGCTCTAACAAAAATAAACTAAAACATAAAGAAATAATGAGGAAGAATGGTAATAAGAAATAAAGAAGACATATTGAATCCAAGAACAAGAAGTCTGTCACCCTTTTTGTCTTCTTTTCAAGAAAGCCTTGAATTCTTGGCCTCTCTCTTGAGTTGTGCTCAATTTCCTCCTCCCTCTTCTTTTGCCTCTTCTCTTCTTTTAAATAGGATTTAGGTTTAGACCTATCTCCTATCCTAGTAGAATTGGGTTTTAGAGATCTAAAACAATTGGGTTTTGAACTTCTAAATTAATTAGGATTTGAATTCCTAACATGATTGGGTTTTCTAAATAAATAAAAAACCTAATAACAATGAAAAATCGCATTGTTTGATCTTGATATTACGATTTTGCCACACAATAAACATCAGGTTCTCCCTATTCATCCTTTTTCTCCATGCCTCCTTACGCTACATAAACAAGACAAATTTAGGTAAATAAAGAGGAATTCGAATATTTTTTCATAAGCATTGCATTGTTTATTGCCTAAAAATAGGTCAAATAACTCTATAAAAATAGAGTTATCAAACTACCGTAGTATTGTCAGATCTCTTCAATATTTAACAATTACACGCCCTGATATTTCCTATGCTGTAAACACTGCATGTTAATACATGCATGCCCCTACTTTTACTCATTGGGCATTTGTCAAACGTATCCTACAATTTCTCGTTGATACCCCTAGATATGGTATTCAAATAACAAAATCATCAAATTATAATCTCCATGCATATTCTGATGCTGGATGGGTTGGTGATCATGATGATTGCAAATCAACTGGAGGATTTTGTATTTTTCTTGGAACAAATTTAATTTCTTGGAGTTTTAGAAAACAAAAGACTGTTGCACGCTCCAGTACAAAAACTGAGCTAAAATGTCTTGCTAATACTGTTGCAGAACTTATTTGGATAGAAGCTTTATTACAAGATCTTCATGTCAACCAATCTAGTCCTCCCACGATATGGAGCGATAATTTATCAGCACTTTATCTAACTACTAATCCTATTTTCCATGCAAGAGCCAAACATATTGAGGTTGATTTTCATTTTATTCATGAGAGAATCAAAATAAAGAAACTTTATGTGCATTTTATTTCTTCTGTGGATCAAACAACTGATATATTTACAAAAAGCTTATCATCAACCCGTTTTCAACTACTTCAAAACAAGCTCACGGTGCGGACCGACACGTTAGCTTGTGGGGGGATGTTAGAATTACAAACAAAAATGGAACTGTCGAAAATCTCGCTAGAATTACAAACAGAAATGGAATCGGCGAGAACCACTTCTAAATCAAAAACTGAAAATCAAATTTTGAAAATCAATATGTCGGCGATATCTAAAGAAGAAATGACAGTTATTGAAGATAAAGCAAGCGTGTGTACCATACGCACCATTCTACCAAGGCAACCCATGGACAACATAAAGACGCGCGCGTGTAACTCACATGCATCATCTTCTTCCTCACCCCTGCAAGAGAACAAAGCTTTGTCTCCTTCGTTTAACAGTTATACAAAACAGTTGAAGGTGAAATAAGAGACATTTTAATCAGAGGAAAACGATCTTTTTATTTCAATAAAAAATAAAAAGAATCATAAACTCTATTGATGAAGTTTCCGCTCAAAATCTAAAAGGTCTTAGGGTTCTTCACATAATCGGTTTTTCATAACCAATCGTATTGATCATCATCATTAAGAGATGATTTACGTTTATTTTTTCAACCACTATAAAAAGGTAGTTGGAGTGTACTCAAGGATCATTCAAGTAATACAAATTACTACTTTCTTATTGTTCTTCATATTTTTATTTTTATAATAATTTCTACAATATATTGTAGAAATTATTATTTTAACTCTTCTCAATCATTCTCCAAAAAGCTCAACATGACATTGTTTCTTTTCAAAGCCATGATGACAAGCTTTTTTCAAAAGGGAAAAAGCAGCCTTGAAAGTTTTCATTTAAATTTAAGCCTCGTCAATTTAGGGAAAAGGAGCCACTATGCTAGGGTATTTCAAAAAGTTTAGAAAGTTTAGACTTCTTCCCATTGGAGCCTAGCTTTGAAATCTCCCCATTGGAGAAAATTGCATACAAGTTGCAAGTTGTCTTTAAAAACTAATTCTCATTGATTATTTTTGCTACAACAGAAAGTACATTCAAGCAAAGAAACCCATATTCTACACCCAGGATTTTCGAACTCACAATATTGTTCACTCTTTGGTGATTTTGATTCTTAGTTGATTATTCTACTATTACAATTGATAGAAAATCTCCTTGGTCTTCAATATATATTGTTATTACTTATTTTCTATAAGTGAACAGTGTTGGGATTTGTATAAAATTTTGAGACTTTTGTCCATATTATCTTGTCTTGATTTCTTAGCATTAGATAGAAATTTTTGAAAGCTTAGTCTGAAATTTAAATTCTTGAGAAGAGAATTTGTAACCAAGTTTAAAAGTTGTATTGATTATATCTTATAATCAATTGAATAATTGATTGAAAAATAACTTTAGTAGGTTGTTAGGGTTGGGTGAAGTGGAGTAGGTCCTAAGGTGACTTGGGTCAAATCACCTTAAAAAAATCATTGTCTTTGCGTGAGTATATTCTATTTGCTTTGATTACTTGTTGTTTGAATTAATTTAATAAACATATAGTTTATAGAAAAACACCTTGATCTACATCTTTAAGAAGAAAAGATTAAAAAAAAACTTTAAAAACCTAATTCACCGTTTTCTTAGGTTGCTTTGGAACCCAACAACAAGGATCACATTTTGTTCTTTATATCTATTGGTAGATGTTTATGGATACAGATGCTTGACATCTATGTTAGAGTGGATGTGACTTGATCCTTTAAGTATCTTCATTCTTATAAGATCTAAATTGGCCATCATTGCAATTGAAGGATTGTACTAACTACCTTCGAAAATAACCTTGTTCATAGGATCATAACATGTTTTTTGCACAAGTGACATGGTCAGCTAGTTCTTGTGTATTGGTTAAACCTTTAGGTCTTCATTCTGTTCAAATCTTATGATATCTGCTACAACAATTTCTTTCCTTACATTGCTCTTCACGAGGTTTTGAGCATGGGGTAAAAATAAGGTTGGAAATTGGAAAGAAGAGACTGCCCATCATTTTAGATGATGAATGTTGTTATTCCCACGATAGATGTTAAACTTCTTTTGAGTTTTATTATTGAAGCCAACCTTGTTGTGGACTGTTCTGATTCTCAAATTTGAGGTTAACTTTCTTCTAAGACTTCTCACTGTCTCAGCCGGCCTTGTTGTAGGTTGCTCTAGTGCTCAAGTTTGGGGTTAACCTTCTTATGAGAGTTCTCATTCTTGTAGCTAACTAGTCTACTCTTATATCAAGTAAGAAGGTCCAACACAACTTAAAAGTTAGCTCATAAATTGGAAGGTCATTTTTTCATTTCAACTTCATTTCATAAATCATTCTATGTGGAACTTTCATCCTCCATACAATTTAATTATTATTTTTTACGTCGGTTAATAAATGTGAAGTTTTAAGATGTACGGCAACATTAAGGACATTTGATTAGTATGAAAGAGACAAAACATAAGAAATCAAAGAACTTGAAAGGTATCTTTAAAGCATTATGATGGTACCTCGAACCGTTTGACGAGAATAGTTGTTGCTTTTGCCACGCATTATTATCAGTACAACGTTTTCCTTATTGGAGTAAAGTAGCACACCGACAAGTCAAAAAATCTAAGAGTTACGGGACATCCTACCACAATTGTAGTACTAATAAGTGATAAACTTTTCACCAGAATTGGAAGTTCCGTTTATGGAACTTTTCACCGTGCGATGGGATTCGAAATTGCTGCATGTTAAATTGTTACAAGAGACGCTGTCAGAGTGTACTAACTCTATCGTCCATTGATTATTAGATTGGTAGGGTACAGTGTATTATTCTTTGGTTTTTGTCCATTCCACGCTTCTTTATTTTCATCCGTCGTTAGGTTTGTCCTTATGTTATCGGTATAGAACGATGTTCACCATCCACAGATTCATCTACAATAAACACAATTTCTGCTCTATTGTGCAGATAGTACCCTCAAGAAAAGTTAAGAGAGCTTCCACACGGAATTTGTCGTTTTATGGACAGCCTTAAAGTCTGTACCATGACAGAGAGGATGTAGTACATAAAATATTTTCGTCGACATGTTTGAGGTCAATAACAACAATGTGAAAGTTACCGCAGCGAAATTTGCAGAACAAAGGCAGCTGGCTGAATGTAATTGATGTGGAAATATGGACAAGAATGTAGGCCCAGTCTTCTTAGCAGACTCAAATCTAAGTGCACCCGACTTAATCAATCTGAGAATAAAATATCTATATTATCTCCTAACCACCCGTCCTCTGAAATTAGAAGCAGAGATCGCCAATCCGAAACCTCATTGTCATTATCTTTGCTGCATTCTGTGACACAGTGACTGTTTTCCGTTCCCTCCGACGTTAGAAGAGGGCAAACATTGCCTTCAATCGCATTGTTTAACTCGTTTGTGTCAACATCAATGAGCTTTGCAAAATCGGAGTCCAGCATTCGGCATAGATCGTCAGGACTTAGGTCCAACATGAAGTCTTCTTTTTTGTCTTCCCAGGTCGTTGATTGCAGAGACCCAGCACTTGCTTCCGACGTCGAGGACTTGTTCTGAACCAAGTTAGTGTCGTTGGAGGGTTCCTCTGCCACCTTCTTGTCATTTTGAAGTCTAAGAGTTGGCGTCTTTCCAGTTCCAGGCTTGGGTAATGGGAATTGATCCTTCATCTTCTTGGCTAAATAGGAGTTCCAGTAATTCTTGATTTCATTGTCCGTTCTCCCAGGAAGCCTGCCTGCTATTAGAGACCATCTGCAAGCACGTAGGTTGAGCTTCAGTGTTGAGATAATGCAGTGTCGCTTTATAATCATTCCGTCACAATCCACATTAAAAAGCGCAAGGAAAAGGAAGAAAAGTACCTGTTGCCCAAGAGCTTGTGCAGCCTGATGATTAATTCTTCTTCGTCTCCTGAAATGTTCCCCCTCTTGATACCAGGTTTTAGGTAGTTCATCCAACGAAGCCTACAGCTCTTGCCACATCTTTTGAGCCCTGCACAGACAAATTCTAAAGTAAGTGTACGACCAGAAATGGAACAAACATGAATCGACTCACATTGTTATATTTTCTTATGACCGTGATTATTCTGAATATTTTGTTTATCGGGAAGTCAACCTCCCCTTCTCATAATTGCAAGCTTCTAAGAAAATCGAATGGCTGTGGATCTGAACTAGCAGATACTCTTCTTAAAACTGGCAAATTGGAAAAAAGTTGACACAGATGTTCTTTATGCATGACGGAAAATGAACGATGCGGTTCTCTTTACCTGTTTCTTTAGCGAGGTTACTCCATTTTCCTTCACCACGCCTCTTGACATAATCTATGAGGATTTTGTCTTCTAGAGCAGTCCATGCTCCTTTGTTTAGCCCATTCGTCGAACACCAAGGACTTCTGCCCATTCTGAGTGTTTCTCGTGTGTGAATATTGGAGCTGCTGGCTCTATGAACCAACGTCCAGGAACTTATAGACGGCCATGTCCCAGTAAATGTGCCTTATAATTATTACGTTTTTGAACTGGGGCCTATTTCCTGTCGCTGAAGTCCAACTTTCGACAGATGATTAATTAAACATCCAATGCTTAATGCTTCACGCCCAACATGTTAAATCTTCCATTCTTGTGAACGTGCTTCACTGACAAGTCCAGTCGAGGACTGTCGATACTGTCAGTAATTTATAAATTTCAACAATTTCTGCCCCACGTTTCCCTCATGGCTGGGTTAGAAAAGATAATCCGTTAGGTTAGAAGTTACTGTCCCATATGGTGGATCCTGCTGAGATACCACAAATCCTTAAGGGAATTCCATTCAACAGACTATCTTTGAACTTGAAAGTTTCTCAGTTCGTAAAGCTAAATGCCATCCTTAATTAGAACTTAAATAAAACGAACAAGATACAGAAACAATGAGATTGAAAACTAGTGTAGTCCACAACTTCATCCAATTCTGAACGAAGGCGGAAGCAAGAATCTAACATTGGGCAATCGTTAAAGTACACTTTTCTGGGTTCGGATCAGACTTTCCAAAATCCTGACCAAAAACAAGAACATTCCGAATTCACAACCATGCGATTTAGCTAAATACTTGAAGCAGTAGACTCCTAGTTGATTCTGAAAATTTGCAGAAGAATGGGTTGTCACATGTAGCTGCTAAACACTGCAACTTCTACTTATTTTATGTGATCGTGGGGGTTAATTTGCACATTTGAAACTCCGGAATGTGTTTCCTGCTTTGTTTTCTTTATGCTCTCCAGAATATACCAAGAAGAGCTCTTTCTTGCTATTGGTCCCACGTGGCGTAGTCCCTTCATAATTTCAAGGTGGGAGCGTCCCTCGTAATTATGAGATACATAGGCTCGTTGGGAAAAAGAATCCAATTGTCTGTCAGAAAAAGTTCTCTCTGAGACGGCACCCATCTGTCCTTCCTAGTAGTTTCCTTTCTTCCGAGCAACATTTCAACGGGCTTGCTGAAGTGGAAAGTTCGTTCGCCTCCAAAAATGTGACAAGAAACTCTGAAAATTTAGCACCTTTGGACCCCATGCTAACTCTAGAGAAGCTGAAGAAAGTTGAATGTTTGTTATCCTCCAGAAGCGACGCACAACTGTATTTTTAGGTACTCCGCTGAGGGTTTATAGGCCAGGCGACGTAATTTTGTGAAGTCTTAGGTCGAGGTACGTTCTAGACAACATTATTGCCGAAGTGGGTGTAACCCTTTTGCTATCAAGACAATGCTTTTCTTCTTTTTCTTCAGCTAAAATAATAGACCAATTCATTGTATCACTTCGAATATGGACAACTTATAATCAAAGAAGAGAGATATTTGACCACAAAGTACTTATTTTCACATTATGATCGATGGAATTATGTGCATGATGAAAGTCTTACATCATAAGTGTGATCTTTTGCTATAAAGTTCAAATAAAGAAAGTGTCTCTTCAATTCTAGAACTAGTTTTTGAGTTTAGTCTTCTAATAGAAACTTACACCTACAATAATAGAAATTCTTCTAACAGGACTTCAAAAACCAATCAATGTACATAAAAACTTGAAATGGAAAAACCCTACCATCCAGAAACAAAACAAAACCCCCTTCACGCTTCTGCAGTAATTCTTTGGAAGACAATCCAGAAAGATGATCCGCCTTAAGAATTTTCCATCTTTGAAATGTAATTGTAACCAATCTTCATTAAGGTTCTCTCGACAATAATATAGAATTGAATATTAAATAATACTGCCCCACCATTTTCCTTCCTATGAAACTACAAGTCACCCAAAAGTGATGAGACTAAGTGATATTAGGTTTCAGTTTGACACTATATTATATTTATTAACACAGTAGAACCCTATTTTCTTCATCCAGCGATAAATACAAATCACCTATAGTGAAGAGACAAAGAGCTACTGGGTTTCAATTTGACAATAATTATATTTATTAACACCGTAGAACCCTATCATTTTCATCCTTCGAAAACTAAAAATCACCTACTGTCATAAGAGCAAGAGTCAGTAGGCTTCTGTTTGACAATAATCACCTACAGTGATAAGACTAGGAGTTACTACGTTCCAGTTTGACACTACACGGTAGAATTCAACTACCAAGTTGAAAAATGGATGGATGAGATTCTTCTCTGCCTAGGAAGACCAAAAGTATCAGCCCGTGACTCACAAGAAGAAGAAAAAAGCTTATTGACAGGCAATTCTACTGCAATCTTCTACCGCACAGAAAACTCTGCAGTGCAGAGAAAAGAGAAGTACCAACTCGGAGGACGCATCCAGAAAAGCGCCATCCTAATTGTACAACCATCGCATGTGCAAATAGAGAGTTCAAATTCGTCACAGAACAATGATGTGCCATGCACTTGATAATGCTCGAGGCCACATAATAGTCTCCATGGGTGGTAGGTGACATGCTTCACGTGGAGTCCACTCCTTGAAACTAACCTGGAAAAACAAAAGAAAAAGGAAAAGGATGGACTTGCATTTTTGCTTGCTTCATGCCATGAATAAAACAACGGACCCCATTTGCAGAATCATAACGGGCCATTTCCCATCACAGCTTGAGAGTTGGATTTGAAAGGTAGGAAGGAAATCTTTAGAGATAACTACCGCAGATGAAGGTGCAGTTGTTTAATGAACTGAGGCTTGTCTTGTTTTAGCGAGTGAAAAGTTAGTAGTGGTGTTGTTAACGTTGTGGGACAGCTTCGACATTGCCGACTTTTCGGTACGGCTATGACATTAAAAACTTTTGGTGGCTCTGCCGGAGGGAGGCCTTGGGATGGGCAAAAGATGGGGCAACAAGGGGACAGTTGGTGGCGTTATTTCCAGCAAAGGGCAGAATACTTGAGTGTCGGCATTCGAATTGTATGTGCTTGATTACAAGCTAAGCGCGTGTTATTTAAGAATCAATAATTCTTCATTCATCGTCTTAAAGCCTTTTCTCATGCCTGTTAATTTCACCTTCACAATTCCAATCAACTAAATAACCGCATGTTCAGATTTTATACGGCAGGATTGAAACTTTCAGCACAGCATCCTCCAACTTCAAAAAACTTAAACCAACCATAAGAATTGCACCAATAGAAGGTCAATATTCAAGTCTTGTGCAAACAATTATAACATCCATTACAAAAGTAGTAGGAGAGAAGAAAATGATGAATCAATACATAAAATTTAAACTGATTAAGTAGCTAAAAAATTGATAATATCTTATTGATACGAAGAAGAAGTGCATTTTTATTTAGTTTTCATTTTTTTAATGAATCCTTAATATAATTTGAGGCATAATATAAAAGCACATTGACATAGGTTTTAAGAATAGGGAAAGATATTTATATAAAAAAATCGAGGCTCATAAATAGAAATAGAATCAAACTCATAGCAACGCGGACCAAGATTCAGAAGAAAAAAAAATTACATTTATATGAATAAGGGATTAGCATTTCTAATCCGAACATGGGGAAAGTTTGATATGAAGTTTGTGGATTATGAATTCTATTGGTTCTTTCGATATATGTATATAAGTGTGAATTTAGATTAATGTTTTACTATGTAAAGTTTTAGGATGTACGACAAGATCAAAGACATGTGATGGTTGTGAACATATAAAATTAGAGACCTCAAAGGTACTATTATATGAAGTCACGAAGGATTGAACATAAAGAGTTATGATTAGGGCAATGCTTTCCTTGTTGGAGTTAAAGGTAGCACACTGTGAGTGAAAGAAAGCAAGGAGTTGCTGCAGATGTTGTCACAGTAGTAGTTCCTTATTGACTGAAAGAAAGCAAACTATTGTAGTACCTTTCTCACAAACAGTCAAAGTTCACTTCTTAGGAAGTTTTTCTCCTGTCTGATAGGATTCTAAGTTGGTGAGTATAAAAGCTAAAGAATGTGTAGACAGAATTTGTCAATTTATGGACATCATTTAAGTACGTACGATAATACAGAGGATGGAAGGCGTACGTATCTTTATCGATACGTTTGAATTTAACAATACGAAGGTGACAGATGACCCAGTGAAATTCGCACAGACAAAGGCGGCAACGGATGAAATGATCGTGCAGGCTCAAATCTAGGTGCAACAAACTCAATCAATCTGAGAATAGAATAGCTATGTCGTCTCCTAACCAGCCTTCGTCTGAATCTAGAAGCAGTGATCCCATATCGGAAACCATCTCATTATTATCTTGGCCACATTCGTTGCCATGGCTACTGTCTTCTATTCCCCCCGATGGTAGAAAAGGACAAATATTACCTTCAACATTAGGGTTTAACTCGTTCATATGAACATCATTGAGCTTTCCGAAATCGGAGTCAAGTATTCTGAACAAATCCTCTGAGTTTAGGTCCAACATCAAGTTTTCTTCTTTGTCTTCCCTGGTTGTTGATTGTGGCAACCCAGCACTTAATTCTGAAGTTGACGACTTGTTCTTAACCAAGTCAGTGTCGGTGGGTGGTTCCATTGCCACCTTATTTTCATTTTCAAGTCTAAAAATTGGCTTCTTTTCAGTTCTTGGCTTGGGTAATGGGAGCTGATCCTTCATCTTCTTGGCTAAATAGGAGTTCCAGTAGTTCTTGATTTCGTTGTCTGTTCTCCCAGGAAGCCTCCCTGCTATTAGAGCCCATCTGAAAGCACGTACGTTGAGCTTCAGTTTAAGATAATGAAGTGTCACTTTATAATCATCGCGTCACGCTCCCCCCTAAAAAGCGCAAGAAAAAGGAGGAGAAGTACCTGTTGCCCAAGAGCTTGTGCATCCTGATGATTAATTCTTCTTCGTCCCCTGAAATGTTCCCCCTCTTAATACCAGGTCTCAGATAGTTCATCCAGCGAAGCCTGCAACTCTTGCCACATCTTTTGAGCCCTGAACAGAAAAATTTAAAGTTAGGTATACGAGCAAAGATGGACCACATATTCCACGTTGTTGTATTTTCTTATGACTAATTATTCTGAATATTTTCTTGATTTGGCTGTCGATCTCATCTCGCCAACAATTTCCTTCTCACAACAGCAACCTCATAAGAAAAGCGAAGGGCTGTAACTATGAACTGCTTCCTTCTTGGGATTCTGAATTAACGAGCAGATACTCCATGGGCTCATCAGTCATGAACTTTCCGTGATGAAATACAAATAACTTGGCCACAATTTCTTGGAAAAGGAGGATTGAAGAAATGCGAACGAAATAAGCTCATTGTTAGCAGAAAAGTTGAATAAGGTTAACCATCTACTATAATGTCATGGAAACAAGGATCTGTGTTCAGTGCTGTCACCAGAACTTCACGGTCGATTTTTCTCAGTGGGAACTAAGAAGCCATAATTTTAACTCTTCCTAAAACTAACAAAATGGGAAAAAGTTTACTTAGATATTCTTTGTGAATGAAAAAAATGATCCACGTGAGTTCTCTTTTACCTGTTTCTTTGGCGAGATTACTCCATTTTCCTTCACCATGGCTCTTGACATAATCTACGAGGGTTTCGTCTTCGAGAGCAGTCCATGCTCCTTTGTTTAGCCCATCCTTGGAACGCTGAGGACTTCTGCCCATTCTGTGTTTCTCTCGTGGGAGCATTGGAGCTGTGACTTTCTGAACCAATGTCCGCTAAAGGGACAAATATTTATAGATGGCCATGACAAGTGCCTGTACCAAGTAATTATTATGCTTTTAAATCTGGACTGTTTCCTGTCGCTATAGTACAACGTGAAAGGACAAAGATGCTTTGAGTGTACATCCGATCCAATGCTCAATGCTTCATGCCTAACGGGTTTGATCTTTACGCGTTCTATGATCACGAGATTGTCCTTGCTTTAGGTGATTTATAAGTTTCCACAGAGATAAGTTCTGTGCTTCGTTGCCTGAATCGATTGGTTAAAATGGATTATATTATTTGCACTACCACTTCTATATGTATATTTCTTGGCGAATCCATTGTCTTATGTCTTACTCTATCCGTCCCATATGGTTGATCCTACTGGAATAATGCAAATCTTTACAGGAATCTCATTCCGCACACTATCATTGATTCTGAAAAATTGCGGACGAATGGGCATTCATATATGGCTCCGAAATAAGGTATCTTCTACTTATGGTATGGGATGGGAGGAAGTTAATTTGCATATTTGAAAACTCGGAACGTGTTTCTGTCTTTGGTTTCTTTATGCTTTCCATAATATGCACAGATGAGCTCTTTCTGGCCATTGGTCACAGGTGGCCTAGCCGGTTCTTATCTTAACGCTAGCAGCGTCATGGGGACAATACGATGCAATGGCGCACGTGATTTTTGTGCAAAAATCCTTGATTGGTGAGATCACACCCACTTTTCCTCCCCATTCGTTTTGTATTCTTCGGAGAAACGTACCAGCGGACTTGTTATCGACGTAGAAAGTTCGTTACCCTCCAGAAAGGTAACTCCAACTCTGTATCTTTCAGCACCTGCGTAACCCAAGCTAACTCTAGAGGTGCTGAAGAAAGTTGAAAGTTTGTTATTCTCCAGAAGGGAAGCACAAGGGTGTCTCTAGGTACTCCGCTAAGGTTTTCAGACCAGGAGACCATATTTTCTTGAGTTTTAGACCGAGGCATTATATGTGGGTCCAGCCTTTTTGCTGTCAAGATTGTGTTTTTCTTCTTTTTCTTCACCTGAACCAAGATTTAAATCATGGGATCATTCCGAATACCCACAGCTTATAATCAAGCAAGAGGGATATAGATGACCGCAAGGAACTTATGTTCACATCATGATCGTCCGAAATTCAGAAATCCGTGAAGATGATAAACTTGAAATGATAGAAACCCCTTTCACGCTTCTGCAGTATTTCATTCGAAGACAATCCTAGGGAGATCTGCTTTAGGACCTTGCCCTCTTTGAATTGTAGTTTTAATTACTCTTTACTGCAACTTAAATTGTAGTCAACGGAACAGGGCAGTAGCACGTGGAACAGAGTTGTGATTCGTCAAGCACAAATCAAAAAACGTGTTGTTGAGATTTTTGCTGCACGTATTAGTGGGGTCCGTGATATTTGGATAAAAAGTCGAACAGTAGATGATTAAAGAACTCGAAGATACTATTACATGAACTGATGAAGAATTGGACGTAAAGACTTGTTGCTTTTTGTCAGCATTATGATTAGTACAAAGCTTTCCTCGTTGGAGTTAAAGTGGAGCACACTGTGAGTGAAAGAAAGCAAGGAATTGCAGCAAATCGTATCATGGTTGTAGCTCGTGATTGACAGGATTAGGAGCAAGCAAGTGTGATACCTTTTTCACAAACAGTCAAAGTTCACGTCCATGAAAATTTTCTAGTGTTTGTGCGATAGGGATTTGAAGTTGGCGAGTGTCAAAACTAGACAGAATTTGCCAAACTTATGGACAACATTTAAGTACTGATAGACAAGATGGAGGATATCTTGGGTCCTTCAAGGATAGAAGGCGTAAACATTTTCACTGATACGTTTGAATTCAAAAGCACCAAGGTAAAATTTAACGCAATGAAATTCGCACAAAAAAGGCAGCTGCGGATCAAATGCTCATGCAGACTCAAATCTAGGAGTAACCAGCCATCAATCTGAGAATAAAGTATGTACAAAATCTCCTAACCAGCCATCGTCTGAATGCAGAAGCGGTGATCGCAAGTCGTAAAGCTTATTATTATTATCATCGTGGCCACATTCGGTGCCATAGCCACTGTCTTTTATTCCCTCCGATGGTAGAAAAGGACAAGCACTACCTTCAATAGTAGGGTTTAACTTGTTCATATCAACAATGCCGAGCTTTGCAAGGTCGGAGTCAAGCCTTCTGAATAAATCTTCTGAGTTTAGGTCCAACATGAAGTCTTCTTCTTTGTCTTTCCCGGTTATTGATTGTGGCAACCCAGAACTTAATTCTGATGTTGTCAACTTTTTCTCAACCGTGTCATTGTCGGTAGATGGTCCCGGTGCCACCTTATTTTCATTTTCAAGTCTGACAACTGGCTTTTCTTCAATTCCAGGCTTGGGTAACGGGAACTGATCCTTCATCTTCTTGGATAAATAGGAGTTCCAGTAATTTTTGATTTCGTTATCTGTTCTCCCAGGAAGCCTCCCCGCTATTAGAGTCCATCTGAAAGCACGTAGGTTGAGCTTCAATTAAGATAATGCGTGACTTTGTAATCATTCCGTCTAGCTCCAACGAAAAAGCGCAAGAAAAAGGAGAAGTACCTGTTTCCCAAGAGCTTGTGCATCCTAATGATTAATTCTTCTTCGTCTTCTGAAATGTTTCCCCTCTTGATACCAGGTCTTAGATAGTTCATCCAACGAAGCCTGCAACTCTTGCCACATCTGTTGAGCCCTGCACAGGCAAATTCAAAAGCAATTATAGGACCAGAAATGGAACACATATTCTTTCATGACTGATTATTCAGAATATTTTCTTGATTAGGCGCTCAACTTCCTCTCTCCAACATATTTCTGCAATCTTATGAAAAAAGAGAAGGGCTGCAACTCTGAACTACTTCCCTGTTGGGATTCTGAATAATCTGGCACTTACTCCTTCATGAACTTCCCGTGATCAAACGAATGCAACTTTAACTCCAATTTCTTGGAAAAGAAAGATTGAAGAAAAGCGAGCAAAATGAAGTCATCGTTGCAAGAAAAGTTTGAATAAGATTAACCATCTACGATAGTGTCCCCGGAAACAAGGACATGCGATGCAGTGCATCGGAACTACCCAGTGGAAGTGGGAACTTAGAATCCACAATTTAACTCTTCCAAAAACTAGCAAGTCGGAAAAAAAGTTGACTTAGATGTTCTTTACGAATACCGAAAAATGATCGACTTGGGTTCTCTTTACCTGCTTCTTTCGCTAGTTTACTCCATTTTCGTTCACCATGGCTCTTGACATAATCGACCAGGGCTTCGTCTTCCAGAGCAGTCCATGCTCCTTTGTTTAGCCCATCCTTCGAACACCTAGGAGTTCTGCCCATTCTTAGTGTTTCTGGTGTGGGAATGTTGGAGCTCAATGTCCGGCGAAGAGATATATTTATTACGTTTTCTGTTTCTTGTCGCTAAATTTAGACGTGTACGGATATATGTGTTCAGGAAACAATCAATACTCAATGCTTCACGTCAACGTGTTTAATTTATTTTACAATTTTGAGAACGTGCTTGACCAGCACGTACACATAAGGACTCTGCACGCTGTCCGTAATTTATGAACTTCCAGCGATCATTTCCTGGCTTCGTTTCCTGCATGGCAGGGTTAGTAAAGATTATGCTATTTGCACTACCACTTTTTTTCTTTTCAAATATTTATTCGTCAATCCATTATTTGATGTAGAACTCTTCTCTGTCCCATATGGTTGATCCGACAGAGACTTTGCCCACAGTCCTTGATTTCTAGAAAAGGGCAGAATAATGGGCTGTCACACAGCTCCCAAATAATGTATCTTCTACTTATTTTATATGATCTTGGAAGTTGATTTGCACACTTGAAAACTCGAAATGTGTTTCTTTCGTTGCTTTCTTTATGCTTTTTATAATATACAAAGATCAGCTCTTTCTTGCCACTGCTCACAGTTGGCATTGCCCGTTCTTTTTACGGTAGCATCATCATCAGAACAATGAGATGCAATGACTGACGTGATTCTTATGTGAAAAAATCCATGGCTGGTGAGGTCGTACCCACTTTTCCTCCCTATTCGTTTTGTTTCCTCCAGAGAAACATAGCAGCGGACTTGTCATCGAAGTAGAAAATTCGTTAACCTTCAAAAGGTAACAACAAACTCTGTACCTTTTAGCACCTTCGTAACCCAAGCTAACTTTGGAGGAGCTGAAGAAAGTTGAAAGTTTGTTATCCTCCAGACGCGAAGCACAACAGTGTCCTTAGCTTGTCTCAGGCGCCAACAGCTTTATGACAGCTACCGGCCCGGGTTATGAGGTTTCGCTGTCAAAACTGCGTTCTTCTTTTTTTCACCTGAATACCCACAGCTTGTAATTCAGCAAGAGAGATACGGTTGACCGTAAGGGACTTATAAAGATGAAAGTCCTATATAAGTATGCAATTTCTTGTGACAAAATTTAAATAAAAGAAATGTCTTTTCAACTTTTGAACTAATTTTTAATTAGTTTTTTAAGCAATTTTTAATCTAGAATTTTCATTCTGCACATAACTTTTGTTGAGATCATGATCGTTGGAAATTAAAAATTCAGTAAAGATGATAAACTTGAAATGATAGAACCCTACTATACAGGGTAAAAATAAAACCCCTTTTACCTTCTGCAGCAATTCCTTGGAAGACCCCTTTAACACTTTGCCATCTTTGAAATGTAGTTACTATCACTCTTTAGTGCAACTTCAAGTCAAATCATTAAGGTTCTGTCAACAATAATGTAATAGTTGAATATTAAACAACGTTACCCTATCATTTTTCCTATGTAAAGTACAAATCACGTTTTTATCACGTGCTGTGCACTCGATCCCACTCGATCCCACTCGATCCCTCTCGTCCCCGTGTTCTCCAAGGCTGACAGGAAACGTATGTTTCGACTAAATTCCAGTCCTTGTAACTACCCTGCAAAAACAAAAGAAAAGGACAGACAAAATTGATGGACTTCCAGTGTGGATGCTCATCTGATTGCAGAACCATAACGGGCCGTGTCCCATTATTTTTTCAATTCTAGAGGAGGATCATGTCGACAAGGCAGTTTGGGTCGAAGAATTGTACATGGAGTCATATACCTTTTTTTGTCTATGTCGGCCCTGCAAATCACCACTAAAGTAACCAATCAATCGTACCCAGTAAGTTTTCCCCTCTAGCAATAGAAGCTTCGTGCATAACATAAATAGGTGAGAGATTTATGCGATATGTTAAAAAACATATCGATTTATACTTCTAGGCTGTGTTGTTATAGATTTTTCACAGAACAAAAAATTTATAAAAGACTATACTAAAAAAATTGATAATCTTTTATCGATATCAAGAAGTGCATTTTTCTTATTCATTTTTCGTAATTTGAGGCATAATATACAAGCATATTGACATAGGTTTCAAGTATAGACAAAAATATTTATATAAAAAATTGGGGCTCATAAATAGAAGTCCAATCAAACTCATAGTTGAGAGGAAGTCGTAAAAAGAATTATAATTTCATGAATAAGGGATTAGGATTTCTAATCCCAACAGGTGTAAAGTTTGATATAAAATTTGTGCATTACGAATTCTACTAATTCCTTTGATATATGTGTATAAGTGTGAATTTAGATGAATGTTGTATTACATTGGCTAATAAATAAAAAGCTTTAGGATGTAAACAAGATTAAAGACATTTGATGGGTGTGAAAGATACAGAACATAGAAAATTAGAGAACTTGAAGGTACCATTAGAGCAACTCACGAAGGATTTGACCTAAAGACTTGTTGCTTTTTTTCCGCATTATGATTAGTGCAACGCTTTCCTTGTTGGACTTAAAGTAGCACACTGGTAAGTGAATGAAAGCAAGGAGTTGTGGCGAATCTTATGACAATAATAGTTTTTAATTGGCGGGATGAAGAAAAAACAAGGCTGAGATCATTTTCACAAACAGTGGAAGTTCAAGTTTATGAAGGTGTTGTCCTTCTCGTGTGATGGGATTCTAAGTTGGTGAGTGTTAAAGCTAGAGAATGTGTAGACAGAACTTGTCAATCTATGGACAACATTAAAGTCTGTCCGACTAGAGAGAGGGTGGAGGATATCGTGGGTCCTTCAAGGATACAAGGCGTAAATATTTTTTTTTTTTTTTTGGTGAAAGGTCAAATTATATATCACTCATAAAAAATTTACAAGATTGTTCGATTACAAAATATCATCATCTAAGCTCAAATATTGCACTTGACAAATTCCAAAGCTCTTGTAAAAATTTATTACAATTTGTAAGCTTGACTCCTCTGGTAGATGAAATCTTGCCTCTCACGTCCTTCTTGATTTTAGCAATAATATTTTCATTGATACGTTTGAATTCAACAATACCAAGGTGAGAGATAACGCAGTAAAATTCGCACAAACAAAGGCAGCTGTGGGTCAAATGATCACGCAGACACAAGTCTAGAGTGAAAAACTTAAATCAATCTGCGAATAGAATATCTATATCATCTTCTAACCAGCCATCGTGTGAATCTAGAAGCGATGATCGCAAATTGGAAACCAAATTATTGTTATCTAGGCCACATTCAGTGCCACAGCCACTGTTTTCCGTTCCCTCCGATGGTAGAAAAGGACAAACATTAACTTCAATGGCAGCGTTTAACCCGTTCATATCACCGTCACTGAGCTTTGCAAAATCAGAGCCAAGCATTCTGAATAAATCCTCCGAGCATAGGTCCAACATGAAGTCGTCTTCTTTTTCTTCCCTGGTTGGCAACCCAGCGCTTAATTCTGATGTTGAAGACTTGTTCTTAACCAAGTTAGTGTCGGTGGGTGGTTCCACTGCCACCTTATTTTCATTTTCAAGTCTAAGAATTAGCTTTTCTTGAGTTTCAGGCTTAGTTAATGGGACCTGATGCTTTATCTTCTTGGCTAAGTTGGAGTTCCAGTAATTCTTGATTTCGTTGTCTGTTCTCCCAGGAAGCCTCCCTGCTATTAGAGACCATCTGAAAGCACGTAGCTTGAGCTTAAGACAACGCAGTGTCACCTTGTAATATTATCATGGCATCACGCTCGACCTAAAAAGCGTAAGAAAAGGAAGAGAAGTACCTGTTTCCCAAGAGCTTGTGCAGCCTGATGATTAATTCTTCTTCGTCTCCTGAAATGTTCCCCCTCCTGATACCAGGTTTTAGATAGTTCATCCAACGAAGCCTACAGCTCTTGCCACATCTTTTGAGCCCTGCACAGACAAATTTAAAAGTAAGAATACGAGCAGAAATAGAACACATATTTCCACATTTGTTTTATTTTCTTATGGCTAATTATCTTGAATATATGAGTCAACAAATATTTTCTTGATTAGGTTGTCGACCTCCTCTTCCCAACAGCTTTCTTCTTAGCAAAGCAAAGGGCTGTAACTCCGAACTATTTCCTTGTTGGGATTCCGAATTAAGTATCGGATACTCCTTCCCGTGATGAAATTCATATAACTTGGCTACAATTTCTTGGAAAAAAAAAAAGATTGAAGAAATGCGAGCGGAAAAGTTGAATAAGATTAACCAATCTACGATGATGTCCGCGGAAACAAGGATCTGTGGTTCACTGCTGTCACCTAAACTTCACAGTCGTTTTTGATCGGTTGGACCTAAGAAGCCACAATTTCAACTCTTCCTAAAACTAGCAAATAGGAAAAAGTTGACTTAGACGTTCTTTACAAATAACGAAAAATGATCGATGTGGGTTGTCTTTACCTGTGGATTTAGCGAGCTTATTCCATTTTCCTTCACCATGGCTCTTGACATAATCGACCAGGGCTTCGTCTTCCAGAGCAGTCCATGCTCCTTTGTTTAGCCCATCCTTTGAACACCGAGGACTTCTGCCCATTCTGAGTGTTTCTCGGGTGGGAATATTGGAACCGCTGATTCAATGAACCAAAGTCCGGCAAAGAGAGATATTTATGGACGGGCAATGTAATCTTTCAATGAAAGGACGAAAGATGTTTTTAGTGCACATCCAATGCACAAAGCTTCATAGCCAACGTGTTTAACCTGGTTGTTTTACGATTCTCGAGCATGTGATTGATCGCACGGACACTTGACTGCTAGGTATTAAGAATAGGCTAATAATTTATTCTAAAACTTAATTTAAGAATTGGGAAAATAATTATTACATTTAAATATTATTTAAAAAATATTTTGACATAAATTTTTGTGCATGTAGTACAAATATACGACGCTCTCATAAAGTAGTTTGGTAAATAATTTGCTCACCAAATATAGAATGGGATTGAGGTTACCAAATCTTAAACTTTAGAATAAAGTCCTTATAGGACATATGCTTTGAAATCTCATAAATTTTCCAGATGTTTCTCTATTTAGTAAATGGATCTATAGTACAAAATATAAAAAAAATTTAGTAATGCAACTTGATATAAAAGGTTTCATGGCATAGAGTTGGAGAAGCCTTCTTAAATTAAGGCCCATATTTACCTTGATTCTTAATATATCTACTTATTGCTACAAAGAAATTTATCAGCACCTTTGACTAGTAAATGAAAAAGTGGATTGGTATAATCTCATTTAGACTAGTGGCATCAACAAACATAAGTTTATTGGATGGCTGGTGTATCAAGATCAATTTTTTTATAGTAGAAGGAATGGTACGATGACTCCCTTAAGTTAATGTATATGTGATTTTTGTCAATCCCATGTTGAAAACATGAATCATCTTTTTTTTTTAAAATGTCCATGAACTATGATGGTTTGGAAAACTATCCTTACTCAACATGAAATTGAACGTAATATTGAAGGATGAAATTGAGAATTACAATGGATGATCAGAGGAACTAAAGGAAAATATTTGATTGTCAAACTTTTTAAGTTATCTTTTTTAACTTGCATTTATTGTATATGGGTAGAATGCAATAGAAGATGATTTCAAAACAAAACAATTAACATTCTAATCATGTTGGGTAAAGTAAGGAAAATTGTATGACAGAGAGCTTTTTTGTTTCAAAATATAAAATCATTGCAGAGAAATGTCATTTTGAATGAGATTTGGAGGATTCCAACTTCTATATTTTCGTAATTCTTGTAATTCTAGGATATGCCCCTATGCTTTGGAACACTCTTTTTTATTAATGCACCCTTATATTCCCACCAATATATATATATATATATATATATATATTTCTTTTGCATGTAAAATTTTTGTCTCAACACTTCTTGTTGTCTGTAATTTAGAAATTTCCACATAAATCACTTATGTGCTTCATTTCCTGCATCGCTGGGTTAAAAAGGATTATATTATTTGTACCGCCACTTATATATATATAACTTGGCGAAACTATTATCTTATGTATTACTCTCTTCATCCCATATGGTTGATCCTTCTGAGACACTGCAAATTATCTTTGTTTGTGACCAATTGCAGACGAATGAGCTGTCACATAGAGCTCCGAAATTATTTTATGTAATGGTGGGAGTTAATTTGCATGTTTGAAAGCTCGAAATGTGTTTCTGTCTTTGTTTTCTTTATGCTCTCCAGAATATACAAAGATGTGCTCTTTTTTGCCATTCGCCCCATGTGGCCTAGCCCGTTCGTAGATTTCACAGGAGGCCTAGCTCGTTCATATTTTAGCGGTAGCAGCATCCTCGAAACAATGATCAAATGGAAAGAAACGTCTGAGATCACACCCACTTGTCCTTCCTATTCCTTTTTTTTTTTGTTCTCCCGAGAAACTTTTCAACAGGCTTATCAAGCTAGAAAGTTCGTTAGCTTCGAGGAAGCTTGACAAGAAATTATGTATCTTTTAGCACCTTCGTGACCCAAGCTGACTTCAGAGAACCTGAACAAAGTTGAAAGTTTGTTGTCATCCAGAACGGTCTCTTTATGTCCTCGGGAAAGGTTTTCAGTCCAGAAGACGCCATTTTGTTTAGTATTACGGATGCATTACACAGAACATTATTTTACAAGTGGGTCTAGCCTTTTGCTGTCAAGATTGTGTTTTCATCACCTGAAGCAAGGTTTGAATCATGGGAAATCTTTAAACACCCACAGCTTGAATGGAACTTATGTTCACATCGTGATGATAATAAAAACCTGAAATTATAACTGACCCTCTTGCGCTTCTGCAGTAAGTCTTTGGAAGAAAACCCAGAGGATGATCTGCTTTAAGATTCTGCTATCTTTGATATGTAATTATAATCACTCTTTTAGTGCAACTAGAAGTCCAATCACCGAGGCTCTGTCAACAATAATATAATAGTTGAATGTTAAACAATACTACTCTGTCATTTTTCTTATGGAAACTACAAATCAACCATTACGATATTGTGTGCGCTTGATCTCTGGCGTCCGTACAGTGTTCTCCAAGGCTGTTAAGGAAACGTCTATTTCAATTGTAGTCCACTCCTTGTAACTTGCTGGAAAAAGACAAAAGAAAATCAAGGTTGATGGACTTCCACGTATGCATGCTTCATCTGATGAATATAATAGTTGATCTTGATTGCTGAATCATAAAGGGCCATGTAATATTAATTTTTTTAATACTAGTGAAGGATTATCACGTGAAGGCAGGTTTGGTCAGTGAATTGTACACCAAATATGTTTTTACCATTTAGCAAGAGAATCTTCGAGCCGACATCGGCGAGGTGAGGGACTATCTGATGTTCACTTAGAGTCATTGGTGTGTTGCCAAAAGTATAAATATTTTGATCCCCTGGCAAAACGAGTTGCAAGCAACTTTCTCATATATGATAAAAATTTTCAATCGACATATATCATGCATGGTCTAAACCTCATTTGTTTTTCTTTAATTTTTGTTTCATGGTCTAAACTCATGCGTGGTACAAAATTTTGATTTTGTTTTCACCAGAACTTGAAAAATGCTTTCAAAAATGATATCTTAGTTATTGGTTTTGTTTTCGTTTTAAACAAATTTGAACATTGCAATATTTTATAAGTTCTTACGTGATTTTCTGTCCAGATACTAAATTCTAGTTACTTTTTTAGACGATAGCATGATGAGTAGACCATTTGTATATAGGCAAAAAGCATAGCGACCATTTCAAATCAAAAAGTTTTTGATAATACAAGCCACAGGAAGAAAAGTTATATTCAACCTTTTCTTTTCAATAACTTATTCACGTGGTATCAATCAATATTCTTATCAAGTTTGATGAAACTATTATCACTTCCGACAAACAAATAATTTTTAGGGGTTACATGGTATTCGATGGAAGTTTAAATGATTCTTAAAACATGCATCCTTACTTTGCAAGAATAACAAATGGGGACCATGTCAGGTGATGAGATTTTGAATCCAACTTCTAAACTAGTTTTAGTGTTTCGAAAACCGAATCCCAGTTTATAAATAAAAAAGGGCAACCAATGAACAAAACAGACTTAAAAATCACTCTTGCCGCTGCTTTGAACTTCGCAAAACCGTTAAAAAATAATTGTCCAAACAAGACAAATAGGTAAATACGACAGAAACAGAAGGTTTGCAGAACTTCTCAGAACCAAGCATGTGATCTTCGTCAGGATGAACACCCAAAATTTACAACCGGAAACAAGACAAAAGGTGTCTCTCGGACCTCTTGGTTCCAACCTACCACAATAAGTTTTCCCGCGCTTCTCTACTGGGTACACAAATAAAGCACATACAACTAAAGAGAGGTGAAGATGAGAAAACTGAAACTGAAACTGCGTTCGTCACTAATGCCACCCAGCTACCCTTGCCTGTAATCAAAATCCGTTTCCAATGAAACGAAAATCAAGAAGATCAAATAGCCAAACCAAGAACACGCTTTTCAAAAAGGATAAATAAAGCAAGAATGACAAATACATACCGTTAGTATCTATAGATAAAATCTGTGGGGCAGAATTCGATTTTCCAAGTAGGTACTTCCTTTCTATTCTCTTTTTAGATACACTGACTCGATGAGATTTCTAAAATGGAATTTTGAGAGTGTTTATATGAGAGTTTTCTGAGTTCCCTTTTATGAATCTCTCTACCTCTATTTTTATAGAATTTCTAAGGTACATCATATAGAGTTAGAGGAGGGATCTAGCCCTTTTTTTATATGCTACTTTTATAAGTCTAACTAATTGCAGACCTAATAAATAAACAACAACCCACACTAGCCTATCCATATTTAAATCAATTTTGAATGCATCAATATAAGTCATCTAAGGGAGTCCCACAAGACCCATTGATATAAGCCCATATTAGTGAGCCTATCAAAATTGAGTTATATTAATGGCAATGAAAATGATAACAATAATAAATTTCAAAAACAATTATTTGCACACACCTTTACATTGGTTTAAAGATGATTCTTAAAAGTTGATCACATCTCATAGAGTTTTAAACTACAAATCAATGTGGTAACCACATTTTGTAAGTGACACAAGCATAACTAATATGGATTTTGATATAGTAGTGTGGCAATCATATAACACTATGTAAATATATCTTATGTGTTATCTTTTTTGTCAACTAATGCTCTTTCCCTAAATGGAAAATGTTCATTAGAATATTTACTTATGATTTTAGTTAACTTATATATCTTGTCTTTAATAATTTGAGTTTAACTTTGTATCATAAGACATTCTTTATGACTAATAATTGAATGCCCTAGCCTTTTACTTAAAGTTTAAACCTTTACATGTATATATATCAAAAAATGTACCTCATGGTAAACAATATATATCATAAGACCTCTAACATAGGTAGTGAGACCTAATCAAGAAAGCTTGCCTAAACTTTAACTTGAAGTAGCATGGAGAGTTGGAGTATCCTATCTATAATGTCATTGTTGATTTTGGAGAGAAGCATTGGTGTGCCATTTTGTCACACCAAATTGCATGCCCACAAATGTAAAGCCTATTGGTTGCTTTATGAGATTTTTTTTTGTCTTTTCTACATTAACCTTTTGCCCATTCTAAGTTTAGTACTCATGTAAAAGGGCCTTGAGGTTCTCAAAGGATTGTTGGTTTCCCTCCATGAAATTTAACATACCATTAGTATAAAGAATATGAAAAACCCCTCCAAAGTGATTATCTCCTTTAGACCTTCCAATGTTTACCATCATCCCCATAAGGAAATTGAGCTTTCAATTGAATAAGTCTTAGGTGAGAATAAAAATACCTAGTGACAGGGAATCCCCTTGCAAAAGGCCTTGTTTGGGCTTAAAGAAGTCATGGCTAGCACCTTGAATTTGAATTGAAAACCAATAATTGGAGATACATCTAAATACCATATCACACTACATGTGAGAAATGCCAAATATCTCTCACACCTTGATAATGAAGCTCCACTCTATAGGATCAAATGCCTTTTTCGTATCTACCTTGATCATGATATTGCTTGTTACTATCTTGTGATCTAATTCATTAATGATTTCTTAAGCTATGGCCACATTCTCATGTATATCCCACCCTTGTACAAAACTAGATTGTTCTCTCAATGTCATTTGGGGCAAGAGTCTTACTAATCTCTCATTTAAAATTTTGAAAATTATCTAATAAGAAAGGTTGCATAGGCTAATTGCTCTGAATTCCTTAAAACTTTAAGAACTCTTAGTTTTGGGTGTTAGTGCTATAGTTGTTGAGGTGATGCATTTAGGCATTTGATTACCTTAAACAAAATCTTAAACCATTGCTATAATATATTTCTTTAGGATTTCTACACTAACCTAGTAGGAATGTTAATTGAATCCATCAAAACTTGAAGCATTATGAGGATTTAAACTTTTAATGACTATAAAAATTTTCCCCTATTAGGGTTGTTGACATAGCTTTTCATTTTGTTCTATTGTGACTAATTTAGGGATAATATTTAACATATCTTTCTATTCTCTCTCCTTAGAAGAAAATCTCAGTTGATGAATAATGGATGAGCCAGTTCCTTTTGTAAGGACTTGGAATAATACTTTATTGCTAGGATGTCACTAGACTTGTGCTCCAAATGTTCAACTGCAAATTCCTCTCTCTTGAACACTTCTTACTTTGTATAGCCTTGTGAGGTCTATGGTTGTAGATAAGGAAGCAAGTTAGCTTGTATGCTTGAATATCAATTTATACTTGGTTCTTTCAAGCTATATGAAGCATTCAACTTGCTACTTTGAAGATAATTGTCTTATTCTTAAAAGAACCCCTACAAAGCTTATTTGGTAGTCTTCAATCATTTCATGTTGCTACAATTTTGTGTTGCCAAAAATGTCCCACTTCTTGGTTGGTCTATGGCATTTAGCTTATTCATGTATCAATAGAGACCACGTGATTAGTTGGCCTACTTGTTCTTCTTTTAAAACTTGAAACCAAATTTAGGCATGACCATCAAGGTTCCATTAAACTAATGGGACATGTTCTTCCTCTTGTATCTAATGATACCAAAAAAGCTGATTGGTTCCACAGGTTCGTCCCATAAGGTCATTGGCTCTTTTTATTTTAAGAAATCAAATTCATCAACCGATGGTTTACTAGTTCTCATTTGAGTTCCACCATGATTCGATCAACTACCAATCTTACCTAGTTGGGAATTGGATGATTCCCCCTTCCCTCCTTGTCCTTCAACAACATTTGACTTGCCATTAATAGCCACAACCATTTGCTATAGTAATTCCATCATCTAATTAAGCTTTTTGTCAAAGTTTGATTTCTCATTTAGAATTTCTATCACTCATAAATCGTGTTAATCCAATATCATTATTTTTCTTTTTGCTGAAAGACTAAGTCAAGGAATAACATGAATAAACAACTTTATCAAAATTCCAATGTGTTTGTTTTCTTCTACCTATGGTGAATCTCAAAATAGGCAAAATAATGAAAAAAAATTGAGTCTTGTTAAGGAAGGAGATGCACATCTTTTAAGGGTCACTTAATTAGGATTAATAATTAAATACCTTTTATAGAACACACAATCCTTTTAAATATAAATATTCTACTAATAATTGCTTAAGAAATAACTAATGATAACTAGCTACTATATTTTCATTATTACAACTATTAGAGGCTATCTTGACTTATACATAAACACATTTTTTGACTTCTACATAAACTCATACAAGTTGCTTTGCATTAACTCCTTTATCAACCACTATTGTGCAACACACGTCACACACATCAATTATCTCTTTCTTTTGATAAAGTTGTAGGTAATTAGGGTGGCTTGTGGAACTATTTCAATCTTAACCATATTCTTTTGTGAAAACAAAGATGGATCGTCTCACCTGCCAATTCCTACATTAATGATAGCCATAATATATCCTAGTTGATCTGCCACTACGAGCCAACCAATAGTTGAATTTACCTCCTCATGACTTCGTTTAATGCTTTTTTTGTTACCACAAGTTTTTACTTACCATGTATTTCCTTAAGAATTTTTCCCATTACTACAAGTCCTACCTTCCCATGGATTTCCTCAAGAGTTCTTCCAATCACAACAGTCTTGTCTTCCTATGGATTTCTTAAAGATTTCTACAAAAAAATTGGAGTTTCTGCAACAGATCCTTAATTAGTTGCTTTCCCTTGTCTTCCCATAAGAGGATTCATCAATAAATCCCATAATTGCTTTGTAGACAAACCATGGCCTCAACATTAGTCTTACTCTTTATTCTCACTTTCTTATGAGTTACATGCATGGGAAACTAATATTCCCAACATATCATGGATGATGCCAACATAGCTATTGCTAATATAGTTACCACATCCATAACTCACTCACATGCTACTATGGCTACTACATCCATGACTTACTCACATGCTAATGTGGCTATTGCATCTACAACTCTTTGTCATTTGTCTGCTAATGGTGATAACTTCATTCTCATGTGGTCCTCGATGAACCTTTCGTTAGACATGATGATGACTTGACTTCTCACATGGCTCCCAACAAATCTCCCACTAGATATGATGTTGAAAATGGAATCTCCTAACTACCTCTTCCAAGTAGTTGTGAATGTAATCACTTAGAATAATGCAACCTCTTTTTCAATTGGACAAATATCTATATAATACATGCCCTCATTTTTTATACTTGGTATCTAATGAGAAGAAATAGCTCCCTTTTTGCTTGAAAGCAATTTATCTTTTGATCAAAAATTTGTTTTTCTTTCTGGTATTAGAGTAACTCAATCAACCACTTAAATACTCCTATATACTCATCATGTCTCAAAGAACCTTTTTCCTTTTTCCATTAAACTCATAAAATGTAACTATTTTTCATGGATGACACAAATGAAATCTCTTCTTCAAACTAAAAAACTCATAGGTTTTGTTACTTGAAATACCACCTACCCTTTCCCTCCATCATTTTTGGTGATAAACAAGAAACAAATCTTGACTCTAAGTCACCCCAAACTGACTTAGCCAAGACATTGTGTCTTCTTGAAATCCTTGATAAAAATTATGTCTCTTTCATAATCACGATGTTTAAACCTCTAGTTTCAAAGTTCAATAAAGTGATTTCTCAACTCTAAGCTTATGAAGTACAACATAGTCATTGTTGAAAGTGCAATCACATAGTTGTTAATGAAAAATAACTTCTTCTTCTTTTCTCAAAAAGGATTTAGAAGTGGGCAAGGAGCTCTATAAGGTTGAGGATAGTGACAACCCTTCACCTTACAAGAAAGAGGTTTTAGCCTTTCTATCATTAGAAAGAGAATGCCACCAAACTATCAAAGGCAAAACAAATAGGCGAAATTGATAGATAATTCCTCAAACTTTCCTATTCATTCTTCCTTGACTTGTCAAACTTGTGAAAAGAAATACCATTCTACACTTAAATGTTTGGAAGAGGTTTGATCACAACTTCCCAATAAATGATATTCCAAAGGCTTTGGCAAAACTTAAGTTGAATGATGGAAGCAACAAAGATTTGGTTATTAATTCATATGCCTTCTCTCATATGATAGCTTTTGTAGGTAAAACTTTCCTTCTTCATTGCCTATTGGACAAAGTATTAGTTAGAAATAGAAAAAACTATATATCACTCACATTGGTTCAACTAAACTAAATGATGGATATCTATAACTCAAGTCCATGCTAGTAACCCCAGAGATGAAATAAAATATGATATTATTTCAAAATTAACTAATTATTATCCATGTCCCATAATATTTGACAAAAGTTTTTTGTTGTTAAGGTCCTAAACATACATGAAACTCTCTTTAAGAGACATATAAAAGGAGATCTATATGTGTTGTTAGGAAAGAAAATTCAAGCATTCTTCTCATATCATCAACATACTATAGATTGTGGTACATTACATTGTCAACTAGGAAATTCAAGCCTATAACTTCTGAAATCCCTTCAATCTCAAGGTAAAATAAAAATAAAAGGATAGATTCCACTATCCTATTCCACATGTATGGTTAGCAAGGGTCATCTCTTACCTTTCTTTTCTTTTGCAAATAAATCTATTGTACTTTATAAGAAGATACATATTAATTTATGGGGACCTTTATGGTTGCCATCTTGTCAGAACTTTTTATACTATGCAATTCTAATAAATGAATGGACTTGTTTTTCTTAGATTCATCCAATGAAAAGAAAATCAAAATTCTTCCAAATATTTGTGAATTTTAAAGCCATGACTGAAAGAATGTTTGAGAGGACAATTAAAATTTCTTAATCTAATAATGGAGGAAAAGATTCAACTAGAGTTACTACTTGCAATGAGTAAACATGAAGAAATTTTACTCAAACAAAAATCCAGAAACCTATGGTTGAAAGAAGTAGATAATAATAGTAAGATCTTCTTTGCATCATTGATGCGGAGGAGAGCGCAGAATAGGATTAGTAAGCTAGTATTGGAAGATAGCTTAGTAATCACATAAGAAGACGACTTGAGAACTGCTATTATTTCATATTATCAGTCTATTCTTGGTCAATCTAGAAATATCTTCACCAACTTTGAGAGGTATGCTTCTCTATTTCATGATGATGTAAGTGCACTTCTTAATCCCATAAGTTTTGAGCATTCAAATGTTATTAAAGCTCTTTGGGGAATTCATGATTTTAAAGCCCCTAATCCAAATGGATATAATAGCTTATTTTATAAGAGAGTTTGGCCTATCATTGGAAGAGATATAAAGGATGTTGTACTAGAATTTTTCTCCTCTAGGAAGCTACTGAAGGCTATAAACTCTACATTGTTATCATTAGTTCCTAAGGTCCCCAATCCTTGTTGCAATAAAGACTATAGACCAAAAACATGTTGCAATATTCTCTACAAAATTATTTCCAAGATGTTGGTTGAAAAACTTAGTGTTATTCTCCCTGTAGTGGTAAGCCAAAACCAAACTGCTTTCATCAAGGGACGTCAGATTTCTAAGAATATTCTACTTTGCCAAGAACTACTTCACAACTATCACAAGGGTGATAAAGGTAAATGTGTGGCTATAAAAATTGATCTCATGAAAGTATATGATATGGTCAAGTGGGAAGCAATATTAGGAGTCTTGAAAGTTATTAATACTCCCCAGTATTTAATTGATCTTGTTGGTGAGTGTATTACTATACCAAGATTTTCAATAAATTTCAATGGAAAGCATGTAGGTTACTTTGAAGGTACCAATGGACTGAGACAAGGGGATCCATTATCCCCATATTTATTTGTATTGGTTATGGAAATACTAAACAGAATTATTATTGCAAAGACCTCCTCATCAACTTTTAAGTTTCATTGGCGATGCAAGCCTGGGAAAATCACTCATTTGTGTTTTGCTAATGATTTGTTCCTTTTCTCTCATGGTGATATAGCTTCAGTGCTCTGTCTTATAGAAGCTTTAAAGGAATTTGCTAAACTCACAGGTTTACATTACAACCCTAGTAAATGCCAAATATTTTTCTCAGGGTTATCAGAGCAAGAGCAACTTCTTATTCTAGATCATTCACCTTTCCCTATGGGTACACTCCCTATTCGATATCTTGGAGTTCCTTTGATTACAAAAAGACTTACTCATGCTAATTGCAAGGGTTTGACAGATAAGATATTTGATAGAATAGATGGTTGGGGAATGAAACATATTAGCTATGCAGGAAGGTTACAGTTGGCAAAATCAATCATGATTTCCACATGTACATTTTGGATGCAAGTTTTCTTATTGCCAAAGCAAACAATTTATGAGATTGAGAAAAAGATCAGGAACTTTCTTTGGGCATGTAGTGCAGATATACGACGCTCTCACAAAGTAGTGTGGCAAATAGTTTGTTCACCCAAGAAGGAAGAAGGATTGGGATTACCAAATCTTAAACTTTGGAATAAAATCCTTTTGGGACGTATGCTTTGAAACTTTATAAATCTTCTAAATGCTTCTCTATGAAGTAAATGGATCCACAGTACCAAATGTAAACGAACTTCAGTAATGCAACTTGATATCAAAGGTTCCATGCCATGGAGTTGGAGAGGTCTTCTTAAATTAAGGCATGCACTTACCTCAATTCTTAATCGATCTACCTATTGCTACAAAGAAATTTATCAGCACCTTCGACCAGTAAATGAAAAAGTGGATTGGTATAATCTCATTTGGATTGGTGGCATCAAGAAACATAATTTCATTGGATAGCTAGTGTGTCAAGATTGACTTTCTACAGTAGAAGAAATGGTACAATGGCTCCATTCAATTAACTTATATTGTGATTTTTGTCAATCCCATGTTGAAAATAGGAATCATCTTTTTTTTTAAATATCCATGGACAATGAAGGTTTGGAAAACTATCCTTGCTCAAAATAGAATTAGACGTGATATTTGAGGATGGAATGAAGAATTGCAATGGATGATCAAAGCAACTAAAGGAAAGGATTTGGCTGCCAAACTTATTAAGTTATCTTTTTTAGCTTGCATTTATTGTATATGGACAGAATATAATAGAAGATGATTTCAAAGCAAAATAGTAAACATTCCAATCATGGTAGCTAAAATAAGAAAAATTATACAAGAGAGAACTTCTTTGTTTAAAAATATTAAATTCTCACAAGGAAATGTCATAGTGAGATTTGGAAGCTTCCAACCTCTATATTTTTGTAATTCTTATAATTTTGGGGTATGCCCCTATGCTTTTGTACCCTACTTCTTATTAATGCACACTTACATTTCCACCAAAATAATGGAGGAGACTATACAAGTAACAAGTTAGCATAGTTTTTATGTGAAAATGGAATGATATATTAATTTTCTTATCCTTATGCTCCCCAACATAATGGAATAACATAAAGAAAACACTAACATGTTTCTAAGATGGTATCAGAGCTGGCCCTGTGTCCTGCCTGCCTTGGTGTGGTCCCTCTAGATTGGTCCCACCTCTCACCGCACCCAACGTGAGACTGCGGGGAAGTGTTGAAGTGTTGAAATATCCAATCCCACATTAGGTAAAGCAACAGGAGAGTCTGGCCTTATAAGCTTCCGCTGACAACCTACTATTACACAGTTCTATGTTTTAGTTAGGCCCTTCAGTTTCTAAGATGGTATCAGAGCCAGGTTCCGTGTCTTGCCTGCCTTGGTGTGGTTTCTCTCTCTAGACTGGTCCTACCTTTCACCGCACCCAACGTGAGACTGCGGGGGAGTGTTGGAGTGTTGAAATATCCAGTCCCACATCGGGTAAGGTGACGAGAAAGTTTGGCCTTATTAGCTTCCGCTGGCAACCCACTATTGCACAATTCTGTGTTTTTAGTTGGGCCTTTCAGTTTCTAAGATGGTATCAAAGTCGGCCCTATGTCCTGCCTGCCTTGGTGATGGAACTTGGACACTCAATGATGATCCAAGCAAACATTCCACACTCAAGGGATAGTGGAATTCCCAAATAGTGGGTAGAATCCGCTACTTTGGCGATAGAATATGTAGAAATCATTACTTTGATAAGTCAATGGAAGCAATAGAAAATAGAGTGGAGGATTGGAAATTAACGTTCATGTCTTGGGGGCAAGTTAACTTTGATTAAGAGCAGCTTATCTTTAGTGCCAATTCATACCTTATCCATCATCAAAGCTCTGAGAATGGTTATACAAAAAATAAATAGGGGAATGACAAACTTCATATGGAGTATGGGGGATGGACAAGACATCTATGGCTTAAATGGCAAACCACATACAAGCCATGTGAAGAAAGAGGATTGGGAGTTCACAATTTGAAGAAAACCATGTAAGTTTTTTAGGCAAAGTTGGCTTGGAGATATGTCTAGGGCCAATCATTGTGGACCTCTATAATGAACTTGAAGTCAATCTAAAGGAAATGATGTAAGCTCTTCAAACAATATTTGCTTGGAGATATGCCCAAGGCCAATCATTGTGGACCTTTATAATGAACTTGAAGTATAGGTGTCCAACTAAAGCTATACAAGGAGGCAAGAAGAGCATGCATTCCCACACACGGAAAATGATATTCCTTTGGTTGGACTACACACTAAAGCACAATAGGTGGATAATTGGGAAAGCAAGTGTGCCTTTTGGAAGGACAACCAGTTGGGGCAAATGCTATAGTATTTTTATGTCCAAGACCAGACATAACAGTTAAAAAATCTCGATAAATCCAGATTTCATAAAGTCCACCTACCCAAGAAGCAGTAGGAACAAGCTAAAAATATAACTTTTAATCAGAACAAGGATTGGCTGCCCTGCGATCTAAGTGCATTGGATGAATTCTCGGCATCCTTGGTTTATCATAACAAGGATGAAAAAAAAAAGTGATATATGCAAAGTTTATATGGAATAGTGTAATACCTTCCAACATAAAATTATTTGTGGAAATTAACTCATATGGAGTCCCTGCGGAAGGCAATATGCAGGAAAAAGAAAAAAGGAAAAAAGAATACAAATGGCTTCTAAGTGTCAATGATGAGGAAAAGCACAAAGGGAAGTAATAGATATTTTATTCATGCATAGTGAGCTAACACAATAGATATGAAGGAAACCTGGAGAAATACTAAAGGTAGAAGTTTACTTTTATTTCATTTCATCTCTTGTAACTTGTGGTGTGCTGACACATCATGGCAGAACGAAAGGAGAACTATTATAGCTACATCGGGTGGTGTCATCATGTGGGCATTTGGCTGGCATGCAATTTCGCACAACATAATGGCACACCAATGCTTCTCTCCAAAATCAATAATGACATTACACATAGGACGCTTCAACTCTCTACACTACCTCAAGTTAAAGTTCAAATAAGCTTCTTAATCAAGACTCTCTACATATGTTAAACATTCCTATGATACACATTGTGGGCCTATGACTGTTGACAATAGCATGACAAGATTGATCAATTATTTAACAGCAGCCACAAGAAAGGTGATCAATGGAGAGTGATGGGACTCAATCACAAGGTAGTAGGTAGGTTTTAAGCTAATCCATGCAGTAGTTAACAGTCTAAATCAAGTCACATATTTCACGGACCAATTTCTTTCCTCAGAAAATGAATAACCAATCGAATTAAGGTCAAGCTAACAAGTCAATTTAGGAGTTGATAAGCACAACGGGAGACAGAAGAAAGGAATCTTTTAGAAATTAGGATATCAAAACAAGTAAGAAATGTCTTCAAAAATTTTGGGAAACTCAGCTGGGTTTAACTATAATTGGCTGGATTCAAATATATTACTCCTTTCCCATCTCCAAATAGTGAAATAATCAAACAAACTCACATTCCATCAAACGGATATTGTGCACATCCTATCAAAATTTTCTTCTTCGAATGAGTATCAACCATGTTTCTTCTGTACATCGATAGCTACAATTCCTCTTGTATAGGGATTCACTTGTTTTGATGTTTACCAATTCACCAAAGAGCTGATGAGCCTTGAGTTTTTCTCATAAAGGACTAACAACATGGGGTGGGCGTCTTACTGTTGACAATGGCATTGTGAGGTTAACAATTATCAGTAGTAGCCATAAGAAAGGGTAATTAATTGAAGAATTTTGGGTCGCGCTTAGCAGGTTTAGAGTAGGTTTAGAATTTTTCTGTCGGCTTTTGGTTTCTACGGTGGTAAGCAACTTTTTTCTCAGAGTCATCCGTGTAGAAGTTGAAAACCGGAAAGAGGTACAATTAATCACAATTATGGACAAGATTGATGACGCCCTAATAGATGCTCAAGTCACATGTAATTTGGAGGAGTAAATCAAACTCGGAAGATGGAGTTGAAAGCTGGGAAGGAAATCTTTAAAGATAACTACCCAGCACGAAGGTGGCGTTATTTGATGAAGTGAGAGTTGTCTCGTTGCCGGTGAAAAGAAACGTTGTGACGATGTTGACATGGGATAGGTATGACGTTGAAAACTTTTTGTGGATTTGCAGTAAAGGGAGACCTCGGGTTGGACAAAATATTGGGGCAGTGAGAGGACAATTGGTGGCGTTATTTCCGGCAAAGGACAGAACTCGTGTGTTTGGCATTGGAATTTGCATTTGCTTGATTTCAAGAGCTTTGGATTGGAATCAATATGCACATGTTAAAAAATCAACATAGGGTTCAGTAAAATTTTGACAAATTCTTAATCCACGCTATTGAATTTAACTTTTGGAGGCATGTTCTGCCTTGCATCATTTTTTATTTTCCATAGGGGCCTACATCACTTTATATTGCCCAGGTACAACATGTTATACTACAGTTGCCTTCAATATCATTATTGTCCCTCAAAGAATATACTACTTACATCAATCCTCTTTTTTGTGATGACTAAGAATGATGCTTCTTTTTCATTAAATATCGTAAAACAGTATGCTAATTGCTTGCCTTTTTTCTTTATAATATTTACTATCAAGGTAAAACGCATTACTCTTCCTCTTTCTCTACCTGTTTCGATTTTTAGCATATGAATAAAACTTTTCTACTGAAAATCATTACTACTAAAAGTAGAATACTCAAAAGATAGATTCAATAGCAAACTCACAACTATTAAAACGAGCTAAATTTTATAAATAAAATTACTTCTGGTTTTTTGTTGAAGAATAAAAATAGATTTAATGCTTATGAGGTTGACAATAGTATCCAAATCAATAGGTATTAAGTTCTAGAAGTAAATTATGATCAAGAAATACTTTTTAGTCTCATTCAATGTATACCAGATATTGAGCATGTATTAAAGTGACTTTGATGTTGCATTGCACATGATAATATGACCGATTATGGTAATCTAGTCAATTAGTATACACCTAAAAACATAGTATTTATTTATAGGTTTAACATATTTTGAGTACCATCATACTTGATAATTTTGAAACAATTAATCACAAATATTTCACACTTATTGTCATCAACATGAAAATACCATAAATGAGTTAAAAGTAAAGGAAATAAAGGTAAGTGTGTTATCATTAAAATTGATCTTATAAAAGCTTATGACATGGTTAAATGGGAAGCAGTATTGGGAGTTATTCAAGCTATTCATACTCCTTAGATATTAACTAATCTAATTGGTCAATACATTACTACTACCATATTCTTTATGAACTTTAATGGTGAGTATGTTGGTTATTTTCAAGGCACGAATAGGTTAAAGTAAGGAGATCCCATATCCTCTTATTTATTTTCTTTTTTCATGGAGATTTTTAATAAGATTATTATTAAAAAACTTATATTTCTACTTTCAAATATCATTGATGTTGCAAAAGGGAGAAAATCACTCCCCTTTGTTTTGCCGATGACTTATTTTTAGTTATTCATGGTGATGTTAATTCAGTGTTATGTAAATCTTATTGATACTTTGGAGCACTTTATAGTACCCACAAGTTCACATTTTAATCCCAGTAACATCCAAATATTTTTTTTTCAAGACTCAATAAGTAAGAAAAGCTTCTAATATTGGATCACACTTCATTTTCTGAAAGAAATCTCTCTATTAGGTAACTCAATGTTCCCCTTATTATAAAAAGGCTTACTTACACCAATAGTAAGGTTTTGATAGAGAAAATCATGAAAATTATTGATGGAGGGGAAATGAGGCACCTAAGTTATGCAAGAAGGTTACAATTGACAAAATTAATTCTTACTTCTATCTGCACCTTTTGGATGTAAATATTCATTCTCCTAAAGAAAACCATTTTTTAGACTTAGAAGAAGATTAAGCACTTTTTATGGATAGGTAATTGGGAAGATTATAAAACTCACAAGGTCACTTAATAGATTGTTTGTTTGCCTAAAAATTAAAGAGGACTTGGGTTGCTAGACATTAAAGTATGGAATAAGATTCTGTTGGGGCAATCACTATGAAATATCATCAATTATCTAAGTTATTCCTTATGAAGTAGATGAATTTATCGTACTAAATATAAGAGAACTTCATTTATTTATCTTGATATCAAATGAAATATGACATAGAATAGGAGAGGTCTTCTCAAGCTACAACATATTCTCACATCTTTGTTATTCAAACCTTCTTATTGTTGTAAGGAAATATACAAAGAATTGCGCCAAGTTAATATTGAGGTTTAATGGCATGACTTAATATAGTTGGATAAATTAACAAACATAACTTTATTGGATGGCTCATATGTAGGGATAGACTTCCATAGCAAAAGTAATATTTCAATGGCTTCTCTCAATTTATCTATATTGTAATTTATGTGGTTCTTAAGTTGAAAGCAGGTCACATTTGCTTTTTGGTGGACCTAGATTGGGCAAATTTGTTGAAGTATTTTTGTAGAACAAGGCCTTCCTAAGAACATTAACGATTGAAACTCTGAACTACAATGGATAATTAAAGCAACTAAAAGAAAGTATTTGGTTATAAAACTCCTTAAACTTTCTTTCTTAGCATATATCTATTGTCTTTGGTCTGAATGAAATCATAGATATTTTCAAAATAAGACTATTGAAATGCCAATTTTATTAGCTAAAATCAGAAAAGTAGTACGTGAGAAAACATCTCTATTTAGAAACATTAAACCCACTGAAGCGAATATTTTGTTGTATTATAGTTAGATAATTTCCAACTCAGTTTTTTCTTAGATAAATTATAATATTAGGATACGCTTTTAAGCTTTTGTATTCTCTTATTCTTTAATTAATAAACTCACATATTCATTAACAAAAAAAAAATTGAGGAATTGCTTTTCACTCTTAAGTTACATAGGTTTCTCTTAAGATGGATTCCATTCCCTATTAATTTTCCGTTCATAATTTACCTAACTTATAGTAGATGCATTTAACAATCTTTGCTTCAAACATATACAATATAGCAACTTCGTATTTTGGTTCAAAACTTCATCGTTTTCAAGCTATTTCTCATTCCTACTTATCGCACTTCACAATTCCATTTAACTAAATACACCGGATCTTCAAATTTAATAGGGCAGAATTGAAATTCTTCAGCATAAAATCCTTCAACTTCGTAAAAGTTGACAGAGACATAAGAGTGGCGCCAATAGAATGTCAACACACAAATCTTGTGCAAATAATTACAACACAATTTCCTTTTTCACTTTAGTAAGATTCTAAGAAGTTATAACATTTATAAGAAAAGTGGTAAGAGTAAAGAAAATGAAGAATCAAACTCACTGTTTATGAATCCTTGATACAATTTGAGACATAATATAAAAGCATATTGACCTAGGTTTTATGTATAAACAAAAGTTTATTTAAAAAATAAAGGCTCATAATAGAAATAGAATCAAAGACATAGCCGAGTAGACTAAGATTAAAAAATTGTAAAAGGAATTTTTTTTTTCTTTTGTCTAACTAAAGGGAATGAGACCTCAAGGCCTTACTTTCGACACCCCCTGTCCCAACACTTCCCTTTTTCTACCACTTAACTACCTCAAGGTTCAAAAGAATTACAATTTTATGAATAGGGGATTAAGATTTCTAATCCCAACATGAGGAGATTCCTTTTGGTTATGTATTCTACCAGCTCCTCTGAGATATGTGTATGCTTGAGTATTTAGATGAATGTTTTATTAAGTTGTTCAAAAATATAAAGTTTTAGGATGTACTACAAGATTAAAGACGTTTGGTAGGTGTGAGAGAGATAGAACATAGAAAATTGAAGAACTTAAAGGGACCATTAATGGAAGTCGTGAAGCATTGGACTCCAAGATACCTTGCTTTTTGTCCGCATTATGACAAGTAAAACGCTTTACTTGTTGGAGTTACAGTAGCACACTGATAGGTGAAAGAAAGCAAGGAGTTGCAACAGATCTTATCACATTGGTAGTTCTCAATTAGAAGGATAAGGAGCAAAAAAGTGTGGTACCTTTTTCACAAGCTATTAAAGTTTCACGTTTTCCCAAGTTTTCTCTTCTGCGTGCCATAGGATTCTGAGTTGGTGAGTGTTAAAATTTGAGAACATGTAGATAGAATTTGTCACTTTATGGACAATGTTAGAGTACGTACGATGACAGAGAAGGAGGGAGGATATCCTGGTGTTTTAAGGATACAAGGCGTAGATATTCTCATTGATACGTTTGAAATCAACCACGCCAAGGTGAAAGAAAACATATTGGCATTTGCACAAAAAGAGGCAGCTATGGATAAAATGATCACGCAGACTCAAATCTAGGAGTAACCAAATCAATCAATCTGAGAATAGAATATCTATATAATCTCCGAACCAGCCATCATCTGAATCTAGAAATAATGATCGCCCAGGCGACACCATATTACTACTATTATCTTGGCCGCGTTCGGTGGCACGGCGGCTGTGTTCCATTCCCTCTGAAGGTAGAAAAGGACAAAAATTGCCTTCAGTTGCAGTGTTTAACTGGTTCATATCAGCATCACAGAGCTTTGCAAAATCAGAGTCAAGCATTCTGCACAAGTCCTTCGAGCTTAGGTCCGATATGAAGTCTCCTTTTTTGTCTTCTCCGGTTGTTGATAGGCGTAACCCAGCGCTTAGTTCTGGCGTGGAGGACTCGTTCTTAACTAAATTAGGATCGGTGGAGGGTCCCAGTGCCACCTTATTTCCATTTTGAAGTCTAAGATTAGGCTTTTTTTCAGTTCCGGGCTTGGTTAATGGGACCTGATCCTTCATCTTCTTGGATAAACAGGAGTTCCAGTAATTCTTGATTTCATTGTCTGTTCTCCCAGGAAGCCTCCCTGCTATTAGAGACCATCTGCATGGAGGTAGGTTGAGCTATGATACAGTGTCACTTTATAGTCTTCCCGTCTTGCTTCACGGGGAAAACGAAAGAAAAAGGAAGTGAAGTACCTGTTGCCCAAGAGCTTATGCAGCCTGATGATTAATTCTTCTTCGTCCTCTGAAATATTCCCCCTCTTGATGTCAGGTCTCAGATAGTTCAGCCAACGAAGCCTGCAACTCTTGCCACATCTTTTGAGACCTGCACGTATAAACTCAAAAGTAAGTGTAAGACCAGAAATGGACGGCCACATGATCAATGGAGGTTCTCTTTACCTGTTACTTTGGCGAGGTTACTCCATTTTCCTTCACCATGGCTCTTGACATAATCTATGAGGGTTTCGTCTTCGAAAGCAGTCCATGCCCCTTTGTTTAGCCCATCCTTAGAACACCGAGGACTTCTGCCCATTCTTAGTGTTCCTCGGTGAGAATATTATTGGAGCTGCTTGCTCTATGAACCAATGCCAGGTAAGAGACAGATACTTATAGATGGCCGTGTCCAAGTCTCTGTACCATGTAATTATTACGTTTTTGAATCTGGCCCGTGCAAGGGGGCAGGTGATTGAGTAAACACTTGACGCTTAATGCTTCACGCCCCCAGGGTTTCATCGTATCTAATCCTAGGACTTGTGAATGTGCTTGACTAGCTACCACGTACACATCAGTACAGTGCATGCTGCGGTAATTTATAAATTTCCACAAAGATCATTTCTGTGCTTCGTTTCCCGCGTCGCTGGCTTAAAATGGACTATACCATATGCACTCCCACTTTCTTTGTTTTGTTTATGCTTTTCAAAGTATGCAATGATGATTCTTTCTTGTCATCGGTCACAGCACAGGTGGCTTATCCTGTTTCCTATTTTCGCCTAATTTTGAAGAAAAACGATGAGTAATTGAAAAGGTAATCTCTGAGATGACAACCACCTGTCCTTCCTATTTGTTATGTTTTCTCCATTTAAACAGGCTTAGCAAGGTAGAAAGTTCGTTAGCCTCCAAGAATTGGCTAGAAACACTGCTTCTTTTGGCAACTTCGTAACCCGGGCTAACTTTAGAGCTGAAGAAATTTCAAAGTTTGTTATCCCTAGAAGCGGGAGCACAATGGTGGTTTAACTTATCCACATGGTATCGATCAATTTTCTTATTAATTTTGACGAAAGTTCAATCACTTTCTACAATATAGAGGATGGCCCAAACAAATAACTTCTAGAAGTCGCATGATAATTTGATGGAACTTTAAAGAATTCCTAGAACATGCAATCCTTACTTGGCAAGAAAACTGAAATAGAAGCGGCGTTCGACATTTATGCCACCCTTGCCACCTTTAAGTTCTTGATAATATCAATCGGGAACGTATCTTATATGTTTGGAATATTTGTATCTTCAATGAAGTCTTTTGAAGAGTGGTTGACAATCTTTCACACTTTAAATTCTAACTCATAGTGAAGTAAACTAAGATTTAAAAATTATGGAATGAATTACAACTTTTAGATAAGTAAAGGGGTGAGACTCAAAGGTCTTACTTCGGCACTCTCTATTCCTCACACTTCCGTTTTACCTAATTAAAAAAGGAGAGAAAAATTGAACTAATAGCTTTGCCACTAAACTATCAACCCAGGTTCAAGGGGATTATAATTTTATGAATAAGGGATTAGGATTTCTGATCCCAACATGAGGAAAGTTCTTTGGTTACAAATTCTACCAGCTCTTTTGGTATATATGTATATAACTGTGAATTTTTACATGAATGTTTTATTAAGTTGGTTAAAAATATAGAGTTCTAGGATGCATGACGAGATTAAAGACATTTGGTGGGTGTGAGAGCGACAGAACAGAAAATAGGAGAACTGGAATGCCATTAAAGGAACTCACGAGGGATTGGACTTAAGGATTTTGTTGCTCTTTCCCCACATTATGATGAGTAAAACGCTTTCCTTCTTGGAATTACGGTAGCACACACATAACTAAAAGAACGCGAGTTCCGGCAGATCTTTTCATAGTGGTATTTCTTTACTACCAGGATCCAAACAAGTGATACCTTTTTCACAAGCAATGGAAGTTTTCTCTTCTGTCTGCAATAGGATTCCGAGTTGGTGAGTGTTAAAGTTAGAGAACATGTAGAGAGAATTTGTCAGTTTGTGAACAATATTAAAGTATGTAGGATAACAGAGAGGATTGAGGATATCGTGGTCTTTTAAGGGTAGACAGCATAAATACCTTCATTGATATGTTTGAAATCAACAATGCCAAGGTGATAGATAACATAGTGACATTTGCACAAAAATAGGCTTGGTTAATGGGACCCAATCCTTCATCTTCTTGGCTAAATAGGGGTACCAAGTAATTCTTGATTTCGTTGTCTGTTCTCCCAGGAAGCCTCCCATCTGCATGCGCGAAGGTTGATCTTCAGTTTAAGATATGCAGTGTCACTAACGTTCCACATAAAAAGCGAAAGAAAAAGAAATAGAAGTGCCTGTTGCCCAAGAGCAGCCTGATGATTACTTCTTTGTCTTCTGAATATTCCCCCTTTTGATGCCAGGTCTCAATGGGTCATCCAACGAAGCCTGCAACTCTTAACACATTATTTTAGCCCTGCACAAACAAATTAGAAGTAAGTACACGACCAGAGATGAAACACATACTTGCACATTGTTATAATTGTATCTATTCTACGATTCTTATGATTGAGTAAACAACCAATGCTTAGCATGACCAATGTGTTTAATCGTATCTATTCTATGATTCTTGATAGTGTGCTTGACTAGCACCTACATGTGAGTACTGCGCATTCTTCGTCTGCTGTATCACTGGGTTAAAAAGGACTCTACCATTTGTGCGACAAGTTTTTTTTTTTTTTAATATCTCTTGGCGAATGCATTGTCTTATGGATTACTCTCTCCGTCCCACATGGTTGATCCTACTGAGATACTGCAAATCTTTAGAGGAATTTCATTCAGCATTCCTCGGAAGAGTGAGATGCAATGGCTCGCGTGATTCTTGTATAAAACACAATGATTTATTGAAATGGTGATCTATGATGTGACACTCTTCTGCCTTCCTATTTTTGTTTTGTTTTCTCCATTTTCTCTACTTAGAGTAGCATGATAAAGGTGCCTGAATCAATTGCCCATGAGTCACCTATTATAGCAGTAGCAATTAATACTATTAGCTTTACAAAGTTTGTTAAATCACTATCTTATATCTCCTTTGAAATTTGATTACTTTGTTTTCTAGGGGCACAAAAATCCTTTTTAAAATGTCTAATCTTACCATAATTTCAACAGTTTTTCTTAAATGGCCCTTTGCTCTATGATCGCCTCTTCAACCTTGACTTATCATGACTTTTATCTCTATATCCCTCATTTCTATCTTGTATCTTATCCTTTCTACCGTTGTAGCTACTAGTTGAGTATGTTACGGAAGTCTTAGAACTTGAAGCTTTACTTAAAGATCTCCTTTCAAATCTTCTGACATGACTGTACCACTAACATTATTAAAATTCATCTTCCCCTTAGTTGATCTAGTAACAGACATAACCAATAGATCTCAACTGCTTGATAGAATGGTCAAAAAAATTGTTGCATTAATATAATCATCATAATCAACACTAATTGCCTTCAGTTGATGAACCAACAAATTAAAATTTTTTATGTGATCTTGCATACCATGAGTTTCATCATACTCCATCTTATGCAGTTTCTTAGTAGGGAACACCCTATTCGTAAAAGAGGTTGTTTGATACATTCTCTCTAGCGCATCTATACAACCTTTTGTTGTGATTTCTTCACAAACATTTATAATAATAAAAGGATTTAAAGCTAACCTAATTAGACCAAGAGTCCTCTTATTTATTGATTCTCAATCATCTTCAAACATACTTGTTGGCTATTTTTCCTGACCCTTAATGGCTAATATCAAATTATCTTTTTGATACAAATAATCAATGAGCTGAGTTTTCTACAATCCAAATGAACTAAGCTTTTAGGATTAAACTTTTCAATCCTAAAAGCTTTTGTCATTTTCATAAATTTCCCCTTAAATCTAACATCAATATGTAAAATAACCAAAATGTTTTTCTATATCTACCCAAAAATTATTAAACCAACTCCAAAAAATCCTTTAAAAATACCAAAATGAAATAGCCTAAAAAAGTAACCTAAAAAATGAAAAAACTAACCTAAAAAATGCTTTGACATTTGTGACTCACATGCAAAATAGTGATGTGCACGCAATTGCATGTGGGGTCTAGCATGTGTATTGCACGCACTGCTGAAAGTTAAGTATGAAGGCCAACAATCAATGGGTCAACTCTAGATCGAGTTGACGGGTTGGGTTTTAAGTCAAATCAGGTCACTTTCTCTAGATCAAATCAAACCAAACTCGGGTTGGATTATGATAACTCACAGGTTGGGTCATCTTCGTAGAAATGGGTTAAAAGAAACCTGATTTCTCCTTTCGATAGGTTTTCACCAATTTTTATCACTCTACAACACTTTTTGCCGATGCAAAGGTCACCAAGCAATATATCTAGCCATTGCGAGTCCAAAGACTATGGATTTACTTCCAAAATCCATCCAACAATAGAGAAATCATGACTTCTCTCTTTGGCCACTCAAGTGAACAATTACTAGTGAGCTTTAAAACACTTTTCCAACAATATTTGGCCACCACTAACCACTAGCAAGTCAAAAAATGCAAATATAAGCTAAAGAGAAGCTCAAATGGCTTTTTTAGCTATGAAACACCTCTAGTTGAAAAATCACTCCATTGAAACCTGAAGCTTCAACCTCAAGTGCTCCGATACCAATTGTAGAGACACAAGATCGTGCATCAACCAACTCATGTACACTAATACAAGGATGTAGAGTGGTTCAAGTCCAAAAAGATACCCTACTTCCACTTTGGGGGAAGCTTCTTCCTTCTCCGATGGCTTACAAGCACAAAGCACACACATCACAATTCATGCTCACTCATTTTTTCTCAGTATGCTCTTATAGCTTATAACACAGTATAGCACACACTATATGCACAGTACACCATGTGACAATACAAGTATACTGGTCATTCCACCATAAAGCCCTTTGCACTGTTCATTACAATATAATAGTCATGTCCATTCCAATAGGCTCTTTTCTTTATTTAGATACATTGCCAAGGTTTACAGTCTAGAAACATTTTGTTGAGTTTAGATCAGGCAATACACAAAAAAACATTATTGCTTGTATGTCTAGCTTTTTAGCTGTCAAGATTGTGTTTTTCCTCACGATGCAATTGATTCCTTGACTCCATATAGTATCCAAAGCTAATAAGTAACATATGGAGTCATCTTTTCTATGATGGTGACCCCCACTATGTTTGTTTCATTTAGCAATAGATTCACGTAATGTTAAAGTCATTGATGAGTTGCCCAGAAGTAAAATATTTTGATCATGTAGGTACTAGGTTCCTTAAGCAACCTAAGGTGTACCTATGTTCTAGGTTCTTGTGATTACACAGTAGGCTTACATACTATTATCAGAAATATTGGTAAATTTTAATAGTTTTTCTTTAATAGAATTCACATGAATTAATATCTATATAAAAGTTAACTGAAGGCATGAATGGACCAATGTGCACTCCATTCGACCATTTTGCAAGATTAATGTTCTCCTATGTGGGTCGGCAACTAGGTTTTCTTTGATTTTCAAGGAGGAAATGATTGTTCCTTAGAACACAGTCGAGCATTGATGAAAAGATTGCAACTTCTCTTGAGACTTCTATTCAAGGACATCGTAGGTAAGTTTTGCGATGGACTTCCTTTAGCTCGGTTCTCATCGTAGGTAAGTTTTGCGATGGACTTCCTTTGGCTTGAATCGAGCTGGACAATGGGTTGCATATGATTTGGTTAATTTGCCTAGGTCATAAGCCACTTACTTGTGGGCTACACACTTTTATAAGCTCTTGTCTTGCCATATTTTTACAGCAAAAGCATAGAAAAAAAAATATAATAAAAAATGAATACTCAAAATATCTCAATAATCTTCCTTTTTTTATGATGATGAAAACATTACTCTCCTTCACAGTATGATAAAGTATTGTATATTGATTTCCTTGTTAGTTTATGGTAAGTAAAATTTATAGAATAGAGCAAAGTTTTCAAAAAAGATATTGCTCCTTTTTTTACCGGTATAAGTCCCTTGTGAATATTTTGAGAACATAAAGAATGTGAGAGCAAAAATCATATAATATCTCTCCTTTTTTTAATCATTAATAAATTGGACATTGCAAAACATAAAAGATAAAGCAGTACCTTGTGGAGAAACATTGTACACGCTTGCAATATCAACCTTTTAAAATCCTTTAAAAGCTATCTTATTGCCCCTCAAACTAAGCAATATGAAGAGAAAAGAGAATAACATATTTTGATAAAATGTGACCAAGAAGATAAGGGTGAACAAAACACCCAAATGATGTGGCACAAAGTACTAATCTAACAGCATAATAAAAGCCAAGGATGGAGAGTGATCATACCAATTGATGCAGTGATACAAATTAAGTTGATTGCACATCATGAAAGGTTGATACTTCTAATTCTCCTCTAAGTGCAAAAAATCATTGTCTATCTAATGGTTTGGTAAAAGTATCAACTAACGGATGAATGGTTTAACATACTCAATAGAAATATGGTTTTGTGCCACATAGTCTCTAACAAAATGATATCTAACATCAACATGCTTAGTTTTAGAATGTTGAATTGGATTTTCGATATAAGATAAATGATATTCGTGTTATCACATTTAATGGTGGCAAATTCCCCACAAATACCATAATCTTCTAATTAAGATCATGCCTATAAAATATGGGAGCAACAACTTTCTAAAGCAAAAAATTCAACTTTAGTGATAGAAATAGCAACACTTTGTTATTTTTTAAAAGATCATAATATTAACATACTTTCCAAAAAATGACATGCACTGCTAATACTCTTTCTATCAATGTAATAGTCAACATAATTTGCATCATCATATGCATTGAGTGTGAAATTTCAATCTTTAGTAAACCAAATGCCTAAATGAGGTCTATCTTTAATGTATCTAAAAATACCTTTAACAACACTCATATGTGATTCTTTAGGTACAGATTGATAACATGCACATAAAAATAACACTACAAAGAATATCAAGCTTAGATGTACTAAGATATCAAACCTAGTCTCTAGGATAGCTTGTGACTTGGGATTCAATGTGTTCTTCCATATGAATTATGGCAATTCTTGTTGAACCTAGGCGTTTGAGCCTATAATTTTTTTCAAGAGAGGTGTGAAAAACTAGGTGTAGTTGTAACTCTTTAATAAGCAACCTCACTAATGGTGGAGAAATTTGAATACTCCATAAAATCAAAAAGAGTTTCAATTTTTTCTGAACAAACACTTAAGACATTATTGATATGATTGAAGTTTTAGATACACACATATACCAACCTAAAACTTGACCAAGTCTCAATTCTGGAATTCCTTATCTACTATACGGGTAGTCCTCACACCTGTTACAATCTTGGGATGGGACATTAGGTAGTATGACGTCGATAACGTCTTCTTGCACGGGTATCCCCAAGAACTAGTCTAGATGAAGTAACCTCAATGCTTGATAAACAAAAGTCAGCTAAACCACATTTGTGCCATTATAAGAGCTCTCTATGAGCTCAAACAGTTGCCACGAGCCTGATTCGATCGTCTCTCCACCTTCCTAACGAACTACAATTTCACATGCTCCACTTACGATCTATCTCTTTTCACCTACCATAATAACAGCGTCACCATCTAGCTTTTGCTCTACATTGACGACCTTACAATCACTGGAAAGTCACCGCAGCACATCCACACCTTTACCAAGCACCTCAAACTAGCCTTTTCTCTCAAGGATCTAAGCAGACTTCACTATTTTCTAGGGATCCAGGTCTTATACTGCAATGATGGACTTTTTTACTTAATGGTAGTATGTGCTGGACATGCTCCAGCAAATAGAAATGTCATTTTGTAGGCCATTATCCACTCCAACAGCTATCAAGTTTCAACCAATTCCTAACGGCATCAGCCCTTCACTCAGTTGACACTCTTCCGCAGCCTGACAGGAGCATACTTGTATGAAACCTTGGACCTTGGTCTGCGAATTCATAGATGTAATTCCATGAACCTATGTGGGCTCACAAGTGTAGATTAGGGCGAGTTGCTACGCAACTCGAAGATCCATCATTGCGTATTGTTTTTTCGACAGCATGTGTCTCCTAGAGTGCTAAGAGACAACCAACAATGTCCATATCAGCTTCAGGGGCTGAACACCAAGCTCTTCTTGCTAGGACTATAGTGGCCATCTAAATCCTACATCAAGTCTGTCATCTCAAGGAAAGTCATTTCTCCAATAAATTCATTTTGTAACAATCTGTCAGTCTCGTGCTTGACAACCAAAGCCCATTTTTCACACTGCTGAAACGACTTGAGGTGGACTACTACTTTGTTATAAATAAAGTTGCACAAGGAACAATAGTCACCCCCCACATTCCGGCCTCATGGCAGTTGGTCAACCTCTTTACCAAGGCCCTCCACTGCGTCGTGAAGCCTTTGTGTCAATCTCTGTGTTTCGAAAACCAAATTCCCAGTTGATAAATTAAAAATGGGCATCGAATGAAGAAAACAATTTTTTTTTATTAAAAAAAAAAGCCTCTAGCGACTGCTCTGAAGTGGAAAAAATCATTTTCCAGACAAGACAATAAAGTAAACACTACAGCAAGAGACAAGATTTGCAATGTATCAAAACCAAGCATGCGATGATCATCGGGAAGGATACCCAAAATTCAACAATGGGAAGTTTTGACTTCAATTTAAGAAACTAGCATAAAAAGTTTCCACACGTGGGTACTGAGGACACAAGTAAAGCATCTAATTAGATATGTACAACTATAGATCAGTGAAGATGAGAAAACTAAAACGGAAACGGCGTTCGTCATTTATGCCAACCTTAACAAGTTGACTTGTAGTGAAAGTCATCAATAGTGGAGTATATCAAACCCTCGTCCTCAAGGGACTTTATTGAGTCCCTGGCACAAAAAAGAACAGAAAGAAAATGTAAGGAAAATAAAAAATAAAAAAAGACAAGTGGAGTGCAGGATGTACGAGGGAGAGATTACATTATCTTCTCCACGGGAACTTTCAGCTGCCGTGAAAGTTCATCCCTGTGAATCCCCTTTTCCTGTCCACTACAGTCAAGAACAGATCCAGAAAGTTCGGCACAATCGGCAATTAGGTAGAATCGAGGATACTCGAGAACCAAACATTACAGCTAGACATAAAGTTTGTCTGAGTACAAACTCGACTGTAGTAAAACAAGAGATTAAATATTGCGCCAGCAGGAAGACAATGTGGGTAGGGGCAATATAGGACATACCGGACTAGGCCATCTAGCATCATAGTGGGCAACACTAGGCGCAGAGAAATAAAATGGAATAAAAAAGCTACTAATTTTGATGACTTACACGCTTGAAGGCTGTTGTAGATAGTCCAGGACCAATTGATCACAGCTCCTGATCCCATCACTGCTGGACTGCCCAGATAACTACAAAGTCAAGAATTAAAATTGACCCTGAAATATTAAAGAAAACGAGATTTCCAACTCATATCATACTTGACCAGATGCAGCCGTCTGATATCCACTTGATTCACTCTTCACAGGAGTGCTTAGAGATGCATCCACCGACATTGGGGTAACTCCTTGCAACTTCAGCCAGAACACAAAATACACCATGAATACCGAAACACGGTTATATACATCATACAGCTATCTTCAAAATAATGGATGCACACATATTATTACAATAAGCAACCACTAAAATTGGTGGTGCTTCAGAAAAATCATTTCCTACAAGTATTCAAATTGCGACTAAACGCAATCAAAGAGAAGTTCCTCAAAACAAGAAAACGTAGCCCAGAAACCTGAGATCCTATCTATACATCTCCTTAGATGCTATGATGAGAATATCTGGGAAGGATTCAACAAAGACGAGCGAAAATTATACTCCAAATGCCTGGATTCTATATACTACGCAAACAAGCAGCCTTCCAATCAGAAGAACACACAATGGCATGTAACATCCGAAAAACCTTTAACCCCATTTGTGTAACTGTTAAAAAGTATAAATAGCTCAAGAACACCTTTGAGAAAAAAAACTAAAGTGCTTCAAGGATTTGAAAGGGCATTCTAAAAACTAAGGATCTTTTGGACAAAATAAACTACTAATACATGAGAAATGATGGAAAATATGTTAAAAGTTTGAGAAGATCGTAGCATTTTCTTAGAATTACAAATTTTCAGGCCTTTAGCCAGGAAAGAAGGCAACCCAAGAGACCATCCATTAGACATTAGACGGAATAAAATTCTAATCCAAAATAGTAGCACAGAAAAAAAAAAAGAGTCAGGCAACTTTTGATAGAGAATCAACCCAAAGCACCTTTGATATTCACTTTATAGAATACGTCTAAAGACGATCCAATCAAATTTGCGAAGGAGGAAAAAATACTTTCGCAATTAAATTTGTCTACTAGTAAGATTAATACAATTGACAGTTTCCATAGGCTTCCTCAAGATAGGAGAGTTTTCAAGATAGCCAAATTCCAAGAAAAATTGAAGCTAATCATCTGAAAAATATCACATAAAATATATAATGTCAAAACCAAGTTACCGAGTTTCATTTCCTTCTCTGGTCACGATACGATCACTTGACCCTTTTAAAATTCTAAAATTGAAATTTACAAGTACCTATTCCAACACTATCACTTTCCCTAGGTCCTGTAACAAGAATCTTAATGGTATTGAATTACTCAGAATTTCACGACGAACTTATCCCCAAATTAGAGTAAAACCATTCTTACCCTTACTCCATGTCTAAAAGCTTCTTGAACCCGGATATCTGGGTAGCTTTGGAAAAGTTTTATGAAGTTCAATTTTGATTTTGCCAAGAAAGATACTACTTTTGTTCAAGTCTATCGGGTTAAGAACCAAAACGCCACTCTATCAAAACAAGGAGAGAGCAACGTAACTATTTCTAGCACTTTTTGGGGATAGTGAAACAATTGAATTACCAATAAATACTAATGTATGAGCAAGAACATCGGGACAACAACTTGTGGCATCCATTACAGCACAATTACCAGTACCTGACATTTGGATTGCAAGTGGTTGTGTATGCAATCGATAAAATGGAAGGTGACCTCATCAAAGCTCGTCACAGGCCTGAAAGACAACAAAGTTTGATGGTTAATCTACCTTATTCCACAGAAAATCGCACAAGTACATTAAATTGAAGCTGATCAATTATTCAAACTAGGTGCGTCTCAACCCAAATCATCAATTTGTGAATCATATGTGAGTCAAATAACAAAAACCATGTTTTGTCCATATGAGAAAAGAGATTCATGGTAAGAAAATTTACGGTAGAAAGCTCCAAATGTAGCTTTCCATCCCTTTACCGTCAAAAGTTAGCAAGACATCATGCTAAGAATTGCAATTGAAATTCTAGAAAGTTTATAAGGAAATCAGTCTTTTAAAAGCTCATCCAGTAAAGAAATATATTTGAGACTGAAGACTACTGAACTTCTCTTAAAAGAAACTACTTATCATGCTTAGCGACGGCAAGTCTTTGAAATAATCCCCCTCTCAGTTTATCTCAGAAAATGGATTTATAAAAAGAGTAACATTAAAAAGAAAAAATGCCTATCAAAACCCTATATCCATATAGTCACGAAATAGAATCTCACCAATAATTCAAGCAAAGAACATCATAAGCATATGGCTCCAATATATATTGAACACATCAAAATAATTAGTTAAACAGAGACTTGAAAAAAAAAAAAAAAAAAGCAAAACGAATAATATTTGATACAGCTAACGGAATCATTGACCTTCTAATGCACAAATTAGGGTTTCATATCCATTTACAAGAGCTATATATTAATGTGATTCTCTCATAATTCATATCATGGGCTGTGGATGAGGCCTTGGGCATTGGATTAACCAGGCACTGTATATGCAAAAGAATGGATTTACTGAACTTCCCATTATGTAAGCTTGGCTTTATTCACTCCACATTCTGTTGATTTAGTTCCATTACAGGATTCCAACTATCAACCCTAAGCTCATTTTTGGGATCATTGATGCTTACCGCTACCTAACTACCTAATTTATTTTAAGTTCCTATAGCACATATCATGTCCTTTTAGAGTGTTCGCCTTGAACAAATCAAGCCTACATACTTGATACACATATAATGATCCTAAATCCACCATGCTGCAAGAAATATAAAATTGATTGGCCTAGGCATTCATCTGACACCATCCTTGAATATTGTCCAACTTCTAAGATATACTGTCAAGTTATAATTAATCATTAAATTCAATCCACTCCGAGATATTGTCCGACTTCCCAACAATATGAACGGTATATGAACCACCAGTTGACCTCACATGGTCAGCAAGAGATACGTCTTTCTTAAGTTGATCTCATCATAGACCAAAAAAAAAAAAAGTAACAAAAAGAAAATGTATATTACATATTCATCCAACATATTTGCTTTGATATATCCCATACATCTCTAATGAAAATTCACATGTAGACATTTGTCCATGTTATTCTCTTAAAGACAATGGCCTAAGAACATTTTCCACTTTTTGCTGAGTAATCGAATAGGGAAAAGAGTAAATAGATTGCATTAAATATAATCCCAAGCACCTCAAAAGCAAAAACCTAACTCTAATGCCAACTTAGTTCACAAAAATATCCTTACTCTTTCCTCGACAATGTGACACAAATCCTTTAGATTGATCCCCGGAAATGGATAGGAGTAACTGACTTTCTACTTGAACAAATTGAACATAATTGAATACATGCACCCACCCAATGAAAGATAAGAAACTAATTTCATCACTGTTCTGGTCACCTGGTTTTTGTATAATTGTCTACACACTTCAGATAGCTTCATAAACAAATCCATGTATGGTTGTCTCCCTATGTCTATGTTTTAGTTATTCCTTGACACATTCTCATGTCGACATTTCCCAGCTTGAAAATAAATCATGGGGTAGGGTAATCCAAATTGCAGTTCTCTGTGTAGCAGAAGCAACATCTCAATTTCACAACTATTTAGCCTTTATGCTTGCTTTACCACTGAAGCCACTATCTATACTGACCAAACATGATGGCCGAAAGGCAAGAATGAATATCTCGATCGTCAAGTCTGTTAGCAACAGTTCCCATACATGTTTTATAATAGACAAAACACACTTTTTGTTTTTCTCCTCTTTGTAAACACTTTGTTTTTGGGTAATTACATATACACATACAACTGTAGATAATTCAGGTATAGCTTCTGATTGAATGGATCGGCTAACTCAAACTGGTCCAACTCGTCACTAGATCCAAGGTATGAAATTATGTAGCACCTTGCCGGACAGGACAAAAAAAAGATATACGGCAAAAATTTGAGAATAAGCAAAAAAATTACCCTCACACATGACCTAATTGATCAGATAGGAAATTTTTTTACAACATACCTTACAGAAAAGGCTACTAATTGCTTGACACCTCTAAAGCTCTTCAAGTGTCCATTAACACGAACATACATTCCATCTCTGTCAAATGACAAATCATATGAAATCATCAAAACTTCGCACTATGGTACTGTCACAACAACCACAACAGGACTATGACTTACTGTATTTCCTCCATTTCTATGGTGTCAAAATTCTCATTCATCCTATTAAAAGTTAGAAAAAGGAAACGATTAAGACTTGCTTTAACAATGAAAAGTATATTTGGAACAAAGAATAGTATCAACTTCAGAAAGAAAAGATCAACGTAATAAAAGCATCTACTGGTTTATGCTTCAAGGTGACCCTCCTTCTGCAGTCAAAACTGCATTGATGTAAAATCTAAAATGCCAACAAGAAAACTTTAAGAATTATAACTATAGAACAAAGTTCTATTTCATGCATTCACACCAAAATGTAAACATTACCATCTTTTACATCCGATTCGCCCTGTTCCATCATCTAGGTTGAAACCAACATCTGTATTCCTTCCAGCTTTATCAAAAATCATTCCGACGAGCGTAACCTAAACCAACAGGATATTAAGAATCTTCACAGAAATGAATGCATGCATATTAAAGACTCCAGTTTGCTAGAAAATCATACGCGGAAAAGAAAACAGAAGAATTTGGCATGATCTGGATCTATATTTCATTTGCAAAGCCGAAGGAAGTTAACATCAAGAAAGATGGAAACAGACTAAAAACTAAATTGTCTTGCAAACTTTATCAAGTGCTGTATAGTATTGCCCGGAGAAACATGAATAAGAATAAAAAAATAATATGATTATATCCACTCCTGAGTGACAATATGATTCAATGCTCCCATAAAAGATGAAAAATCAACATCAGTAATCAACACTTTAGGTTTCTTTTCTTTACTTTTCACTTCACACATTTTTTTTCCTGGGCGAAATAGAGCAGTGAAATATCTTGGTTGAAAGAAAGGCATGGAAAGGAAGTGGTGAACGGTACATTGGTCACATCCACACCGTTGACCACAAAATTCGATTTTTCATCACCAGACTGAGAAGCTTCGCTTATTTGTTTCACTGTCACGGGAACCAGACCCTGAGTTTCACGACTCTGCAACCACAATACAAGAAAAACACAGTGAGAAAGGGCAAAACATAAACCGGCCTGTAGCTGCCAGGTAAGGAAATTTCGTAGACTAATGTGTTATGAAGCTTTAGTTTCCTGAAAAACCGATATTTCCATCGATTAAAAAGAAATGAAATGTTAAAAGATGAGAGCCCATTTCCTTTCACCCCATAATCCCAGCAGTCAAACTCTAAATCAGCAGTATAAACCACAAAGAAAACCAAAAAATCCCAAACTTATCTCAAATTAGAAATGACTTGTATTCGGCTCGTTTAAGTAGATTTCCTTTGCCTTTCTCAGCCCATTTCGTTTCGTTTCGTTGATAGACGTTTACAGACAAACAGAGGTCGTCTCCTTTTTCTTTTTCTTTTTTATCAACGATTCATTAAATCATTTTCCTACATTTCCAAGGCGGCCAAACGGAAGAACGCACAGAGAGAGAGAGAGAGAGAGAGAGAGAGAGCACTTACTTTTGCTAAAGAGGGATCGGAATCGGAAGGCTGAGATTGCTGAGAAAGCGAAAATCCACCGCCGGGGAAAGCAGAGTTGGCATCAAACTGGCTGCTCGAGAACATCTTTCAAACCCTAGAGAGGTAAAGAGAAAGGTAGAAACTGAACAGATGCAAATCAGTGAATGTTCACGATACGAATACGTACGAGTTTTATAAGGCCTTCCCGCCATAACGCTTTAACTTTCCCGCCCGTTAGTAGCAAGCGTGTTGTAATGAAGACACGCTTGTTCTTTGCTTTCCTTTTTTTCTTTTTCAGTCTTCTAAAATGGATCACACGGTCTATATTTGTTACCAAAAAAATTGCTTATTGGAAATTATTGATTTACTAAAGAATTTCGTAAAAAATGAAGAATTAGGCAAAAGATAAATAAAAAATACAACAATTAAATCATAATCAATACTTAGAAAAATAAATGATACTTTGTTCATCTAATTTTTATGTTTAATAAAAAATGTGTGAAAGATGAAAATGTCATATTAAAAATTGAAATTTATAAGATTAAGTATAAATTAAAAAAAAAATTAACTCTTGAACTACCTTTTGGGTTGAGCTTTAAGCCTTTTAACTTAGTATCAGAATTAGGTCACTTAGTTATTGATGGTGGATAATTTGATCATGACAAAAGAATAAAATTATTTTTTATATTTTTTCTCGGATTCGAATGAACAGCGACTCGACCCGGCTGACTTTCAGGTCCGATTATGCAGAACCAAACTCGGTGGCCATTGCATTTTCATCTTAAATTTATCCGAAAAGAATAATTATAATATTCCCAACGAACGTTTATGTGGTTGCTAATCTTCGTCGCGACACAAAACGGTATATTCCGTCAGTTAACAAACCAATTTTCGAAGCTGTTGCTCTCTGTAAACCGGTCTCTTGCACCACCGCCTTCCTTCCTCCATGCCCCTCTAGGGCTTCACTTCCTGCTTGTTACCCATGGATTCTGCCTATACAAATTATGCCATCGCAGTTCCTTTCTCTACTAGTTACAAGCATGTGCCGTCACAAATCCATTTCCGTGCCGCGGTGCTGAAAAGGAGGAGCAAGAAGAAATCACTGCCGATACGAGTCTCCAATTTCGCGGCGGTGTCGGGAGCCGATGGTCCGGTCAATGGCACGATAGTGAGGAGGAGCTTGGCAGCTATTGAGGAACGGGCGCAGCAATCGGGCAAGTCCAGTAGTGCGTTGGAGCAGCTCGACATCGAGCGCGGGGTTTGCGTGCCATTTCGCAAGTACTCTCCCGAGACAGTACGATGTTTTTCTTTTCGTAAAAGCAAGTTCTTTGAGCAACATGAAGTTCTGCCGTATTGTTTATGTATTGTAGTGAAAAAAAAGATGTTATTATAGGGGATGATTCGGTAGAGGAATAGTATGACGGCACTTCAATATAATTCTGCGGAATTTTGTTTTCGTAATTGCGGTGAACTCGGAGTGGGTGTTGATCAGTAGTTGCTCGTATTTATGGGGGGATTAAGGACTGGAGTTAGGATGTGGAAGAAAGAACATTTCCTTTTTGGCTTTGATCTGGTATTTAATTGCGTGTGGAATAAGTCCTTGCAAGAGAAATATGACGACTTCTGGGGTTCTATGACTGTAAATGTTGATAATTAGTGAAAACTAAGTGGATGGTACAGTTGAATTTGAGTACGAAGATACTTAGACAAAAGGGTTCTTCAATCTTTTATGTGTTTGACTTTATGTGGTGGCAGAGTTTATTCTATTGTTGTTGGTAACAGGTGCGAAATACGGTATTGGAATCAAGAGGAGCTATTTTTTCCCTAATTCTGCGAGGTGTGGAAATAGTGTGGAATTTGGGGTTGTACTGGTCTACTTTGACGTATGATTGCTTGGTTGGAAGAGATGAGGAAGTTGTTCCTTATCGCGCTCGACAGCTTAGAACTCTGCTGTGTGATCTGGGGCCTTCTTTTATCAAAGCAGGACAGGTTTGTTCTCCATTCCCCCCACCCACTAAAAAAAAAATTTGCTGTGGTACCTAGCAAATTTTTGTTGGTTGAGTTTCTGTTTATTTAACAGTAAGTGTGTGTTAATGTACAAAATAAAGTTGGTCCATTTTTGCCTTTTTCCCGTACGAATCTGCACTTTATTTGGTATTATTTTACTGTTGATTCTTGATAAGCAGACTTTCAAAATTGTATTTAATTTCCTTGTCCATAGTATTAAGATATTCCGATTTTAACTGACTTTTACATTGGATCTCTGGTGATTTAATAAATCTGTTAAGGCAATAGCATTTGTGGAAATTTGGATTCGGAATTTATATTCCATTTAATTTCCTTTTTCCATTTGACCCCCCACTTGAGCAAATTTATTACAGCTGCTTTATATTATTCACCTGATTAGTAATTTTTGAATTATGGCATCAAACTCTGAATCCATGTTGTGCTCAGTTAGTACACATGCTTCAGTATCATGTTTCCCTCTTGACTGAATGTTGTCCACATGTCGCCAGGTTCTTGCAAATAGACCCGATATCATCAGAGAAGATTACATGAATGAACTTTGCATCCTTCAAGATGATGTTCCTCCTTTTCCCAATCAGGTAAAAGCCTTTTTTATACTCGCTAAAGGTGGACAGTTCTATTTGCAATGAGCTGTTTTTTCTTCCCAATACATTGTGCCAGGATCAAATATCTTTTAACTACTATCTGGCTTTTCAATGGTCTAGGTTGCTTTCAACATCATAGAAGAGGAATTGGGCCAACCACTTGAAGCTGTTTTCAGTAAAATTTCATCACGGACAATAGCAGCTGCAAGTTTGGGCCAAGTTTACCGAGCTACTTTACGTGCTTCTGGAGAGGATGTGGCTATTAAGGTTGGATGAGATCAGTCCCCTGTTTTGTATTTTGGAAAGTCATGGTTTGGTTAACTTAGTTTTCTCAAGGCATTGAACTTGATTTCCAATGGAGGATATGTTGCTGGAGCTAGAGTGACTCATACCAGTTGAAGTCACCAGCTTCCCAGATGCCATGTTTCCTGTATCTGGTGTAAATTCTTTACGTTGTTGCTAAACTATGGTGCCGATTACATAATATAACATAGTAAGTATCAAGGTATGAAATCATTTTCTGGAATTTGATAAATCATCAATTTTCTCAAAAAACTTAATTTGTCATGTAATCATTACTCTTATACTCCTAGTCATGTCTGAGTGCAAAGAAACTTTTAATATACAATTCAAGACATGGAATATCTAATAAAATGAGAAGTATAAAATGCAGTCAAGATTGAACTGAAGACCATTACTTTAGGACTTAATTAAATTATCAATTATACTTACAGGTGAAATTCTTTTTTATTGGGGCTGTCAATTGGCTTGCCAGTCAACAAGTTAATATTCCAATAGCTGCAGTTGAATTTTTATTTGGGATACATTTTTTTTTTTTGTAGGGTTAATTCATTTTTCTAGTGATTTAAAATTATTTAGTCAAACTTATTGTAGTTCAGAATGAACATGTCATTACAGGTCCAAAGACCAGAGATTGAACCTATAATTTATCGGGATCTATTCCTGTTTCGTACTCTTGCTTCGTTTTTGAATGGCATCAGTCTACAGAAGCTAGGGTGTAACGCAGAGTTGATAGTTGATGAATTCGGCGAAAAGCTTTTGGAGGAACTTGATTACACCTTGGTACTTAGAACTTTTCCCTATTTCATATTTTAAGTTGTGATATACTTCGATTTAATGATTCTGTGTGTAATTCAGTACAATTTAGAAAAATCACTATTATAAAGCATCTTCTCTGCAAGTTGTTTATGAGCATGGTTTTTATCATCATCACTTGCATGATCATTGGGCTACTGGTGCGGATTCTTTCAGAAATTTGTTTTACAGTTATATTTGATTACATGTAACATTCCCTTTTTTTTCCCTCCCTAATTCAGGAAGCCCGCAATATTGAAGATTTTCTTGAGAACTTCAAAGATGATCCAACTGTAAAAATTCCCAGGGTTTACAAACAGCTTTCTGGGTCACGTGTTCTTGTGATGGAGTGGATAGATGGCATCCGGTGCACTAATCCGCAGGTTTGTCTATCCAGATGGATGATAATGTTTTCTTCTTTATTTACATTGCAAAGCAACAGATATAAGTTGGGATATTAATAATACTTTTTCTTTGTAAATCAGGCTATTAAGGAAGGTGGCATTGATGTAAATGGATTTCTAACTGTCGGAGTTAGTGCTGCTTTGCGGCAATTGCTAGAATTTGGGTTGTTTCATGGAGATCCACACCCTGGAAACATTTTTGCCATGCGTGATGGACGTATTGCATATGTGGACTTTGGCAATGTTGCAGTGCTTAGTCAGGTAAGGATTTATTTTCGGTGGATAATAAGTTCGCTTGCATGCATTTGACTTCATTGAGTAATTTTTATGACTGCCTTCAATCACAGCACAAGCACATTGCAATCTATGAATCAGCCAATTACAATGAAGATGGACCTATTATTAACATATTTTAACATATACAGACATGAAATTGACTTTTTACTGATTCACGTACTCCTTTGTCAAATGAAAAACTCTCATACCCATCTCATAGAACAACCATTTAAGATTAAGAGTCTGCCATGTTTTCTTTTTCTTGTGGACAGTTTCATTTTGGATGTTGAAGCTTTCCATCACCCATATAACGATTGCCTTTCAATCTTTCAGCAAAATAAACAGATCTTGATTGATGCTGTTGTCCATGCTGTAAATGAGGACTATGTTGAGATGGCAAATGATTTCACCAGGCTTGGCTTCCTGGCTCCTGGAACTGATGTCTCTCCCATAATCCCAGCTTTAGAAGCGATTTGGCAGAACTCTTCTGGAAAAGGACTCTCTGATTTTAATTTTCGAAGTGTTACTGGTTCTCTCTCTCTCTCTCTCTCTCTCTCTCTCTCTCTCTCTCCCTCTCTTTCTCTGTCAAAGCGACCCTTTCAGATATTTCGACTGCTTCTGACATGATTGAGGAGGACAAAATAATATTTCAATGATATATTTGTCCCATTAAATAAATGTTTCACATGCTTGTTTAACGTGCTCAAATATTCTGAGTTTGTTGGAGAATTCAAAGATCATCCTGATGTAATTTACTATTTGGTCCCCCACTTGCTACCTCAGTTTAATTTACTGCCTAACTTTTTTTTTTTTAAGTTTTTGTGATAATATGGTTCATGCATGTGCCCTATCTGCTGCAGGGAAATTTAATCAACTGGTTTACAATTATCCCATCCGCATACCAGAGAGGTTTTCACTTGTCATCCGTTCCTTGTTGACTCAAGAGGGAATCTGTTTCACTCTAAAGCCAGACTTCAAATTTCTGGAAGTAAGGATAAAGCTTCTTGTTTTCCTTGTTTTTATTTGGGTATTATATCTTCTTTTGAATTAGTAACTTTTGTGTTTAGAAGTTATTGACATATTGGAAATGAAATGGGATACTAATTATATTTTATTTTTAATGCTAATGGATAATCTAGAGCTTACCACCGAAAACTCTAATACAATGAGCTCCAGTTTACGTTGTCAATATTGTACCCACTGATACCTTGGCTTAAGCTAGGTTGCAATCGTATCTTTTATTAATACCTTAGTGATGAGGATCGTAGTGGTTTATTTTTCTTGTAGACATCACCAATTTGTTTTTGTACAGACTTTTAGTAGTGAGCTACTTTACAAATATGATTTGCTTGTTGCCATGATAGAAGCAGTTGCTTCAATAGATGCAATGTTCCAGGTTTTACCCTGCTTTCTCTTTTTGTACCATTGCTAAGGTTAATTAATCAAATAGGTTGCATATCCATATATTGCAAAGCGGCTCCTAACAGACCCAAATCCTGCTCTACGGGAACGACTCATACAGGTCAGTAACAAAACTATTCTTCTTTTGAAGTTCATTTTCTTCAGAATTTGTTTGAATTTGAATATGTATAGTTTAAGCAAGAGAGCCTATCTCATGCATATTTTCACGTTATCTTCTTTTTCCCTCTTATATCAATCTTTGAAATACAGGTTCCATATTGGTTCTTCGTTAGTGTTATACGTTCTTCCACATTTCAATTGGCCATGTCCTACTTGCTCAAAAATATAATTGTTGATCCAGTTAGTCATGTATGATGTGCTTTGATTTAGGTTCTGTTCAAAGATGGTCTTTTCCAGTGGAAACGGCTTGAAAACCTTATCGTTCTTGCGAAGGAAAATGTCACAAAGATGAGCAGCAACCCCGCCTTCCAAGTAAAGGACAAGTCTGTATCTTGTCATGGCTCCTTACTTCCATTGTTTCTTATCACACGTGGGAGTTTTAGGAACCATTTTGACTCGGACCTTGTGTGTGCAGGCAAAGTTCAAGAGGATATCAAGTTCAAAGAAAACTTGACCTGACGGATACACTCAAAGATGGGGCTCGCCTTGTTCTTGTTGATGAAGGAATTCGTAGACAGCTTCTTCTTGCTTTGACTGAAGACTCAAGGCTTCACATCCAGGAGGTCTGTATATCTGAAAATAACTTTAGTTTTCATTCATAGTATCCGGTTTTCAAGAATTCTGAATCTCTCAATGTCTCTTCTACAGCTTGTGGATGTTTATAGACTGGTTGAAAGTGATGTCGATTTACCATCTGTAGCTGTAGAAGTAGTACAAGGTAGGTATCATTAAACACTTAGAACATAAATGACCAATTAATGATGCAACCGGAACCTTGTCTCTCATTTGCAACTCAAAATTCTATGCTGTTACTTGCAGACTTTCCAAACGTTGTTCGGGATCTCATGCTTTCCTGGAGTGAATCCGTTTTAGGTGATAGGTAGTCCAAACTTTCCCCTGCTGCATAACAACGAGAAACTTGTTCCGATCATATATCACACAATGTCGAATTCACATCATTTTTGGCTAGAAAGAGCTTGTTGTTTCTAGTTGTAAAGGCGAAGGAAATGTTGTAAGAAAAGAAAATATATCATCACTTCTGTATAGACACCGTTATTTGTTTATAAATAATTTGTGGTTCTGAGACCCTATTTTCGTGCCCAAGAAGATCGCTGCGAGAATTATGGCTGTCGTCCCAATTAGTATTTGCATACAAGTAATTATAACTCTATCTTATTTCATCTGAGATAGAAATTTCTTATCTTTTATGCTTACCTAATTTAATATTAACATAATTATTTTATATGTTCATGTATCTTACTTTTTTATTAGTTAATTTTAAAAAGAAAGAAGTTAAATTTGTCAGTAAATACTGCATATTAAATTGTTCGATTATAACAGTTTATCATAAATCAGTTTTGTTTATTATATCACTTATAAAGTAGCTCTTGAAGTAAGGAATGTATTAGATAACCATTTATTAAGTCTTTCGCTTTTTTTTTTTTAAAAAAAAGAAGTTTAATATTTTTTAACAAATTCTAAGATCGAAAGGGCTAGTTTAGAGAAGACCAAGATTGAAGCTAAGGGGATTTCTGTATTACTGGCTTAGGTATTTGCATTGTTGACGTACAACCATAAATACATGTAGTGAGAGGCCTATTTAAAAATAGTAATTCTAATTATAATCAAGGAAAACAGTGGAATATTACAACAAATCCTATTATCATATGCTCGTGGTCTAAATAGAGATGCGATTCTCTTGAATATTGCAGCTTGATCATATTGGAAATAATGTGGAATTTTCTTTTTTTCATTTGCATGTCTAATACTCCCCTTAAACTAAAGGTCTATAAAAGTTGATAACACAATGTTCGTTCAATAAATATGAATGATGTCCTTAGCATAATAGCTCCGTGAATATATTTTTATTATCTTAATTATGTCAACTTAAATTTTTTGTTTTGTAAAATGATAATCAATTTTAATATATTTTGTTTTTTCATGAAAGAGTGATGTGTGTAAGATAAAGTTTTACAACATAATCTTTTATGATGAAACTTAAATAAATAAAATATTTTTCAAACTTTAAAGCTAATTTTTAGATTTAGATTTACAACTTGATATTTGAACACATGTTAATTTTGTTACACTCAATATAAATTCAGTCTAATATCAGAACGCGTGTGTAAAACAAAAGTTACAATATAATTTACTATAGTAAAACTTAAATAAATAAAATATCATTATAACTTTTGAGTTTAATTTCCAAATATTTTAATTATTGAATTTTTTTGCTAATTTGACTGCTTCATCATTACGGTATTATGTTGTAGGTCTCTTTATTTTATTTTTTTCTCACATCACGTCCAAAAGAAAAAAGCAAGAAAAGGAAAAAAGAAAAAAGAAATAAGAGGAGATATGAAGGAAAATAATAACAAGAAGCTCAGGGTGAATCTGCAAGCATCGTCTCGTTTCCAATAAACCCTCTGCCAAGTAGGCTTCAGGTTTTTCTCTGAAACCCCATTAAACCATCTTCCCACCGAGGGAAGCAGCCAGAGGAAGAAAACTTCTCTCTTCCATTAGCTTGTCCACACTTTCACATACGCAGCAATGATATCGTCCATTGCTTGGTTGCCGAAAGGCGCAGCGAAGCCTCAGCCTGCCGAGGCCGACCCTCCTTCCAAGGAAGAAATCTACGAGATGATTGAGTCCGGCGATTTTGAGCTAGGGTACGGAACGTAACTGCTTTTTGCTTCATTATTCTTATTGAATGCTGTAAATGTTCATAAATCGAGCTTGTTTATGCTTGGGTGAAGGATTTGCGGAATTCCTGCCCATTTGTTGCTTAATAAGAAGTTATCTTTCGCCTTTGGTCCGTGATTTTGTTTGATTTCTCGCTAATCCTTTAAGCGAACGTTTATAAATAAGGAAATAACATGCTTAGAAAACACCACGCTTCCTAAAATTTGATGCTTTTGGTGAATATTTTTATAGAGTTCTTCGGTTTCAGCTTTTAAGACAAGTTTGTTGGAATAGTGTGTATGCATGTGTTTCACAAATGAACATGTGCAACCAAGCAAAGATGGGTATATGGGAATAGAAGGTATCTGTTACTGGAGACATGATGTTGTCCTATGAGTGTTGTCTAGTTTCTGGCTTTGTATGCTTATGGAGAGGCTCTTGGGTTATGCAGCGGAGATGATGAAAGTGAAGAACATGATGAAGAGATGGATCTTGACGGTGCTAGACAGACTGACGATGCTGCCCGGGCATTAGAGGTGGCAGAAGCACTTGGCAGAACTTCTAGTCATGCAAAGTCGGTGACCAGCTTTGATGATGTAAACAAAGCTTTGGGGGGTCTTGGCCTGGACCAGTATGATGACGAGGAAGATGGTATCCCATTTGTTTAGTTTTCAGTTTTCCTCTCTGTTTCTCTCCGTGTCTTCTTGTCCCTAGTTTTATATCTTCTTCTCTTTAAGGTTGAAGTGTCAAAATGGACCATCAAATGTTGATCTTTGTTGCACATAAAGCATCATAAAATCAATAACATTGAGTGACTTGCAAAAATTCCTTTGTAGATGATTTTGTTAAAAACATCATTTTTGTGCTTAGCGTGTATTTTATCAATGGACGTCATTAGTCGCACTCTCATGGCTTACCTCAGGCATTGACCCATTTGGCAAGGGGCTTGGGAACCTCTACTACCCAAGTAATGAGATGGATCCGTATCTGAAAGACAATGGCGTAAGTTTAATTCTCAAGGCACAGCTTTTGTTGTTTGTCTGCCTTATGGCACTAGAAGATCATTTTTCTTTTTCTCCTTTTTCAGGATGAAGATTCTGAAGAGGTTGAGGACTTGACCATCAATCCAACGGATGCTGTCTTAGTTTGTGCACGTAGTGATCATGACGAATTTAGTCAACTTGAGGTATGTAATAGCTGAAAAATAATCTCTCTCTCTCTCTCTCTCTCTCTCTCTCTCTCTCTCTCTCTCTCTCTCTCTCTCTCTCTCCTTCCCTCTCTCCCTCTCAACCCCCAACCCTGAACCCAAGGAGCACAGGCCAATGCAAGCCTAGCCATGTATGGAAACACCCCAATTCTTCAGGCACTCCTGAATGTTCCTGTTGTCTGCTGCAGGTTTGGATCTATGAGGATTCTGGTGATGGAGATCCAAACATGTATGTCCTCCATGAAATCAACCTTTGTATGGATCCACTTTGTATTGCATGGCTTGACTGTCCACTTAAAGGAGGAGAAAAAGGTGTGATATACTGATTTTTTTTTTTTTTAATTTTGTAATTCATGCTAAGACCAATGATGCTTTTTTATTTCTACATCTAGTTCTTCTTTCATAATGAAATGAAAATATGGCTGTCAAAGGTCTTTTCAGGATTGAGACCTGATTCAAGTTGTAATTGAGTTCTGATAAAAATATAAGCAAAAGCATATGCCTAGTGAAGCTACGTAAAATTAAATTGAATTCCAATTTTTTGGTTTTCTTTTTCTTGTTAAATGAACTTGGTTGCCTCTACAAAACAAAGTTGTTTGAGGACTAGCTATATATTTGATATTGGGCGGCAGCCATTTTTTATTCAGACTGCTAGTATAGCTCTTATGTCTAGTTTGGAAAGGAATCTAGGCAATTGTTCTTGGAAATGTTCACCTATATTTGTTCAAACGAAGTATAGCTTCTCAAGTGTTTAAACTCAAAGAAGTTTGCCACTGAGCTCAAAATGAGCTGCATGTAGTTATTAAATTGTTAGCCTCACGTGGCATATCATAGTTCTTAAACGTTAGCTTTCCTTTTGGTGCATTGATACGCTCATGTCATAAAGGATTGTTGCCACTGCTAGTGGCTGATATTATAGTGGAAGCTTCGATTTTCTTTTTTCAATTAAAATTTCTGCAGTTGTTATATCTTCAATGTCTATTTTCATGTTGGCAGGGAATTTCATTGCAGTTGGCTCAATGGAACCATCTATTGAAATATGGGACCTTGACATTGTATGTTAGTTGTTGATGTTGATATATTTTTGAACTATTGTTTGAGTTGTGCTGTTGTTGCTAATTGTCTTATTTGGTTCTCTTGTTCTTAGAAAAATGAAGTACAACCATATAAAGTATTAGGTGGCATCTCCGAGAAGAAAGAGAAAAGAAAGAAGGAAAAGGGAAAGAAGGTTTGTCACTTAATTCTTATCTAGATTGATGCCTAAAAAAATTTCTCGTGTGAACCATATTTCTGGTGATGCGGCCTTGTGTGTTCATAGTTTCCATTTATCTTATTTTCTCCCTGAATTGCACGGGAAAATTTCCCAGTTCCCTGTTTCTTTGGCAAGAGCCAATTATTGTTAAACTGAAACTTTGTGTCCTAATAATTCAAGAAATTACAAAGACCCAGAAAGCATTTACTTTTGTACCAGTGAAATGTCAATAGTCTGATTGAGTGCCAATACTTGGTGAATTTGGCCTGTGATTTATAGGCACAGCATAGCCTGGCTTTCTTTATGTGCCATCTTTGGGCAGGCAAGCATAGGGCTACATCGTATCTAACTATTTTGGATCCTCTTAAGCATCTAGAATTTTGGGCAATTTTTCTTACGGACACAAATAGTTGAAGGGTTCTTGATAGTGGTGAAAATGTTGATCCTAGCTCATATTTATCTAATTAAAATGGAGTACGAACTTGAAGAAAAATGTCATCAATTTGTTGCTAAAATTTACAGTAATTTCAAATTAAGATATGTCTTCTTGGTATGTCTCCCATCTTCTGACTGAGCTGTAGTTTCATATGCATGAAAAATATGAAATATATTTCGAGATTTTGTTTAACAATTTTCCATCTGCTCTGTTAGATATCAACCAAGTACAAAAAAGACAGTCACAAGGGCCCAGTCCTTGGTCTTGCTTGGAACAAGGAGTACAGGTCACTATCTACCCTGTTTGGCCCTTTTTGGTTTGGATGCTTACATTATAATTCTCTGTTTATGCTTTGCTTCTTCTTTTCCCCCTCAATTGAACCAAAAACAGGAATATACTTGCTAGTGCAAGCGCTGACAAACGAGTTAAGATCTGGGATGTAGCTGTTGGTAAATGTGATATAACCATGGAGCATCACACTGACAAGGTCAGAAGTAGTCATTAATTATGTAGATTTTCTATTCATGATAGACTCGAGTAATAAAGGAGAAGTTTGTTTCTATCTACCTTCCCTTAACGAGCTATGAAATAAGTGTGATCTTAGAAGCTCCTTTTGGTGCTGTATCGAGGGGATGGTACTAAACAATTGTTAGATAAATTAAGGGTGGCATTCTAATGAAAATGATAATTGAAGTACATTCTCTGTGCTGCAGGGGCTTGTATCTTTACAAGCTAACTGTTCAGGTTTTGGTATTACGAATGAGTTTGCTTTGTTTGAAAAAAAGAAAAAAAAATGACTGATGGTTGGTAATTAATTTGATGGGTCCTCTGTATTATAGACAAAAAGGGCTGATGGGGGAGAGGTACTGACACTAAGATGCTGGCAGCCTTCATGCGCGCAAGTGACCTATAACCATTCTCATTCAAAAGCCAGAGAGAGATCACTATGCATATGTATCTATATTAAACAAGAGGAACTGTTGTACTGTGCGGAATTCAACCTTGGGTGACTACTTTTGGATAAGTGGTTAATAGATTTTACCATCCTCCATTAGGTTTAGAACCATTAAATGCTCCATTCGGCAAAGTTTTAGGCAATTTAACATTGTGGGGCTAAAATTGTTGTTAGGACACAAACAAGTTTGTATCTTTGGGACTGTGTTAGTACACACACAGGCAGGCATTTGCCCATAGTCATGTGATATTTCTGCATAGTTGGAATGTTGAAGTCCCAGCACAAACTTGAATGCAGGAAATTTTGGTGCCACGTGGAGCATCATTAGTACAATGAAATCTGAAGGAACTCTGCTGTAGTAAAGTCTATTGTATTTCTATTCTTACCTTCTTCCACCTAATCATTGCAGGTCCAAGCAGTTGCATGGAATCATCATGCTCCCCAAGTACTTCTTAGTGGATCTTTTGATCATACAGTTGTCATGGTAATGGAATCTGCGTTACTTGTTTTTCTGTTTTTCAATGGACTATCCTCATGTCAGTTGTGTGTGCATATGTGCATCTGCACATAAGCCCCAAATGAAGGACTTGTTTGCTTGAGATGAGTGTCTTGAGAGTTCAGGGGCTTGACTTCATCTGTTCAATTTGTACTGTTTTTTATCGACTTGGATTTCCACAAAATCGCTATAAATGTAGTCATGCTTATATTCCCTTGTATAAGATATCGATTGATAAAGCTTCTAATCCTATTTTGGGTGGATATGTTGTATGAGAAATGTGTCAATTTGGGTGCTATCTCTTTTTTCAAAAGCAAATAAAACAAATTAGGGTTCATAACATTTTCTTCTTATCAATTAATAGATTCTCATAAGTATGACGAAGATGTCTTCTATTATCTGATAAAGTAATTTGGTGGATTTTAGCAACTATGAGCAGAGCAATTTGGCATAAACTGATTATGATATTCCTGCATTGCAGAGGGATGGCAGAATGCCAGAACATTCTGGTTATAAATGGTCAGTTGCAGCTGATGTAGAAAGCTTGGCATGGGATCCACACAGCGAGCACTCATTTGTGGTAAGTGCTTTAGCCTCTTATCTGAGAACTATCTTCCTGTTGGTGATTTCAACTATTTCTTTTTCTTTCTTTTTAAGTAAGCAAAATTTGTCCGAGGACACTGGTGTTGTATCTAAGAATTTTAGGCCTTATTTCATTTGGTCAGAAAGGTAGTAAGATCTATTCATAACTATTCAAATGTCTTACTAGGTGAGTCTTGAAGATGGTACTGTCCAAGGTTTTGATGTCCGGGCTGCCACGTCTGATGCAGCTTCTGAGTCAAAACCAAGTTTTACTCTCCATGCACATGACAAAGCTGTTTGCGCTGTTTCCTACAATCCCTCTGCACCTAATGTATGTACCAGCATTTCCTCTCCCAACAAAACATTTTGGTTAGATCATCTAGATGATTCACTTCCTAATTGTAACTTTCCCTTGTGATGGGTTCTTTCACAGCTTCTTGCAACTGGATCGGAAGATAAAATGGTAACTGTATTGTAGATCCTTTTTGTTGTTATTTTAATATTTTTTAAGGTGCTTCTCCCTGAACACTGGTAACGTTTTTTGTTGGCTGTCCTCTTCCGATGCAGGTAAAGCTTTGGGACTTATCTAACAATCAACCCTCATCTGTTGCATCCATAAATCCTAAATTAGTAAGTGACTATTGCCATTTTTGTTGTATCTGAATCTGATATCATGAAGTAAAGAAGCATTTGGCAAACCCATATTTTTTTTAAGCTTTATTTCACTAGATAGATTCTCATGCTTGTTCCTGAATGTTGTTAGGGAGCTATCTTTTCCATTTCCTTCTCAGAAGACAGCCCCTTTTTGCTTGCTATGGGAGGCTCTAAGGGAAGGATGCAAGTGAGTGGATTTTTTTTGATATTTTGTTATGTCGTTGAACTTTGTTTTCCTGAAGTTGTTTAATTGATGATGTTGATTGTTATCACTGCAAAACTTCTAGGTGTGGGACACATTATCTGATGAAGCAGTGTCTCGAAGATTTGGGAATCACAGCAGGCAGAGCCGGCCTCAATCAAGACCATGATGTTATTAGATTTGAAAAGGTTGCCCCTCTTTTTCTTTATTTTTTCGTAGGGCATTGCCAACGAGTATTGTCCGCCAAATTTTGAATTTGTAAGGTTGAAGATGATTTCCTCCAAATATCTCCTCCTTCCTTTCTTTCTCTCGAGGTGTATTTTGTGAGCCTATCAGAACATTTCAGTTTTGCTATTTATATAAAGGGTGAGAATCTCAAGAATGCAATGTTACGAATGGTATGTGAATATGTCCAAAAGAATGGATAATGCTTGTGGTTCCAAATATCCATGTCAGAATTCTACAACTTATATTGGTTACTCTACTTTGACATGAGCCTGGATGGATCATATTCTCTTGGAGAGCGCTTTGCTCCCGTTCGAAGAAAGTTGTGTCCAAATAAGGTCTTGCAGGATCTGAAGATTCAAAACCTCCATAACTTCCATGTTTCATATTTCGTCCATTTACTTGTAGAATTCATCTTCTTGCTCAAACGCAAGACGAACAACTATCAACTTCACAAATGTAACTGTTTTTCTACATTTTTGGTTTATATATGCGTTAGGGTTGATATGAAATGGCAAAAAGGCAAGCGATGAACAATGTCTTTGTTGGGGTGTAAGTGTTGCATCACACAATAACAGGCGTACAGGCAAGCACAAAACACCAAAGTTACCAAAGTTACGAAGTTTGAGTAGTTTGGACAAATTTGTCTTATATAATCAGCTAATATTGATCCCTTTTCTTTTTCATTAATAAATCATTAAGAGATTACAAATTTCTTCTTTATAGCTTTTTCTATTACTAGACCCCTCCTTATTAATTATTAAAAATCCCAACAGTTATTTGGCAATGTGATATTGTTTTACGAAATTTAGTATAAAACCGACTCTTGGGAGGCAATACTTGGAAGACTTGCTAACCCATTGCAAGCCGAAGAGGAAAACAAGAAGATAAGCAAAACATGTTACTTCTACAGTTTCATCACTAATTTATTTAATTAAAATAATCGACGAGTTCTCAATTTTTATAATTTTCATGAAGAATATATGTAAATTTTTTGCTTTTGGGTTGCAATGAATCAATGTCACAAGAAATTTGAAAAAAAAAAAACCTTATTACTTGGCCTAAAAGAAAAAGGAAAGAGGAAGAAATAGTTTCACCGACTTATTCTATCTCGTACACGTTGTCTATACTTAGGGAGAGAAAGAGAGGGAAGGAAGCAGAAGAAGATGCATTTGTAGCTGCCTGCTTCGGATCCTCCTTCTACCTGGTAAAGCCCTAATCTTTTCCCCTTTTTTGATTCTTTTTCTTTTTTTCCCTCTTGTTCTTTACTTCCTTCGGCGTGTAAACTCTTCGTACCTTGTCGAAATTCCGAATCTTTATTTGGAATTCCCGGCGGAATTGTTGGGTTCATGAATTTTCTCCGCCCATTGGTGGGAATCGCTCCGAAAAAAGCCTGTGCAATAGGTTTGAGTTTTTTTTCTTTCAATATTTTGTGTTCCTTGGTGTTAATGCATGTGTCCATGACCTGTGCAGGGATCATCGTAATTGACCCACTCGTTTGGTTGCTGAGAAGACGAGGGAGAAATAAGGAATGACGCAGTGTTTTTATTTTCCCTGCTGTATTATGTCTTTCGCCCCCAAGAATGTTAGTTATTTCAATCAGATCAATGAATTAGCTGCTTTTCCTCGTTTAGCTGAGAAGATGAACGGAAGAATAGAGAACTGATAGAAAATTTTCAGTTTCTCTGCTGTATATTGTATTTTCCTCCGAGAATAATGACAGTTATTTCCAGTAGCTCAATGAGTTTTAGCTGCTTTAAGCACAGGTGAGTACGGTATTCCTCATAGTCTATGCATAAATATTTAAAATTTAGTATAACGGTACTACCCAAATAAGATGATTGCCGTACCACCGCTGTGCCAATAACTAAAATTTTTATATTAATTTTTGTTCTGCAGATTTTTCATGTTTGGAGAAAAAGAAAGCAATGTGGTCTGGAACTACGTTCTTTCTCATTCATAGGTCTTGTCGCTTATAGGATTGAAGTTGTATTGGCTCGAAGTATAACATAGTGAATACACAGAAGGTTTGGTTGGTCAATGGAGCATTATTAGATTACTCATCCTTTTGGTGTTCCACATCTTTAGTGTAAGTAGGTCTGCGGTCAAGGATGGGTTGTTTCATTTTGCAAGTTAATATTGTTTGTTTCTTACTTTTCTAATTTAGATATTGGTTCCTTCTCTCTTTCTATCTCTTCCTAGGACCATGCCTCGTAAAGTAAGTTATGGAGTTGATTATGACGAAGACTATGATGACTATGAAGATTATGATGACGATTACGATTATGATCATGATCATGATCATGGTTTGGGCACAGAAGATAATGGTCAGTAACCTCATCAACCTACGACTTCTCTTTTCTTCTCTCACTCTCTCACTCTCTCACCTTGTCCGTTGCCCTAAGTTATCTTTCTGTACGGCCCACTTTCAATCTTAGACTATAGGTATCAAAGAAAGGTGTTCAAAAGTCTGTGGTCCTGCATGCTTATGAGTTAATAAGTAGACCAATTTTGCTCACCTTGTTGTGGTAGTTATCCCCTTTCCTTCTCCCTGTTCAATGAAATGCTTGTTTTAGATGCCTCTAAAAAGGATGCAGAGATGCATACCTATTTAAGCCCAATTCTAGCAGTACAGTGTTTTTATTTAAAGGTAAGTGTGGTGATAGCTCTAATTTTTTGCGATTGATTTAGTTCTCCCCCTGCAAATCAAGATTACTTTCTTCGGCATGTCCTCCCCATTTTCCCTGTTTAATGAGATGCTTGTTTGTAATGCGCGTAAAGAAGGTGCTGAGATACATACCTATTTAAGTCCAATTCTAGCAATAAGGTGTTCTCGTATAAGGGTAGGAGTGATGATAGTCATAATTGTTTGCATTTGATTTAGTTCTCCCCTTATAAGTCAAGGTCACTTTCTCCAACATGTAATGATGGTAGTGTTGGTGGATACTTAAGTCACAGTTAATGGGATAACGATTATCTTGTTAAGTTGGTTTCTTGCTCGAAAATACAGGTGGGTGCTCTGCTGATATAATCCATGTTTCTTCTTGTGTCAGTTCTGTGATATTCCTTTTCTGTGACAGGCAAACTACCTCCGTTAAAACAAGAAAATATAAAGCGTGAGATTTGGCGTTGCCCCATTTGCACTTATGACAATGATGAGAGTTTCTCTGCATGTGATATTTGTGGGATTCTTCGTCATCCTTTAGTTGATTCTGGCACAAAGAGGAATAACCAAACAGGTATTAAATTGTATTTTCTTGTTACAATTTATATCATCTGATATTCCAGGAACTCAGCTTCTGAATGGATAGGCATTTACTGATATTTAATTGTTGTGATGGGATGTTTCTCTCTCTTGTATATGCGTTGGGTTTGGTTTTGGTCAAGACCTCCTTGTTGAACAAAATTTGTATTGAGATTGTACAGACATGGCTTGCTTATTATGGTGTGTTTGGTTTTCTTTCAAGTTTTTTGCGCTATTTTAGAATAGTTCTCTTTTATGCAGTTGAGAGAATGTGCAAAGACTCTAGAGCATCCAAAATGGCCAAGTCTCTATTTGCATCATTGCCGCAATGGATACCTGAAAAGGATGTATTGTATCAAAAGCATAATGATGTTTTTGAGGAGGAAGAGGGCAATAGCTCCCAGAGGCATTTGGATATCCGAGGACAATTTCATGAATTCCCTAAGGGTTTTAGTACTCATAGCCGTAACCATGTCAATATAGGTGTGCATGTGCTACAAACAGGATGTGGATCTATTAAATAGATAAGCATTCCTCTTGTAGTTGAGTATACTTTGAATCCATTAGTGCTGTGTCCTAGTAAAAATAATGTGGTTTCTCCAGCAGTTGGCTACTATATGTTGTTAGATATTCTAACACTAGTTATGTTGACAATACAGCCCCTTTCAAGTTTGATGTTCCATCCCCAGATGATTTGGTTTCTAGTGGTCTGCGCTCCTCCAAAATGGGTTCGAAAGGTATCCTATTATGGTTGCAAATAGAGTATTAGCCAACAATTCAATTGAATCCATTAAAAAAAAAAAAAAAAGCAGGCCCTTTGGATGGGCTAGATAGTCATGGAAAGAGTTTAGGACCAGTGTATAGTTAACTTCAAAGTTAAGAATTTTTTTATCCTTTTGTGCTTTCCTTTTTATTATCTCCCGTTTTCATTTTTCTTTCCCCACTTTCAGTTGGTATTAATTGTGATTGGCGCTTCTTCTGCTACTATATTTTTCCTAACTGAAAATGTTGAAGTGGTAGAAATATCTAATGTCCTGGTTATAACATGGGTAAAGCTGGGCTAGTACAGTTCATAACACTGGAGATTTATTTTATGATGACTGATTTAAATAAGTTGAGCGATAGTTTAAGATGTTGCCAATTTGGAAACTCATAAATTTCTGTTGGAAAATATGCAATGAACCGAATAACAGTACAGGTTAATTTATGTGGAAGGATGTAGCAATAATCTGTTACTACTTGGAGAATCTCTACCTGCTTCCTGGGGGTCTACAGTTCACCACTCTAGGACAATCATTTACTGGAACAATTGGCCCAAAACCCTGTAGCTCCATGAAGTAATAAATTTTTTTCTTATTCTTTTTGGCAACCTCTGTACAAATAGTTTTCTTTGACCTTGTTTTCATCCCCTGTTTATGGAGGCAGCAGTGCCGGTGGTGGTTCAAGAGGCATAGACCATTGACGACTAAGTTAACTTTGGTCCATCAAGGGCTTGTCAGCTTGAGCATTTGCTTTTTATTTATTGCTTTTTCACTTTGGGCTAATGGCCTGGTGCAGCAGATGATATGCATGTTTTTGTCTGTGTGCGTGTTGTCTCTTAACTGGAGTGGTTTGGCTTTATACATCTTAATGTAATTATTGAGTGGTAAATGTATTCCTGACAAGCTGTGTGTAATACTATTGCATTTTTTGGCTTCCTTTGTACTGCCACAATCAGCCATGAGGTTGATTTTGGGCTAAGAATCGGCCTGATAGTGGTGGTTTTGGATTGACATCAAAAGCTGCCTGACACCAAGCTGTGTTGCTTCTCCAGGGGCAAACTATACTTCATTTTATGTGTCATGAATATTTTGGATCCTCTATTTTTCTAGGAAATATTGAACTGGATTGATGGAATACTTTTATTGGAAAACATTTGTTTTAGAGTCTTAAATTTAATTGTACCATTTCCTTGCAGTTAGCTCTGCTGACTTGAAATCTTCAAGAGCTTCCTCAAGCATCACTGAGAAGAATGGTCTTCTGGCTAAAAGACCAGTTGCCGAGAAGTCAGATATCTCTTCTTCATTGCTGCAGAATAAACAATCCCATGAAGAATTTCCGGGTAGTTTAGTGGCAACTATGCCAAAAGGCAGACATGATAATGTGGATAGGAGCAATTATATGAAGAATAATACAGGCAGTAGTTCTGATAAGAGCTCTGATAGCTCCCCTGCATGGAATCTAAAAGGCAGACATGACCAAATGGATGAGAGCAGTAGTTCCTCAGTGAGTGGGGGAAAGCGAGAAAGCCTTACCAACAGTTTGAATAAAATGGCTTTGGATGTTGGATCTGGATCTTCAAATAATGTTAATGCCAAGATGACTTGTTCAATTGCACAATTCAAACCTGAAAAGTGGGTGCTTCCTGAACAAGCTGAAGATGGATTGACTCAACTGAATCTTGCGATTGTAAGTGAACCTTTAATCAAGTCATGCGATCCAGGGAATGCAGCTGTTTAGCTCCTCTGTTGTTGATTTAGTCTCTAGAGATATGAATGATGTCCTTTTGCTCAATTTCTCATTGTAGGTTGGTCATGTTGATTCTGGAAAATCAACACTCTCTGGCAGACTACTACAGCTTTTGGGCAGAATATCCAAAAAAGATATGCACAAATTTGAAAAGGAGGCTAAGTTACAGGTACAATCGCTACAATTTTGCCTTTTGCTGCTTCTAAAAGCCAGATTATTCTACTTATGTGGTGTTTGTTTCTCAATCAGGGTAAAGGGTCCTTTGCTTATGCTTGGGCATTGGATGAGAGCACTGAAGAGAGGGAGAGGGGAATAACCATGACAGTGGGTGTTGCTTATTTTGATTCCAAAAAGTTCCATGTTGTTGTGCTTGACTCACCTGGCCATAAGGATTTTGTTCCAAACATGATATCTGGAGCAGCACAAGCCGATGCTGCAATTCTTGTCATAGATGCCTCGATTGGTGCATTTGAAGCTGGTATGGACAATGCTAAGGGGCAAACACGGGAGCATGCACAACTTATCAGAAGTTTTGGCGTTGATCAAATCATAATTGCAGTGAACAAAATGGATGTTGTGGATTACTCAAAGGAACGGTTTGATTTGATTAAACAACAACTTGGAACATTTCTCCATACTTGTGGATTTAAAGATTCTTCTATATCGTGGATACCACTGAGTGCTATGGAAAATCAAAATTTGTTGGCAGCTCCTTCTGATGTTCGTTTGCTATCCTGGTAAATTGGCTGTCCTCCAATTCCTTACAACATCGTTTTGTTCTTAAAAGATCTTCATCTTTTCTATTGATGAAACTTTTTGCACCAAAGAAGTAAAAAATGAACTTTTGAAATTTTCAATTTGGGAAAAGATATGCTACAAATCTTCAACCTAGGGAGGAAAGAAGTGGTACCTTGCATTCTTTTCTATCAGATTATCATATTCTTTTCCATCAAACTATCTGCTTGTGAATGAGATGAAGTTCCATTAGCACCCAATTGTACCTTTGCGTTCTTTTCTTTTCAGATTTCCTGCTTGTGGATGAGATGAAGTTCGATATGGTGATATAGATTTTGCATAAAACGCACTTTGTCCCTTGGAATTGAATTGGGGATTGATTACCCATGCTGACACTTTTATCTCATATTGTTTGTACTGTGACGTCTACCATGTGGCTAGTCTATAGATAAATGGGAATGAACCTTCATATAAAGTCTAAAATTTGAAGGTTGAAAGCATTTAGAAATGGATGTGATGATAGGCTGCATGTTCAAGCTCAAATCAGTGTTGACAAAGGCAAGCTGGTTGATTGCTAGGAGTTTAGGCAAGAGGAGCTGCCTTTAAGGTGTCCTCTTAAGCCTTGGTGCAACTGCCTCACTAGAATCAATAATTCAATTCTTAGGTGAGTGCTTTGCATAAAAGTGATGCTTCAGGTTATCACCTCTCTAGAAGTTCCAAAATTTTGGTGATGGACTAAATTATCTGTTAATGAAATGCCCTCTTAAAATTTGGTGAGAGGTAATTTTGTCATTGGCAAAGTTGACAATCAAATTAAACTGAGTTGTTTGGTGGGTCCTACCAAGTCAGTAAGACAGAGAAATACAAAAAAAAAATTGTAAATAAAAAGAAAAAGAAAGAAAAAAGATCTGTTCCATGTCAGTAATGTGATTGTGATAGTCGCTCACTTATGATATTCTGATCCATTAAATGCCAATAACTGTTGCATGGTGATATTTCATGTTAGATGTGACAGGCTCTGCAGTTCATAATGTATATGGCAACTATGTACAGAACTTACCAGCTTACTTAACTGAGTGACTGTCCACTTGAGCTTGCCTTTGGCCTTGGATGTGTCAGATACTGGAGTCTAGATGGCTAGCTACTTCAGAGTGTCAAAAAAAAAAAGAAAAATGCAAAAGGGTTTTTGGTACCCTGATAACTTTTTTTCTTTTTTTGGCCTAATAATTTCAATTTTTAGCCTAAAAAATGATTTTATTGCTCAAGGAGGTTGGAATTTTGAGAAATTTGAACAAATTGTATGCTGATTCATATTCTCGAAGAAGCTCTTCCTTCCCCTTAATGTTCTCTTTGTTACCTTTCCAGTAGAACTTTTCTCTAGGAAAAAGAAATAATGCAGTACAAGAGAGTGAGCTAGAATATAGTCTGATATCTTGTGTGAGTTGAGTTTATGGAAAAGGTGACTGAGAGTAACCAGATAAAAGTGAAGAAACTTAAGTAGGATGAAGAAAGGGTAAAGTTCAGCTTAATGCTTGATATCCCTCTTTAGGTTAAATCGATTGCATCACTCACTTAGGGAAATCAAGCAACTTCTTTCTAAGCTTTAAAACCAAGTAACTTAGGAATAAGATAGCATGGTAGCACCATTGATATGTTGTACGTCTTCCATTAGGTTCTGTTTATACCTGTTTTTGTTCCTTTATTATCTTTGTTCTGGGCAGTAGCTTTCTTAGTCTCCATCATGTGGGCATAAGCTAGGTAACCGATTTTGAATCGTTAACACACACACATTATAAAACACAACTGATTTTTCAAATATTGAAAACTAAGCTAGGTAACTTACATGCAGGTATCGTGGACCTCATCTGCTGGATGCAATTGATTCCCTCCAACCTCCTGCAAGAGATTTTGCAAAGCCTCTACTTATGCCTATCTGTGATGTTGTTAAATTGTCTTCAGTGGGACAGGTTTCTGCCTGCGGTAAGCTAGAAGCTGGAGCTCTTCGGAATGGGTCCAAGGTATGAATTGGGTGTTATTAGTAAGTTGTTGATCAATTAAGGGGTTTGATTTTTCGTTCGTTATTAATGTCTTAATGGATGCTATTCAAGGATTCCCATCTATCAGTGAGTGAAACTAAGCTTCTTTGATTGAGTGTGGACCACACTCAGTTGTGTGTATTGTCACTTGAGGAACATCTTAAATTTTTCTTCGTTAGAATATCCCCCTTTTTTGTTCTTGATTTCCATCTTCCTATGCTTTTTGTCAAGGAAAACCTTTGTGCCTTTTCTATTGTAAATTGCGTTGCTTATTGAATGGGAGTTTGCATCTTTTATTATGTACTCCCTAAGTGACAAATGATGTCAGAGCAGTTTACTGTGGATCTTCTTCTGGAAGAGGAAATGGCGCAAGATTTGCGTAGTTTGTGTCTTTCATGATTTCGTCTGGATCTTTGGTTTGTTGATAGTCCAATTGGATAGGCAGTTCTTTCCTTTTGAGCTCGATAGAAGTGATCCACATGATTGGACACCAGTTCATGCATGTACGGTTTCCAATTCAGATGCTAGTTTCGTTTTCCCATGACATAGACTGCTGGTTTTGGTTAAAAGTACTCTTACTAAGGCGTATTTCTTCATATTCTTTTTTCCATCCTGTCCTTTCCAAGCACGATAGCCATAACTGGGATGTGTACAAATTGTAGGTTCTAGTTATGCCGTCAGGAATTGTAGGGTCAGTACGCTCCTTGGAACGTGACTCTGAGGCTTGTACACTTGCAAGAGCTGGAGACAGTATAGCCGTTAGTCTGCAAGGCGTTGATGCGAACAATGTGACGGCCGGAGGTGTCCTATGTCACCCTGATTTTCCTGTTGCTGTGGCAAAACATTTGGAACTGAAAGTTCTTGTTTTGGATACTGCAACCCCGATTTTAATTGGCTCTCAGGTGCGTTCTTTTGCGAACATGACGTTTGTCTATGTTGTTTCATTGCCTTCGTTTATTGAAACAATAAAATCCTGAGTGGAATGAACAGTTGGAATTTCACGTACACCATGCCAAGGAAGCTGCTAGAGTTGTCAGGAATAACATCTTTACTCGATCCTAAGAGTGGCAAGGTGACAAAAAAGGCACCTCGCTGTCTTACTGCAAAACAGAGTGCAGTTATTGAGGTAAATTAAACAAAAACAGTTTTGCTACTTTAATTCAAAACTTTTATTAGTCGCTGAAGCATCAAGCTTTTGCTTTAACCTGATTTCAGGTGGCTTTGAATGGACCCGTGTGTGTGGAAGAGTTTTCAAGCTGCAGAGGTCTCGGGAGGGTGTCTCTAAGAGCATTAGGAAGAACAATAGCTCTCGGGATTGTAACCCGAGTAATTGAGGAGCATAATTAGGCGATCTATTAACCATTGCAGCAGTGTTCTTTTTCTCTTACCTCCCTTTGGAGGTCAGAATTGTTCAACAGTTAATGCTAGAAACCTGGTGACAGAAACCAGTAAGTGAGGTCAACAGTTTTCTGTCCTTTTTAATGTGAACAGAAATCATTTAGGGTCCATTTGTTGAATTTGAGTTAAATCAAGTGAGAGCGGAATATGCTTACATTCTGTTGTATATCTTTATTCTTTGGTGCAATCTTTTTCTGGGTTGGATACTTGAAGTTCATTCTATCGCATTTAGCAGTCATGATCCACATGCCTTTTGTCTCGTATTATATTAAAATTAGATAAGTTTCTCACAAGAAGGCATGATTCTTGCAGAATGTCGTTTCCAGTTCTGGCTTTCTACCATTCATTATTTTTCTGTTTATTGGTCAAATTTCCAGGGTGTGGGAAGAAATAGTATGACTTCTTTTTCCCTCTTTTTTCTTTTCTGAAAGAAAAAGTAAAATTTTTGTTGTAAGAACATAATATTTGTTAGGACTAGAGAGAGATAATATGGACTTGATTTCGATTATTTACTCTTAGCTTTCATGTTATTGTTAAATCTTTTAAATAATTACGTTTTGTTTTATTATCTCTTTCAACAAAGTCTATGGTTCGAAATAGTTAAAATTTAATCATCTTGGGAGTCTAAAACTAAGTTCTATTGGATTAAGAGGTAGATTTATTTAATAGGAAGTAAGGATAAGTAAAGTGTGTGAATTAGTTGTGGATAAACCTTGGTGGAATTTGAAATAGTTAAAATTTAATCATCTTGGGAGTCTAAAACTAAGTCCTATTAGATTAGGAGCTAGGTTTATTTAATAGGAAGTCAAGATAAGTAAAATGTGTAAATTATTTATAGATAAGCCTTGGTGGAATTTACAATTTTAGTTCCATAAGCTTTTTTTATTGATTTTCCATAGTTGTAAAGAATTTAATTTAGAATTAACTCTTAATTATTATGTGAAAAAATTCAAATCTAGAGGCTACATTTTATTTTAATATTATTTTCAACTTCAGGCTCAAGCTTGCTGGTCTAGGGTAAAGGGTGTGAATTGTTTTGTAATTAAAATTTTCTTATAGCCTCAATAAGGAAATTTAAAGTTTTTGATCTTATAAATTTTTTTACTAATTTTCTATTATTCTAAAAACATTTGTTTGACATTAACTCTTAATCTAGTTGCTTTTATTTAATTTTTATTTTTTGCATTCACTTTGATGTATTAATGACACACTAATAATCCCTTAGGTGTGAAAACATTCCACAAATTTGACTTTGGAGAAAAAAAAGAAAAAGAAAAGGAAATCCAACAAGTTTGACTCCCCAAAAAACACGAAATTCCAAGGGTTTGACTTTGAGATAGACGCATAACCGAAGCAATCGCGGCGGCAGTAGGTCCAGGTCGCCGCCAACGCCACAAATATCTTCCCCCTTTTCTCATATGATTAATTTTTTTGAAAAAAAAAAAGAAGAAAATATCAACGGCGTACATTCCCCCATACAGCATCAATGTTTTGTTGACTTTGTGTAGAAGAAATTAATAAAGCAAGAACACCCCTTTTCTTCCTTTCCTTTTGTAAAAGCTAATAATAATGCAAACATCACAACCCTAGCTTCCAAACCTTTTACCGGCCGGCACGTCTCCGAAGAATGTCTTCTCTGCCGGTGCACTTCTGTATAGAATCCTTGTCATCCCCTCGGAATTAGTGTCCATCCGTGTGTTTATATCTTTTTCATATTTTATTAAGTAAGATGAGTAGAATTAATTAAAAATATATATATTAAGAATATTACCTATAAGAAATTGAATTTTACTATTTTTAGAATAGTTTTTGAATTAAGTAATAAGTGTCTTAATGTGATATATGGAAGTTAGGATTTTCCATCTTTATAAACTTTTATTGATTTAAGCTCACTTTAAATGATATTCTGATAAATGTTGGTTGACCGATGATAATCATATTTCGAATAAGTAAATGAGCATAATAAAAGCTTAACTTTTAAAAAATAAAAAATATCTTATATATCAAATTGTCATATAAACTTTAATAAAAGATTTTATCTATTTTTATCTAATTGAATGAATCAAGGGATTTTCTTTTGAATTTTGTGAAGAATATGAGGAACGTGAGGGCTTTTGAAAATGAACCTGTCTAGGAAAACGAGGAGATAATGGCTGAAAGAGAGGCCGGTGGTACAAAAGGAAAGGACAGATTACCAAATGCGAACGCTTAGATTTGCTATAATAAAAAGGGGTTAAATCGTGGGGTTAAGCATTTGGTCAATGAGAGAGAGAGGATATTAACGTCAATTGCTGTTAAAAGGATGTGTACTTTACCTTTCTAACCTTCTTTTGGAAAGGAAAAAAGGGGCTCGGAGAAAGAGAAGCCATGAGACCCTACAAAATACTGCTCCTGAACGTCTGAGAACTGGCTTACCCCATCGCCCGAACAGCCCAGAGACGCCAAAGTTCCCGTCTTTCTATCCTTCTCCTTTCTTATAAGTCGGTGTCCATCTGGGTTTTCTCATTTCCGCCCATAATTCATCGTACAAGGTCAGTCATGTTGGATTTCTTTGTGGCTGATCATTTCCCTCTCACAGTTTTTCATGCGTCTGTGGATGTTTTCTGGATAAGAACATACTTTTGGACTTAAGTTTTTTTACCTGGTTCTTCTTTGATTTTTCAAAATGCCCATAATTGTGGATTTAACGGCTTTTCATATTTTTCTATTGATTTTTGTTAATTTTATTGAGTGTTTTCTTTTCAGAATCGTATTGGCTAATGCAGAGTGTTGTTGATTGGTCAATTTTATGAATTTTGGCGCATTTTTAAATATCTACCTGTCTACCGGTCAGTACGGTCTACGGTCTTTTTGATATGTTCATTGGATATTGCGATAATATGTTCTCGATAGGAAGAGGCCTTGTAGGTTAATGGATGTTTTGCACCCTGATTAGGGGTTGACTTCTGTTAATCTTCGATTTGTATGTGGTTTCTATTCATGTAATTTTTTGTAACCGAAGGATTTTACTTTCTACATGGCTTACCGGATTGTTATCTGTTAAGATTATCAGGAACTTGCACTTCTTCAAAAATCAGACATCATTTTTCTATGATAATATTTTTCGTTGGGAGTATCTGTTGGTTTATTTTCCGTTCTCAATATTAAGCATTCAAATTCTGTTTTGGCTGCTGAAGAGAACTATAGAGAAGAAAAAAGAAAATGAATTTTGAACCTTAAGTTTTATGTTATTTAGTTCCTGGAAAGTGAAAGGATCTTGTCATCATACTAGGCTTTGTTCATATGTTTATTTACTTTACTTGAGGTTTTGAATACCGATTCAAACAGTTAAATATAATAGAAATGATTTTGTGATATACTTCGAATTAATGATTGTGTGTGTAATTCAGTACTATTTAGAAAAAGTAATTTTGTCAAAATAAGGACTATGTTGTCCATGCTGTAAATGAGGACTATGTTGAGATGGCAAATGTTCCTCTAATGTGCTGTAATAGTTTCAGTTGGTCATATGCTCAAAGAAGTTCTGGACCTTTCGGTTTCTGTGTAGTTTTTATTCTCTTTGAAATATCTCTCAGAGAAAGAATTTTAATTAAATTTTTCATATGTATTGCTATTTTCCATCTTATCTCTATTTTCACCTGACTTCTTATTATCTCTATGTTTTAATATGCAGCTTTGTGTTATATCTTATTGTTCTGCGCCAAGAATTTGATCTATTTAGTTGACATAAAATCTTGGGTAGGATCATTTTCTTGATACATCCATCAAGTGACCGATTTGATCAACAGTTTCTTTCTAAGAGTGAGTTGCATGCTATCTGCTTTTATATTTTGGAGTGAAAAGTCTCTTCATGGCCATAAGACCTTGTTGTCAAAAAGGGTTTCAACCTGACGTATCTAATATAGATGATATCCAATTAAATACCAGTTGGGAAGAAGTAATTTGCCCTATATGCTTGGACTTTCCTCACAATGGTGTGCTCCTTCAATGCTCGTCTTTTGAGAAAGGGTGTCGTCCTTTCGTGTGTGACACAGACCATTTGCACTCAAATTGCTTGGACCGTTTCAAAAGTGCCTATGGTATGTCATCATCTTCAACATCTGATGTAACACCTGTGGAAAACACTGAGCTAGTGGTCTCTGAAGACAACTGCAGACCATGCTGTCCCTTGTGCAGAGGAGAAGTTACTGGATGGGTTGTTGTTAACAAGGCTCGTCTATACCTGGATGAGAAGAAACGCTGTTGTGAGGAGGAACGATGCACATTTAAGGGAACATACTTTGAACTACAAGAACATGCTCAACTGGAGCACCCTTATGCGCGCCCATCAATGATTGATCCTGCTCGGCAGCTTGATTGGGAAAATTTCCAGCAGTCCTCTGAGATCATAGATGTCTTGAGCACTATCCATTCAGAAGTTCCAAGGGGAGTGGTTCTGGGAGACTATGTAATTGAATACGGGGATGATGAAACTGGAGATGAGTTTGATGACTTTCGTGGGGATGGAGGGAACTGGTGGACCTCTTGCATCTTGTATCAGGTGTTTGATAATTTCAGGAGTTCTAGAAACAGAAGACGCTCAAGAGTTAGTGATACAAGAAGAGGAAATCGCCGAACGAGTTATGATACTTCCCTTTCTGATGAGGGATCTGTAACATCTCTAGAATATTCTGACTTTAGGGTAGATGAGATTGATGATGAGTTTGTGAATACAAATACTCCCTCAAGGAGCAGTTCCAACCATCGCAGGTTGTACAGCTTCTTCTATATCTCAATTTTGCTACCAGTTGCTTCCATGTTTACTGTGCTTTGGATTTCAAGCTTTGTTTTACTGTCTGATGTTATCTATCAGTTATCAGATTTTTGTCTGTTTTGACGTTAATTTCTTTGTGATGCGAAAGTCATGGGTTTAAAGCAAATAATTCTTTGTTGAAACATCATTTAATGCATCTTAAGATGTTGATCAAAGTTTACTTGGAAAACATTGGCAAGTCAATTATGTTTATTCTAAATAAATATAATCATCTAAAATCTTTAAGGTATGTTATAATTGTGACACATCTAGTAATGCATGTTAAGATGTTGGTTAAAGTTTACGCGGGAAATGTTAACAAGTCAGGTTTCTTAGAATCTGATTTTATTCATCTAAAGTTTAGGGTACTTTATCCATAGGATTGGGTTAGTGAATTTTCAACCTGATTTTGGAATGGCTGTCTATTTTTCTTTCTCTCTCGCTCTTTCTTTCTTTTCTTTTTTTTTTTTTTTCTTTTTTTGGTAATAACTTGGAAATTGATAAGGTTGGCTACCATTAGTATTACCATGGTTTGTAACGGGTGATTTTGATATAAACCAGGTATGATATCTTAATGAGTGATAATTATACTTCGAGAAGTATTGTTAGTCAATGACCAAGGAGTTGGATGTCCAAGAAAATATATGACTGATCTTGTCATTATGAACTTTGCTGTACCCATGAAATAGGTTGGTGTCTGCTGCTTGCTTATTTGCAATGTGACGATTTTTCCTGTGTCCTTTGATGACAAATGATAAGACTCAACTAGAATGGCTGAATCAGGCCAGCTGAATGTATATACCATTTAACATGCATGTCGCCATTGATGTGCTCGACTTTTGAAAAGGTTTTCCTGTTGGAACAGTAACCCTGAGAATTAAGGTTGGGGATGCATGTATAATGGAGATAAGCATGCTTATAACTTGACAATATTTCACCTCCCTGGTTTATCATTTATAATAAATTTGTGTGTATTGCTGTTGTATTGACAGTTCTCGAAGACGCCGTTCCCGCTTTTATGACAGTTAGGTAAGCACTGTTATTGAATCTCTCTGATGACCTCTTCTTGGGATTTCATATACAATTACATTTCCAATGCACAGACTTGTATTTCATAAATTTGGTCCATAATTCTCCTCTTGTCTACGGGAGTGTACAATGCTTTTATCTTTTCAAGTAATATGATTCATCGTTTTTCTTTGACAGTGCTTGGTTAGAAGTGAAGGGAAAAACAGAGAACCACTGCAAGTTGAAGGTCATGCTCGCTGTGTATAATGTCAATGTCCAAATATGGAAAAGCTGAATCTTAATGTTATCTTGTTACATTTGTGATGAGATATGTTGATTACACTTGGATGAACTTTAACAACATGTGGCTAGTTTATGGCCCCTTCTATTAACTCTTCTACATTTATCTACTACTTTATATACTTTTTACTTAAATAGAAAGCTGAAGAACGAGGAAAAGATTATAACTACTGATAAACCTTCCCTTTTGTTCTGTAAACGTTCTACATACTAACTTAACATTTGCCATTTTGTCTCGAGATTAACACACAAAACAAAGAAACGATACTTGGAAGTGTTGTCTTCTTTGGCACTTACCAAGTCCACCTGCAGATGACCAAAAAGAGTACATCTTCCAATATCTGCAGCCAGTGTGAAATGGTTACCTGATTAACAAGACCTCAGAGTCTAAATCCCCAGTGAGAACCCATTGCAGCCTTCCCACTATAATGTCCCACACAGCACGATGCAAGGAAAAGTCAGAAATCTGTATATAAATGCAAGAGTTTTGACTAAGAATCGGAAGGGTAGCTAGATGTCATTATAGGTGAATAGCAATTGGCCAAATGGGTGTCTTTCTTGCTGTAGACTTCAAGGAATTTCCGTGTTCTTATTGCATTATTCCATTCATATGCCCAATGAGAACGTCTCTTGTTTTGACAGATGCTGTCTGGGGAAGATTCTTTCAGAATCTCTTGTCAATATCGTCGGTACCAAAGCCTGCTGCAAAAGCTTACCTAAGGTCTCCGTCATTTCAAAACTTTGATATTCCTAAAATAATTTAATTTAGAGGTCCAACCCAAGATTATAAGTCATAAAAAATGGAGAAAAATGAAAACAGTTGGAAATGGTCCTGACAAATCAAATGCGTGAGCACACCTGATACCAAAGTACGTGATCAAGTACCAATCAATGACTAAGAAATAAAAAATAGATTAAGGCTTATGTAGATGGACTGATCTGATATTGGAAGTTGAGCCGTGTCGGCAACAGATTTCTTTGAGTACTATTGTCTTTTTTTTTTACTTCTCTTTTCTCTTTTCTTGATAAATCGTTTCTCCAAGGTACGGCCGGTGTCAGTTGCTGATCCGTGCATGCAATACGTTGCTTCAGCACTAGTATTATGTGTAAGTCAACAGGTAACATTATATACAATCTAGTAGTTGTTTTTTTTTTTATCTTTTTTTTTATTAGTACACATTTAATGATGTATATGGTATCAAATATAAGATTAAGAAGTTTCAGACAAAGTCTACTCTCAATTGTGTGACATACTTACCGACCAATCTAATAATTAATTATTAAGGCCTTTATACCACATCACTTCTATTTATATAACAAACTTTAGTTATCATATATAAAAGAAAATCATACATATTTTTGTGTTTTAGTTGCTAGATACTCGGCCTACTTTACAATTGCTCCACTTTGGCCTCATGCATTTAGGCACTCCTTTGACTCGTAACGTTTTTTGCCAAATAGCCCAATATGTGGTGCTAGTTTTGATACCAATTATATTGAGTCCAACTACTATGTTAAAAGACCATGACCTATTGGTTTGATGAACTCAATTACTTTTGTATATTATCACCAATTTGTAGCTCTTGTACGCCTGTGACATAATTATTATTAATAAGATGCATATTTTATTTATTTCATGAGCTCTACCTCTTTGGGTCGTTAGTATTTTAATTACGTCGAACTCGTCTGACGATCATCTCATCAAACAAGTGTGCCGGTGCATGCGCAGTAAGGCCAGGTGAACTCACCACGGCATGGCCCAACTACACGCAATGGGCAGTTTTCCATTTGAAGGCCTGCCTTGACGTTTGCAAACGGCATGAAGTGGATCCAAACTAAAACCCTAATTCAGCCAAATCCAATTAGTCAAAGGAAAAGGGTGTGAGATTCAAGAAGAGGTTAAACTGTAAAAAGGCAATTATTGAGAAGTGCCCAAAGTAACTACACTGAACAAAGCATCCCAACAAATAGTGAGATCATTTACTCAGCTTTTACCATTTTCAAAGGCTCTATTTATCATTTTGTTAGTTTCAAAGTAATTATATTTAGTGTTTTACAAGTTCCAAAAAGTCTTTGTTGATCACATTTAATATTATTTTCTTTTGACATGCCATAACTCTCTATAAATAGAGATTATAAACTCATTTTTAAAAAGTTCAGACATGAAACTTTAAGACAAAAAAGAAAACTTTTTATCATTTCACTTTCCTTGTTCTTTATTTTTCAAACATTTACTTCATGCCTTCAAATTTTTGAGCCTTTTGACTTCTTGTGTTTATATTCTTGCCTTTACATTCTTACATCTTTAAATTATTATCTCTACCTTTTGTCGTTTAAAATTCCCCTACAATTTACTTTCGTGCACCTTTACATTTTGAAAGTGTTTTAATTATCTTGTTTCCACTTTGTTCTACCCAATTTTACTTTCTTGCAACTCTTTAATTTCAAAAAATCCTAGCTTGTTTAAACCCTGGCTTACTCCTTTGCCTACTACGAATCACATCATGGCATGATATTATTACTGGGAAGACGATGACCTTGGTAGTTTGCGAGTGTTGAATTAAATTGGTTATAGTGGTTGATCAGGATTGAAAACAACTCAGCAGAGACATAACACGAAACTACAGGTCGCTGAATACAACCAATACAATACTCTGCTTGAGGTAACCTCAGTGTAACATGATCAAAAACTCCTTCAAGAAGCAGGAACAGTCGCTATGAAAATTGCTTCTCACTCGGGGCAAAAAGTCGAAAATACAAACAAGATATTTCCAACAGGAAAAAGGGAAAGGGTTGGCCCAGAACTAATATGGGACATTCTTGGGCAGGTTCCGGATTACGTTGCTCTTCATTGCAATCTTTGTGCGCATGGCCTCCACTCCCGATTTATTCATTTGTTTCATCACTTTCATCCTCACCAACTGTTCTCTTGTCTGCGCAGTGACTATCCCCATGCTCCTATACCTGAAATCAAAATAAAATTGAATATTGATGATCTGAATATATTAAAAGGCCAAGTGTTTCCTTACAGAGAGAGGGCTGACATAAGGTGAGCAGATACAAACCTTGCTGCGAGAGCCGCAGTAATAGCCACATTCTTAGGTGTGGGTCGTGGCTTCTGGCGATAGTAGCGCAAATATTCCCGGGAACCAATTGTTTTGGTGGATATACCGCGATCAGATCTTCTAGTGATAATTAGCTCAGCACCACCAAGTCCAAGTTCTACGGCGTTCACATCACTTGCAGCAACCAGCTGTTTGCCATGCTCATCCACATAACTGTGATAAGAAAAAGAAGGAAAAGAAAAGAAAAAATTGATCTCAGATATAAACTACTGGTGTAATTAGAAAATTCAGGAGAATAAAGATAGAGAAAAATAGTCTGCGAGAATATCAGAGAAGCCAAGTCATCAGAAAAGACAAAAACCTGCTGCTATAATCATAGAATTCCTCTAAGTCTGCTTCTTCCTCCTCATCATCATCACCATAATGTACTCTGCAGTGATTCTTTGCCTCCATATGCTTCCTAACTGCTTCCAAACTGTTAAAAGGGTGACGGCGATCATTGCAGTACAGGCACATAAAATCTCTCTTAACCTGGAAAGAAGAACCAAGAAGATCGATGTGAAATCCAATCCTATCCTATCTACAACAGATTGAAAATAATAATTTTATAAAAAGGAGTATAGCATGTGCTTGAGTACCTTGAGACCAAGATAAGTGAGAAGTCCTTCTGGATCCTTTAGATACTCAACATCTGGGATAAAGAACCCATGCTGCTTGTGCATATGAACCATGCAGCTCTCTAAGGTATCATGCTCTAGATCACACATAAAGCAACAAGCCGGATCCATCTCCTCCCCAGATTCATCATCACCCATATCATCATCAGAGGCAGGCTCGTTCACATTCAATTCAGTCAATGATTTTGTGGCCTCACCAATTGACTCTTCTTCAGGATCAATCTCTTCCCACTCATCTTCACTTTCTTCACTTTCTTCTCTGAGTATCTCCCTTTGATGGGTTGGCTTATTCACACGTTGGGGCAGTGGCTTAATTATTGGCCTCTCCTGTTCTTGATGGTTTGCACCTTGAGAAGCCCGTGTGATGTGACTTCGAGATTTAAGATGCTCAGCATGAGCCTTAGAACTTCTGTAGCCTTTCCCACAAAGAGCACAGCTATAAAGCATTGGAGTTTCACTTGACTGGCTATTCTTTTGAGCAAGTGCAGATTCTCTAGCTAGAAACAATGATTCAGTCACTCCTGGAACTCCAGCCACCTTTTTCAAGGGAAGAAAAAAAAATTTAGTTTTTTTCATATTTGATTTGGCTCACCAAACAGGTTTGTCACTTGACACAATTTTACTTGCATAACAATTATAGAAATCGAGATGCTTAATAAACTTGATCAGATATCAAATTATATATTTAAACGTTCAAAAGCCTATTTGCATCTTTAATTTTCTTTTATAAGCCACCGCTGAATACTGGAATTAATTGCCCGCATGCTAATTTAGAAGTCTAGGCAAGAAGGTAGCAGATGGTCAGTCCCAGTGAGCATGAAACAACATCAAGAAATGGTCACAAGTGAGTAGAACTTCAACAGAAGAGAAATCACCGTTATCGGATTCATAAACTATTGGCTGCTATACCTGTTTCTTCCAGAAATATTGATGCAGAAAGATTATGTTGATTACACAAAAACAAAGAAAAGACAGGTAATTTAGAAGTTCTTATTCTCTGGACGTAAGTCCACAAATGCACAGTTGAGATTGCATATTCTGCAACATAGAACTCAACGAACCTCAAACAAGAAAATCATGATCAGTGTGTGGTTTTCAGTAGTAATCTGCATTTTTTCAGTTTCCATTAGAAGTTTAGCTCGCAATACAGCAGACAGTAAATAATCCCAGCTTCCATAGAGTTTCCTTCAAGTCAATGAGATTTTCTTTCTCTAAAGGAAACACATAAAACTTTGTTCACATACCTGTTACCTAGCATGCAATTTGTTATATCCATAACCAATGATAGGTTCCAGTGACCTTTATCTCAAAAAATACCTTCAAACAACTAGTCATTCAAATAAAAGAGAAAAGAAAATTCTGGTTCGGCAGATATAACTCGAAGTGGAGCTTAGTATAGGCCAGAAAACTAGAGAATGAAGAAAAAATTATAAACATGAAGCATAAGAACAGCAGATTTTTCAAAATCCCTCCCCAATTGAGAAGAAAACCCTAGGGAAAAGCAAATAGAATTTCTTCTCTGATGATCGAGGCTGCTTTGAAGACCAAATCCATCAAAGCTCAATAGCAGTATGCGTTTCGTGTTAGTCTCAGAAAGCGCAAATCTCATTCTCTCCATAGCACATATAATTGAATTCACTATTCTTCCTACCATCTATAATGAACTAAAAACAGAAAAAATTAAGCGCCGAGCAATCAAAAAAATTCAGAAAGCTTAAAATCATCGTTTATAAGCGTGTACAAGCAGGAACAGAGGCGTACCTTGCGCTTGAGATTGTAGCGGTGCCATTCGGACTTGTAATGCAGCTTTTGCTCCGTGTCGTCCTCGAACTCTTTGTTGCACGCGTTGCAGGTGAGCCCAGGCATCCTGAAAGCTTCAATCTCAGATTCCAGAGAAGAAGGGAGACGTCGATTTCCTCCAGTAGGTTGGATTGTGATTGTGGAGGAGGTAGGAGACACCTTTTTATAGGTGGAGAGAAATGAAAGCCAATCCCACGACGGCTTGCAGTCCCTGAACCGTAAAAGAAGGATTCGCTCCCCGCCGCCTCACGCTTGCGCAAGCGCTTCGCGAATACTATCGGGCCTAACAAAATTGAAAGCCTTTGGGCCCAACAATTCTTGCGGCTCAGCCCAACTCGCTGGACACTTTGTTTATTTATTTATTTATAATAGGGACGATATCCTAATAAATTTTATTAATATCAATAAGGTTAGGTATAATAACTATATCTCCAATAAGTACAACATGCAGGATATAGTATTAACCCTTAAAGAAAAACAAATCATTTATATATTAAATTGTTACACATTATTAAAAGTAGACACAAAAATACATTGGACAACACATTTGTTTAATCCTATGATAGTTTATAATTACCTAAGCCTAATTGATTTTTGACATAAACATCTAAGCATAGATGAAGCAATGAGTCAAGCTAGTAAAAAATTGTCATATTTTGAATGACATGGCCATGGTTGGCAAGACGATCTACTATTACATTTCCTTGTTGGACGCATCTTTGATTTGTGAAATAGGAGAAGAAAGATACGAATATCCAAAACCTTACTAAGCTCTTGGAAAGCTTTCGTCGTCATCATGTGATAAGTACCTATGATAATATGCAACGAATGTAAATTTATTTGGCCTAATTTAGTACATATGTATCGTAAAAATTCCATTAGATGATCTTGTATAAGCTAATTTAGGTTAATTAGAGCTTATTTTTATTTAGTTAGGATTTAAATAGTTATTTTATATCTAGTTAGGTTTTAACTTAGATTTTGATGTAGACATTGATATTAGCAATGTCATTATCGGTGATATCAACATGATGTAAGCTCTCATCTTCCTTTTATCTTTCATGTATAAGAAGTCAAAACATTGAATGAAGAATTATCAGATTTTTTTACCTAAAAAACACATTGCATCTTCTTCCTTTCTCCATGGGTCTTTGGACTATGGCCTTGGTAAGTCTTGCATGTAGGCCAAAAATTATATCGAAAGTGTAATCCTTTGTATTGAAAACTTGAATAAAAGAAATGTCCCTTTAATTCTTGAATTAACCTTTAAATTAAACTTTAAGCTTTCTAGCTTTCTAACTTAGCATTAGAATACAAGTAGAATCTACTTTATCTCATACAATCTTAAATCTAATGTCATTTGACATGCAAAATATATATACAAGACAAAAGTATTTTTTTATATAAAAAATGTGATATATTGTATTAAAGCTTAAATAAATAAAAGTATATTTTCAATTTGAATTAACTTTTAAACTGAGCTTTTACCTTCTAAGTAATCAAAAGGCAGGTCAGAAGATGTAAAAAAAAAAAAATTCATCCCACATGCCTTCTTGTGAGGGCATAATGCTTTCCTGGATTTCATAAGGACTTTAATCAGTCATGCAATCCCGGGTGCTTTACCACCCAAAAAAAAAAAAATCCATTATTGCGATTTGCGGAGGTCTGCTGCAATTAAAGCACCAATTGACTTTGAAAGACGCTATCCGCCAATAAGAAGGGAGCCACCAAGTCTCTTGCACATTCAAACAGGCCACTAATAGCGACTTAAAGAAGTTTGCCGCAACAATTGACTTTGGAAGGCACTCTCCACCGATAACAAGGAAGCCACAAAGTCTGTTGTGAGCAATGACAGACCAAAAAACGAGGGTAAGACCGGAAGTTTTGTCAAAGGAGTGGCTGAATTTAAAACATCTAAGCAACAGGAAAGTGCCTCGAATTTTCTTAAGATTGACTGGATTTATGGCTCATTAGTGTTCTCTGCAAGGTTTCTTTGTCCTGTCTCTCTCTCTCTCCTTATCTCTTCCTATAAAGTGATAAAAACCATTCGAGTTTAATATACAATTGAAGTTGCGATCTTGTTGAGCTTCTGCTTTATCTGGGCTTGAACACTTCAGAAAAGGAGGCAAACTGTGTCCTGAAGAGGGTAAGTCAGCTCCCCTGTTAGTTAGTTCTTCTGATGAATTTTGATTTCATTTTTTGCTTAGCCTATGAGTTAAGATGGAGTTAACAAAAGGTGAACAAATGAACAAACAAGAACCTGATGGATAATAGGTGTCCTGGTATGTATAAACATACTATGATATACAAGAGATCGGTGGTTGTATACATGAACTTCATGAGATTATCTAGTTAAAGTGATTGACTTGCATGTGAAGCCAAGAGAAGAGGGAACAATAGATACTTTTTTAGGAACAAAAGTTGCATGTATGAACTTCATGAGATTATCTAGTTAAAGTGATTGAATGCGTGCTATAACGACGTAAATCTTCCTTTTCGCCTCAACCATGTCTAATCCTGTTTCATCCAGGATGTCTGACTTTCCTTCTCCACCAAATTTCACTGCGAGTCCTTCTCCAGCAAATTTCACTGTTATAGTGGTTGTTGGTAAGTATATAACACAAATCTGTTTTTGTATAAAATGAACATATTTTCTCACCCCAAGGGGATGATATTATCTTGCAGCTGCAATTTTGAGCGTAGTAGGACTCGCAGTGATTTTCGGTATTCTTTACTATTGTGCAAAGAGAGCTAGAGGAGGGATAGTAAGGGTGTCGCAAGTAGCACTTGCTCCTCTAGCGTCTAATAGGACTCGAGTTTGGGAGATTGAAGCACCAACCATGGAGAGGTTCCTCCAAGAAGCGGCAGGGGAGAAGCCAGTTAGATTCACAGCTCAGCAACTAAACGGTTTCACAAGAAATTATAACACAACACTGGGTGCTGGAGGCTTTGGGGTAGTGTACGAAGGACAGCTTCCTAATGGGGTGAAGATTGCTGTAAAGGTTCTAAACAGAAGTGTACGCAGGACGGCTGATGAACAATTCATGGCAGAGATTGAAACCATTGGCAGAACTCACCATAGAAATTTGGTCAGACTTCATGGTTTCTGCAATGACCAGCTTATAAGTGCCCTTGTCTATGAGTATATGGAAAATAAATCGTTGGACAAGTATTTGTTCAGCAAAAAGTATCAAATTGAATGGAAAATATTGCATGACATTGCAATTGGGGCAGCAAAAGGCATTGCTTACTTGCACGAAGAATGCGAACCAAGGATCATTCATTATGACATCAAGCCTGCCAACATTCTAATTGATGCAAATTTTGTTCCTAAAGTTGCTGATTTTGGCCTTGCAAGGCTTTGTAACAAGGATAACACCCACGTTTCAATCTCAGAATATAGGGGGACTCCAGGATATTCGGCACCTGAGTTTATATTGAAAAACTATCCAATAACTTTTAAATGTGATGTTTATAGCTTTGGAATGGTCTTATTTGAAATTGTTGGGAGGAGGAGGAATGCTAGAGTTAGCCCTTCTGATAGCTTTGACTGGTTTCCAAAACACATATGGGAAGCACATGAAAAAAATGAGTTGCCAACAATGACTTTGTCACTTGAGATCAAAGAGAAAGATAGAGAAAAAGCAATAAGAATGTGTATGGTTGCTTTGTGGTGTGTTCAAGACTCGCTTGAGGATAGACCATCAATGAGCATTGTGGTAAAGATGTTGGAGGGAGGAGAAGAGATCATGCCACCCCCAAGACCCTTTCAATTCTTATATTCATCACCTGGAGATACACTCAAGCTATCAGAAACAAGTATTAGTTTGAATCAATCAATGAGTGGAGGAAGCATATCTTATTGGTACAAGGAATCTACTCCAATAATGAACAAGCCTGTTTAGATGACCAATTCTTAATGTACTAAATAAACCATAGATTTTTTTTACTGAATTTAAATATTTTGTTTTTGCTTGAATATTTTCCCATATAATCCACATTTACTATTCTTGTAGCTAGTAAGACATTATTCTATGCAAATGTTGCTATAGCTTGCCTTTTGATATTTTGACTCACTTAGTCATGTAAGATGATAGTCCCCCGCATGGAAAAAAAAGAAAAGAAATCATTGAAGTGAAGTTAAAATTAAAAAAAGGACTCCACAACTCATGAGCTAATTGTCAGCTTGGATTTTAAATTTTTTAACATTTTTGAAACTGACGAGTTGCTACAAATTGGTGGGAAGTACTTGGAAGTTGCAGCTTGCTTTCACTCCGGCTTCCTTTGACTCTGCGGTATATTAAATGGATTTATCCTTAACTTCACTGCGTCTTAAAGATTCTTGCTCAACTCAGTCCGACAGCTCTGCAAGTAAATCCACAGCTAAGCGAGGCCAGTCCGAGGTGTCATTGTATCAAGCTAGCTCTGCAGCACGCATAATTGAAAATCAGAGTTAGACAAAATACAGCTTGCATGCAAAACGCATAAACAAATGGTGTAACCCACTTTTGTCAAGATGCGGGTCCCTCACTTATCCTCCAAGTCTTCGATCAATTAAGAGACTTGACATGCGGGCCCTTCTCTGCTCCTCCAAGTCTTCGATTACGGCTCAACAAATTTGTTCTGAATAGTAATTTTAACACGCATGGATCAGTATTTGAAAGGAAGTATGACGTCTCGTGGAGGAACATATATTCCACCCACATCTCATGCATATACTTCCAAAGGAAAAGGTGTGATGGTGTACACTGGACTTCTTCCCTCGAACCCGATAACTCAAGAGGAGTATGCTGATGCAAAGATAACACAAGCTGTGCCTCATCGTGCACAGCCAGCATATGAAAGAGACATCTGAACATACAAGCTGCCACACCACTGGATCTGTCAGATCAACTTTTGACGGATACAATCGTGTGAATGGAGATCCTAAAGACTCTTCAACGACGTATACAGTCGGTGCACCGGAACTTCGTGTTTACGGTAGGGTCAACAAGTATAATGGCATGAAAATGAAAGAAGGACAAAGCAACAGGAAAATGAGAGGAGAAGGTGATCGTGTGACCGACTACAAATAGAGCTAAGACATGGAGGAAGCTGCGTGAAAGGTTCTTGGAAAATAAGTGGACCTTTTGAAGGTCAATTAAACCGGCTTTTGGACTGTGTATTGGAAGCTAAACTGTTTTGCTTCTCATGTTTCATTTGGCTAAACTCTTGTCTCTACATCTGACACTTACCCGAACTCCAATTTCCTCTCTGCGAAGCTTGCAGGAACTTGCTACGTGATTTCCATATCCTCTCTGTCCTCAATCATGTCAAATAATATTTTCTTTAATTACAACGGAATTTAGTGGCTAAGGAACTTGCTACGTCATTTCTATATCCTCTCTCTCCTCAATCATTGTGATTAAAGAAAACATTATTAGACATTTCAATGTCTTCTCCATCCTTAGCCGAACGGAGTTGCCATACGATTTCTTAGACATCTCTTTCTCTCTGTCTCTCTCCCTCTCTGGCTGAACGCTGCCCATCTAGAGCCCCCTGTGTTCTACAAACCATACTGCCGATCAAGAGCCCTCTGTGTTCTACGAAGCGTAAGTAAGATCACCGCTATTCGGTTATTCTTATGATTTTTGATGCGTATGGTTGTCATTTTTTCTGTTCTTGGCCTGCGAGTCTAAGTGGAGCTAAAAGAAAATAAAAAAATGAACAAATAAACGCCTGGTGGAAAATAGACGTCCTAGTATCTATGAACACACTTTATGCTTTTTAATGGATTGCTTGTTTTTGATTGAGATCTTCAATCATCCGAGCCACCAGGCAAACACACTAATCGCAGGTTCAAAGTCCTTGCAGTCACGGCTGTTTTGGCTCTGTAGTTTCGGTTAATAGCTGTGTAAAAGTCTTACCCAGATTTTGATGTTATTAGAACAAATGTGATGAGAGGTCCATTGCATAATTTGGTTTTCAACATGTGAATACGGTTTTGGAGAAAAGGATTTTGATGGTTGACACCATAGCATTGCATGTGAAGCCAAAAATATATATTTTTCTGCACAAAAATTGCAGACCGACACATCTTCAGTTCAAATTCGTGCCATAAACGTTGTGAATCTTCTTTCTCACCTTAACCATGTCGAACCTTGTTTCATCCAGAATGTCCGACTCTCCTCCTCCTCCGGATACCACTGCTGCGACGGTTGGCTGTAAGTCCTTACTCTACCAATTGGAGAATATATATATAAATCAGTTTTATATCAAATAAACATATTATCTCACGATATGAGATCATATTATCTTGCAGCTGTAATTTTGAGCTTGGTAGTACTTGCAGTGATTCTCTGCATTTCCTGCTATTGTGCAAGGAGAGCTAAAAAAGCGATAATAGGCGAATTGCGCGCAGCAGTTGCTCCCCCTGCATCTACTGCGACTCCAGTTTGGCAGATTGAAGCACCAACCATGGAGAGGTTCCTCCAAGAAGTGGCAGAAACGAAGCCAATTAGATTCACCGCTCAGCAACTAAACGGATTCACAAGCAATTATTCCACAGCGCTGGGTGCTGGAGGCTTTGGGGTAGTGTACAAAGGACAGTTTCCTAATGGGGTGAAGATTGCCGTGAAGGTTCTGAATAGAAGTTTATCCAGAACGGCCGAGGAACAATTTATGGCAGAGATCGGAACAATTGGCAGAACTTACCATATCAATTTGGTCAGACTCTATGGTTTTTGCTATGACCAATTTATGAGTGCCCTTGTCTATGAGTACATGGAAAATGGATCACTAGACAAGTATTTGTTCGATGATAAACATTCAATTGAATGGGAAATATTGCATGATATTGCAATTGGGACAGCAAAAGGTATTGCTTACTTGCATGAAGAATGCCAACAAAGGATCATTCACTATGACATTAAGCCTGCCAATATTCTTATTGATGCAAATTTCTTTCCTAAAGTTGGTGATTTTGGGCTTGCAGAGCTTTGTAATAGGGATAATACCCATGTTTCAGTCTCAGGTTATAGGGGGACTCCTGGATACTCAGCACCGGAGTTTATGTTGAAGAATTATCCAATAACACATAAATGTGATGTTTATAGTTTTGGAATGGTCTTGTTTGAGATAATTGGGAGGAGGAAGAATACTATAGTTAGTCCTTCTGAAAGCCTAGATTGGTTTCCAAAACATGTATGGGAAGCATTTGAGAAAAATGAGTTGCTAACAATGATTTTGCCTCTTAAGATTGAAGAGGCAAATAGAGAGAAAGCAAAAAGAATGTGTATGATTGCTTTGTGGTGTGTTCAAGATTCACCTGAGATAAGGCCACCAATGAGCACTGTGGTAAAAATGTTAGAAGGAGGAGTAGAGATTATGCCACCTCCAAGACCTTTTCATTTTTTATATTCATTACAAAGAGATATACTCAAGCTACCAGAAATAGGTATTGGTTTAGACCAATCAACAAGTGGAGGAAGTAGTTCATATTGGTACAAGGAATCTACTCCAATTATGACGAAGTATGAAATTAAGATAGCTAGTTCTTAATATACTAGTTAAACCTTAGATTTTGTCCACTAAATGAACACCTTTTGTTTTTGCTTGAATATTTTCACATATAATCCACTTTTCCTATTCTTGCAACCAGTTGGACATAATTTTATGTAAATATTGCTATAGCTTGCCCTTTGGTATCTTGAGCAGTTTAGTCTAAAATATTAAGCACTTGTATGCAAAGACAATCATTGAAGATGAATAATGTGTGTTTGCCATGAAATGCTTTGCCTTTTTTACACTCTATTGTATCTTCTTCCTTGAAGGGACTCGTTTTATGTTTTCCCTATCTGTCAAACAATGTTATTTTGTCTTTTTAGTTTTTCTTTCTTTAGTTGCTTATATAGCTGGAATAGTGAGGGTGCCTTAGCATAGTGTATCAAATGTGCATGAGTTTGCAAGTTCCTTTTGGGCCTAATTTTCCCTACTTTCTGACAATAGCAAGAATATGAAAGAGTGAAGAAATGCTTTCGCTGTTGTGGAATAAAAAGGCTTCGTATCTTAGTGCATTTATTTAAGTGGAATGTCTACTTTTTGGGGAATATGAGTTGAAGCAATAACAATAATATTTCTAGTGGAATGTCTTCCATAATCCTCGGAGAGATAGTTTACTAATAGAAGGGATAAACAATTTGACTCGTTCATATCTAGATCATGATTATGCAAGGAAACATTGCTTTTGCTAGTTCGAATTGAAGGGTGATAAAAATTTGACCTATTTGCGGCATCATATGCATGATTAGCGCATTTTTCATAGTTAGGAGCTGCACCTGAAGTTTTAGAAGATGAGCTTGATGCAAACAGAAAAAGAAAGAGGCCGGAGATTTTGCCTTAGTCGCTGAATGAACACTTCACATCAAGTGCCCTCTCTGTTCTACAAAGAGTAAGTCAGCTTTACGCTTTCCGGTTATTCTGATCAACTTTGATGCAAATGGTTGTCATTTTTGTTGTGCTTAGCCTGCGAGTTAAGGTGGAGCTAAAAGAAAATGAACAAATAAACAAATAAACACCTGATGGAAAATAGATGTCCTAGTCTATATGAACACACTTCATGCTTTTTAATGGATTGGTTGTTGTTGATTGAGATCTTCAATCTGCCCATCCAATACGCAAACATACTAATCGCAGGTTCAAAGTCCTTTCAGTCACGGTTGTTTCTGCTCTGTAGTTTCGGCTAATAGCCGTGAAAAAGTCTTCCCTAGATTTTGATGGTATTTGGACAAATATGATGACTATTCCATTGCATGATTTGGTTTTCAATGTGTTGAATATGGTTTTGGAGAAAAGGAGTTTGATGGTTGACATCATAGCATTGCATTTGAAGCCAAAAATAGATACTTTTCAGTACAAAAATTGCAGACACGCACGTCATCACTTCACTTGGTTGAAGCGATTGAATTCGTACAATAAACAATGTGAGTCATATTCTCACAGTAACTATGTCGAAACATTTTTCATTCATGATGTCTGGCACTGGTTCATCATCCAGTCCTATCGGGTTGGTTCGTAAGTTCTTTCTTAGTAAGTGAATTGGAGACTGAGTAAAAATCTATTTTACATATAGTTAAAGGAAAGATAAAAAGTGAATTGCTAGGAGTAATTGGAACCGTTGCATCTCGTGCGGTTGGAGTTCGGGAGATTGAAGCGGCAACGATCGAGAAGTTCCTCCAAGAAGTGGCGGGAGAGAAGCCACTTAGATTCACATCTCAGCAACTAAAGGAGTTCACAAGTGATTATTCAACAACACTGGGTGCTGGAGGCTTTGGGGTAGTGTACAAAGGATATTTTCCTAATGGGGTGAAGATTGCCGTGAAGGTTCTGAATAGAAGTTCATCCAAGGCAGCGGAGAAACAATTCATGGCAGAGATTGGAACAATTGGCAGAACTTACCATATCAATTTGGTTAGAGTCTATGGTTTCTGCTATGACAAATTTGCGAGCGCCCTTGTCTATGAGTATATGGAAAATGGATCACTAGACAAGTATTTGTTCAATGATAAGCATTCAATTGAATGGAAAACATTACATGGCATTGCTATTGTGACAGCAAAAGGTATTGCAAGCTTGCACAAAGAATGCATACAAAGGATTATTCACTACAACAATAAGCCTACCGATATTCTAATTGATAAAAATTTCCTTCCTAAAGTTGGCAATTTTGGGCTTGCAAAGCTTTGTAATAGGGATATTGGCCACATTACAATCTTAGGGTATAGGGGAACTCTTGGGTACTTGGCACCTGAGTTTATGTTGAAGAATTATGTAATGACATATAATGTAATGTTTATATCTTTGAAATGGTCTTGTTTCAAATAGTTGGGAGGAGGAAGAATACTAGAAATAATCCTAAAAGCCTAGATTGGTTTCCAAAACATGTGTGGGAAGCATTTGAGAAAAATGAGTTGCCAACAATGACCCCCTCTTGTCATTGAAGAGAAAGATAGAGAGAAAGATAGAGAGAAAGCAATAAAAATGTGTATGGTTGCTCTATGGTATGTTCAAGACTTGCCTTAGGTTAGGCCACCAATGAGCATTGTGATAAAGATTTTGGAGGGAGGATTGGAGATCTTGCCACCCCTAAAACCATTTCATTTTTTTTTTTTTTTGTCACAGAGAGATATACTCAAGTTGCTAGAAACAAGTACTAGCTCAAATCAATCAACAAGTGGAGGAAGTGGTTTGTATTGGTACAAGGAATCTACTCCAATCATTACCAAAATGAAATACAAACGGTTAGTTCTTAGTACAATAGCCAAACCTTAGATCTTGTCCCTTAAATGTAGACCTTTTGTCTTGACTTGAATATTTTCATATATAATCTACTTTTCTTATTCTCCTAGCTGGTTAGACATTATTCTTTGAAAATATTGCTATAGCTTGCCCTATGATATTTTGAGTGGCTTAGTCTAAAATATTAATCCCTTGTATGCAAAGACAAGCACTAAAGATAAATGATGGGTATTTGTCTCAAAATACTATCTTTTACACACTCATCTTGTTGTATCTTCTTCCATAAAGGGGCTTGTTTTATCTCTCTCTTATTTACTAACAATGTTATTTGCCCCTTTAGTATGTCTTTCTATGTTTGCTTTTATAGCTAGAACAATGACAAGGCTCTAACATAGTGTATTAAATGTACATAAGTTTTCAAGTTCCTTTTAGGCCTAATTTTCCTTGCATGTCTAACAACAAGAAGAATATGAAAGAGGAAAAAAGTGTTTTTGTTAATATGTTAATGTGGAATGAAAACGGACTTATTTACTTAGCCTCACATCACTGATTCACTGTAAACAGGGTATGTAAGGAATTAGTCGTTGGGAGTGTAGCTATAAGAATATTCTATAACAAAGTTGTAAGAAAAATGGTAATATATATATAAGACATCTTTTTATTTAGACACTGATTAATGAAAATAGTCAACTTTTCATATAGAAATGTTTGAGCTCTGATAACTATATTTTTATAGAGTTATTTTACCTATTTTAGGCAATAAATAACTTTAATAATTGTGAGAAAACATTTGAACTCCTCTTTATTTACCTAAATTTATCTTGTTTATGTAGCATAAGGAGATAAGGAGAAAAAGGGTGAACATGAAGAACCTGATGCTTATTGTGTGGCAAAATCATAATATCAAGATCAAGAAAGTCCAGATGGGCTTGGGCTTTGGATGATTGTTATTAGATTTTCTGTTGTTGTTGGGTTTTCTAAATAAATAGAAAACCCAATCACATTAGGAATTCAAATTCCAATTAATTTAGGAGTTCAAAACCTAATTGTTTTAGGTATCTAAAACCAACTTCTACTGGGGTAAGGTCTAAATCCAAAACTCTATTTAAGAGAAGAGAAGAAGTAAAAGAGAAGGAGGAGGAAATTGAGCATAACTCAAGAGAGAGGCCAAGAATTCAAGGTTTTCTTGAAAAGAAGACAAAAATGGTGACAGACTTCTTGTTCTTGGATTCAAGATGCTTTCTTTGTTTCTTATTATTGTTCTTCCTCATTATTTCTTTATGTTTTAGTTTATTTTTGTTAGAGCTACGATGTAACCTAATTATGATGGTATAAATCTTATGATTATTATGTTCTGCAAGACATTTTGTTTATGTGAAGTTACATATTATTGTGTTTAATGCTCTTAAGTGATTAGCTACCACTTGAATGATCTGATTTGCATGTTTGAGACTGACAGGAGATGATATGCAGCTGTTTCTTGTAATTTGTAACCATAAATTAAATATGGATAGACATATATCATATTGTTTGTGTGGCTTTCGATGTAAACTGGGAATGTTTATAGATCCTAATGCATTTGGTTTGTTTCAATTCACATATAGAGATATAATGAGTTAATGAACTAAATAGGTTTGCTATACCTAGACATAAGATAGTAAATAAATTAGGAAATTCTGCCATCACATAAATATTACCCCTTTTGCAAGCATAAATAATCAATATTAATACCTAGTAGTTATGGTGAAATCATATGCTCTAACATATTTCTTTTATTAAGTTTTCTTAGATTTAGTTGGTTAGTTTATCATCTACCATTTGGATTTGTTAGATAAATTCTAGGAGTTATTCACCGTTAGTAATTAGTTGGTTTAGTAATCACCAATCTCTGTGGGACGATATCTTTCTTATCATTATATTACTTGTTCAACATGTTCATTTGCATTTAAAATTCTTTGAACAAGCTCTCTTTATCTTTTCATTCCTTCAAGTTCCATGATGCAAATTACATTTGAGTTTCTTGATATGGAGATCTTAAATCCAAAATGTGATTCGTTTAATCCAAATCCACCATCCCACCACAAGAATCCGACGGCTAACAACATTCTTGAAAATAGGAACATTACAAAAAAGGGCATGATATCTTAATGCATGTATTTTAATTTATTCGGAGCTATTAAAGTTGGAGTCTACTATTTAGGGTATATGAGTTGAAGTAATAATAAGAATATTTCTAGTGGAATGGCTTCCAACAATCCTTGGAGGGATAGTTAACTAACATAAGAGGCAAGTAATTTGACTTATCCATATCTAGGTCATGAATGTTTGAAATCCATATTATGCAAGAAGATGTTGCTTTTATTAACTAAAATTAAAGACATTATCCATGGTTAGCACACTTGTCATAGTTAGGAACTCCACCTAAAGGTTTAGAAGAAGAGTTTGATGTAAGCAGATAAAAAAGGTGGTTGGAGATTCTAAGTAAGATACTATAAGGCAGTTTGTACCTTATCAAACTTGTCAGTAATACAAGCCATATTGAAATATCACTCCATATGCTATAAGAAGTCTTCTACTTTTGTTACATCTTGTTTCCCACCATAGCTTGTTAGCTTAAGGATATCCTCATAATGGATAATAGTAGCTGCAAGTTTCTCCATAACTCCTACCAACACAATCACTCGTTTCTTATTGCAAGAAACGTAACTCTCTAGCACATTGACTCTCTTTTCCATGGCCACCATTTGGTCAACTTCTTTCTCTTCCCTTGCTTCTTAGGTTGAGTTTCTATCATACTTTTGCTTGCCATTTCAATAGTTTAGCTTGCCTCAAGAGTATAGCTTTAATACCACTTGCAATAAACTTGGAGAGAATTCCGTCGACACTTAGTTCTTGGCATAATACTGAGTCAACCTTCAACCAGGATCACCTTGAGGGACTAACTTTGAAGAGAAAACAAAGAGAGTTGAGGAACAATGAGAGTGTTGAGAGTAAGAAGAGTTTATGTGAATTAAATGAGAAGGGAGTCGGGAGGTTCTTTTTATATAAGTGTTTGCCTTCTCTTGAGAATTCAATGCTACATCAGTTACACATTTATAGCAGAATCATAAATGTGTGGACGTTACTTATAATTTGAATTAGTAATTTTTAATTGTGGACATTAATATTAAAACTAACATTACAATAATAAATATGAGATCATAACAGTAATCTTATTCAATATCAAAGTCGTTACAATCATAAATAACCAAGTAACTTCTCCTCATTAAAGAGATTCGCTACATTCTAGAACATTCAAACATAAGGAACAAAAAGGAAATACAATGAGCACCACCCAAGTAGATGACCCAAGTATTGCTAGTTTGGAACGATCACCCCTCTTGAGCTCCCGTCCCCATACAATTCAGGACCTTCACGACATCAAGTGCCTTTTTTGGTATCTCCAAGAGATGTTGGACCTTGGTATTTGCCTACATTGAGCTAGCACCTTAGATTTTTGTGATTACAGCAACGTTAACTGAGCGGGCAAGGAGATTGTGCCCAACTTAAGTCACAGGAAGTGTCGATGATTTTTGAAATAATTGTCGTGAAGTAGAAGATGTTAACAATCACGACTCAAATACATCCAAAACCTTACTTATTCAGAAAGATTATGTTCCGAAACCATGTTAGCTCAATTACCTAAGCTCGCAGAAAGCTTTTATGATCATTGTGTGATCTGCACCAAAGATAACACTATCGTGGTAATTTATAATGGCTTAAATTAGCCACACAATACGTTGCTTTCCCAAAGAAGATGACGAAAGGCACGCGCAAAGGCCGGTCTTAAGCTGGGAATGGATGAGAAAAACCATTAGTTTCGATTTGCAAAAATCTACCGCAACTAGAGCATCAATTGATTCTAAAGCTGCTTTAATCCACCAATAAAAAGGACGCTCACAAAGTCTTCTTGAGATTCATCAGGCGCATGCATTTAAAGTTTTTTCTTGCAAAAAGAGTGAAAATTTTGTATTTTATATTACAAATATCTTGGTCCAATGCAAAGGTATCCTCTTATGTTAACAATTAGTTTTAAAAAAGAGAATTAACTTTTTTAACGTGGTCTATGAATTAGCATAATCGCATATTAAAAGGTTTTTCACCCTTTAATGAGTTTATCGCATGACACATTTTGTGCAAGGAGGAGTGTCAAAAAAGATGAGTTGTCCCACATGTTGCTGGAACGACGAAGTGAGCTCCTTTTAATTGAGGATGGGATTTGACCATTCATCATGGTATGATAGTCCAAATTTCAAATGTAGCATCCTATTACTTATAGATTAGATTTTCGTAATTGTTCTATATTAGAGATGAGGGATGTAAAATAGAGTATATGTGTATTTTGCATTGAAAATATTTTAATTTGATATCCTTCTTATATCTGAGGATGTTTCTTTCTCTTTATAAATGATTTAAATTGAGGAATGACTATTTCTAACAAGTTCGACGAAAAATAAAAGAGGGTGAAACGGCAGATTCTAAAGAGTGGCTGAATCTGAAGTCCTCTTGTGCCTTGAAGTAGCTTCAGATCCACTTGATTTGTGGCATATTTGTTGAATTGGGTGATGAAAGTGGGGTAGGGAGGGTCTGGGGTTTTGCTGCTTTCTATTCAACGGACTTCTCTGAAACTTTACAGCTAAGTGTTGAGGTACTTGCTCTGCAGTTTCTTTTTCCTGTCTCCCTCTCTTCCTACCCAGCGATATAACATAAAAACCCCTGTTTAAATTGAGTTTAATGTACAACTGAAGTTGTGGTCTTGCTGAGCTTCTGCTTTATCTGGGCCTGAACACCGCAGAACAAGAGGTAAACTCTATCCCGAAGAGGGTAAGTCGCTTCGCTGCTAGTTTGTTGTTCTGATGAATTTTGTGGTCTTGTTGTGCCTAGCCTGCTGTTAAATGTAGATCTAACAAAAAGAACAAATAAGACCTGAAGGAAAATTCATGCCCGGGTATACATAAACATATTATGATATTCAAAGGATTGGCGGCTTTTGATTGGGATTTTCCCATCCAATAGATAGAAATAGGAATGCCGGTTCAAAGTCCGTTTAGAAGGACCTATGACGGTTTGTTTTGGATGCGTAGTTTGCTCTAATAGCTGTGTGGGAGTCTTCACTTGCTTTTGCTGGTATTACAACAATTATGATTACAATAGATGCTTTTATGAAGTGAAGTTGCATAAGTGCATATCATGAGTTTATTTAGCTGAAGTGATAGAATGCGTGCGATAAACAATGTGAATCTTCTTCTTTACCTTAATCATGTCCAACCTTGGTTCATCCAGAATGTCTGACTCTCCAACTGGTAGCATTCCTCCAATGTCTGACTTGCCTACTGGGAGCATTTCTCCAATGTTTGTCTTTCGTACTGTTAAAGTTCCTCCTACGTACTTTCCTACTCATAACAGTCCTCCACCAGATTCCTATGCACATGATGATACTGCTATAACGGTTGTCTGTAAGTCCTTACTCTATTAATTGGAGAACAAATACAAATCTGTTTTATATAAGAGAAATATTTTACCTCACGATATGAGATGATATTATGTTGCAGTTGCAATTTTGATGTTGGTAGGACTTGCAACGATTCTCTGTATTTCTTGCTATTGTGCAAAGAGAACTAAAGAAGCGATAATAAGTGGATTGCGAGCAGCAGTTGCTTTCCCTGCGTCTATTGGGATTCGAGTTTGGGAGATTGAAGCACCAACCATGGAGAGGTTCCTCCAAGGTGGCAGGAGAGAAGCCGATTAGATTCACAGCTCAGCAACTGAACGGGTTCACAAGCAATTATTCCAAAATATTGGGTGCTGGGGGCTTCGGGGTAGTGTACAAAGGACAGTTTACAAAGGACAGTTTCCTAATGGGGTAAAGATTGCCGTGAAGGTTCTGAATAGAAGTTTATCCAGGACAGCCGAGGAACAATTTATGGCAGAGATCAGAACAATTGGTAAAACTTACCATATAAATTTGGTCAGACTCTATGGTTTTTGCTATGACCAATTTATGAGTGCCCTTGTCTATGAGTAAATGGAAAATGGATCACTAGACAAGTATTTGTTCGATGATAAACATTCAATTGAATGGGAAACATTGCATGACATTGCAATTGGGACAGCAAAAGGTATTGCTTGCTTGCATGAAGAATGCCAACAGAGGATCATTCATTATGACATTAAGCCTGCCAATATTCTTATTGATGCAAATTTCTTTCCTAAAGTTGGTGATTTTGGGCTTGCAAAGCTTTGTAATAGGGATAATACCCATGTTTTAGTTTCAGGTTATAGGGGGACTCCTGAATACTCAGCACCTGAGTTTATGTTGAAGAATTATCCAATAACATATAAATGGAATGTTTATAGTTTTGGAATTGTCTTGTTTGAGATAATTGGGAAGGAAGAACACTAGAGTTAATTCTTCCGAAAGCCTAGATTGGTTTCCAAAACATGTATGTGAAGCATTTGAGAAAAATGAGTTGCCAACAATGATTTTACATCTTCATATTGAAGAAAAGGATAGAGAGAAGGCAATAAGAATGTGTATGGCTGCTTTGTGCTGTGTTCAAGACTTGTCTCATGTTAGGCCACTAATGAGCACTGTGGTAAAGATGTTGGAGGTGGGAGTGGAGATCATACCACCCCCAAGAGCCTTTCATTTTTTATATTCTTTACAGAGAGATACACTTGAGTTATCGAAACAAGTATTGGTTTGGATGAATCAACAAGTGGAGGAAATAGTTCTAATTGGTACAAGGAATCTACTCCAATCTTGACCGAGCATGAAATTCAAATGGCTAGTTCCTAATACACTAGTCAAACCTGAGATCTTGTCCCTTGAATCTAGGCCTTATCTATTTGCTTGATTATTTCCATATATAGCCTACTTTTGTTGTCCTAGCTATAGGTTAAACATTATTCTATGCAAATATTACTACTGTCAAGCACTTGTATGTGACATTGTTTAATCTCATATATTAATCACGTGTATGCAAACAGTAGCACCGAAGATGAATTATAAGTATTTGTCTAGAAATGGTTTGTCTATAACCTTTGCGTCTAGTCTATTTGTCTTTCACGAAGTGGCCCCTTCAAGAAAATATCAATGCTAATAGGTGGGACCTATGAGAGAAAAAAAAAAAAGAGAAGTAGGGAAAAGTAAAGAAGAGAAGTGTAGAGGAGTGTGGAGCTTTCAAGATATGGAGATGAAAAAGATCTCCAGCTAACGGCGTAAAGAAGCATAAAAAAAAAAATTGTAAGAGACCGACCTTGGTTCACTTTATCACTTGCAAATCAATGTCTCATTTACGAAAGTGCATAATTGATGTTCTGCATCCCAAAAGGAACAAGCGAAACTCTTACATTACCAATATTGGAACACACTACCAATATCTGTTTCCAGCTTCTCGCCCGTCAATACCATTCCTCTTTCGTGAAAAGTGTCAAGCGTGGTTTACGTCGGGCATGGTCTTAATGCTGCGCCTTCCCATAACCCAACCAAAACTTCTCTGCTTTGATAAGATTCTGGCGTGCCCTCCTCTTCTTTTGGCTCCTTACCAAGAAGACAAGCCGTGCATCTGTTCTAATAGGGCGGCTCAATCTTGTATCTTATTAATTCAGATGGCCTTTAATGGCCCACCATCGCCCGCCACCCCCCCCCCCCCCCCTCTCCAGCACGGTATCTCATGTTAAATGACCATCACCCCTCTTGGGCTCCCGTACGCAAACAATTCAGGACCTTGACAACGTCAAGCGTCTTCTACGGTATCACCAAGAGATGCTGGACCTTCGTCTTTGCCTACGTTTAGCTAGCACTTTAGATTTTTGCGATTACAGCAACGTCAACTGGGTGGGCTGGGAGGTAGTGGCCAGCTTAAGTCACAGGAAGTATCGATGGTTTTTGAAATAACTGTAGAGAAGTAGAAGATATTAACAATCACAGACTCAAATACATCCAAAACCTTATTCAGAAAGATTATGTTCTGAAACCATGTTAGTTCGATTACCTAAGCTCGTGCAATGCTTTTATGATCACCGTGTGATCTGCACCGAAGATAACACTGTCCAGGAAATTTATAATGGCTTAAATTAGCCACAATACGTTCATTTACCAAAGAAAGATGAGGAAAGGCATGCGCGAAAGGCCAGTCATAAGCTGGGAATGGATGAGAAAAACCATTAGTTTCGATTTGCAAAAGTCTGCTGCAATTAGAGAATCAATTGCTTCTAAAGCTGCTTTAAGCCACCAATAAGAAGGAAGCTCATAAACACTCTTCTTGAGATTCATCACGCGCATGCATTAAAGATTTTTCTTTGTAAAAAGTGTGAAAAATTTGCATTTTATATTACTAATATCTTGGTCCAATACGAAGGCATCCTCTTATGTTAGCAATTGGTTTTAAAAAGAGAATTAACCTTTTTAACTATATCTATGAATTAGTGTAATCGCATATTAAAAGGTTTTTCACCCTTTAATGAGCTTATCGCATGACACATTTTGTGCAAGGGGGAGTGTCAAAAAAGATGAGTTGTCCCACATGTTGCTGGAACGACGAGGTGAGCTCGTTTTAATTGAGGATGGGATTTGACCATTCATCATGGTATGATAGTCCAAATTTCAAATGTAGCATCCTATTGCTTATAGATTAGATTTTCGTAATTGTTCTATATTAGAGATGAGGGATGTAAAAATAGAGTATGTGTATTTTGCATTAAAAATATTTTAATTTGATATCCTTCTTATATCTGAGGATGTTCCTTTCTCTTTATAAATAATTTAAATTAAGGAATGACTATTCCTAACAAGTTTGACGAAAAATAAAAAAGAGGGTGAAACGGCATATTCAAAAGAGTGGCTGAATCTGGAGTCCTCTTGTGCCTTAAAGTAGCTTCAGATCCACTTGATTTGTGGCATATTTGTTGAATTGGGTGATGAAAGTGGGGTAGGGAGGGTCTGGGATTTTGCTGCTGTCTATTCAACGGACTTTTCTGAAACTTTACAGCCAAGTGTTGAAGTACTTGCTCTGCGGTTTCTTTGTCCAGTCTCCCTCTCTTCCTACCCAGCGATATAACATAAAAACCCCTGTTTAAAGTGAGTTTAATGTACAACTGAAGTTGTGGTCTTGCTGAGCTTCTGCTTTATCTGGGCCTGAACACCGCAGAACAAGAGGTAAACTCTATCCCGAAGAGGGTAAGTCGCTTCGCTGCTAGTTTGTTGTTCTGATGGATTTTGTGGTCTTGTTGTGCTTAGCCTGCGGGTACAGGTAGAGCTAACGAAAGGAACAAATAAGACCTGAAGGAAAATTCATGTCCTGGTATATATAAACATATTATGATATTCAAAGGATTGGTGGCTTTTGATTGGGATCTTCCCATCCAATAGATAGACATAGGAACGCCGGTTCAAAGTCCGTTCAGAAGGGCCTATGATGGTTGGTTTGGATGCGTAGTTTGCTCTAATAGCTGTGCGGGAGTCTTCACTTGCTTTTGCTGGTATTATAACAATGATGATTACAATAGATGCTTTCATGAAGTGAAGTTGCATAAATGCACATCATGAGTTTATTTAGCTGAAGTTATTGAATGCGTGCCATAAACAATGTGAATCTTCATTTTTACCTTAACCATGTCCAACCTTGTTTCATCCAGAATGTCTCCGATTGGTAGCATTCCTCCAATATCTGACTTCCCTACTCGGAGCATTTCTCCAATGTTTTGACTTTCCTACTGTTAACGTTCCCCCTAGGTACCTTTCCTACTGGTAACAGTCCTTCACCAGATTCCAATGCACATCATGAGTTTATCTAGTTGAAGTGATTGAATGCGTGCCATAAATGATGTGAATCTTCTTTCTCACTTTTAACATGTCCAACATTGTTTCATCCAAAATGTCAGACTTTACTCCTCTATCACATTCTACTACTACAACGGCTGTCTGTAAGTCCTGACTCTATGAATTGGAGAATATATACAAATATGTTTTATGTAAAAGAAATATATTATCTCACGATATGAGCTGATATTATCTTGCAGCTGCAATTTGACCTTGGTAGGACTTGCAATGATTCTCTGTACTTCTTGCTATTGTGCAAAGAGAACTAAAGAAGCGATAATAAGTGAATTGCGACAATTTACTATGACATTAAGCCTGCCAATATTCTTATTTATGAAAATATCATTTCTAAAGTTGCTGATTTTGGGCTTGCAAAACTTTGTAATAGAGATAATACTTATGTTTCAATCTTGGGTTATAGGGGGACTACTGGATACTCAGAACATGAGTTTATGTTCAAGAATTATTCAATAATATATAAATGTGATGTTTATAGCTTTGAAATGGTCTTGTTTAAGATAGTTGGGAGGAGAAAGAACACTAGAGTTAATCCTTCTAAAACCCTGGATTGGTTTCCAAAACATGTATGGGAAGCATTTGAAAAAAATGAGTTGCTAGCAATGACTTTGATTTGAGATTGAAAAAAAAGGATCAAGAGAAAGTAATAAGAATGTGTCTAGCTGCTTTGTGGTGTGTTTAAGACTTGCCTTAGGTTAGGCCACCAATGAGCACTATGGTAAAAATGTTGGAGGAAGGAGTTGAGATCTTGCCACTTCCAAGACCATCTCACTTTTTATGTTTGTTACAGAGAGATATGCTCAAGTTGCTGAAAGCAAGTACTAGTTCATATCGATCAACAAGTGCAAGAATCAATTCTTATTGGTATAAGGAATCTACTCAAATCATGACCAAATATGAAATGTAGATGGCTAGCTCTTAGTACAATAGCCAAAACTTAGATCTTGTTGCTTGAATGTAGACCTTTTGTCTTTACTTGAATATTTTCATGAACAATCTACTTTTCCCACTCTCGCAACCGATTGGACATTATTCTATGGAAATATTGCTATAGCTTGCCCTTTGATAACTTGAGTGGCTTAGTGTAAAATATTGATCTCATGTGTGCAAAGACAAGCAATAAAGATAAATGATGAGTGTTTGTCTTGAAACACTTTTGTCTTTTACATACTCATCTTGTTGTATCTTCTTCCTTGAAAGGACTTGTTTTATCTCTCCTTTGTGTACTAACAAAGTTATTTGTGCCTTTAGTTTGTCCTTCTTTATTTGCTTATATAGCCAAAACAATGAGGAGGCCCAAACATAGTGTATCAAATGTACATGAGTTTACAAGTTCCTTTTGGGCCTAATTTTCCTAATTTTCCTTGCTTGTCTGACAATAACAAGAATATGAAAGAGGGAAAAAGTGCCTTCGTTAATATGTTAATGTGGAATGAAAGTAGACAAATTTACGTAGGCCCAAGTCGATGATTCATTGTACATAGGATGTGCTAGGAATCAGCCGGTGAGAGTGTAGCTTATAAGAATATTCTGTAACAATTTTTTTTTCCACAAAAAAAAGGGTTATATATATTTAGACATTGATCAATGAAAATACTTAACTTTCCTACAGAAATGTTTGAGCTCTCTTTATCTTTTCATTCCTTCAAGTTCCGCGATGCAAATCACGTTTGAGTTTCTTGAGGTGGAGCTCTTAAATCCATTATGTGATTCGTTTAATCCAAATCCACTGTCCCACCACAAGAATCCGACGGCTGACAACGTTCTCGGAAATAGGAACATTACAAAAGGCTTCATATCTTAATGCATGTATTTTAATTTATTCGAAGCTATTAAAGTTGGGGTATACTCTTTAGGGTGTATGAGTTGAAGCAATAATGGAAATGTTTCTAGTGGAATGGCTTCCAACAATCCTTGGAGGGATAGTTAAACAACAGAAGGGACAAGTTTACTCGGGTGGGGCATTGTTTTTCTACGCGGAAATCACCTGCGACAATCATGTCCGCCAGACATAAGGGGAAGCCACCCATGGCACTACCTACTTCCTTCATCCATTCCCACGATGCAGGCTACTTTTCTCCCCAAATCACTCATTCAAACTGGGCACGCCACCAACAAGGCATCTTTGAATCTTCCCCCAGCCGTCCACCTAGCCTGTCAACTTCAAACGTTGAATCTCCCCGGTTCTTCGCCGGCTGATGCTGTCATTTCTGCCATTCAATTTACATGACTAAAACAACGAGTTTGACTAGTCCTATCTTTTGACAAATTTAGTAAGTACTGATTCTTTTCAAATATGTCGTGCTCTACAACAAAAACTCCCTGATTTAGTTTAAAAAATGCTCAAATCTCAAGATCTGCTTTTTCATTTGCCTTCGTATAGATTCTCATCATCATTGTGATCCTAATCTTTGAAATTTGAGTGGTTGTGGTACCATTTGTTGGACATTCTACTGGCTCTTGTGGCTCTTGTACCACTTGTTGGTTTCTGATAAGCTTTGATATCAATTAAGGTCCCTTATCTCTTCTACAATGATAGGAGTTCCTATATTACAACAATACCTACACATTAATTAAAACCACAAAAGAGAAGAACACATATGTTCAAACAAAACATATTTTAAGGAACAATGTCCTACGTTACGTCCCACGCGCTTCTCATTGTTTTTTTTTTCTTTTTTCTTTTTTCTTCCTCTCTTTTCTCTTATACGACACGGGCAATCTCGCAACTGTTGGAACTCTTTTATCATCCACAACTCACTCAAGAGGCCACAGAGGCAGTCATCACTAGCACCATTACTGGCACCATCAATCCTTTTAGGGCTCTCGACAACTTTGCCATCCACTAAGCTCCTCCACCTTCGAGCTCAGTTACAACAACAATGTACCCTTGCTCATACAAGGGCATTACGATCCACCTAACACAGCACAATTTTTTGTGTCTTCTAAGTTGACAAATCGCTACAAGTTGGATGTTGTAGCCTTCTTTGACTCCGAATTATAGCAGTTTTTTCAACTGCATAAGAAGAATTTTTTTTAAGAGGTTGTGGTTGGGGGAGGTTGGTACTGGGGTTCTCTTGCAGTATATTAAATGGAATTATCTGAAACTTCAACTGCGAAGCTTGAAGGAACTTTCTACCTTATTTCTATATCCTCTCTCTCCTCAATCATTGTAATTAAAGAAAACGTTATTCATGTGAGTTTAGCGCAACGGAGTTGCTGCACGATTTCTTTGACCTCTCTGTCTCTCCCTCTCCCCGGCTGAGCACTACCCATCAAGAGCCCTCTGTGTTCTACAAAGAGTAAGTCAGCTCTCCGCTATTCAGTTTTTTGATGAATTTTGATGCGTATGATTGTCGTTTTTGTTGTGTTTAGCCTTCGAGTTAAGATGGAGCTAAAAGAAATAAACAAATGAACAAATAAGAACCCGATGGAAAACAGATGTCCTGGTATATATGAACACACCTATGCTTTTAATGGATTGTTTGTTGATGATTGAGATCTTGAATCTTCCTAGGCTCTAGGCAAACACACTAATCGCAGGTTCAAAGTCTTTGCAGTCACGGCTGTCCTGGCTCTGCAGTTTCGGCTAATAGCTGTGTAAAAGTCTTCCTTAGATTTTGCTGGTATTAGTAAATATTAAGACAGTCCCATTGCATAATTTGGTTTTCAATATTTTTTAATACGGTTTTGGAGAAAAGGATTTTGATGGTTGGCACAATAGCATTGCATGTGAAGCCAAAAATTGATATTTTTCTGTACAAAAGTTGCAGACACGCACATTATCAGTTCATCTAGTTGAAGAGATTGATTTGTACCGTAAACAATGTGAATCTTCTTTCTCACCTTAACTAAGTTGAACCTTTTATCATCCAGGATGTCTGGGACTGATTCTTCATCATCCAGTACCATCGACTTGGTTCAGAAGTTCTTAATCCGTAGATTGGAGACCAAATACGAGTCTATTTCAAATAGAGTTAAACGAAAGATAAAAAGTAGATTGCTAGAAGTAGTTGGTTCCCTTGCATCTGATGGGTTTCCAGTTCGGGAGACTGAAGCACCGAACATGGAGAAGTTCCTCCAAGAAATGGCGGGAGAGAAGCCAGTTAGATTCACTTCTCAGCAACTAAAGGAGTTCACAAGCGATTATTCAACGACACTGGGTGCTGGAGGCTTTGGAGTAGTGTATAAAGGACAATTTCCTAATGGGGTGAAGATTGCCGTGAAGGTTTTGAATGGAAGTTTATCCAGGGCAGCCGAGGAACAATTTATGGCAGAGATTGGAACAATTGGCAGAACTCACCATATAAATTTGGTTAGACTCTATGGTTTCTGCTATGACAAATTTACGAGTGCCCTTATTTATGAATACATGGAAAATGGATCTCTCGATAAGTATTTGTTCAATGATAAACATTCAATTGAATGGAAAACATTGCATGACATTGCCATTGGGACAGCAAAAGGTATTGCTTACTTGCATGAGGAATGCATACAAAGGATCATTCATTATGACATTAAGCCTGCCAATATCCTAATTGATGAAAATTTCCTTCCTAAAGTTGCTGATTTTGGGCTTGCAAAGCTTTGTAATAGGGATACTAGCCACATTACAGTCTCAGGGTATAGAGGGACTCCTGGATATTCGGCACCTGAGTTTCTGTTGAAGAATTATGCAATGACATATAAATGTGATGTTTATAGCTTTGGAATGGTCTATTTGAAATAGTTGGGAGGAGGAGAAATGCTAGACATAGTCTTTCTGAAAGCTTGGATTGGTTTCCAAAACACGTATGGGAAGCATATGAGAAAAATGAGCTGCCAACAATAACTATGCCTCTCGATATTGAAGAAAAGGATAGAGAGAAAGCAATAAGAATGTGTATGGTTGCCTTGTGGTGTGTTCAAGATGCACCCGAGACTAGGCCACCAATGAGTGCTATTGTAAAGATGTTGGAAGGAGGAGTGGAGATCATGCCACCCCCAAGACCATTTCATTTTTTATATTCATTACAAATGGATACTCTTAAATCATCAGAAACTCTTTCTACTTCATATGGATTACAGTGGAGGAAGTGATTCTTATTGGTACAAGGATTCTACCACACTCGTGACCAAGCATGAGATATAGACGTTTACAAAATTTTAGATCTTCCCTCCTAGGTGTATAAGCTTTCTTTGTGGTTTAAAATTTTACACATATAGCCTACTTCTAATATGCTTGTAGTAGTTGGAACATTATTTTGTACAAATATTAATCACATGTATGTAAATGCTAGCACGAAAGAGGAATTATTAGTGTTTGTTTTGAAGGATTTTGCCAATAATACATGCATTTTGTTCTAGTTTACTTTAGTGATGTAACTTGTTTTTATCTGTCCTTTGTTTACTAGGTAATGTTGTAATGTTATTTTATCTTCTTAGTTTGTCTAGAAAAATGAGGGTGCCCTAGCTTAGTCTATGAAATTTACATGGGTTTGGGAGTTACTTTTGGGCCCAACCTTCCCTTCTTCTCTTGCAACTACTTTTGGGTCCATGTCAATCATTAGTCGTTCAATCATATGTAAGTCAATACTCTTAGGAACCATACGTAGAGTAATTCTTCCGGAGCAAAATGCAAAATTCGTCAACATGGAATATGATGCTAAATTTTAATCATTCAAAGTTGATTCACTTTTAGATGATCACTCAAGTTATCGACACGTTGTCAAATTCTCGCATGTTTGAAGCAAATTCATCTCAATATAACTACAAGGTGCTAAAATATTTGAAAAGTTGTCTCGATTTTGGCATAATTTTACCTTGGAATGAGAAGCCTGAGCTTTGTGCCAACTGTAATTCATATTGTATCGCTTATTTTATGTCTAGAAAGTCCTTGACATGCTTTTACATCAAACTTGGAGGATTGCTACTCTTATAGAAAACCAAGAAGCAATCCACTATATGAAGATCATCAGGTGAAGCTAAGTATCAAGCACGATTTTGAAAAAAGAATTTGACGTGAACGGAAAAAGAGAGAGGCGGGAGATTTTTTCTTACTGGCTGAATCTATGCTTTAAATTTCCTCCAGATTGACTGGTTCTATGGCTCATTTGTGGTTTTAGGCGCTTCTAAATGGAAGTGGACTGGGATTTTTTGGGGTTGCGGGATTTGGGGTTTTTTTGCTTGTATAACAAATGGATTTATATGAAACCTGACCGTGAAATGGGAAGGAACTTGTCACTCTCTGTCGTGTCTCTTTTTGGAGTGATTTCAACGTCAGAAGGCATTGCTTCGTGTGAGTTTTGCATAAATTTGAAGCTGTGACATCGTTGGGCTTTTGCCTTAACTCGGGCAGAGTTTAGCTTAAGGCATTTTTTAGTATCTCTTAAGTGGATTCATCTGAAAACTTCAATGCAAAGCGCAAAGGACTTTGCTACACGATTTCTTCGTCGTCTTTCCACGATTTTAAATAAAAAAGGCTTAATTTTTCATAAGTTTAAAGTTGCAGTCTTACGGAGCGTATGCTGTGAGTAGGCTGAAGATTGCACGAGTCTTCTAAGTTCAAAATAAAGTAAGCTGTCTGCTATTCGGTTATTCGGATGAATTTTGGTGGGGAGAGTTATCATTTGTGTTGTGCTTAGCTCATGAGTTTGGGTAGAGCTGACAAAAAAGTTAACAAATGAACAAATAAAAACATGATGGAAAATAGATGTCCTAGTATATATGACCATACTTTTATGCTTATAATGGATCGGTTGTTGTGAATTGTGATCTTGCCAATCAATAGGCAAACATACCAATAACAGCTTCAAAGTCCTTTCAACAGGGCCTATGGCAGTTTGTTGTCAGGATCTGTTGTCTCGCCTCATAGCTGTCTAAATGTCTTCACTAGCTATTGCAGGTATCAGAAAAAAATATGATCATATTTTATTCCATAATTTTGTCTTGGAGAAAAGAATTTTAATGGTTAATATCATAGCATTGCTCACGAAGCCAAAAGAAAAGGGGACAACATAGATAATTTTTATGAACAAAAGTTGCTTATAGGTACATTATCAGTTCATCTAGTTGAAGTTAATGAATTCCTGCCATAAACATTATCAATCTTCTTTCTCACCTTAACCATGTCCAACCTTGTTTCATTCCAAAATGTCTAACCATGGTTTTTCAAACAACCTTGCTACAAAAACTATTAATTAGTGTTAGAAGGTTCAAATAATCCAACTTAAAAGTTAGCTCAAGAGTTGGAGAGACGTTTCTTTTATTTAAGTTTTACCACAATGAATTGTATACTAAATGTGAGACTTTTATCCTACACATGTTCTCGCATGCCAAATGACATTAGGCTCAAGGTTGTACAAAGTGAAGCATACTCAACCTAAGCCCTAATACCATGTCAAAAGAGGGGTTGCGTGAGTAGAAAAGGGGTTACATGAACAGGCCTAGACATAGGCCTAGGCTAGCTCGGGTTGTCATCATTCTCGGTTCGTCCATCAAGAATAAAGCTAAACGTTAGTCCCTTATTTCTTAGAATATTCTAGAGTATTATTGTTTGTTTGTTAAGTGGGTGGTTGTGAAGGAATACACAGGAATTACTTTTGTATCCCTGACCGGTAGAGTAAGGGGCAAATTGTAAGCGTGTGAATCGTGTAAAGGGGTATTATCTCAATTGGCATTTGTGTATAAATATCCCCAGATAAGAATGAATAAAGCAAGAGTTATTTCAAACAAAACACTTTTTAAGAGAAAGTTGCCACGAGTCAATCATAGGGAAGAAGAGGCCGACCCACAAGTGGTGGGAAAGCAACTCCTCCCTGCAAGTAAATCACCCTTTTACCCACTCCTTTGCGTAAGACCATAACAGAAGGTTCAAATATCTAACTTAAAAGTTAGCTCAAGAGTTGGAGAGACATTTCTTTTATTTAAGTTTTACCACAAGGAATTGTATACTAAATGTGAGAATTTTATCCTACACATGTTCTTGCATGCCAAATGACATTGGGCTCAAGGTTGTACAAAGTGAAGCAGATTCAACCTAAGCTCTAATACCATGTCAAAAGTCCCAAAAGTTCAACTTAAAAACTAATTAAAAAGTTAAAGGGATACTTTCTTCATTTAAGTTTTATTACAAGAGGTCACACTTTTAGTGTGAAACTTTTATCCTGCACACATGACCCCACACGTCAAGCACCATTGTTCACCAAACAAGTGGCATAAGATGGAACAAAAAACTTAACTCAAAAGATAGCTCAAAGATTAGAATAGTACTTACTCTCATTTAAGCTCTATCACAAAGAATTTCATACTTGATATGAGAATTTCTTTCAACACATAGTAAGCACATACTCTATAAATTGGAGAGGAACTACAAATATGTTTTGTGAAAAATGGTCATATTATCTCAAAGTATGGTGTGACATTATCTTGCAGCTATAGTTGTGATCCTCTTTTGTATTTCAAATACTTTTCTTTATTGCTTGCTGTTTTGCAAAAAGTGTTGCAACAGAGATAACTAGGGAATCCCAAGCAGTAGTTGCGCATCCATCTTCTCATAGGGTTCAAGATGTGGAGATTGAAAGACCAACCATGGAGAGTTTCCTCCAAGAAGTGGCAGAAGAGAAGCCACTTAAATTCACAGCTCGGCAACTAAATGGGTTCACAAGCAATTATTTCACCACAAGGGATTGCTTGAATATTTTCATATATTATCCACCTTTCCTATTCTCGTAGCCAGTTGGACATTATTCTATGCAAACATTGCTATTACTTGACTTCGATAACTCGATTGGCTTAGTCTAAAGTATTAATCACACGATGCAAAGACAACAACCGAGGATGAATTCTGAGTGTTTGTCTCGAAATGCTGTCTTATATGCACTTATCTTGTTGTATCTATCTTCCTCGAAGGCAACTGTTTTATATGTCACTTATCTACAAAGCAATGTTAATTTGTCTTTTTATTTTGTCTTTTTTCTTTAATTGATTATGTATCTAGGACAATGAGGATGCCTTAGGACAGTGTTTCAAAGTTACTTGAGCGTGGAAGATCCTTTCGGGCCTAATTTTCCCTGCTTGTCCAATAATAACAAAAATATGAAAGAATGAAAAAGTGCTTTCGTTGTTGTTGAATAAAAAGGCTTCACATCTTAATGCATGTATGTGATTTATTTGAAGCTATTAGAATTGGGATCTACTCTTCGGGATATATGAGTTGAAGCAATAATAAGAATGTTTCTAGAAGAATGTCTATAGTATTGGAGAAATAGTTCACTAGTAGAAGGGATAAGTAATTCAACCCATTCATATCTTGATCATGAATGTTTATATTGAAGACAAAAATTTCATTAGGAATTAAACAATCCTTAGATAATTTTTAAATATAAAAACTATCATCCAACTCATAAGTTACCTTTTGAGTTGTACTATCAACCTATTTCTAACATAGTATTAGAGCCTAAGTTAATTCCTTCAACTCTTATCTAACTTTGAGCTTGTCAAATATGCTTGGTGAACAAGAGTATTCATTTCACTTTGTTTAACTTAAAGCTTAAGATATACTCAATATATGAGGGAGTGTTAAGAACAAAAGTTTCACATAGGAAATAAATGATTATTAGATAATATTTAAATATGAAAATACTTTTTCAATTCATGAATTAAGTTTTAGATTGGACTGTGAATCTATTTTTAACATGGTATCAGAGGAAAAGTTGATAATTTTCAACTCTCATTCAACCTTAATTCCATCAAATATGCTCAATGTGTAAGAGTGTTGATTCCATCCCATTTAACCTCAGGTTTAAGGTATACTCTGTGCATAGGGAGTATTGAAAACAAAAGTCCCACATTGTAAATAAATGATCCATAGGTAATATTTAAATACAAAAAAATATTTTTTCAACTTATGAACTAACGTTTAGGTTGGAAGCTTATTTCTAATAGTTTTAAATCCAAGTAATGCAAGTAGACATAGCTTTGCTAATTTGAATTGAAGGGTGATATAAAATCGGGTCTATTTCGGGCATCATATCCATGGTTTGCGCATTCGTCATGGTTGGAAGCTGCACCAGAAGGTTTAGAAGAAAAATTTGACGCAAACAGAAAAAGAAAAGAGGCTGGATATTTTGTCTTAGTGGCTGAATCTATGCCTTGAATTTCCTCTAGATTTATTGATTCAATGACTCATCTGTGGTTTTAATTGCTAGAAAACGAAAGTGGGTTGGGGTTAGGGGAAGGTTGGATTTGGGGTCTTCCTGCTGAATATTAATGGATTTATATTTAACTTAACTGGGAAGCGTGAAGGAACTTGCTACGTCATTGCAGTATCCTCTCTCCCCCCAATCATTTCAATTTAAAAAGCATTATTCATGTGAGTTTAGCGGAAGGGAGTTGTTGCCCTCTCTGTGTCTCCGTAGGATTTTAACTCCAAAAGGCGAAGTTTAGCATAAACTTGAAGCTGTTGTCTTGCTGAGCATCTGCTGAATCTACGGCTGGACACTACACATCAAGAGCCTTCTGCGTTCTGCAAAGAGTAAGTCAGCTCTTCGCTATTCAGTTATTCTGATGAATTTTGATGCGTATGGTTGTCATTTTTGCTGTGCTTAGCCTGCAAGTTAAGGTGAAGCTAAAAGAAAAAAACCTGATGGAAAATATGATGACAGGTCCGTTGCAAAATTTAGTTTTCAATATATTGAATGCGGATTTCAATGGTAGGCAGAATAGCATTGCATGCGTGTAAGGCTAAAAATAGACATTTTTCTGCATGAAAGTTTCAGACACGCACATCGTCAGTACATCTAGTTGAAGAGATTGAATCCACGCCATAAACGAGGTGAATCTTCTTTCTCATCTTAACCATGTCCAACTTTTTTTCATCCAGGATGTCTGACACTAGTTTTTCAGGTAACGGGTTGGTAGGTAAGTTCTTACTCTGTGAAATGGAGACTGAATACAAATCTGTTCGATATAGAACGAACGTATTATCTCACATAGGGTGATATTCTATTGCAGTTGCATTTCCGGTTGTTTCATCGCTTATAATCATTGTCATTATTTATCGATGTTGTGCAAAGCAAGCTCAAAGAAGGATAAAAAGAAAATTACAAGAAGAAGTTGGTTCCGCTGCATCTCATGGGGTTCGAGTTTGGGAGATTGAAGCACCAACAATGGAGAGGTTCCTCCAAGAAGTGGAGGGAGAGAAGCCAGTTAGATTCACATCTCAGCAGCTAAACGGGTTCACGAGCAATTATTCCACAACGCTGGGTGCTGGAGGCTTTGGGCTAGTGTACAAAGGACAGTTTCCTAATGGGGTGAAGATTGCCGTGAAGGTTCTGAATAGAGATTTATCCAGGACAGCCGAGGAACAATTCATGGCAGAGATTGGAACAATTGGCAGAACTTATCATATAAATTTGGTTAGACTCTATGGTTTCTGTTATGACAAATTTGTGAGCGCCCTTGTCTATGAATATATGGAAAATGGATCACTAGACAAGTATCTATTCAATGATAAACATTCAATTGAATGGGAAACGTTGCATGATATTGCAATTGGGACAGCCAAAGGTGTAACATACTTGCATGAAGAATGCAAACAAAGGATCATTCACTATGACATTAAGCCTGCCAATATTCTAATTGATGAAAATTTCCTTCTTAAAGTTGCTGATTTTGGGCTTGCAAAGTTTTGTAATAGGGATACTAGCCACATTACAGTCTCGGGGTATAGGAGGACTCCTGGATACTCAGCACCTGAGTTTTTGTTGAAGAATTATGCTATAACATATAAATGTGATGTTTATAGCTTTAGAATGGTTCTATTTGAGATAGTTGGGAGGAGGAGGAATGCTGAAGTTGATCCTTTTGAAAGCCTAGATTGGTTCCCAAAACATGTATGGGAAGCATATGAGAAAAGTGAGTTGCCAACAATGACTGTGCCTCTTGAGATTGAAGAAAAGGATAAAGAAAAGGCAATAAGAATGTGCATGGTTGCTTTGTGGTGTGTTCAAGACGCACCTGAGACTAGGCCACCAATGAGTGTTGTGGTAAAAATGTTGGAGGGAGGAGTAGAAATCATGCCACCCCCAAGACCATTTCATTTCTTATATTCATTGCAAAGGGGTACTCTTAGGCTACAAGAAACTGCTATTGTCTCTGATCATTCAACAAGTGAAGGAAGTGATTCTTGTTGGTATAAGGATTCTACTTCACTCATGAGCAAGGATGAGATACAAATAGTTACAAAATTTTAGATTTACTCCCCGAAGTGTATAACCTTCCTTTCTAGATTAAAATTTTACATATATAGCCAACTTCTCGTATGCTTGCAATACGTTGAACATTATTTTACACAAATATTAGTCACATGTATCTTACTACTAGCATCAAAGAGGGATTACGAGCGTTTGTTTTCAAATGGTTTGTCTAATGACAAATGCATCTTGTTCTATTTGACTTTTGTGAAGTGACTAGTTTTATATGTCCTTTGTTTACCAGTTAATGTTATTTTATCTTCTTATTTTGACTTTCTTTAATGGCTTATATGCTAAAAAAGTGACGGTGCCCTAGCTTAGTCTATGAAATTCACTTAGGTTTGGGAGTTATTTTCTGTTGTGTGTTACTATAGCAATCCAGCCAACCCACTGGCAATTTTGTACTCCGAACCACTTTAAAAATAGTGTTATCTTTGTATGTATGTGCCTTGATTTGTGTATTGTGCATAAGATCATGCATTGTCGATATGTATTTGCTTGGATCCTAGCTCGTAGAGCTCTAACAATAATAAGTTTGTTACTCATGCCACAACTAATCTCGTATTCAATGAAGTAATAAAGCATATAAAAATTGAGTATCACCTGAACAAAGAAAAGATCCAAGAATGGATCATCAATCTATTTGCATCCAAACAAAGGAGCAACCAACAAACATTTTATATACTTGATAACGCACAATGTATACGGAGGGGCAACATACAAAACTCTTTCAATTCAGTTTGCCTCTCTTTCCGCTTGGTTCTCTTCTTTGCCTTCATCTTTGCGACACCATGCATAAGCCTAGGTGAGCATGAGAAAACCGAATTCGCAATTTGGGAAGGCGATATGCAAAGCCGGCTCAAAATAAACACCGACTATTTCGAAAGCTGCTTTAATTCACCAATTAGAAGGAAGCCCAAAAAGTGTTCTTTTTCATTCGACAGGTGCAAGCAACTACTGCACCAGAAGGTTTCCAAGGAGAATTTGACTTAAACAGAAAAAGAGAGGATGCCGAGATTTTTTTTCTTAGTGGCTGAATCTATACCTTGAATTTCCTTCATGGGTACTAGTTGTTTTAGGTGCTTCAAATTAAAGTGGACTGGAATTTTTGGGGGAGGTGGATTTGCGGTTTTGCTGCCGGAATAATAAAAGAATTTATCCGAAACTTGGCTGCGAAAAGGGAAGGAACTTGCTGCACGATTTCTTTCTCCCCTGTGAGTCTGTTTTTGGAATAATTTTAACGTAGAAAACATTGTTTCGTGTGAGTTTAGCATAAATTTGAAGTTGTGGCATTGGTGACCTTCTGCTTATCTCAGGCAGAGTTTAGCGCACGAGTTTATTGGAGTCCAGTAGACGGATTTCTCTGAAAAGACATTGTTATATCATTTCTTTGATTTCTTTTGCTGTCTATTCATTTTCACTTAAGAAAGCTTTATTGAAAGCTTTATCCCGAGCACAGTTTAGCGTACAAATTTGTTAGTGTCTATAAGACGGATTTTTCTAAAGAGAATTTGTCATTTTTGTTGGAATGTTGAAATATCAAGTCCCACATTGGGTAAGGCGACGAGAAAGCCTAGCCTTATTAGTTTTCGCTTGCAACCCACTATTGCACAGCTCTGTGTTTTAGTTGGGCCTTTCAGTTTATAAGATGGTATCAGAGTCAGCCCCGTGTCCTGCCTGTCTTGGTGTGGTCCCTCTAGACTGGTCCCACCTCTCACCTGCACCCAACGTGAGACTGCGGGGATTATTCAATGTGAGTCTAGCTTTAGGCCTTTTTTGGTGTTTATTAAATAAATCTCGGGCAGAATTTAGCATGAGTTTTTTGGTTTCTATTAGACAAATTTCTTTGAAAAGAACTTGTCTTACATACCATTTCTTTGACTTCTCTTTCTCCCCAATCATTTGAACTTAAGAAATAATATTTTATGTGAGTTTAGCTTAAGACGTTTTTTGCTGTTTATTAAATAGAATTTATCCGAGAATTTCAATGTGAAGCATAAATGAATTTGCTGGATGATTTCTTTGTCGTCTTTCCACGATTTTGACTTTAAAAGGCAAAATTTAGCACAAACTTGAAGTTGCAGTCTTGCAGAGCATCTGCTGCTAGTAGGCTGCACATTACACAAAAAGAGCCTCCTGTGTCCAAACTAGAGTTAGTCAGCTCTCTGCTATTCAGTTATTCTGACGAATTCAGATGGGTAGGGTTATTTTTGTTGTGCTTAGCTTATGAGTTTCGGAAGAGCTAACAAAAAAAAACAAATGAACAGATAAATACCTGATGGAAAATAAATGTCCTAATATATGAACATACTTTATGCTTATTAATGGATTGCTTGTTGATTGTGATCTTGTCGTCCAAAAGGTAAACATAATAATATCAGTTTCAAAGCCCTTTCACTAGGGCCTACTGTAGTTCGCAATTCTTTTTTTTTTTTTTTGGTTATAAATGCATGCACACAATGAGGGTAGGGGGTGTTGAAGCCCTAACTTGGTGGACTCATGCACCAAAGGAGACACTTTGTTTTTTTTCTTTTTGGCAATGATGTGTTATACCTAAGCAAACATGCCCGTGGCTAAGTGGCTTTGGGCACAACTTGCATTTAAAGAGCCGATAATTTGCGAGATTCTACAATTCATATCAAGTATCGTATTTTACTAAGTTCTTCATTGATATATATTTTCTTTTTTTAAAAAAAAAGAAGCTTGCAAAGTAGGAGGTGGAGGGGGGTGTCGAACCCCATGGTGGACCTGCAGTTTGTAGTTCTAGTTCTATAGTTTCGCCTAATAGCTGCGTAAAATGTCTTCACTAGCTTTTGCTGGTATCAGAACAAATATGATCACAATTTATTCCAAAATTTAGTTTTGATGAAAGGAATTTCTTCCTTATTGGAAGAAGGATTCTACTCCACTCATGACCAAGCATGAAAGAAAAATGACTAGCTTGCCATAGAGAAGTCCAAAATTTTAGATCTTGTCCATTAAATGTATAATTTCTCTTCTTCATGTAAATTTGCATATATACCTTAATTATGCTGTTACCACAGCAAGTTGAACATTGTATTACGCAAATATCAATCACATGTGTGCAAAGAGGAGCATATACATATTTTTTTATACTAGAAAAATGAGGGTGCCTTAGCATAGTGTACTAAATGAACATGGATTTGGGGGTTCCTTTTCTCCCACCCTTCCATTATTCTCTCACGACTAATTAGCAAAAGAAAATCTTCGGATACTTCTGTGTATCATAATTCGTTCAAAGGAGTAATCGACGATGACTCATCCTGTCTAATGTGTCTGGGAAATATTGCAATAGGAGCTGATCACTTGGCTCAAAAGGGAATAAAGGGCGAAGTTGCACAATAGGACATCCTTGTATGGATAAAAACTAAGTGACAAACAAGTGAAAGAGTAATTTAAGTTAAACAATATAGGACACACTTGTTTGTCGAAAAAAAGTGAGTGGCGGAATGTACATAATGTTGCAATTGCAACGGCTTAGATATTCCGTTAGGAATGTTAAAAGATAGTAATATCCTTCGTTCTTGTTTTGTAATATAACCTAAGAAAGCATATGTCACAGAATGTAGAGAAAGTTTAATTAAGGTGTAGTACCGTAGGTAAGGTATCATTCATTACCAACGGTTCAACCTCTTATTCATGAGGAATGGTGGCTAAGAATATCATGATGAACTCATGTTTAACATGAGGCAGTGCTTCCATTTAATACATTTTTGAGCTCTTGTGTGACGGCAAAAAAGTCGGTGGCCAATTCCTTTGGTGTTTAAATAATCTTTCAAAGTAGGGCTTTTATATTTAACAATGCTATTACACTATACAGTTTCCAAAGGATGTTTATATTGCTTTTCGACCGCCATTCTAAAAGCAGTAAAAAAGAAAGTGCCATAAAAATCATTTTAATGCTTCAAAGAATAAAACCAAGTGAATTTGATACAGTTGTCTATAAAAATAACATAATCACAAAGACTTTGTATGGAGGAAATAAAGGATGATCTTATAGTTCCTTATACAATTTTCAAGTGATACAAAAGTTCTAGTATGGAAAGAGTCAAATGAAAATCTAAGATGTTTGTTTTTTGATCTTTTGATGGAAACTTCCTTTTATTCAGTAGACATTGCAAGATGCTAGAGTGCACGTATCTAAGCCGATGATGCCCAAATATCTTCTGTCGTGTTACGTGGTCTGATTAATTATGAATCTAAGCAGAAGCATTAAAAAAGACATACAAGCCTCCATGTTTAACCCCAAATGCCAAAGTTTCTGACTAGGGCTTGTCATAAAGTAACTATCATATTTTATAGAGAATAGTTCATATCCAACTTAAAATTCTAATGCTTTAAGTAAATGAATTCATCTTTATGTAAAGTACTTATTTTTACCTTTTAAGTTTATTGCATAAGACTTAACACATCCCGAGTTCCAAGCATGGGCAACACTACTCATAAGGATCTTTGTCCACGTGCAAATGAACAAAAAATTGAATTTGGATTTCCAATAGACTACTTAGTAATATGAAACAACTCTACATCATTTATTTAACACACCTCTCACTATAACGGTTCAACCTACACTATCTCGAAATGTTCTTTTCAATGTGAATTTTGGAATTATCATATCTATAAGGTACCAAGGGAGAACTTAGACACTCATACCACATTAAATTTTACAGAGAATGACGTATATTCAACTTAAAATCTTAAGATTGTAAGTGAAAGAACTCATCTCATTATTTCTTTTTTAATTTTTATGTTTTTCATATGGAACTCAACACACCACCAAGCTCCAAGCATGGGAAAACACTCCTCACAAGGATCCTCGTCCACAAGCAAATGAACAAAAGATTGAACTTAAATTTCCAATGAACTTGTTAGAAATATGGAACAACTCTTCATCTATTATTTAACAATAATGACATAGGCAATTTCAACCCTAAACCCTAAGTAATGATACCAAGATTCTTAGGTAAAGTTTGACTAGCTAATCCACTTTTACAAACCAGGATTTGGTTGCAGATACCTGGAGGAAGAAAAGATTTCAAACAAGATAATTTCTGCCATCAAGTTTGATATCAATGGTGGGGAAGGAAATCAAAGGCTTCAGCAAATTGCTTTTGGTGTTCTTTGTGCATGCTGAGTTTGAACCAGTAGAGTAGGAAGATGATGAGGAAAGAAGGCTTTTACTGATTGGTCATCATACCAAGATAAGGATATGTAACGAGAGGACGAGTTAGGGCATGCTGGAAAAAACTCTCGATATGGAAATTGTAGAATACGATTCTTGTTGTTTCTTGGCTTACATCGTTTGTACAATCGTTTATTTACAAAATCGTGTGCCTATATGCAACAACACATCGATTTGTTTCTTCATATTTGGTTCCGTGATTTCGTCACCAAATCATGTTCTTGATCAAGGTTAAAGCTTTCCTTCTTTAGCCGTTCGATCGCCGAGCATCTGGCTAGATGTGTTTGGGGAAAATATTTGACCAAGACCCACAAACTCTTCTTTGTCAACGAAAAAGGGCAGGCAACTACTGCACCAAAAGCCTCAAAATGAGGCTCATAAGACAAGTTTGACGCAACTCACAAAAGAGAGAGAGGACGGAGATTTAGTCTTGATGGCTGACTTTATCCCTTGAATTTCCTCCAAATTGATTGGTTCTATGACCCATTTGGTGGAGGTGGGCTTTGGGGTTTGGTGCTTGAGGCACTGATGCTGTATATTAAAATGACTTATTTGAATCTTAACTCCGAAGCGTGAACGAACATGCTACATGGTTTCTTTGTCTTCTGTTTCTCTGCCTCGATGATGCTAACATAAAACTTTAAACATGGGCCCAAGCCTATCAAAATTCATGAGTAGTAATAAGAGGTAGCCCACGCCTTATAAGGTACAGATGTTTGAGTCTCTATTCTAATGTGGGACTGGCTCTTTTTTAACACTTGCCCACAGTCTTACATTTTTTGGTTTCCTGCGAGGGGCCTAATCCACCACCATTAGTAACAAAGTGACTTGGCTTTGATACCATTTAAGAATGGACTCAGGCCTACCAAAACTCATGAGCAATAATAGGAGATAGTCTACGCTTTATAAGGTGCAGACGTTTGAGTCTTCGTTCCAATTGGGGACTAACTCTCTCTTAACACTAAAACAATCATTATTCAATGTGAGTTTAGCATAATGTGCTTTACTTTTTAAGGTTTTAGGTAGTATCTGTTTTTAACTGAGCTAAGCACTGATCAACCATAGTATACTTAAAGATTTATCTAAAACTTAATTGGAAGCCGCAAAGAAACATGCCACACCATTTTTCTTTGACTTCTCCTCTCTCCCTAGTGATTTTAATTTACAAAAGCATTATTCAATGCAAGTTTAGCATAAGGCATTTTTTGGTGTCTATCAAATAGATTTATCTGTAAACTTAACCACGAAGAGTAAAGGAATTTGCTACTCGATATCTTCGTCGTCTCTGTCCCCATGATTTTAACTTAAAAAGGCAAACTTTAGAATTACTTTGAAGATGCAGTCTTGCAGAGCATCTGCTGTATCTAGGGCCAAACACGGCACAAGAGCCTTCTGTAGTCATAATAGTGTGAGTTCTCTGCTAATCTGTTAATCTGTGTAAAAGTGTTCTCTAGCTTTTGTTGGTATTAGAACAATTTGATGACAGGTTCATTTCAAAATCTGGTTTTCAATATATTGCACGAGGTTTTGGAGCAAAGGATTTCAATGATTTGACGTCCTAGCATTGCACGTGAAGCCAAAAAATGGAGGAATAATAGATACCTTTAACGAACACAAGGTGCATACATGCATATCATCAGTTCATCTAGTTGAAGTAATTGAATTCGTGCCATAAACGATGTGAATCTTGTTTCTCACTTCAACCATTTCCAACCTTGATTCATCCTGAATGGCTATTAACGTTGTTGTAATTACAGTGTTCGCAAGTAAGTTCTTATTCCCTAAATTAGAGACTAAATACAAATTTGTTTGACATAAAATGGACATATTATCTCACGGTACGGGATGATATCATTTTACAGTTCCTTTTCTTCTTTTAGCACTTGGGTCATTCTCCGTTTCTTAGAGATCTTTGTTCAACTAAAGCTGAAGCTGAGATAGGAAGGCAATCGCCTCCCCTGGCGTCTCATGAGTATCAACTTTGGGATTATCACAAAGTGATACCAGCCGACAAGTGGAGAAAATTCTCAATTGTATTGCAGTGCTTAAACTGTACAACATAATGTATTTAAATACAAGCCTAGGTGAGACATATATGGAAAACTATATAATGGAAAATATATACATTAATTTTCATATATACTAATAACCAAATATAAAACTTCTAGTATCTTCCATAATAGGGATATTGATGCAATTAGAGCTGAAGTTGAGATAAGAAGGGGACTGCGAGCAGCAGCTGCTCCCCTAGCCTCTCATGAGTTTGACGTTTGGGATCTTGAAGCACCACACTTGAAAAGGTTCATCCAAGAAGTGGAGGGAGAAAAGCCAGTTAGATACACAGCTCTGCCACTAAAAACCCTCACAAACGATTTTTCGACAGAACTTGGTTCAGGAGGTTTTAGGGTACTGTACAAAGGAAAATTACCTAATGGTTTAAAGATTGCCGTGAAGTTATTGAGCAGAACTCAACCCACGACCGCCGAGAAGCAATTCATGGCAAAGATGGGAACCATTGGCAGAACCTACTATATGAATCTAGTCTGACTCTATGGTTTCTACTATGACCAACCTATGATCACCCTTGTCTATGAGTATGTGGAAAATGGATCACTAGACAAGTATTTATACTAAATGAACAATCAATTGCATGGGAAACATTGCATGACATTGCAATTGGAATAGCAAAAGCTATTGCTTACCTGCACGAAGATGCAAGCATATGATTATTCACTATGACATTAAGCCTGCCAATATTCTACTTGATGCTAATTTTCTCCCTGAAGTTGCTGATTTTGGGCTAACAAAGTTGTGTAATATGGATGATACTCATATTATAGTCACAGGGTGTAAGGGGCCACCAACATATTCAACACCTAAGTTCATGTTGAATAACTACTCAATAACATATAAATGTGATGTCTACAGTTTTAGAACTGTCTTATTTGAGATAGTTGGGAGGAGGAAGAATACTGAAATTAGTGCTTCTAAAAGCCTAGACTAGGTTCCAAAACATGTATGGAACACGTATGAGAAAAACAAGTTGTCAACAATGACTGCATCTCTTGAAATTAAAGAGAATGATAGGGAGAAAGCAATAAGAATGTGTATGATTGCTTTATGGTGTGTTCAAGAGTCTCTTGAAGCTAGGCCATCCATGAGTACTGTGATAAAGATGTTGGAGGGAGGCATGGAGATCATGCCACCTCCAAGACCCTTTCGGTTCTTTTTTTCATTACAAAGGGTTAATCTCAATCTACCAAATATTATTATTGGTTGGGATCAATCAACAAACAATTCTTATTGCTACAAGGAATCTATTCCAAGTATTGATGAAGTGAGCCATTCTTATTGGCACAAGGAATCTAGTCCACTCTTGACTAAGCAGGAAAGACAGACAAGCTAGTTTGCTGTAAAGAAAAAAGTTAAAAAAGTTTTTTTTACTCTTGTCCCCTAAATGCATATGTTTTCTTCTTGGTTGAAAAATACATGTATAGCTTACTTCTATTGTCCTCGCAGAAAGTTTGGCACCATTTTATGCAAATATCAATTGCATGTATGCAAAGACTATCGCTGTAAAGGAATAACGAGTGTTTGTCTATGAATGGCTTGCCCAATAAGACATGCATTTTGTTCTATCCCACTTCCTTGAAGTGACTTGTTTTTATATATTTTCTGTTTTCCATATGATTTTTTTTTTATTTTGACATTTGACCTTTCTCTAATAGCTTATATAGCTAGAAAAATGGTGGTGGCTTAGCATACTGTATGAAATGTACTTGGGTTTGGGAGTTTCCCGGTCTTCTCTTACAAGTACCTAGACATTTCTTACTCGCAAGAAGAATGGCAAGAAAGAATCGACCGTTATAGCATAAAACCCACCGAAGTTCTTCTTGATGCAAAGTTCTTTCCTAAGATACCTCTCATTGTTCACTGAATTCTTGTTGAAAAGTGTCAAATTACATATAAAAAGTGCTATTATAGCTTTGGTATGTTTCTGTCAGTGATATCAGGAGGAGAAATGCCTAGAATGCTCCTTTCTGTGGCCTTGATAGGCTCACTAGGAATGTTTTTAACAAGTAGGAAAAGGTGGAACTAGTTGCAGTACCAATGGCTTCTTGAATTTGGAGAGAAGAGTGAGGAAGTCTAAGTCAACTATATGATGAGTCATAGTCTCCCCTGAGGGTAGGCCGCCAATGGATGCCGCGGTGAAAAAACAAACATATTTCTTGCATCTCTTACAGACTTTGGGAGCATTCTCACCTTAATTAAGTTCACGTTCCTGACATCGGTTCAGTCGAGACTTAAACATCATTGATTTATCAGGCAACAATACTATACATCTTTGCATTGATAATGCCAAAATATTAACGAAGATTCAAACGTTAATCCAAGTGGAAGGCGGCAAAAGGTTAAAAACGTGGACTCATGGTCGAAGTTACCGCATGTCTGGTCTCCTACACGAGGTTCAGAATTGGGCGGGCCGAAGTCTTATAACCGTGCGCTCCTCTCTTGGGAGAGGGATTTCAAAATTTCAAGCCGCTGCGCACGGCACCAAACCCGATATGCATGCCGGCAATGCACATGACAATGACTTAAAGCGGAAAGTTAAATAAGACTCCAATAAAAAAAAAGTTATGGGTTTTTTTTTTTAATAACTCAAAAGCTTCACCAAAATTTTGCTCAATAGCTTCAATAGAGAATAGAAACCTACTCAAAAGCATGTTAGATCAATCAGAAATACAACCAAAGAAATTTGAACTTAAAATACTTACTTTACAAGATCTTCCACACAAAATTTTTTTATGATCTCAATTACATCCTAGGGTTGGTGTTCATGTTGTAATAAATGTGTCGTAGGCTTATCAGATCTAAGACACATTAAGCTTATGGGACATAATGGATGATGATATACAAAAATAATTCAGTTTACCAAACTAATAGGTCATGACATTTTAGTTTAATAGTTGAATTCATTACAAAATGTATGTTTGTATGTGTAAGTGTCTAAATTATACTTATAAGTCATAAGTAATGTATAGTACATGCTTGAATATAAATAGGGAGATCTCTCATTTGGAGGGTGTCGACCATTTTTCCACATGAGCCTACTTCTCTTGTAGCTTACTACTTCTATTGTGCAAACTACTCTCCTTTGAAAAAAACCCTTCTCTATTATAAAAAGTTACTACATTTTAATTTTATAAGTTTCCACTATATAATTAGCCTAATAATATAATTGGAAAAAAACTGAAGCAAGAAAGTACCAAAAAATGCTTTACAATAAAGTTTCTTAAACTTTAATGATACATTAAGAGAATTTGCAAAAATCCTTAAAGTTCAAATATTTGCTCGACTTGGAGGAGTGTCTGCTGTTTTAACTTAGGAAAAGTTAGGGCCATTATGAGTAGACAAAACAAGGAGAAAGCAGCAAGGTATGGATATGGGTGATCTGAAAACAATAAAAGGAACTTTAGGTAAAAAGTAAAGCGTTGGAATATTTGGTGCTTTCCGACCAAAGAAAAATAAGAATTATTATACGGACAGCGACAGTATGGTTGGACCATATGCTAATTAATATGGATAGGATGATCTAGCATTTCTTTTTTCTTTCCCAAAACTAATGTGAGCAAGTACATGTAATAATCCCCCTCCGACCAAGATAACCGCTATGAACCTCAACGATCGATTTATTCTATAAAATCCCGCAGCCTTTCCTCTCTTTCTCTCCTTTTCTCTCTCTTTCTGTTTGCGTGTGAGAACACGACAGTGCAACGAAGTACCCGTGCTTCGAAACCTGTGAAAGACTGCGAGTGGTCTATTCTTAGTCTCCCTCGCACTCTCGCGCTCTCTCGCACTGTTGTTAGTATGGCGACTGTTTTCAGATCTCGGCGAGCGACGGCGTCCCGATCGGGGGGGAAGATTGTGAGAGCCAGGCGAGCCGCGGGGGCGAGAACTCCATACGACCGACCAAGATTGGGGAGTCAGGATGGTACGGAAAACCCTAGTTGGCTCTCCAGGTTCCTCTACTCGCCTACTCGTATGATTGCTACTGGCGCTGGGAAGCTGCTCTCCACTGTTTTCTCTCCCGAGGCTTCCTCCTCTTCTGCCTCGTCTTCTGGTGACGATTCAGGTTCGGGTATGTGCACTTTCTCTAGTGTAATTTTGTGTAGTCGGCAAGCAGTTTGATAGGGTGTACTTTGGACGCTGGAGTGTTAAATCTAGGGTTTTAGGAATTGAGTAGAATGTTGGAGGCATTAGATTAGACGTACTTTTCTATAGATACATAATTTATAAAAATGAGGAGTTGAAAGGAAAACAGACAAGCTGAGTTATTTCATGTGCGTTCTGGTCAATTTCACTCCTATATAGTATAGTAACAGTGAGCGGAGAGATGCTCTTTCCTTTTGTGGTCCGGTTTTGCTTCTGCCTGGGCTGGTAATGCAGTGGCCAGGTAGGGAAGTGGTAACAGCTAGTTTTATGACTAATATTAGGTTGAGCACAAAACTGGCTTTGCGAGTTTTTGAAGGCTTTTATTTGTGAAGAATAAAGGGTGTTCACTATTTGTTTTGCCAAAAAAAAAAAGATAAATAAAGAAAATAGATAGAAACTGTATCAATAAATAATCTTGTTAACCAAGTTGGAGACAGCATTTGTTGGTTGAAGATGCTAAAATCCAGGAACGACCGAGGGTGGAGGAGTCAGGGAATATTATGTCTCCTAGGGGAGTTTTTTTCAGTCCCAACGGATTTTCTTTTATTTTTAACTGGTAATGTTTTGTGATAATTGCATGAGGAACAATCAGAGGGATCAACGAACTTACTTGACAATTTTGCCCATTGTGTCAGTCTTGTTGAGTTTAGTCTCTGGAGAATTGGTGATTGTGTTTTAGGAGTAGCAAAAGCTTGTGTTTGATAGTGAACAGCAAGTTGCTGAAGATGAAGATAAATAAGGGGTGGAGAAAGGGCAAATTTTTCATCAAAAAAAAACTTTGATCATGGTGGGTTCTGTTGGAGCCACTCATTCAGTTCTTAAAGTGTATTTTGAATTGCAAGATACAGAGGATTGGTGGTGTGTTGCTCCGAGAAGAAGTGCTGGCAGAGTAGGTTGCTTATGGGCAAGCCACTGGTGCGAGGCTGGGATAGAGGCCTGCAGGCACAAAGAGAGTGCTGGTGTCCATGATATTGATGAAAGTTGTCATAAGGGATTGTTCTGAAATAAAACTTTATGGAAGACACTATTTCTGAGTAAATTTCGTGTTATGGGACAAAATAGGGAAATGTTTGCACTTGTCCAATACTCTCTTGCACCCTTTCTGATGCTATTTTCTCTAGAATCTTTACTTGCTCTGTTAACATTCTTAAAATTCTGATAGATTACGGTGCAGTTGTTTAGTGGGTCACGTTGTTCCTGAGTTAGGTAACCTCTATTATTCTGTTGAATTGCATAGTAAATCTAAATATTTCAATTTAGTTAAGCACTGAGTGAGATGAATATTGTATATTTCCACTTACAGTCATCCCATACCAAAACTAGATTGAACATCTATAGTTGCTTCACAAGATGTTATATGTTTTTATTTGGGAGTCTTTGGTTTCTATTAGTATGTGTACTATAAAGGCATAATTGATTTAATTTTTGAAGCCCTTTGGCTTTTCCATTTTGAGGTCTGTCACTTTGTCCACAAGATTGAATCAATTAATATATCAACTTGTTACGCTGTTGACTTTCCCACCATACCTGTTTTAATAATTATGATAAATTCTTAGCAGTTCAGTTTCAATAGGACAAGAAAAAGAAGAAAAAATTGGAATTTCCTTCAGATCGTTTATCTTTTTTTGCAGAGGATGACATTGAGATTGATGATGTTGATGATATCTCTACTCGAAGGGCTGATGGATCAGCACAGGTAATTGTGTTATGATCTGTTTTAGAGAAATAATTTTGTTATATCTCTACTCGAAGGGCTGATGGATCAACACACGCAATTGTACTATTATCTGTTTTAGAGAAATAATTTTGTTTTGAGAACTGGGTGATTTTACCATAGGCATATGCAGAGCTGTATACCCCATATTTTTTATGTCTATATGTAAACCTAAACATATTTGTGTCAAGAAATGAGTAATTCTGCAAGAAAGGTAACTATTTTTGTTCTTCCAGAAGCTGCTGAGCTGTTTCATGTTAACACTGGGAATTGTTATTTAAACCATTTAGCATTCACCTCTTGAAGGGTTTCTTTTTAACTCTAATCATTTATTCTGCTAAGTTATGTGATATTCTGGAACAATATTACTTGTTAGGGAAGCTATAGAGACATAAATTTTGGTTTGACAATTAACGAGTCTCTTTGTAAATTATTTGCACTTAAAGATGTCTTCACTTATGTGTTTGTAATAGTCATTTTTTACTCAATACCAAAACATGAAGGTGGTGATTGATGCTTGTGCTGACATGTGCTCCTGCTGATTTATAGTCAGGGTTGATTACCTTACCAATGCTAATTTCTGCAAAATTTTACTTTGATAATGGGTTACTTGAACACTTTCTGACCACACATATACTTTCCTTGTATCCTTGACCTTTACTTTTAACGCCTGGGAAATGGGGGGGCAAAAATTGAGGTAGTTGAAATCTATTATTTACTGGTTTCCTTAAAACTTGTGCATTTTTAGGCGGAACAATAATTTAAGACAAAGGGTAAAATATGTTTCTTTCATTCATGATAATGATTTTTATTCGTGTATCAGAAGGATGGTTCATCAGAGATGATTGAGCGATTTGGGAAGGAGCCTCAAACACCAGTTGGCAAGGGTGAGACAAAGTGTCTAATTGAGCAGTTGCTTATCCGGGAGACCTTCTCTAGGTACTTAAGACTTTCCTTGTAGTTCTTTTTTAGTGTAGATTTGGACTCTCCTCTTTCAATTGCGTTTGATTTTTTGTGGATTGCTAGGAATTTACATATTATTGGTTATTTTTTTTAGTGTAGCATTAACATTTCTTTTTTGATTGAAAGGAGAGACCTTAATTATACTGTGAAGTCTAGAAAGGTTCACCAAAAGAATTTTTTATTTCTTTTTGTCTAAAGCATTTACCTTTTTGTGACTTATTCATCATATATGACATTTTTAAAGTATCCATATCTTTTGGACCAAAAAATTACAGCAAAAAATGGTATAGGTTCACTTTACTGTAATCAAAATCTAATGGGAGCATCAATATATTGGGGGAATACTAGTCTATAGACCTTTAAACATCCATTGTTCTGAAATATGTGTAGGAGCACGGAATGGTAGGACTAGTTCTGCCGTGTGGGTAATTAACATAATTCACATGGATTATTCATTTTTTATCTTTCTTAAGTATTTGACTTCAGTTTTGGGGTTCTCACTTGACCAGGGAAGAATGCGATCAATTAACAGCAATTATTAGATCAAGAGTTGTGGATTGTCCCACTACTGAAAATACAGAGGACGGGGAACCAAGTGAGATACTCAACAGAATAGCTGGTTGTGCTACTACTTACAAAAGTGACAATTGAACTGGTGAATACCTAAGTGTGACTTATTGTATTGAATTTGTACAGATTCAGACATACCTGATCTGTGCAGTACAGCAATCATGGAGGCGAAAAAATGGTTGCAGGAGAAGAAATTGACAAATTCAAATTCAGACTTGGATCAAGGAACCTTTGCTTTAAATTCTGCTACGGTGCCAACGGTTTGTAACACTTTCCTTCTGCCTCTTAGCATGACCACCCATATGGGGGTGGGGGAGGTTGTTTGAATTTTGCATGATATGAAATGACAAGTTATTTTCTGGATTTAAAAAAATCGCCCTTTTTATTGCAGATCCATGGGTTCCCTCCTGTTATGGATCTTATACTACTACAACTAAGCTTTTCTCTATTCTAATATACTTTTGCATTTTTGGCAAATTCCTGCATCCACTTAATTTATCCATTTAAGCCCTTCATCTCTGTACTTTTATCAATTTGATGTCTAGTAGGTAGTATATTGTTTTAACATGAATGCATTGAAAAATTATCTGTACACCCTTGTTTTATTGGACTTGCCCAGAGTTCTCATCAATTCTTTACCTTCATTTTACTTTCTTTGTGCTTTCTGGTAAACTCGTTACTTCTAGCTTCTAATCTTACATGATTTCAGGATGTTTCTAACTTGTTGAGTTGGGCCACTTATCCAAGTATATGTTCAACTCCATTCCATTTAAGTGCCAGTGTGCCTTTGTTCTTCTGGGGATAGAAACCCTTGCTCATTTTCAATTATTAGGACACATAATGACATTTTGCAACAGACCTAGCATAAGTGGGCTCAATTTATGTTTGTAGTGGATATTTGTTCTCCACCTTTGTTGATGATTTATTTATTTCTAGCACAGAGACAGGTTTACCAATTGTTTATTCCTTGTATTCATACACCTAAATGTAGTAGAATAGATATTTATATATATATTTTGGTAGAGAAAGTTTTAATTGATGCAAATGATGATGCTATAAATAAGGGTGCTAAATGTCTATGTCTACTCTTTAAATGAAATACATATATGCTGAATTAAAGGCTCAAAGTGTATCAATTAGAAGTGATAATGCCTTGATGAATCTACATTAGAAATTGTTGAATATGTTGAATTTATATTTTCCATCAAGTGATCTAGATTGTTCTTTTCTTTTAAAGGAAAAGGCATTGAACTGCAATTGTGACAGTATGAAAAAATATGTTTTTGTAAACCATAATGCTCTGTTGGTTCCATCTCAAAACTGGTTCTTAATAATGCAGTTTACAGAAGTTGAAGCGGGTTCCCCAGTGGATATGGCCAGATCATACATGCAGGGACGTCCTCCATGGGCATCTGGATCTGCGACCCATAGCGAATCTAGATATCCATCTCCAATAGGGATACAGCTTTACAAAGAAGAAACTCCATATTCAGTTGGTGGGAAATCTGCATCCTCATTGAAGGTGCTTTTGCATAATTACGTTCTGAATATTTATATACTGTTTGATTGCTGATTCTTTTATTCCATTTCATATGATGGGTAGCTTTTAAGACTTTGGTATTGAAATTGATAGGGGTAGAAACACACCCTCAATTTGGAGGCTTGGCTTTGTTTCGTGGTGAAATTATGTGGACGCTTTAGGGAAATATATCCCCATGTTTATGAATGAATTCCGCCAGATGTCAATTTTAATCGAAAGGCAGAATTTATTAAATTGTGAGTTAGGAAACTGAGAAATGTGGTTGAAATCAGAAACACTATTCTTTGAGCTGATTAAGCAGATAACAGAGTATTCAAACCTTAATTCATTTCTCCTAAATGTTTTATCTAATATTATGCCTGCCAACTTTCATCTTTGTTTGTCTTGTTCTTATATAGTTTACAAAAGCTCTTCCATTTATAATGCAAATCTACATTATGATTTTCAGTGGAATATTGTTGTAAGTTATTAGGTTTTATCATACATATCAAATAAATGTCTTTTAGATACAAATTTTTTTATTTTTGTTCATAGTTTAGTAAGGTTGATCTATATCCAGATTATGGTTGGCGTTTGTTAAACATTTTACACTATGTACCATTTAATTAGTCAGTTCTATTTTGAGTGTTATTATTATCTTTGTTTTGTTTCTCTCCAGTTGTCTATCCACGATTTTCTTTTGGCAAATCAGTGTCAGCATATTTCTTATTAATATTGGTTAACTAATTATATGGTGAAATTGAGGTAACTGCAATTGGATTGTGCATTTTATTTTGTTTTCTTGTCTTGGCTTTCATTAATCTGCATTGTCATGCCTTAGAGAAGCCTTCTGTTTGGTTTTGTAAAATATATTCAGGATGAGCAGAGCATTTGCAGTCGCTCTACTCTATTATTTTCAAACTAAGCACACACGCACATGTAGATTCTAAAAATATCAAATATCTATATCTATATGTACTTATATGATTTGTGAGTATGGTTTAGGTTGGGAATGGCCCTGTTGCCTTTTAGGATATGCTTTTTTGTTTTCAAGATGAAGTTCATTGTTTTTAAGCATGAATTTCTCCTCTAATTTTTTAACTTCTAAAACATCTATGTACGAAAGGAATCAAATTATTACATTCTCTTTCTTTGTCTTTCAACCATCCTTGTACTTTTAGAGTCTGTGGTAAGCCGAACTACATTTATTCAAGGGAACAATGTTGTGAATTGGTTGGTAACCAGGGAAAGTCTTGTTCTATTTTGCTCTTCCTCTCTTTGCCTTCCTAACAGCTTAAAGAAAGAAGAAGAATACAAGGAAGCAAAAGATACTTAGATGTATACTTCTCTGAATTTTTCCGACTAAATTTATTATGGTTCATCCGCCTTAAAAATGAATGCAGCTGAAAAGGGAATCTCCAAGCTCTGGCTCATGGAACATCCAGGAGGAAATTAGAAGAGTGCGATCAAAGGCAACAGAAGAGATGCTAAGGACATCCTCTAAAATCAATCGCTCTGCATTTTCTTTTGATCAGAAAAGCAGTCCAAATTCTTTAGTGACTGAAAAACTTGGTGACAGCAAGGAAGATAAAATGCCCAACTCTACACAACCAATAGGTTCATCTTTGAACTTGGGTGCAGGAGGAACAACATCCCATGATTTTCCCGGTATGCTTTTTAATTTTATTTTTTTTAAGGCAATTTGTTGGTTTATTCCTGTAATTTACTGTCATCTATCATAGAATATATTGCGTATTTGTCCAAAAAGTCCCATGTTTTGGGAACATAAAGAAATTAAAATGTGGAACTCTAAAGACATGGGAACATCGTTTTCTGCTTCCTCAGTTTCTATAACGCAAGATGGGATGCAAAAGGAATCTTTGTCGGTTAATGCAGCAGCTATCAGTTCTGAAGACAATCAGGTACTTGAGCAGTGAATTAGGAGTTCTCATTGCCGGTTATTAGTTGGTCTGATGCATGTTCATTTCTTAGGCTAATATGAAGTTTAATTGATTCATATGTATTCCTTTCTAAACTTTGTTGCTGCAAGCTGATACTGAAATTGAGAATTGTTATCTATTCAAAGCTAATAAGGTCAAGTTGTAGGATATCTAACAAGTTTACCATTTTGTTGTTAAGGATTTGGAAGCCACTCGAATCATTGAGGGAAAAGGAGGTAATCTTCTATCTCTATCATTTAAGTTTTGCCTCAAAGCAATATGACCAAGTTTTGCTAGCAATTTTCTTTTTAATGAGTTTTGTTGCTTTTAAACTGTGGTTTATTTATTTTTCTCTTTTTGTTAATTTTTATAGGCTATAAGCAAGACACTACCTCTTATTGGAATTAATATAGATTTTACACGACACACCCTAAATACTTTGTAATTGTAAATCTGGAATCAGGTGAGGATAGAAAAATCTGAACTGCTTATATTGTTAGCATCCTACAGGAATACAGTTTCAGGGAAAATTGTAAAAGGTAATGGCTATCAGGAAGCCGATAAGTATAAGCAGGTCTATGGGTTGCCGAGGAATCAGAGGGAAGTTAATCTAGTGAGTCGATTAGGAAGGATGTGCATCACCGTAGAGGAAAAGATACTCTTCAAATACAAAATATCCAGCAGTGAGGAAATGATATTTGGATTTGGAAAAATTATGTAGAGGATGTTATTGGGACCTGTTCATTTGAGTAATTAATCCTGAGTGGCTGGTTCTACTTGCTGAGTGGTCAGTTTTGGCGTGAAGTACTTCATACAAACGTATTGCAATCTGTGGCCATTTGCTATCTATTGATTTATTGACAGCTGTGAGAAACATATTTGCTTTTGCTTAATCTTTCAACAATGGGCCAGCAAGTTTAGGTTGGTAGGCAGTGGGCCAGCAATGTACATCTAGGTCACCAATATAAGAATATTTCCCTTTACATATATGCCCACCGATAACATTGAACCACATGCCAGCCTCAATATACCTGCAGAAACACTAGCAAAAACTGAAGTGATAACTGACATCTTTGGAAGAGGGTCACCAAGACTTGTACGAACCTGACAAAATAACCAGGCACTGGCACCCCAAAACTGCTAATCCAAGCCAAACTAATTGAAACTGCACAAAAATGCAATTAGGTTCATGAGCACTAGTGCTTTCATTCTTTTTTGGATTATTGAAAAAGCTTTGTATTCTTTTTCTTTTTTCTTTTTTCTTTTTTTAATTGTACTTGCTGCTTTGGTATGATCTATTTGATATAGTTCATATGCATGAATACTGAAGGATTTTGCTTTTCTTGTATCTTCATGTATTTTTCTTCTTACTATTTGAAAACCACATAATTTAGGCTCACAAGAAGGCACAGAGGGGATGGTGAACCAGGGAGAAACAGTTCAGTCATCTGAAGATATAAATAATTTATCAACATGGTTAGTTGGTTTTTTATTTTGAACTTGGGTTTTCATTTAATTTTCAAACTCATGATGTTTATACCATCAATTTTATGCTTGTTGCTTTATAATTTTGGTAGTATGTTTAGGTTACGTGCAACATTGCAAAGGTTTTTACCTGGCGATTAGTAGCTAAAGGCATTTGTAGGAAGAGAGATTGTCAATCTTTATGTGAGTGGTTTTTGCGACAAAATGACTTGATTTGCAAATCGAAGATGGGAGAATTATGTCCCAACCGTACCTCCATGAATGCATACCGGCATGCATAGAAAAAGTAGGACCCCCTGAACTCTACCTACAAAAGGACTTTTAACCTGGCCAAAATCTGCATCAAATGAAGTGGATATAAGTGCATATGTATACATACAAATACGTAGACATTTAAATGATATGTCTATGTAACATGTCTTCTAAAAGGAACTTACATCATCTTTGAGAAAAATTTCATCTTTTTCTGTTTAAGTTACGTGTTGTGGTCATGTTGTGTAGAAATGGCTAGTGCGCTATAGATTCATGTGGGGTCTTACATACGATTACCTCTGCACAGTCAATTTAAGATATATATTAATGCAAAAAAGCAGAGAAAATAGAAATGTATGGGCATCATGCACTGGGAAATACTGAACTGATTGCTAGCACTTTCTCTTGAATTCATTACATTCCTGGTCTAAGAAGCATTTCCAATACTTTAATATCATTTGGCGCCAAAAAGTTTGTCCTCCCAATGAATGATCTTACTAAGGCAGATGAAAAATGAAAGGCATCATAGTATTTAGAGCTACATTTTGTTGCAACAAACTCGCATGTCGCTGTTGTAGCTATATATATGGACATACGGAAAATGTTGACCTACGCGGATTGCTAAGATAATTATCATTTCTGGTTTTGTAATAATTAAGTCGCTCTTTGTCACAGTGATGCTGGTGCTGTTGATGTTGATGGGCTTATGGACTCTACGACAGAAAATGAGCAGCATAAATCAACGGTGGGAGGAACCATACAAGGTGAGAGTTCTATACTATCAGTTGCCTCTTATGGTAAAATACGCTGTAGATTTTCCATATATTATATTCAGGCATTTTCCTGAGAAGTAGAATACGTTAATATAAAAACTGTCTTTACATCTTATCTAATATAGTGTAGTGCTTGTACTGGGTACTCCTAGCTTTTAGCTGTCCATTTATGCTAGATCTGTGAGGTATTTTCTGCCCTCTTTACTTTAATTTTTGCTTTTGTGATACTTTCTGAAATGAGTTAGTATGTTTATTAATATTTCTCTAAAACTTTCTTACTTCAGTTTCTCTGTATTAACAGAATAGACACTTCTTACCAAAAAACAATTGTTTAATAATTTCTACTTAAAGAGCTGAAGTCTGAATGATGTTCTGCGGAATTCATTAAATGGCTTTCAGCCATCTGTATGGATATTGGTTTCTGCGTGATATAGTTTATTTATCCCGCTACCCTTTGTTATGCATGACTGATGTAGTTGTGCTGATTTTATAATACAGATCAAAAGTCACATCCGTCATGAATCTTTCTGTTTCCTTCTTTCCTTTCCTTGGGCTAGTACATAAGTTTAACGAGGAGACATGGAGTCTTTTAGTTGTTTGGCTACTTATTATGTCTTTTTGTTTAATAGGATTTAGTTTTTTTTTTCTTTTTCCTTTTTTCCCGAAAAGCTGGTGCCTTATTGGGGTCTATTATTCCTGATTTTCTGCTTTCCAAACTATGCGTCTTGTTTGCCTCAAACTGGCAGTTCAACCTGGTCTTCTTGTATGCTCTACTAAGTTGATCTATTTAATGTGTATTACGAACTGATTTGTAGAATAAAAGGTTTCAATCAAATCTGCCTCTTTGACGGATAAATAACTATTTCTACATGTTTGTTTAGTTAACTAGTAAGTCGACTGGTATTTCATTCCGCACATGTTCGGACCGAGGAATAAATACAAGATATTTGATATTGTATACAGGCCATGGAATATGAGTCACATATGAGTTGTCATATTCTTCACATTTTGAACGCAGTGGGAAAGATTAGTTTAATTTTGTTTGCTTAGTTGTATGTTGTTTCTTCTTTTATATCAGCGTGTCTCTGTGTCACATCCATCTGGATTTGGATTCTCCCGAGATGGGTTTGTGTTTCCGTAAAATAGTGAACTTTGTGTTCCCTGCTGTTAAAATCTGATTATTTTCAAGCTCATCCTACTGCTGAATGCGATTTCAGATTCAGCATTACATGACAAAGAAAGCTTAACGTCAAAAGAAGTGGCTGGAACAGGAAGTTCTGTTGCTGCGAATGGCTTCCCTTCATCAGAATCTAGGTGAAAGGATGGTCGCCCATTATTTTCTAATGCTACACCAATTGAAACTATTTTTACTAATCCATGTTTCTCTCATTCAGCTTGCCTGCAGGACGAGATGCAGAACAAAATCCCAATGGTTCCAACCATGAAGAGATAGCTGCAAGTGTCCTTCCGGAAGAAACCTGTGAGTTTTTGAGTGAAGCTTCTATGGAGGTCCCAAATGTAACAGAATATGATGGCCTAGCCGATGGCTCCCGAGACAGTTCCACAATGCAATATGAAGAGTTATCCGAGGACCTCACTCAGCCAAATTCGAAACAGGGCGCGGAAGGCCAGACCAGGGCCGTTGTTGAGAAGCAACGGGGAAGGAAAATGAGTGGATACAATAGGAGAGGGCGAGGCAGGGGTAGGGGTAAATGATGTCAGATTTCTGCCTTTGTACCATATAATTTAACTGTAAACTAGCCTAGGGAAAATTAAGGATAGTGCCACGGTAAAGGCATTTGTCAGTCATCAGTCATTGATAACGAGTTCATATTGGCTAGGCAGGTTTTTTTCTCTTGCTTTTTTTTCGGAGAGTAGATCCCAATTAGCTAGGATTTCAAAAACTGGGAATAACTGAGTGTAAAAACATTAACTGGGATGCACAGTATGATTATATGTAACCTGTTAGAACTGCTTTCTGCCAATTAGACGCCCTGTTCTCTTATTGCATTCTGTATGTGTCGAAAACGGTAATGTTCAGCCAGATACAATCAATTTCATGCTACAAAATGGAAAGAGTACCTTATCAATCCTAAGAGATTGAATGAAGCCTTTTTTATGCAGAAGTAATGACGAGTATTGAAAATATTAAGTGGTTTTATAATTATCTTAAAAGGTGTCTTAGGAGGAAAGGGAGAGTCATTACTTATAGCGCTTAGGTTTTATATTCTTTCTTCTGATGTGGGACAAATCCAAGTATCACTTGTAGATAAATGACAAATGAAGGATACAAAGAGGGTTTCACAACTTTGAAATTATACTAAAATTATTAAGTGGTCTCATAATTATCTTCAAAAAGTACCTAAGAGCGAAAGGGAGAGTATAAGGCTTAAGTTTAGATCATCTCTTTTCATGTGGGACAAATGTAAGTATCCTTAACAACAAGTATTGCAAGGTTTGCTGGCTTAAGCTAGTAAGAGCTATGAATGAACCACTAGGTTAAGTTAAGAAAAAAAGAACCACATTCCTTAGAATTACTGAATTTTTCATATGACCATAAAAGTAGGAACTTAAGTAATTACAAAAATGAAGCATTCAAGGAGTTCGAGGGTCACTATAATACTTTTGACTATGTGTAGGTGCTATGGAAGCTTATTTGGGGCCTCAAAGGCCTGGGAATAGGATTTTGGAGGGGGCCCATTTGAGAGCGGAAGAGTGGGATGTTTTCTCCGTTTCTCGCAAGAGCAGTGAGGGCAGAGCACAACTGATCTTCCAAACCAAGAGCAATGGAACCTTTCCCATCCTCGTCGTCTTCTGCGTATTCTTCTTCGCAAATAGGCATAGCGCAGAAGACATGGGAACTGGAGAACAACATTATTCCGATGGATAGTCCCACGCCGAACCCGGACCCAGCTTCCGACGCCATATTCTACTACGACGAGTCTGCGCAGTCCAAGTTCCTGCAGGAGAAGCCGTGGGCGAACGACCCGCACTTCTTCAAGCGCGTTAAGATCTCCGCCCTGGCGCTGCTGAAGATGGTCGTCCACTGCGCGCTCCGGCGGGACCATTGAGGTCATGGGGCTCATGCAGGGCAAGACCGACGGCGATGCCATTATTGTCATGGACGCCTTTGCCTTGCCTGTCGAAGGCACCGAGACTAGGGTTAACGCCCAGGCCGACGCCTATGAGTACATGGTTGATTATTCACAGACTAACAAGCAGGTTTATTCTCTTTTGCGTTCCTTTTTCTTTTTTTGGTCGGTTAATTCCAAAAACCCTAGTTGGAATAGTTTTTGGTGGTCTAGTAATGTTGCATTATTCCTTAATGGATTCTGATTTATAAGAAACAATATTGACCGATGCAAAAGTTTTCTAGTTCACGATTTTTTCTTTTAAAAAAATAAAGGAAGAATTAACTAGGGTTTTAGTTTGGCTGATTCGGACAAATAGAAACCGAAAGAACAGGTAGAAGAAAATCCCAGCAGATAGCGGTTGAGCCTGTTAGATGGTGCCTCTATAAGGCTTTTAAGGTTTAGTTTTATTTTCCCAGATAACCTAACTTGATGCAGATGTCTAGAAAGAAGTAGTAAAGTGTGCATTATTTCAACGTGTTATGTTGTATCCCGTGAAAGCGTAAGCCGACTGAGTGGCAGCCATAATGTTGACGTTAGCAATACATTTTTTTGTGAGTTCCAAGTCAATGTTCCCTGAGTTTGTCTTACTCCAATTCTAATTTTTGTATATTGAATCTCTACCTCTAAATTGGGCATCTTATAAACTTCGAAAATAAGCACATTTTCTATCTCTAAGGGAATTTCTGGTTACCTCACTGGCATTTCATCTCAGTAAAAGTCTTCTTCCATATTACTTTTGCTATTCTATGGAGCTAGTTCCTTGACACAATAAGTTGATGGTGTAGATAGGGCGGTTGGAGAATGTAGTTGGGTGGTACCATTCTCATCCTGGCTATGGATGCTGGCTTTCCGGTATTGATGTGTCAACACAAATGCTAAACCAACAATTTCAGGAGCCTTTTCTGGCAGTTGTTATAGATCCAACAAGGACTGTCTCTGCCGGGAAAGTTGAGATTGGAGCATTCAGACATACCCAGAGGGATATAAGCCTCCTGATGAGCCTGTCTCTGAGTATCAGACCATCCCTCTGAATAAGATTGAAGACTTTGGTGTACACTGTAAACAGGTTATCATCTCATCATCTTTGCTTCTTGAGAAGGTTTGCTTTACAGTGTTCTTTTAACTCCATTTGTGTGTTCTTTTGCAGTATTATGCTTTGGATATCACTTATTTTAAGTCTTCTCTTGATTGCCACCTGTTGGATCTGCTATGGAACAAGTATTGGGTGAATACCCTTTCATCCTCACCTTTGTTGGGTAATGGAGACTACGTTGCGGGGCAAATCTCAGATCTTGGTAATTTCTTGTGACAAGTTTCTCAGTTATTTTCCAATTACTTGTGATGGCTGACAAATCAAGTAGCGTTAAACTAATCAAGTAGTGCTGTCTGCATTATTCAGCTGAAAAGCTAGAGCAGGCAGAGAACCAGCTATCTCATTCCCGCTTTGGGCCTCTTATAGCACCCCCTCCAAGGAAGAAAGAGGTACATTCACTCATCTTTGCATCATAAATTGTGATGTCTCTTTTTTTTTGTTCTTCTTTCTTTTTTCTTTTCTTTTAATCCATACCATTGTGTCTCCCTAGTCATTTGATGCTGAATGGATGGCATCCAAATCTGTAATTCTATAGCTATGCGGCCTTTCAAGATGCTTTCTAGTTACTACAAGTAAATTGCGAACAAGGCTTGCATAGAAGTGCATTATTCAAATGTTGATGTATTCTATTGAGTTTCTAGACATGTTTAGTTGCTTTGTGGTGCTTGAGCATATAAAAGATATCCTTGGCCAACGACTATTGTAAAGGGGACTTGAAGCAAACAATATACAAATAATCAGACAGGTTTCTGGATATGTTATTTAGTCAAAGTTCTTATACGTTATCCTATGGAGATGTGTCACTATGTGTATGATTGCACCATGCAAGATACAAGAATCTCTTACACCATGTTGCTTCATATGTAATCCGTGGATCAAAGTAATGCAGATATCAAGTAACAAGGAATTTTTTTTTTTTTATACGTGTCATTTTATGTTATTTCATGGCATGGTAAAGCTTAAGATTTATGTAATTTCCAATAATATATATTACAACAATTTCCTTTTGTAAGTTGCATATTAACAGAGAGTGACTAGAAAATCAACATAAAAAATTCATTTAGAAAAGAAAACAAATTCACTAGTGTATAAATAAATAGCATTCAGTGACACATTTTCTGGCCATGCTAGGCACAGTTAGCATGGTTCCATATCCAACTTACCACCTTCAAGTTCAGTGACTTACATAACCATCACTAAATGATTTTGCATTGCCTGGTACAAATTTCAACCATGAATTCAGAATCTCTATTTCCATTAGTTCTCCAGCCTAAGACTTTGGAGGTTAACATTGTTGACCATGACTGCAACCCTCTCATTGTCCTTCAAACACTTGAAGGCAGGTGCGAACATTTTTTCTTCAATGCATTCCTTCTTCATCAAGGTCACAGAATAATTTGTTTGTTACTAACCTTTTTTAGTTGCTAGAGCAACCTCCACAAATATTTTAGCTCATTTTGTATAATTAGCACCTTTATCAGTAACAGCATGACTTACTTTTACCATGGGCCCTTGCTTGAGATGAGGATACATTGGAAGAACTTGCTTGCTTCCTTTGTGGTACCTCTTCAGACTCAAGGTTTAGATAAATTGACTCTGAGTCCATTGGACTATCTTTTGAATCTAATTGCCAAGAGGGATCAAATGTGTGACTACACACATCTGGGGCAGTGTAATTAAAAATTCTTCTTCTTAGACAGTGGGTCAAAAGTATTCAATTTGATAGAAGTACTTCAAAGTGAGGTTATAGTATTTGCCTATCCAAGGTTAGGAATTTTGTCGTTTCAGTTAGAATGAAAAGTAGGATTACTTATCCAGAGCTAGTATCTCCATTTAAGACGTGAGATGGCTATTTAGGTATGTGACCATTAGCTTTTTATTCAATGACAACTGATAGATATGGAAGGTTTATGAAATGAATTAATAAAGGAGATAGAAGATAGATTTAAGTGTCTTTTTATAATCTTTTTGCAGTTTGTAATAGCCTTTACATTTATAGAACTTAAGATTGGAATGAGTTTATTGAAGGAAAGAGGTCTAGTCCAATGGATAGATTGTCATAGTTTTCAAATGGCATTAGTCATCCACATGGGTAATGTGTTAAAATACGTAAAGCGTCACCTCTTATTATTGTCCTAACTTTAGAAATTATTAGCCCTATCGATATATCTTAATGTAGTTTTCACAATTGAAGTTTCTTCAAAACTCTAAACTAATTTATTAACTGACTCTCAATTAATGTAAAACGTGATTATTGGAAGAGAAAGTAGCATGTGCCATTGACGTGAAACATAATCATTGAAGAAGAAAACTAGCATACACAATTATGGTGAAACATGAGTATTGAAAGGAAAAAACTAGGTATTCTTGTGAGATTTTATCTTACAGCACAGAGCCCAATACTATATATATCATTAGGCTGACTTTAATATCAGTTGTTACAACCATAGATAGCATAAAAGACATCTATGTTATAGTTCAAAAAATCCATTAATAATTGGAGTTCTTCCAAATCACGTAAATAGCTCAATTGCACTTAACAGATCAGCAATGTGAACTCAACTCATGCTTAAGTAATACCTTTCCAATTCACCTACCAAGTGTGGAAAATGCCTTCACCTACTGAGGATGGCCAGAATATGTTTATATTTCTTCTTTCTTTTTTTTTTTTTTTTTTTTTACTGCATGACTTCTGACTTCCTTAGAGAGATTTTTTTTTCTTCCTATTTTTCTTCTTTTTAACTAGCAGCGGAAATGTAGAGTATTTATCTCTTCTACTACTTGTGATATTAAGCTTCAAGACTAGACTACTGCATGGATAATTCATGCCTGCATGCCCAGTTTGGAATATTCCTCATTATAAAGCAAAATATCCAAGTAGTTTTCTCCCAGCTTTCTAGTGCTTGTGAAGTACTCCGCTCCTTTTAAATGAAAATTCTGAAAAAATATAAGTAGCAGCTATTGAGTCAGCATCTGCTACAGAACAATTCAGTTGCGGGACTCTTTCCTTTTCTTTTCTTTTTCTTCCTTCTGTTCTATTATTTCTCTTAAAGGAGTAGGAAAGCAGGCATTTCTGTTTCAAAACTTTTTTCTAACCAAATGATTCTTTTGCAAAACGAGGGGAAAAGGAAAACAAATGGAAATAAAATTCTTTGGAAAAGGGGATGTACTTTCTGAATCTTATACAGAAATTTATCTCATATGAAATTTTGATTTTGAATTGTTTTGGTAACCAATTTCCATATAAGATTATTTTTTAGATTATATCAGTTCAACCGTAGTGAACAGGCAATTCCCTTAATTTCCCACTATATAATCTGGACAGACCTCAAGGGATTTGAGATGAGGAAAATGTCGACAATGCATTTGAGATATTGCAGTGATCTTGTCTGTACTTCTGTCTCTGTGTGATACTGTACTGTATAACGATGTAGATTAGTGTTTTCTCTTAGGTGCTACTTATAGACGCAGGTATTACTTTCACATTTATAACATCTAGTTTTGTTTACCTTTCCATTGGTTTCGATCACCTGCAACACCTATGTATCAACTTCGATGCCTTTATTAATTGCAGGAAGAATCTCAACTTGCTAAGATTACTCGTGATAGTTCAAAGATAACTGTGGAGCAGGTTCATGGTCTAATGTCCCAGGTGACTGACCCTAGCAGCCTTTTTGCATACTGGCTTTTCACTAACTCGCTTGGTTTTCTCAATATGTTTTATCTTCTTTCTTGTTTCAGGTTATCAAAGACATCCTTTTCAACTCTGTAAGGCAATCCAATCGGTCTCGCACAGAGCCATCAGACCCTGAGCCAATGATTGAGACCTGATTTTCCAGCATGAAAGCCTTACCTTCACGACACTCGATTTTCCTGGAAAATACATTAAGCTCAATGTTCTGGAAATTTTTTTTAACTTTTTGTGCCGATGTATATTACTTGCACCTTGGGGTTGATATTCCGTAGTATTTACATAACATTTCCTTGACAAAGTAAACATAGCTGACTCTTTGATAACCATTTTTGTCGGACATTAAAACGTGCAGTTGAAAGTGGTAGCTGGCCTTTGAACCAGCCATCTCTTCTTGCTTCCAGTTTGGTGGACTCTGGCGTCCCGTAGTATGAACAATCTGATTATTCAACCACGTTGTCAATTTTTTTAGTGTGACTAATCAATGTCATTATGACTTATTTTAGTGGGACAAGCTTTCATTAGTCTTGATATTCACATGTTACTTCATAATCAGCACCCGAATTAAAAATGAAAGAATGAAGATCAGTCTAAAGTTAGGCTGGTCGGTCGTAGGTAGCGTCAGAAAATGATGTTCTGCTTCATCTTGAAATTCTTTTCGTTTATTGACTCATTACCTACAATGACAACGACCCATTTCGAGAACAGGATACTAGTTAGTACACAACAACTAAAACATGCAAGTTGAATAAACATGCTTAGAAAAGCAGTAATTACTCTAATAGGTAATGAACAAAAGCTGCAATCTTTTCTATTTGGTTACTGTTTCAACACAGGGTGTTGCACCTTTGTCACTGTTAAATATTGCGTGTCAAGGACGAAGATTCGATGTATTCGTGAAAGAAAAGGATACTCGTAGCGAAATATGACAAGGAAACAAATGGATGAACCACATGGGATGTCACCAACGACAGGTAAAGATCGAAGAAAATCAAAAGAGTAGAGGGGGAGAAATGGACAGGACGAGCATTTTGCAATCCACGTATGAGGAAAGCAAAGGCCTTGTGAGCGTCTATCTTTTCTTTTTCTTTTTCTTCTTCTTCTTCTTCTTTTTTGTGGGTTTTAGAGATTACAATAACTTAAGATGCCGAACAGTCCTTGCATTGATGACATGAAACGGTTCACATGTTGGAGTTGCTGCCAAGATAATTGAGAAGGAAAGGGGAAAAGGAGGACAGGAAGGAGAAAAGGGAAGGTAGAGAGAAGCGTTCTGAGAGGACGCCTCATCTCCTTCGCCATCATTACCCACTAACAACGAAAAAGGCCAAGAGAAAACAAAAAAGCCTAAAACAGTTCTGCTTTATATCTTTTAGTGGGTATGAGGCGTGGCTTCTCTTGGAAATCATGCCTTTCACGACTGCTCCTTCAACTTCCCTCAACACCATTCGTCCTACACCACCCCCACCCTACGTATGTTAGGTTAGATTCTTATTAGATAACAAAAAGACAGGTATTCACAAGAATGGTCCTTCTTTTCATGGCTTTGGGCTGTTGTCTACAGCACCTTCAAAGTTCTTGGGACAATTTCACATGGGACTAAACCTTCACCACTAGATTCCTTCTCTCTCTCTCTCTCTCTCTCTCTCTCTCTCTCTCTCTCTCTCTTCACTTACTATGTCTCTGCAGCATCGTACTTTATAAAACATGTTAGCCAGAGCATTTATAGAGCCTTGGCGCTCATATCAAGAGACATACACACATGTAGCCTCAATCCAAAGTGTCTTTTTTCAGCTGTTACACCTTGCACTTTCCCGTGAGAACTCTTATCTTCAGGTCAAAGTGCATCTTGTCACGGCTTCCAAGCTCTTTTCTCCATGTACTTATGCTGGATCCAATGGGGTTGATACCAAAAACAATGCTTCTAAGCTTATACATATTTACATTAGTTGCTTTTTGAAAAATCAAGGACTTTTCAAATAGATGATGATGCAAAAGTACACTTCCTGTATCGCTCCTGACCCTATTCCAAGGTCAAAAAACAAGATATGTGGCCCCTGTTTGGATATCAAATCTCATGACACTTTTCTGACCCTAACTTAAGGTCCCTATAGTTTTCTCGTGGAAATGTCCTGAGCTTCTGGTGTCTTACAATTTGGACCGTTGAAAATGAATTTCACTGTCCTTTGTTTTTGGATCTTTTCATCTTACATTCTGGTGACAGGCTCGGCAGGATTTTTGGGGGTGGGGGAGGGGAAAAGAATCTACATAAAAATACCCGACCCACTTTGCAAGTGGATTGTCTACTCCATGTCAACTCAAAGATTAGATGCAAGTGGGTACCTTTCACTGTACCTGAACTATCCGACCATCACTATTGCTAAAACCTATGCAATCAGGATGGGAACTTCTGAAAATATTTGTGTAAAAGTTGTATCTAGTCTCTCTCAAGTGTCAGCCCCTCGGGCGGCCTAAATCTACAATTAGAATAGAATCTTCTTCCTAATGACGTACACTGAAGCAACACCAAAAGCACCGGTGCCTGTGAAAATGGAGGTTATGAAGCGTCATGTTTAGAAGGCCATAGTATTCCTTGGCATCTTTTTCTCTCTACCTCTCTTTTTCCCCCTCCGTCTGCTTCAGACTTTTATGCCATTGTCGAATCGTCCCATTTGCTGGAATAGGTCAAAATGTCATTTGCAGTTGGTGGGCCGTGTAGAACCGAAAAAAAAACAACATGGACCATATCCTTTTTCATACGCTGTTGTGAGTGGGAATATCATGTTTCTTGCTCCATTCAAAACCATACAACATGGCAAATACTTTTCCATTCAACTGCAACCACTAATTGCTCGAATATCATGGAGATTTCATTCTATTTAGATATTGCATTCTCGTGAAGCATATATGGACTTCAAGTACCATCTTCCAATGGATGTAAAAGCAAGTTTCCCAGTGGACGCGACGGCAGATTTGATAGAACTACGTCTAGATGTCATTTCAACTCTTCCTGTTGACATGGGGCAGTATGAATCCGTTGTTTTAGAAGGAGATAAATTTGAGACCATTCATCCTCTACTGATTTTTCCAAACCCCACCGGGGAACTTTTGAATTCCAAAACTTCCCATCAAAAATAAGTAAAAGCTTTATTAGCCTATTAAATTATTGATGGATTAAGAGATTATCCATTGCTCTGCTATCTAAGAACTATGTTCTACACTTTTTGTAAGAAACAAAAGTTCTACGTTGAAGATATAAGAATCCTTTGATTCTATTTAAATGTAAAAAATATTCATCTAATTCACAAGCTAAAGTCATGCAACTTCTCCTTTAGTACCTCTATAGATATGGATAAGACTAGAATTCATACAAAAAACAACACTATAGAATGGCTTTTTTTGGATCATATAATAGAGGCATACTAAATAAATGATATGTGTTGAGAGAGCCAGTCTTCCATCATAATGAAAAGTCAAATATCTATACTTTAAAAAACGTGAATTTCCTTTTACCACAGTTCATGAGTTTTGATAGGACAAAAAATCATTTTTTACATGGTATCAGAACCATGTTCTTTCATTACTAATGAACGACTATCATCCCTCATGAGTTTTGGTAGGACAAGGGATCCATTCTTACAATATGAAATTATTATTTCAAATTCTTAAACAATTTATTAGTAATTTAGGTTTTTTTTTTTTTCGTCTATTTGTTCATAAACAAAGATTTTCATTAGAAATGTTGTCTCATACTTAGAGCAAGGAGGCGTATTAAGTTTGACATGAAAAATATGAAAGTCTAAAAATTAGTTCATAAAAAAATAGTTTCTTTCACTTAATTTATTAATATTTTAAGTCAAATATAAGTCATTTTCTATAATTTTTAACACAATTGTCCTCAAAACCCGTATTTGTTGATTGATCTAACAAGACTCTGCTAACCTTGATTCAAACTCGTAAACTATACAAGAAACATCTAAGTTGCTTCACTTGTATACGTTCTTCCTAGTGCAATGTCAAGAAGTCCTTGAAAGCTAATTTCCAGGGATTCTATCCGTTAGTTGAAGACATTGGCTGCCTCTACCAAAAGCCTCCACAAATCCACATGGCTGTACAACTTTGACTAAACCCCTAGACAGCCCTAACAACAAAAATGTGACGAAAACTCTCCTCCTTCTCCTCCTCCCAGCTCGTGCCCCACTAGCTTTAGGTGGGGTTTCAATCATGTACTTCAACGAAATTAGGGAACTCAAATCAAATGTCCACAACCAAACCGTCACGTTAAAGGATTTTAAACTCGAAGCTGGTCAAAAATGCTGACAGCAAATGGCCATTCTACATTTAGGGACTAATGTAACGGCTTGGCTTTGACCATCCGGGTTCACAAGATGAAAGACCAACCTCAAATTTGTCTTGGGACCCTCCATCCCCCAAAGGTCAATTTGGCAGTGTCTTATTTTCCCACAAACTCTGCCCCCACCAAGAATAAAAGTCTAACAATCACTAGAAAAGCCAAATACGGCGTTTTTATCTTCCACCCATTGATGGTCCTCCTTCTTTCAACAGGTAATCAAATCCCAACAAAGCTTCCTACCCTTTCTTCTCCTCCTCATTAATTCTAATAGAGAAGTAAAGGATCAGGAGTCCTTTTTACATTATCTTCCTGCTCTTTTGACAAAGGGAGTGAAATAAGTATTGGCATGAAGGGCATAAACATTGACACTTTTTTTAACGTAATTATTTGTAGTTTTAATGCTACAAACTTGATATCTGAGATTAAATTCACTGCATTTGACCTATGCCGACAGAGGTTATGAACCCTGGACTCTTTTGCATTTCAACCCTTCTTATCTACAACCCCTTGGAATATTAGACAGCCTGCATTTAATATTTGGGGTCAATCATGTGCCAATTTTGGGGTACAAATACGGTGGTGATATTGCTCCATATTTGACTACATAAACAACTTTCCCTTCTTTGTTATATAATAATAAGCCATGATTTGTGGGCTTATAAGAATAAATAAGTATAAATAAATGATCAATATTAGAAGGATACCACGTTATTATGTCGATCCCATTAATTTAATGCAATCACGTCGGTTTGCGTTGGAAAAGCAACGGTGCTGGCCGGCGGCGGGGCCCTCCTCCACTTGGTACAGTGGGGGAACGGAAGTTTCCTGCTACCTCTACCGTCAGCTGCTCCACGTTACTCGTTTGAATAAGAAGCCACAATTAATAAAACGAAAGAAACGGAGATGGCGCAGTGAAGATCACGCATCGATCTCCGCGACGCGTTGGCACCGCGTGAATCGCACGCCACGGTGCAAACCCCGTTGGCTCCTCTCTCTCTCTCTCTCTCTCTTCCGGTGATGTACGGACAAACAGTACACACCGTACGGCACCATGTAATTTCTCGCGCAACAATTTGTTTCTTTCTCAGGATGTTACCTTTTACCGTTTGTTTGCTTTACCGTGTGATGCTGTTCGGTCAAAAAAACGAGTTTGACTCGCGAGAAAAAGTTGGGAAAATCGAGACTCTGACTTTAATTCGGATCTCGATATTATTTTTGGATAACTAATTTAAAAACTAATTATAGATATACCTAACAAATATTTGTTCTGAAGAAGGATATAGAAAATAAAGGAAATATCTATATATGTTTATTTGGAGGATAGGGATAGATTTTAAATCCTCACGATCTTGAATCCAAATTTAAAAATGGATACGTATTATTTTTAATATTTCTATTGTTTGCAAGTGCGTACGAGATTGAGCACCAACGATGTATTTTGAATGGGGTACGTAACAAATTCTATATAATGATATAATAGTAATAATAGTAATAATAGTAATAATAATAACAACATCATCCATACCCCAAGGTAAAAATAAAGTCTCATTTGTCTATGGCCACCTACCATACCATGTTTTCCACTTGACACATCATATATATTCGTCAAGTTTATGTGAAGACAAAATAGTATTCAAAATGATGATCAAACCAAAGTAACCAAAGCACTACTTACTACTAAAAAAAACCAATCACTTCTTATCTGTTTCACTTCTAGATGAGAGCATTTTTTTTGGTACATTCTTTTTTTGACTAATGAACACTCTTCATGTGTACCTATTCTAACTTCTGATAATCCTATTTTTAAGGTTAATGATCATATCTTCACTTGCTATAGTATAGAAGTCGCTTTTGCCTTCGTTTTCAAAAAATATTAAATTGGTTCCATTATTTGGATTATATATTCCCTAAATGGTTAGTCAATGCTCATAAGAGCCAGACAATGAAGGCGACAGGCTTGTGCCAACAAATTGATGAGTAAGTTTGGGATATTATAATCAAATTTAAAATAATGTTTTGGGTCACTAAATTCCTTCTTCTTTACTTAACTAAAAAGTTAAAAATTCGAATGCTGATAAATTGGTTAAAATCTCGGTATGGCAAAACCTATTAATGACAACAATCTTAATCATTAAATCTTCCAAACAGCCACCCTTTAAATAATTTTGTTATTTGTAACAGAAGCCTGATTTGATTAGTCTCGTACTATGCATAACAACCTCAAGACTCGAAAACATAAATAAAAAAGAAAAAAAATTAGAAAAAGGAAAGGTGGTGGGTATGAACAATTTGGGGATTAGGTGAATCTTTTTAATTCATTTCAACGGTGACAGTCCCTCTCCGTCACGTCAGTGGCGGAAAAGATAACGGAAGTTTCATAACAAAAACAAAAAGAAATTCAAACAGTCACCACGCGCGGGTGGGGCGCGTGGGGAGAAGAAAACAGGCATAAAGTGCGAGTTGGGGGAGATGGGTCCCACTAGGAGCATCGTTTCCACAGCCCAAAGTCTGGTATATAAATCAAAGGGAGATATATAAACTTATAGCGTCCTTGACAATCATCGCAGCGACGAGTCCGAGCCATCTCTCTCTCTCTCTCTCTCTCTCTCTCTATCTATCTCTTTCTCTCTCTGCGCGTTGCCTTTTAATATTTCGCCGTAGTGCCTAGTTTTCCCACTGGCACCTTTTAATATAAATATAGGTTACTCTCATAAGGGGCCTCTGCTCAGTTGGGATTTCTGTAGGAGCAGCTTCTTGCCAGCTCTACCACCATGAGTGCCGAAAAGGGCAACGCCCTGGACGAGATCAGGAACGAGAACATTGATCTGGTACTCCATCTCGCTCTTTCTCTGTCTCTGTCTCTGTGTTTGTCTCTCTTCCTGTGATCTGTAGTATCTGTATCTGTTTGGTTTTGGAGAATACTGAAGAGAAGAGAAGAAAACTCTTCTCCAAATCAAGAGTCCCGCGTTGTTTGTTTCGCCTGATTTATTTATCCAAGATTTCTACTGACAGGTCCATGCATGTTGATTAGGATTCGTTTCTTTTCGTTTTTTGGAGCTTTAAATGGTTGGGAGCACCTTTCTATTATTTTCCTTTGGTTTTGCGAGATGAAGGTTTATTTGTTTTATGTCTGTCTATATGATGTCCAGTCCAATTCTTGGAGAGCTATTTTGGTACTCTTTTCATGCATTTTCTCATCAGCCAAACATGGTTATATATATCTGTTTCTCCATCATTTAAGGAAATCTCCTAATTATGTTCGTCCAAGGTAAATTACGCATGATTTTCAATTTTGAGATTAATTCCGAAATCAGCGGAAACGGTTGATTATAATTCTATCTGTTGACGCATCGGCGGCGGACGTATCGGAGATTTCCGTATCGGGTGGTCTCGGAATCCTAACCTTTTGTCTCTGTCATATCGGATCTGCATGAAATACGGAAACTTTTTAGACCAGAGGGAGTGCATCAGAACCGTTGCGCGCACGTGCTATGGGCCCCAGCGAGCCGGTAAACGGCCCTGATGCACGGGTCTCTGCTTGTATTTCAAGCGTCCGCGGGCCATTAAAGCTACCGCACAAACAAATAAAAAAAGTAGAAAGAAAAGATTAGGAAGGCATTTGCCTCACACAAACAGAAACAAAAAAGAAAGATTTTCTTTTGGAGATAAGGAAAAAGGAAAACCGATGATATATCGGATTCCCCCACCCCGTCACATGGAATCCGCGCCTTGACAACGCACGGTTCCCCTAGTACGACGTGGCCAAGTAGGGCATTTCCACTTGTCGCACCACCCGCCACCATCAGCGCGTGAACTTCACGTTCCATCTTCTTCTTCTCTTTAACACTCTTTTAACAACCGTATTTCAGAGCTTGTCCAGTTGTCTAGTTGTTGCTGTTCTGTGTATCGTACGGGTCTGGTTCTCTGTCGCTCCTGGTATTGTTTGTACATCCGTGGTACCTTTTAACTTACGGTTCCGTTTAAAATATTTGTTTCGCTAACTTACGGATTTTTATAATTTTTTTTCGCCTAGAATGGGGTGAACTTCTTTGTTCGATTCATTTAGTTGTTTTTGTATTCCTAAAATGCTGATGTCGATTTCAAAACTCAAACGGGATAGATCAGGGGGAGAAACGGCTTCGTTGACTTATCATTGGTTGGTTCTTCACATGGCATGCATGTGCTGTGAGTTCACATGCGTACATGTGCTGTCAAACTTGTTGGCATTATGTTTTAGTTTATGAAGTATTAGAACCATCTATAATAATATACTTTTAGAAACTAGTGCATAGATTCTTATCTGGTTTAAGATAATGGGACCGTGGGAATTACAATTACACTTACCTTAATCAACTGATCAACAAGAAAAGCCCAAATCAATATTGTACTAAATTCCATGGCGACATCAGTAGAGCATGGAACATAAAAGTTTGGATCTTTGTAAAGGTCAGCGAACACCATGATTTTAGCAGAGTATGGAATTTTGGACATTTTTTAAGATAGTAATTAGACCGTTGAGGAACGCCACGTCTTGGACGCTTGGTAGTATGAAATCTGTTCGCAATCCTTTCAAGATCAAGAAATACAAAGTAAAGTTATTGTATTTCATTTTATTTTTTTGTTCGTGAACAGGAACGGGTTCCCATCGAGGAAGTGTTTGATTCGCTGAGATGTACGAGGCAAGGTCTAAGTGGGGAGGAGGGAGTCCAGAGGCTCAGTCTCTTTGGACCAAACAAGCTAGAAGAGAAAAAGGTCAACTGCATGACCTCTTGTAGATGACAATTGATTCCTCCAATTCGTTTCGCCTTAAGCTCTTTTTTTTTTTTTTCCTTTTTTTTTTTTTGGGTTCTGCTGTGGGCATGCAATGATTTCATGTTTTGCAAACAGGAAAGCAAATTTTTGAAGTTTTTGGGTTTTATGTGGAACCCGTTGTCTTGGGTCATGGAAGCTGCTGCAATCATGGCTATAGCCTTGGCAAATGGCGATGGAAGGCCTCCAGATTGGCAGGACTTTGTTGGTATCGTTGTCCTGTTGCTGATTAACTCCACAATTAGTTTCATTGAAGAAAACAATGCTGGCAACGCAGCTGCAGCCCTTATGGCTGGTCTTGCTCCCAAGACCAAGGTGAATAAACATATTTGCAATAAGTTGGCGTTGCCTCTTCTTGTCTTTCTTCTTTTTCTTTTGCGTTATATTTACTGGTTTCTTGTGGTGTAAAAAAATGCAGGTCCTGAGAGACGGTCAGTGGAGTGAACAAGATGCAGCGATCTTGGTTCCTGGAGACATTATCAGCATTAAGTTGGGAGATATTGTTCCTGCTGATGCTCGTCTTCTTGAGGGTGATCCGTTAAAAATTGATCAATCTGCTCTGACTGGAGAATCCCTTCCAGTTACCAAGAACCCCTCAGATGAAGTATTTTCTGGCTCAACATGTAAACAGGGAGAAATAGAAGCTGTCGTAATTGCCACTGGTGTCCACACCTTTTTTGGTAAAGCTGCTCATTTGGTGGACAGCACTAATCAAGTTGGCCACTTCCAGAAAGTTCTTACTGCTATTGGAAATTTCTGTATTTGCTCAATTGCTGTTGGAATCGCCGTTGAGCTAGTAGTCATGTACCCAATACAGCATCGCAAATATAGGGATGGAATTGACAACCTACTGGTTCTCTTGATCGGAGGAATTCCTATTGCCATGCCAACTGTTTTGTCTGTCACAATGGCTATTGGCTCCCACAGGCTCTCTCAGCAGGGTGCTATTACAAAGAGAATGACTGCGATTGAAGAAATGGCAGGCATGGATGTTCTCTGCAGTGACAAAACTGGGACTTTAACCCTGAATAAGTTGAGTGTTGACAGAGCCTTAATTGAAGTGTTTGCCAAGGGCGTGGAGAAAGAGTATGTCATGCTTCTTGCAGCAAGGGCTTCTAGGACTGAAAATCAAGATGCCATTGATGCTGCTATTGTAGGGATGCTTGGAGATCCTAAGGAGGTATATTTTGGAGTCATCTCCACCCCCATCTCCCCTCCACTGGTGTTTCATATTCGTTAAGTCTTATAACTTTTAAAGTATCATGCTGTTTGGTTTTGATACTTTGTTAATTGGGCAGGCAAGAGCTGGTGTCAGAGAGGTTCATTTCTTTCCATTCAACCCCGTAGATAAGAGGACTGCTCTGACCTACATTGATGAGGATGGAAATTGGCATCGAGCTAGTAAAGGAGCTCCTGAGCAGGTAGCCGTGTTTTTTGTTTTCTGTCAGCTAATAAAAGATCTTATGAAATAACCATTCACATGTTTCTGGTCTCGTTAAACAGATATTAAACCTTTGCAACTGCAAGGAGGACGTTAGGAAAAGGGTTCACGCTGTGATTGATAAGTTTGCAGAGCGTGGACTTAGATCTTTAGCTGTTGCAAGACAGGTTTGCAACCATAACATTTATGTGAAATACTAATAAAAATTAGTGGAATTCCTAATTTAACCATAGCCTTCATAATATATATCTGCAGGAAGTACCTGAGAAGACAAAAGAGAGCCCCGGGGCACCATGGCAATTGGTTGGTTTGTTGCCTCTGTTTGATCCTCCAAGGCATGACAGTGCAGAAACCATCAGACGGGCCCTTAACCTTGGTGTAAATGTGAAGATGATTACTGGTAGATCTCATTTATACCAGTTCCCTTGTGCTCATATTACCTTTTACTTTTTCTTTTTTCCATTGCTTAAGATTTATACCCCTTTCCCTCCATTGCCAGGTGACCAGCTTGCTATTGCCAAGGAAACTGGTCGAAGGCTTGGAATGGGGACAAACATGTACCCCTCTTCTACGTTGCTTGGCCAAGACAAGGACAATTCAATTTCAGCCCTCCCGGTAGATGAGTTGATTGAGAAAGCAGATGGATTCGCTGGAGTTTTTCCAGGTATATATTTCTGGATATGTTTGTTCTTATTTTATCCCAACTGTTGTATTCTTCTTATCACATGAAATAGGTATAGTTCTTCTTCAACTACGTTAACAGATGGTCCATAGGTGAATGAAGCAATAAAGATTCCCAGTATTTTTGATTGAGTATACAATTCTATATTAATCTTGAAAGGATAGTCCTTTTTGTTTTACTGTTATAACCATACTTGTTCCAACTCTCCTTCTAATCTGGTAGAACACAAATATGAGATTGTGAAGAAGCTGCAAGAGAGGAAGCACATTTGTGGAATGACTGGAGATGGTGTCAATGATGCCCCAGCTTTAAAGAAGGCAGATATCGGAATTGCTGTTGCTGACGCTACTGATGCTGCTAGAGGTGCTTCAGACATTGTCCTCACTGAACCTGGTTTAAGTGTCATTATAAGTGCCGTGCTGACCAGCAGAGCTATTTTCCAGAGGATGAAGAATTATACAGTTAGTTACCTCTTTATCTTCTTTGATTACTGATGTGGAGGTTCAGTTATATTCAAAAGGCGTCTAACTACTTTCCTATCTTGTTTACTTACGCTCCTTCGCAGATCTATGCAGTTTCAATTACAATTCGTATAGTGGTAAGTGTACTTGTAGTTTAAGGAGGAGATGTTTCGGTGTCATTTAGTAATTCTATTGAAGACTCTAATATATTCTCTGACCACTCTCAAATCTTGCAGTTTGGCTTCATGTTTATTGCTTTGATATGGAGGTTTGACTTTGCCCCATTCATGGTCCTAATCATTGCCATCCTAAATGATGGTGAGACATTTTTTTAAGTCACTCTGGATCTGTCTTTTCATACAATTTTACCATGATTAACGTTGCACAACTGTGAGTCTGATTTGCTCCTCACAATCCTTAGGCACAATCATGACAATATCAAAGGACCGAGTTAAGCCATCTCCACAACCAGACAGCTGGAAGCTGAAAGAAATTTTTGCTACTGGAATTGTGCTAGGAGGTTACTTGGCTCTAATGACAGTGATATTCTTCTGGGCTATGCGAGATACTGACTTTTTCTCGGTAATTATATGTGCTCTCTCACTTATGTAGATCAATTTACCAGTTTGGGCCACTTCCTACAACCTAACAAGATAAAGAAATTGCCCAACTTCCCTCTTTATGATTGATCTCACCCCTTTTACTCATACGATAAATGGCAAAGAGTTGGGGAAATTTATCATATTTGCACAGTACCCTTTTTCAATTTCTTCTTCTTTTTCGTTGTCATTATTTATATTCTTTTTATTTGGTTGAAAATTCCATTTCTTCTTGCACTTTTTAGGGTTCAGCAAATGAAAGATAAGCACGGAGCTAACGGAAAAGAAAAAGGCTTATAATATTTTTCTTTCTTCAAATGATATAATATTTTAAAAATTTTGTAGAACCTTGAGTATTAATCTTTTGGCTATATTTTCTTTAACTTATTGAACAACTTCTTTCCCATGGAGCAGCTTAGCGTTTTTGAACTTCCATTAGGCATCTAAATTTATTGTATTCAATTTGATTAGTGAGCCTCTTTTTCTCTTTTAAATCTTTCTGTTCATTAGACCAATAAAAACTTATAATTGCTTATGATTTGTTGCACTTAGTATTGTACATCAAACTAGATGAGTCCATTTGCTGATTATTTGATCATGTTGCTACTTACCAATCAGTCTAAGATCATTAAATCATTGAAAACAGAGGACTTCAAACAAGGAAGAATAGATCTGGAACTCAACGAATCCTCCTCTTGAATTATTGTGTTTTTATTTTACTTTGCTTCAGATGTTTACTTATTGATTGTTTTTCCCTGTAATAATGCCATTCTATTGGTAATATTTTATTGTTTTTCCAGTCTTGCCCATTAAACTAAAATCTTTTCACCTGTGATTTGGGCACTATTTCTTAAGATACTATGTATTTACTACTTGTAACGCAGGACAAGTTTGGTGTGAGGTCACTGAGGCACAGTCCTAACGAAATGATGGCAGCCTTGTACCTGCAAGTTAGTATTATCAGCCAGGCCCTTATTTTCGTCACAAGATCTCGCAGCTGGTCCTTCGTTGAACGACCTGGACTTCTCTTGCTCACTGCTTTTGTGCTTGCTCAGCTGGTAATAATTTATCTGAGGAAAAGTCGTTTATTTTCTCTTTCTTTTTCTAGGGGAAACTGGCCTTGTCAAACAGTATAATTCTGCTTTAGCAATTGAGTGGAGGCCCAGGCTGGCTTCAGTAGAGAAGTTCAAAATTTCTTTTTCACGAATGAGTTAATTTAACATGTTAATGAAAACATGGAATTGCAACCCAATGACGGGGGCATCACACTATCATGGAATTTATCAGTGATATAATTGTGTGGCTTTATACTTGTGGAAATTGAGTGGGTTTACTGGTCTTTTTATGGGATTATAAAGTGGAGATCCTCATCTATATCAAGGTATCATAATTGGTTTAGAATGCTTAATGAGAAATATGGTAATTCAATTCACCTTCCATGTCTATGTCATATCATATTTCGATGGCTGGACTCAGCTGGGAGAGCCCAGTGGATTCACCTTCCAATCCATTGGTGTTTAGGAGATTACCAGTTCGTATGCCTTTTGTGTTTTTGTGTTGGATTTGAAGAGTTGTTATTTTGACTTAATTGAATTGGTTTTATTCTCTCTTCAACTCAATAATCCATCCTGTGGTTCGCAGGTGGCAACTCTCATTGCAGTCTATGCCAATTGGGGTTTTGCACGGATTGAAGGAGCTGGCTGGGGTTGGGCTGGTGTAATCTGGCTGTATAGCATTGTAACATATGTCCCACTTGATTTCCTAAAATTTGCAATCCGCTACGTTCTGAGTGGGAAGGCCTGGGATAATCTTTTGGAGAACAAGGTATGCTTTGCTCTTTTATAGTTATCTTCTTAGATTAAGGCATTTTACTGCGAGAATGAGTTGTTGATTTGACTGTTTTTCTGCTTCTTCCCCAATAGACCGCCTTTACCACAAAGAAGGACTACGGAAAAGAAGAGAGAGAAGCACAATGGGCAGCTGCACAGAGGACCTTACACGGTCTTCAACCACCTGAAACTAGCAACCTTTTCCCAGAGAAGAGCAGTTACAGGGAGCTTTCAGAGATAGCAGAGCAAGCCAAGCGACGTGCTGAGGTTGCAAGGTAAATTGGCATTCTTCTTTTCTGTTATGACTTAAGGGCAGATATGTAAAGCATTTCAATAAATTACGCATGCCTAATTATGTGAGCAAAAGCAATTAGTTGAGGAACTATTTTCTGAAAAGTTGACTGTTGAATGAGAAAGGCCCCTAGGTACGTAGAATGCTTTGTATGGCCATTTCCTAGATGTTTTAAAGGCATGTTTTCTGTCGTAGATTGTACTGCTTAGTACAGTGCGAATAGTTGGACTTAAGTATTCTTCACTAATCTCATTCTTTCTGGCATTAAAATGGCAGTATTTGGTAGTTTCTTACTAAAGATAGTTTGAATTTTTGTTGGATGCAGGCTAAGGGAGCTGCTTACCCTGAAGGGACACGTTGAATCAGTGGTGAAGCTGAAAGGACTGGACATTGATACCATCCAGCAACACTACACAGTTTGAAGAGCCATGCTTAGTCTTTTTCAGAACTCAAAAACTGTCATCTTCCCAGAGAAAAGCTAGTTATGATGACGATGAAAGCCTACAAACCCCATCTCTAGTTTAGGGTGATAATCCTTTTGGTGAAATTCAAATTAGTCAGTACTGCTTGTGATCTATGAAAATGCAGAGAGAAGAGCACAGTTCTCTTTTAAAGCCAAATAATACCGTTTGCGCGGTCTCTTTCTCTCTCTCTTTTTTTTTTTTTCTTTGGTTCCTTTTTCTGAGAATTTTATCTTCTTCTTGTCGACCGTTGGGAGCTTTGCATTATTACTCCCATACATCAGAACATGATTCTGTAGTTCTGATGGCCTGGCCATGAAATTATAGATTATGATCAGTGCCTTTACAGAAAAGCGGGAGACATTTTGTTGTTCTAACATGAAGAAATAGTAGCAACTTATTTTATTTGGGAGATACAAATTGATCTTAGAGAGCTTTTGAATCGACGGCAAAAAATAAAATTAAGAAGAAGAAGAAGAAGAGAGCAGCCATAGTTGAAAACTACATAAACGTACATATGGATCTAAAACCATTTGTTGCAGTTGAATATTTCGGGGAAAGGAATATGATCTAGTTGACCATCGAACAGTCGCGTCTGATTTCTCCTTGTTTTCCGGTCTTTACTCCGACCCGGCCAAGCTTAGTCATGGCAGCAGCAAAAGCCCGTCTAAAGGCATTGTGGTTGGTAGCAAACAGGTTCACAATCCCTCTTGATCTCTTATCAGTAAACAACACTTGATCAGAGGTGAAGAGCCCCCTTCCTTGCTGTAGATTCCTGTAGTACATGTTGTCGAATCCATGAGGTGTGACTGGGTCCATGTTAATGGCGACTCTGGGGTCTACCCTTTTGGGGCACATTTTTTGGAGGTCCCTGGCGTAAGCAGGATTAAGGGTTGGATCGATCTTGGTCTTGCTCTTGAAGCTGTAAATCCGGTTGGAGAATCTGCTGCAGTGTGAGAACCCAAGAGTATGTGCTCCTACAGTAAAAATCCATTCTCTTTTAGGCTTCAACATCAGTATCATATTAGACTCTTGCTAGTGGTTTCTTAGTCACACCATTCCTCTAAAAACCCAATGAAAGCGAAGGCCAAACTCTGTTTGTAGCACTACTTTCCGGATTATTCTTAAATGGAGTCACTTCATGGAGAATTAGGTGATTTCAATTGAGAATATCCTCACATATGCACCTAAACTCACATATCTAGATACCAAACTTGAGATGAAGAGCTTCTGGATAGCGGATAGCTACAGTGTTTGTCACCTTCTTAATGTCCATACACCAAAAAGGGAGTTTAGTAGAATACCTGATAGAGCGACTAGATCGGTTAAAGAGAGACCATGCTTGGAAAACATGGAATTGAGCTGGTCCAAGTTGAACTCAGGCCTAGGGAGATGGTGGGGGACACTACCTTTGGTAGAGGTACGTCCGTCGAGTCTTCCAAGTTCTACATCATAGTATGGCCCCCCTGCCTGCACCAAACAATTTCCCTCAATCAAAGATTTCTGTGGAGAATCTCGTGCCAGTCGAGATGCTAAAAGCAACAGAGTCTTAAAGTTTATCAATAATGGGGTGGCACCCATCACTGAAGACAGCGAGTGGTGCTCGGACAGAGAATTGGTCATTTGAATTTTAAATAAAAAATACCGGGGAAAGCAAAAAGGCCCCAGAAGACAAATAAGAGTGTTTGCTTAGGCATCACTCCTGTAAGTGAAAATGAAGCTAACAAGGATCTTTAATTGAGTCTGCCATGTCTTGAAAAGCGAGATGCTTTATTTATTTTTTCACTTTTCAGAACAGAAGAAAGATGCTTATTTTACCAGAACAACGACATCCCTGGTGGCCAAGGCCAAGATATCAGCACATGAAACCTTGTTCCTGCACTGCGGAACACGATCAACAGCAGCTTTGGCTTGTATCACTGTGTCAAACCCATCCCCAGCAAGAGACAGATTCTCCGGGTTATCTTTCTCTGACTGGCGATTTCTAGAAGCTAGCAGGACAGAAGCATCACAACCCTGTTTTTACAGAACGATCGTTTGTTGTTTTTTCATTAGTGCATTAACAAAATTGCAGAAGCATCACCTTGAAAAAGACCCAAAAAAGAAAACACAACATGGCAGAAATCGAAGTAGAAATTGAGATATGGCACTGGCATGCAAAACTGATTTCAGAAGAAGGAAACGAACCTGGACGAAACAGTCGTGGAAGAAGAGCCTAAGAGTGGCCGGGGCTGTCACAAACGTCTGGTGGAACTTCCTTTTCACAGTAGAGCGGACGATGGATTCAACATTCGGGCATGTGTGCCGGTAATAGTTAACATGAAGAGCATAACTCGTAGGAAGAAGGAGAAGGAACGAAAGGAAAAGAAGACTTGGGAAGCTCATTTTTCTGTTAAAGTAAGTAATGTGCCATTTGGCTTGGTAATTGCAAGTTATATAAGCAAATTCGAGTGCAATGGGCTCCCTCGGTTGCTTTCACCTTCCACGAATCACATGTGGCCTAAAGCACAGAAGGACTTGAACAGATACAGACAACCCATAAAAGCACGCTTGGAGAAAAGTGGAATGCATCACCTTTTTTATTTTTCCAAGAGGCAGAAAACATAACCAGCAACTGTTACTTTACACTACCAAGATTTAAGCCGTGCAATATGTTACGAATGACATGCCCACCACATGGTTGCGTCTTACAAACTATCCCGACAGGGAAAACTGGCTCTGACAGTCTTGCTGATTGACAGTGAAACTTTTCTGCAAGCTCTCTTTTGCTGTTCATTCTTTTGTGCTCTATGTATTATAATAACTAGTGTGAAGCTATAACCTCTGATGATGAAGATAAAACAAACTCTGTTCCAATATGATGACGAAAGGGAAGGAATTTCAAACTACAAATTTTACAACTGCTCCATCAGTTGCCAGTATGTGGACAAAGTTTTTTTTTATGGTCGCCTTCATTTGGTTGCCTTCCATTGCCTCATGAGTTTACTTTTCTTCACTACCATTCTCTCTTGTACATGTTGGTGCTTTTTATTCTCGTGAAAAAGCATCCACTAGGATGGTTCCAAAACCACTTGAGCTTGAGTCATGAAAGACAGCCTGCTATCTGCCATTTGATACCTCTCTATCTAACCATTGTTTAATTTATCCATTTCCTTCTGTACTTGCCGAAAGGCAAAAGGATAAAAACCCACCATAACTATAATGTGTAGGATGGAATGACAGCATGAAGGATGTTAAAGTCGATCATCCTAACCATGCGACTGATAAATTCTCTTCTTTTTGAACAAAAAAGACTTGAGGTAGAATCTAGCCTACGTCAAGAGAGTGAAGTTTGAAATAAAGGAGGCTACATCTCACTGTATAGCTCATACATTAAAAAAAAAGTACCGTTAGAATAACAAAAGTAGGATTGCGTTGCTTTTAGCTTGATTGCAATCAACAGAGAAAAGTTTGAATAATTGGATTACAGATGGGCAGCAAACAGGTTTAAGAAGAAAGTAGAAAAAGCTTCCATATGTCTAAATGCTACCCACAGTTTCGGACCTTGTAGAAGCACAACCCCAGTTATCCTACCCTATAGATATGAAAAAATAGATTGATGTCAACAATCGAGCTGCTATTTACAAACTGATGAGTCACCTGAAAGCCTAAGTATTCGTATTACATGAACCAAGGGATGATTGGCGTCCAAGCGAACACTAATTTGTTTTATTTGTTCTTTACAGGGGGACCCGCTATCTTGTTTTTTTGACTTTAATTAAAGTAACACAGGAGATTAATTGTGGTGTAGTATGTTTAAGAGGTGAGATGGTGTCAAAATGATTTATTTGACGTCAACCAGAATTTTAATGAGGAAGAGATTGATTTGATTTTTCTCATGTTTAAGATTTTTGGTATCCGAGGTTTGGAGATAGAATGATAAAGAGCAAGAATAGTGAGCAAGAAAGTGACAATTGAGAAGAACATGCCTTTTTATTTTTTATTTTTTATTTTTTTGGGTAGTCAATAATTGAAGGGTTTTGGAAAGACCACGTGGTCACAGTTTTGTTGATTGATATGGGCAAAAACTATAGGTTTTGCAACTATGATGAGCCAATTTTGTAACAAAGTCCTTTAGATTTCATATATATTCCAAGGTCAAGTTTTTGAAACCCGACAACTCTTCTTAAGTTGAATGATTTAGGTTTTATTACTAACGATTTTTGTTTTTGTTTTTATGTACACTTAAACTCAAGTGTTGAATCTAAGACCAAGAAATCTCAGGCCCTACTAGTTTGTCATTGTAATCGACTTAACTATTTGTAATACCATAAACCAAGGAAAAAATATCAAGTTTCTCCTCTAAATTGTTGTGAATTCTGAAACTATAAGATTTGAACCACGAAAACCATCCTACAGTTTAAAGACATTGAATATGGTTCTCACGCCTTCATCTTTCCTTGTCCCCGAAGATTTTCCTTGTCCTATCTTTTTAGCTTAACAAAAGATGCATAATCACAGGAAAGCAATGCAGAAAGTGCAGGTTCTTAGATCTCAATCTGGAGTCGGGCCACAAGGGATACAAGTACAGTTCCATCATTACAGACCATCCCCCTGCAACTGAAAAGAATGATAAAACTAAGCGAAACCATGGAGGATTTCCTGCCGACATTATTAACTAAAGGGATTAAAACCAGGGTGATTCATGCAATTACAGTACCCATCATTACTTTCCCCTCAGATCTGAGAATTCAAATAGGGTAATCATCCCCATCGATGCTCCCAAAAAGCCCCCACAGAATGGAAATAATGGTGTGGGAGAAGATGGAAGATTTAGTACTGTTGCCGACACAGTGCTCAGTACAAAGAAAGCTATTAAATCCACAGAAACCATTACTTTTGTCCCTTGACATGTTTTAGAATCTGTAAAATTCAGATACCGGTAGAAAATTTGAGATGGGAAATAGTAAAAGAGAGTCATAAAGGAAATGTCAAATCAACACGGGCCAGAAAGAGGCCAATTTGTACACATATTAGTGGACCTTTGTCCCTTCCCCGAGACTTTCACGGAATGCCAGCATGTTACGTGTTCCCGACCAGTTCTTATCAATGAATCCAAGTGTTTACTGGTGAATGGATAATGGTGCACATGCAGGGACCATCTTCTTTCATTATGCAATCCATCAGCATCCACGGGACCTCTCGAAGGACAGACTCAATGAATTGATGTCACTTCCAGATGGAATTAAAATGTGAGTAAAAAATAGAAATAAAAAGCAAGTTTTCGGAGGTGTGTAAGAGAGAGAAAGGGAAGGATAAGGCTATTCTTATATACAAATAGATGGGACCAAAGTAATTTCGAATATTGGCTTGGTATACATTTTGGGTTTCATGCTGAGAAACAAGTTAACCACTTCTTCTCATTTTTCCTTACACAACACTTTGTAGCTATCCCGTAAAATTTCTGCTATATCTTTGTACAGGACAAAATACATCGATCATTAAGTGGGGCTTCTCTGCTGAAATGTTTGCTGAATTGCTCTTGGCAGATTTAACACAATCTCGGCATATGCTGGTACGGGGAATGCGGAAACACAACCAAGAAAAGTCAAAAATTGTAAGCAGTCAAGGATATATACGTTGACAATTAACATAAAGAGCATCGCAAGATTCTAATACAAAAGGGTGCAGGAAAGGTAATTTCCTTTTTCTTTCAGAGGGGATGGGGGGAAGAAAAAAGTAATTCAGCTGCTAGGTCATTCTTTTAAACAAATTAAATGAGTGTATGTTCAAGCAGTATCCTGCAGGATAACGCATGTTCAAGTGGAAAATCATTTCTCAAAACAAACAAAACTACCTTTAACAAGGTGCAGCTGAATTTCAGTGAAAAACGAGAAAAATATGATTCACCCAAAAATAAAGTGGTAGGAGGGAAACCTCATTTCAATTGGTAGAAATGAAACCGAGATAGACAAAAGAGTGTGTATGATTTGGAAAAGGTAATACCTTCAGGTAAGCTCATGGTTCGTAAGGCATCCTCTGCGTATGATAAGCGGGCAGGAATTTGGTGACTTCCTAATGCTCCGTTTTCCTTCCTGTTCATAGTCGCTGCATTACTACTACTTTTCTTGGATGGCCAAGCAAGCACTCTGATTCGACTTGGAAGTACAGAGACAAGATCTGCGTATCTAAGACTCACTGTTACCTTGCTGCAACAATAAAACCATCATATCAGCTTATTAAACCTTTAAAATAAAATAAAATAACTCCAAGGACACATTTGATTTAATGAAAAAGCTAGTCTGTTCCAATAAACAAGAATCAGAATCACGCAAGGGCCCATTTTTAGACGAACTTGTAATCAGCATTTACTTGAATCGATAAATATAGGCAGGAGCCACGGTGAGCTAACTTCCATATTGGCAGGAATACGCAATAGTTTGCTATAGTATAATTAGATCGACCACGAATACACTTTATTATCACTGAAATCTAGTGGATAATATTTGAGCTCTTGAAATACAGACACCAAATTGATAGACTCACCCTCCGAGGCACAAACATCTATACGCCAACTGAAAATCAGGGAAAATGACCTCTCATAGGAAATTAGTGTTCATGGGGGAAAATTTGTTAGAGATCCATCAGTTCAAGAAACTAACAATAATTGAATTACAACAGACAACATTTATTGTGTTGCACACGACAAACTTCTATATGTCAACTGAAATTAGGGGCAATGACCTCTCATAGGAAATTAGAATTCATAGGGGAAAATTTGTCAAAGATCCATCAGCTCAAGAAACTAACAGTAATTGAATTTCAACAAATAACAATTACTGTGTTGCACAAGTATTAAAAGCGCAAGACCACAATGCAGCAACCTCCATAGACATTTTTAATCAACTATGAGTCACACTTCATATTTATTCCATTTCGTCTGATCCTAAAAGCCTAGTCCATCTAATGTTTGACTCAATAATACTTAACCATGACATGCATATGACGTGGAATAGCCCAACAAATACAAAGGATTTATTTTATTAGACATTAGGAAACAAAACGAACCATAAGCTGGATGCAATAGTACAAGCATTCAAAAGATTGAAGAAAAAAAGGATGGAGCATGAGATCACTTAAGTGATCTCACCGAATAAGTGGGAGTAAATGCACTAACCACTCAGAATCATCTAGTACAAATTCAACCATGTGGTATGGAAGGCTATGATATAATTCTTTAATTTGATTTCCATACAATTCCTTGATGAGCCGAACCTGCATAAGCACGAGAATGGGTAGATCAGAATTATTAATGGCAGCAACAATAATACTAAGGGCATATACAATGCATAGTACTAACACGATGCAACACTTTCAAGTTAAGCACCATGGAAACAAAATAAGCAGGGCAAGAAACAAAGTTTTCCACTATAATGATAAGCAATATCATAGCACATTACGCTAATGATAGTGACCTATCCAAAAAGTAGATAATATCTATAGCACATTGATATTATTCATCAAATGCATGAAATATTTGTCAACACCAAGATTATGAGGTGAATATATCCATTACTGATCCACTTATCAGAAAACAGATTTATCCTCAACATCACAGGTATGTTTATGATTCTGAAAAATATGCTTTCAACTGTTCATTATTTTGAGCATTTAACTCAGCACTTAAATCTTTTATCATGACTAGAATTTGACCCTCAACCCCCCCAATGTATCGAATGGTATCCTGAATCATGCCATTATCATTTGCAATGTGGGATGACCAATGTCACATTATTTTGATGATTCTTTTTAAAAAAAAAAAAAACTCAACGCTTTAATCTTCTACATGATTAGAATTTGACCCCCAATCCCTCCAATGCATCCACTGGTATCGTGAAGCATGCCATTATCATTTGCACTGTGATTTGACCCATGTTACGTTATTCTGAGCATTTCTTTAACTCAACGCTTTAATATTTTATCACAATTAGAATTTGAGCCCAATACCCATAATGTATCCGATTGTGTCCTGAAACATGCTATTATCATTTGCAACTGATGTGTCCCGTGTCATTATGAGACTCCATTATTGTATAGTGTTTGTTTATGGATGCACATGATGCAAATCATGCAGAAAATTCATGTAGACACCATTAGTTTGCCAAAACAAGATACGATTACCATAAAATTACCACTTACAATGTTTTTATGATTCAAGAGCTTACCTGTTCTCGCCTATCCACATAAGCCTGCAAAAGTTCTCCAACGTAATCTATAAATTTCTGAAAACAATGAAGAGCACAATATTTACAACAAATTAGACTATTGTGTAAATATCAAGTCAAGCAAAGCCAACACAGGCAACCAACCCGACCATGGCATTGGAAGAGAGAAGATCATTTTCTGCTTCTCGTATTGGTAAGAAGAAGGGAATAGTGTGTTCAAGGACAGTCATCTTTTCAAGAAATGATTTGCTTTCTAGCACGCAGTGGTATAGCTCACAAGGTTCTCCTGCAAAATTACAGAAAGAAATAAGTGAATTTTCAGGTACTTAAGCACATTGGGGATCTCCATAATGATAGAATTGTCAGTAAAAATGTTGGCGCCAAATGAATCAACCATTAGATTCTCCATATGGATTACATATTTTTTCTGCTTCCATCCTATATATAAAAAAATTTACAAAAGGGGAAGCACTTTGACTATTAATTGGGCAATTTGGCTACCTTGATGATTTTTATTCCTAGGTCTATTGCAATCATATTATTGCTTTGAGAAGGCCATAATAAATAGGAAACGGATGTTACACTATGAGTTTATATTCACAATTAAAATGGACATGGAAGCAATTTCAACCATTCTTTAGAAAAGCATCACTTGCAAATCAATGCATACAATGATACTAGTTAGACTTTTCCATGCAAAGTCTATCTGCCAAAGCAGATGTTAAAATTCACTGCTACTTATACAAAGATCATCATTTTGTTAGGAATAGTTGGTCAATGCAAATTTGGTAAGCTGAATTAAGTTATCAGCAACTTAAAGACAGATAGAGCAAAACAACTTATGTAATGAAGAAATCTATCAGCAATTAATTACTGAGAGACAACACCGAGGTATAGGGATGGTCCTGTTATCAGTACATCTTGAGTAAAACATTCATCAACCTCATTAGTTGCACTTGGAATGCATGCTACAACAAAGCTAGACAATTATATTCACTCAAGGTCATGCCAGATCACCTAACAGTACCTGCAAAAGACGTCTCATATTGTATGCCAATTCTTGCCCCCTCCAAACAACAAATCACCTGCTCATATGACCAAAAAAGAAAAAAAGAAAAAAAAAGGTGATATTCAAGAAATAACTCAAAACAGAACAACAATAGAGAGTAACATTTTTAAATTTGATTTACCACGAGTAATATTACACTTAGATACGTTGACCAAGCTGCATCTAGCAACTGTTAGCCCAAGTATATAGATTTTTTCAAATCTTTATTTAGTGAAACCTTCCTGTTTGTGCTATCAACTTTCAGAACCATGGGAATCTTTCTAAATCCACTTAAATCACAATTGTTTTCTTTTTATATTTTTCCAACATTAAGAGATAAGTGAAGAAAGAACTGGATATTATTAACTATCGAATCAAACAAGCACCATGTTTACCTACTCCTCCTTTCATGAATTTTCATGGGTTGGATTCAATTTTCTCCAGCCTAATACAAAATATCTCCTTTCCTCCCTCAAAACACACCCCCAAGTTTTAAACCTCACAGTCGACCTCCTAGAAATAGCCGCTTTTCCTTGTCAACTTCATGTCTGGTTCAAAATTTGATTGGTGACAGTTTCGAACTAAAACAAATCTTTCAAGAAAAAGAATTTTAACCACCTTTTGTGAAAGCCACCACCATGTACACATGCATTACATTTATCATCGGCTATAAGCACCAAAAGAATCTTCTCAATTTTTTAGGCCACCCTTGCCAATTCCAGAGAATAGAATATGCCATAAACAAGAGTCCTACCTTACTTCCAACTTTATAAGTAATCTTTTCCTGGAAATGAGGACCCGATGCTATGTTTGCATCACCAGGCATGGCCTTTCTGTCTGCCTCCATATGAACCTGATAATAATCCAAGCACAGAGACATTAAGTATTTTATCATGTCCTGCAGTATACATGGAACTACATAACGTATAGTCTTGTTCAAGTAACTGTGTTATCACTTGAAAATAGGGAATATTAGTCATTAATGAACACAGCCATACCCGCTCCCTTATTGTTGCTAGTAGTCCATCATTCCATTCTTCACCATCTAAACTAGTCTCTGCACAAGTAGCAAGGGGGTACAAAAAAGAAAAAAAGAAAAAAAAAAAACTCCTTTGTCAAAGCAATCAAAAGATTCAAACTTAAACTAGTTACAATTAGGATTTTGACACGAAAGATTCATGTACAAAAATTAGAGAGAATAACATTCAAGATTTAAAACGTTATATTATTGCAGTCAAACTAAATACTACATCAGTCAACACAATCAATTTAAACTATCTTCGCAATACCCACTGAAACTTCTATCTGTATAATGCAAGCCCCATAGAAAATGTAACAATTAAAACCTGAAACAGGTAGACCATAAAATCAATAACCCATACAATCGTACTCAGCAAGCAACATACAGAAACAAGTTATCCTGCTACTGCATGAATTCACCAGATACTCTAGAAGCAGAAAAAAGCACCCACCCATGAGCCAGCATCATCTCTAGTTTGACAGAGCAACATGACAGATTCGATCCTTCAAAAGGACTTCAGATGAATATGCAAAGATAGGTGCAGTGTACGCAAGGAACAACAACTGCACCCTCTGTCAAGAAATTGACATTCATTAACAACAAAAGAATCGAGAAGTGGTTCATTCCTATAATATCAACTTTGGGACTGCTAACTGAGTCAAACCTTGTTTTTTTAAATGTTCAAAAGATTCTACTACATTCTCCAAGTCCTTATTTGAGAGATGCAGCTTCAAAGATGGGAGGATGGTTGCGAAGGTCAAATAAATTGTTACATTAAGCACACCCAAATTCAACCAAAAGCTTGTCCCATTAGAAGAGGCTAAAGCTAAGCTGATAGCTGTAGAATGGGATCAGGCTGACCATAGCTTAATCCATTTAGTCACATTTCCCAACTTCCAGCAGCAACTGATGTGTTAGGAGGAAATGTTACAAAAGCTAGCCAGTAGTACCTATCCTTTTACACAGAGCAATTGATGGCGAACACATTAACCAAAACCACATCTGAAAGATAATGTTAAAATTACCTCGAGTTTGAGAAGCACGGGCAGCCTCAAACTCCTTTTGTAAACGCTCGAATATTGTCTTGTCAGAATCCCTATTGAAAAAAAATGTTGAAGGTTCTCTATGTAAATCACTGAATCACAAAGTATAGTTGGAGGATATATTACATGAATGCATACCAACCAATGTGCATTGCACACCAGCATGCAACAATACAAAAAGTGCAATTCTGAAAGAGGAAAATGTATTTCCATACGTATGAAAATTGCACATAGAGCAAGAATTTTATTTTGTAAAGAGCTTAGAGGAAGCCAAGATTTTCTTTTTCAATTCAAGGCTACAACTAAATCCAACAACCATAAAAAATGAGACAAAGTAACACCTCATCTGAACTCTGCATGGGACCCAATATACAACACAAAAAGAATTAATGGACTACGAGTGCAGAAAGCAATATCATACAATCTAAATAGCAACAGAATATGGAATTCTACAATTCTGTACCAACATAAGAATATCCTGAACCTTAGAAAGGGAAATTAGATAATTGTTTCCCTTTATGACTCAGCTTGCATATATTTTTCTTATAAATCATGCAAAACGCATTTAGGATCTTCAAAAATTGGGAGCATCTATAGAGATCCCAGTTATCCACTCAGGATCTTCAAAAGTTAGAAGCAAATATAAAGATCCTGATTATCCATTCAGGATTTTTAGAAGTTAGGATCCCGTAATAATATAAAATTACCAACATTAACAGGTTTTTGCTAACTCTACCATATGCCGAATATACAATTAAATGATAAACTTAAAACGATTTCTTTGAAGCATATCACAATTATCCCTCTATCAGATTTATGATTTCCACAACCAATCTTGAAGATTTTTTGACAATACATAGATACATGGAAAAAATAAATACGAGAATTCAGAAGCATGTAAGTCTCAGAATCATAAGACAAGGTCATGCAAATGAAAATTGTAGACCTTCACTCAAAAATTATCCAGTTAGACACTGAAAAAGTTATAACTGAAATCATTTTCTGATTACTGAGATCAGAAGAAAACATTCATGATCAAATGTATATTAACATTTCTACAGGAAAATGAGACAGTGATCCCTACATGTTTAAGACATTAATATTCATAATTGTCTTTTTTGGCTGGAGAGATTAGCGGAAAAACTTCTGCACGGACAAGTTTGTATATTTTTATGCTTGAAGCTATGAAATGGATGTAACCATGCAAACAATCCCTCAACGAAATTCAACTACTTTCTTTTTCTCTTTACCTTCTATCAGTACATTAGTTGGATATTCATATCCTTTGACTAACTAGGGGTCCTAGAATCTGCAGTGTCGAAACTTACCTCTAAAGCACCACTAACATCCTAACTATGGTAAACTAACCGTCCAAAGTAACATTTGCCATCCAGATGCTTGGAAGAAACTGTTAAATGCATAGGCAGAGCCATGTCACCACTAATCACTAATTGATATATAAAATAGCTGATGACTCGTGATTTGATTGTGGTTATACTCCTAAGTTTAGAACAATTAAACTAAAAAAAAAAATAGAGAAGAACAAGGAGAAAACAACTCCCCACAGCAAAACCTTATTGAAGGATGGGGCCTCCGCTTATACAGTAAGGTATGGCCTCCCTTCACCATAGGAAGGGATGAAGCATTCGACCACAGAAAACCTAGTGAGTGGTGGGTGAAGAGTTTCCTGTGAAAGATAGTCTTTTTCAGTTTTGTTTTACTCTCCTATGTTTCTTTTTTTCCAAATTTCAGGAAAAGTACTTTTAAAACAACAACAAACAACAATAGTCCTCAGTTACATTATGTGTCATTTGTTGATTGGTTATTACATAAATTGTTTCCCTCTTATAACATCATAATAATTCTTGATAAATAAGTTTCCCAAAAGATCTTCAAGATACTTTTGATATCCCAAGTATTAGTTAGTATAACTACCAAGATACAGTTAAATAACTCTTCATAGGAAGAAATAAGTTGTTGTTATTCCTATCCGGCAATTATTAATGTTTAGCCAATGCTCACATTCTAAATACAGCCAACCCAAATCACCTGGGATGGCAAGTGATATTCATTTTTCTCCAAGAGATGACATGATGAACTTTCTACACCACAAGTCTCTCTTCTAACAATCTCACACAACTGGAAGTCAAATGCAAAAACTGAGAATAAAGAGGAAAATGAACGATGTGACAAATATGTGATTTCTGAAGTATTCTAAAAGGAAGCTTCCCTGTCATCGCTGTATTTCAAGCTCACTCTTTTTGATAACTTAAAAATGAGAGTTTCAGAAGTATGTAGTTTGACTTCACAATAACAAATATCGACAAGAATGAAACCTTAAAAGTTCCCAAGAAAAGTGTACCTAGAGAGACGCTCTGTTAATTCTCCATGCCTTTTGAGAACATTTGAAACTGCCATGAAGGGGAAAATCTTTAATAAAAAACACCATTTTCAGGTGACAGATCAATTTAGATAAAAGAGAAAGGAGGATATTAGAGTAAGAAAGGTTAGGTACATCTAGCTCGTGTTGTCTCCAAGCGAATGTCATCCTCTGGCATAAAATTCTGTAATAGATAAATATGAGTACAGTTTCCACAAAGAAAAAATAATCGTATTGAGAAAGAGAGAACAACCTACCGTATGAAAAATCAGTAAAACAATGCAAGAGGACAATGGACGAAAAATACCAACATCAATTATCACAAAGAAAAACAAAGAACAATAATCACACAATGCCAATCTCAGGAAAAACACATGCAAAGAATAGAAAATGTTTTAAGAAAGAGAAGGTGAGAGAAGGAGAGAGAGTCCAATAGGACATTAAAAAGATGACAAGTAACAGGTAACCCAAAATTATGTATTCTGTAGGACTTTGAAGACTTGAAAAAGGTGCTCTTCTCTTTATTACAATATTTTAAAGGAAAAACTTAAAATTATCACTATGTTACAGATCATGATGTTGATCGCGCATCTCCAAAGACTCTGTAATTTCACATTCACCTATTAGCCATTGTTCTCAGCATATCATAATTATGAGAATTTCAATTGAAAAACAAAAGCTTCTCTCTTGAAACCCCTAGCACTCCGTTGGATGATAAGAATGAGTTAAAGAAAAGTACTAGAACTATTAGGACAAAAATGAAGAAGGAAATTGCTTTTACATCAAATTTTTTAAGCATATATCTCATTTCATTCCTCGAAGTCTAGATGAACATGAACTTCCCACACCGGTATTTCATCCATTTCAAGCAATGAATCTCAATAACTTTAACTCATTACCAGACTACATTATTTACACCATTCCGGTCAAAAACTTAATCTTGCAATTGAAGCCCCTTTCAGCAACAGGTGTTTCAATGAAAAGACCTTCTGCGGCACTTTTTTCAATCAACCTGGCTACAAACTGCCCTAATGTACACTTAAAATTGATGAGAAGGAGACTAAGGAAAAAGATTGATCCAACTGTGCATTTTATCGCATTAAGTTTCCACAGTCAAATGGAGGAAGAATCATTACCACTTCTCCCATTACATATGCGCGTCCACCAAGCTGTTCAAACTGCTGCAGAGATTTGAAGATCCTCAGTGCGTATAAATCGACTTAGCAGCTTTCAATTGTGAAAAAAGCTATAACAAGATAAAAACAAAAAGAACAACGGCAATAACAAAGATAAAAACAAAAGGTACCAGTCTAATAAAGAAAAACATCCAAATGGACTACCGAGAGAAATCTTTTCTTTTGAAAATCCCATTAGGTTTCGTGGCTTTGCGAGAATACCAAGTTGCTACTGTACACACAACCAGTGTAAACACTTGTAACTGGATAACTATTATGTTCTCAATGTCAACTAGTAAATTATTCCAACACATAAATGTCTTTGTTCTCCATAGAAGTCAAATTTCAAGAAAAAACATCCCCTGCCATCTCTGAATTCTCTCGCATTCAGAATTGCCACTTGCAGTCAATACAGATGCAGAGAAACACACTTACAAGCACAAAAACAAACGCAACAATTGCAAATTCAGATCAAAAGATCAAAAAGAAAAACAAAATTACTAACTTTGCGAGAAGAAGAATCCCCGAGAAATTGACTCTTTCTCTGTCTCTTCCTCAGCGACTCCTCAATGTCACTCTCCATTCTCTCTTCTGCGTTCCGCAGACAGAGAAAGGGCGCTGTAACTTGCTCGTTCTATCCGAAATCAAACTTAGGGCTTGCCAATATCTCATCGGCCCGTACCGGAACCCGGTGCCTTGACATCTTAGAAACTGGTAACTTCCAAATCGGGCTCGCTCGGCGTGGGCATCAAGGCCCAACGAATCCAGGCCCATTTAAATACAAATATAGGCCTTTGATTTTATACTCCCTTCACATTGCTCCCATTTTGAATCTTTCTAAAATATGGGTAAACTAAGATTTTTATTTACAAAACGATTAGTTCTATTAACCTTAAATAGAGTCCCCATTAATTTGAATGTAGGAATTACCTACGTAATAAAGCACCACAATAGTATAATAATTTGACTATCAGGGTAAGAAAATACATATTAAAGTTCTAATCCCATTATAACACGTTGATTTAGAACTTTTTTAAAAAATATTTTTTTTTAATATTACAATGCACGCACCTTACTCACATATACAAAGTATTGAACCTCGTACTTTACTACGAAATTAACTGGCTAAGCAACATTGATTTAAATGTAATATTGTGTGGTGGTAACATATGTGTTTTGCTTGCTTTTTAAATAGTTTCAACCAATTGCAGTGTCCTAATTCGTCCCCTGCACCCTCTCATACGGGCATTTTGCAATGTTCTGAGAAGTCCACTGTCCAGTCCTTGAAACTTGACCCTTTTCCTGGACCTTTGCTCAAAGGGTCCGGCTTTCGTTCGCTCTGTTTCAGGGTCATGGCTTCTGTATTTGAACACGATCACTGCTGTCAACCGTTGTTTCAACCATGGCCCTACAACTCAGCTTTTGGGCCAGGTGTTTACGTGTACTTAGCAAAAGTATTACTTTGTCTGATTAAGTTAAAGGGATAGTAGCTACATGGATAAAGTAGTTTATCTCGTTATCTTTTCCTTTCTCTAATTGTACACATATTATTTTTATTGTTACACATTTTATTATATTGATTATATACAACCTACAATCTATTAAACATATACTGAAATTCACAATGAACTCAAAATCAAGTGTATATCAAATTAATTCAATGCTTGTATCTTGAAGTTAATGGTTTGATCTCATTTTAACACTATATTTTATCAACCAACAAATGTTAAATTTTAAAAGGGAATAATTTTTTATCACCCAATTTAAACTGCCTCTTTATTAAGGATTATAGTTGTGTCTAATTTGAACAATTGATATTAGAATAAGTTTTTAGCATTTCTTTTAAACTAAAAGAAAAGGATATCCATGGCAACTAATTCATCTACATCATGTAGCTACACAAACCCTCGTATTTTGATGGCACCAATCAAGAACTCGAGGCTTGAAAACTAATATTTCAAGAGTCAAGTCCCCATTGTAGGTGGGGATATATGGTTTGAAACCGATAACAAAGTTATTAGTCATTTTCCATATTAGAAAGGTTATTAGTTCCCATCAGAAGGGTTAGGAAACTCTCCAAAGCAATAGGAAAATGACTCAGGAATGCTTGTGATGTAATGATAAATGTGAATATTGTAGCTATTATTAACACAGTTATAGAATATGTCACGTTTGACCAAAAAGAACATATAAGATAAGACAAATATGGATTCCTAAAGGAATCACTTCCACTTACCAAAAATGGTCCAACAACATATGAATACCAAAATTGACATCTAGTGCGTTTCTACATCCATGTACATGAAGTAAAAGCAACAAAACAACCACTTTATGGTCTCTGGACAGTGAATGTTCTGGACATGTGACCGGCAACCAAAAAATAGGTGATCCTAGAATCTTAGAAATATCTAATGTATTGTTAGTACATGGTTTGATATATAATTTGTTTAATATCAGTAGTTATGTGACATTGTTATAAAGTCTACTCTGAATTATCACCCTGTATATTGGTAAACAAACAAAATGCCAATAAACTAGTATGGAAAAAATATGAAAATATGTGAAACTTCAGATTTATAAGAGATACAAATAAAATAAATATGTCTATCTATTGTAAGTTCTAGTGATGCATGGCCATGGCACCAGAGACTTGGACATTAAGAGATTAGTTTAATTGAAAGTTAATCTAGGAAAGATTTGGTTAGTGGATTCCCACTTATCAAACATAAAAAAGGCAACATATGTGGTTCATGCATTGTATGAAAGTAAGCATAGACAAACTTTAAGATAAAAACAAAATTATCAACCATTAGACTATTGCAACTTTTATACATGGATTTATTTGAACAAGTCTAGGAGGAAAACACTATGTACTAGTCGTTGTTAGATGATTATTCTATGTCCATATGGACATACTATAATGCTCACAAAGATGCAGTTTTGGAAATGTTATGTAAACTTTGTAAAAAAGGAACGTCTAATAAAGAATATAAAAATATGTTGTGGACGAGAATTTCAAAACCATGTGCTTGAACTGTGCACATAAAGTGGCATAGGACACAACTTCTCAACACCTAGAACACTACAACAGAGAGACGTAGTTGAAAGAGAAAATAGTACTTTACAACAAATGACCATAAAAATGTTATATGATAATTACCTTACCCAAATGTTTTTGGATAGAAGTTAAAAACACAAGATATTATGGCAAATATGAGTTCTCAAAAGACAAAGATCAAGCATACCCTATCTAAAAGTTTTTTGATTAAATGTTTTGTCCTGAATAATAAAAAAGAATTACTAGTAGAGTTAGACTCCAAAAGTGATGATAGAATATTTCTAGAATACTATACATTGAGTAAGGCATGGTGTCTTTAACAAATGAACAATGACAATAATTTGTTTGTGTAACGTATGATTAGTTAAAGAAGCTTAAAACAAGGGAAAATGATATCAATGACATTGATAGTGAAATACACATACAACAAAACAAAGTTGAAGACTACTAAAATCTTCAAAATATGATGTCTGCCATTTCAACAACATTGTCCTTGTTACCATGTTAGCACCATGCATCAAAGCCGTATCATCGTACCTAAAACACATGGACAACACCAATCACCGCAAGTCACCATGTCACCCTAAGCAACACAAAACATGTGCCCCCTCCAGAACAATATCGTCTTCCTCATCTTCTTCGACTTCACACATCTCATTGAAAACCCTCCACTAGCATCAATCATCAAGTAAAAAGGAAGCTAGAATCTGCCACTCATCACGCACATCAACTTTCGACTCAAAATGGAAAACTTTCAAATCCAAAACGATGCTAAGTTGATTTTGTTCAAGTCTCTAAAAATTTTCCTCAATCTCCCTTAACCAACTAGCTAAGTGGTGAGTTAATATCTCATGTGCATGAGTTGGATTTAGTAGTCATCAAAATATGTGTTGTTATATTTTTCTTTAAAAAAGAAAAGTGTATTCATGACAAATTTGCAACGGTCATTTTCTTCCTTGACATAGATTCTTTTGTTTGCCTATAACTTGTAATTTCATTGTATAGTATATTTCATCAAATTACAAAATCCCTTTTTTATGTTTATTGAGTTTTATATGTTTTAGGGTTGCTTGTGTTTTTTGGAGTTTGAATCAAGATATTTGTTGAATTTCTTGAAATTATCTTGTTTAACTAAAACACATATGTAAATAACGATTCTAAAGTAATTGCAAATAATAAGGAAGGGAAAATAATCCTTCGAGGATTAGAAATGAAGTAAATCAGTTTTCCTTAATAAGCAATCCAACTTAAAAAGTTAGCACATTGGCATATGTTAGTAATATATGTGAACATGTTGCTTTTATACCACAAATTGAACCTAAAAGAATTAATGAAGCACTAAATAATGAAACCTAAATATTAACTACATAAAAAGAATCAAATCAATTTCGTGGAAAAATGTATGGAACGTGTGTCCAAACCCACAATTAACACCATAAGCTATTTAACAAGAAGAATTAACAAGTTGAACTCGAATTTGTCACAAGCTATTTTATTATCTTATCTATTCTCAATATAAAGTGCATCTTATAACAGTTCATACCTTTTTGGTATATTTAAAGAAATAAATTTTTTATTTAACTAGTATTTAAATTAAATAGATATCTTGTTATTATTAATAACCTATAAGAATTATTTTTATGAGTTTCATATTGGTAACAAATCATACAAATCTTTTATGATTGACTAAACTATTTATATTATATCTTATGAATTCAATAGAAAGTTAAATATTTTAATTATAATTTTTGAGATATATTTTAGTCTTACCATTGTTATAAACTTAAAGACTCAACTTAAAAGCTAACTTAAGAATTAAAAGAACATTTCTTTACTTTAAAGTTTACCATAAAAAAATTTTATACTCGATTTCAGTCTTTTATCCTATATACTTTTTCCAACAGATCGAGTAATATTAGGTTCAAGGTTACATAGAATAAAAATTTAATCTAAGTTTCAATATTATGTTAAACTCAAAAGTTAATATTGAGAATTAGAGTAATATTTTTTTTATTTAAACTTTACTATAAGTGATTAAATATTTAGTACGAGATTTTTTATCTGTACACAATTATTTATAAGTAAAAAAGTAATACTTCAATACTGTTTGTAATTGCTTCAAGTTGAATGATTCGAACAATTTTCAGGTGAAAAAGAAGAATCACTCATGCCCAATTAAGAACACCGTGAAGCACACAGCATCTGAGAAACACAAAAAATAAAAAATATAAATAAGTGAAAAAGTGAATAGAAGAAAAAAAAGAAAGAAAGAAAAACATTACAAGGCCAGACCTCGTGAGAGCTAACCGAGAAAGAAGAGAGCGGAGAGAGAAAGAAAGAGAGAGGGGGAGAGAGAGAGAGCGAGCAAGGATCGAGCTACGCAGAGCAAAGCTGAAATATAAAATCAGTAAGCCTGCAAGGGGAAAAAAGAAAAAGGAAATAATGCAGCGAAGTGAAAAAGAATAAAATTGAAAGGGAAAAGTAAAAGAAGAGCGCGAGCGAGAGAGCCGAAGCTTCGAAGATTCGGAACCTCAAGTCACTGGGGTTCGATTTCCCTGCAATTCGTCGACTTCTTCTCAAGGTCAGAGCTCAATCAATCTCTAATCCTCTTTCCCGTACTCTCAAGCCTTCTTTTTGCTCTTCATTGTGCTTCGTATCTCTGCAATTCGATTTCTCTGCTATGTTTCCCAAACTCAATTCTTCCAACTCGCTGATCTCATTTCTTCCACTTCAAATTTCGGGTTTTGAAGTTTGAAGCCTTTTGAATTTCAACAAAAGGAATGACGGGGTTTTGATTGGTGCTCTGGTGCAAATTTGTGCTTCGTACAGTGCGTGAAAGAGGCATGGCGCTGTGGCCCAGAGTTTGTTCATTCAGACTTAGGGTTTTGATTGAGCATGTTTTCCAATGAGTTGAGCTTGATTCGGTGGGATTTGATGAGCTCCGTCGTGGGCTTGATCTCTAGGGTTTTGCGTTCCAGAAGATGAGATTTGTGTTTGCATTGTATGCTTTTTGGGTGGGTGAATTCAGGGTTCTTTGAAAACAGGATTACCGGTGATACGCTTGGGAATTGGGGGTTTGGGGGTTTTTGTGATTCGTTGAATCATATGCTGGGGGAAAATTCGGCGGCTGTTTGGAAAGAGAAATAACTGTAATTTCGGCTGAATTGGGGTTACTGGGGGTTTTGTGATATTGCAGACGGTGTATGAATCTGTTTCTCGAGAAATGCAACCTCAGCAGGGCTCAAGAATTGATTTGGTTGACTTGAAAGCCCAGATAGTGAAGAAGCTTGGGGTGAACAAGGCAAAATTCTACTTTTCTTACTTGAATAGGTTTTTGAGCGACAAATTGAGCAAGAATCAGTTTGAAAGTTTTTGTATTCGGGCTTTTGGAAGAGAAAATCTTCCTTTGCACAATCAGCTCATAATTTCAATCTTGAAGAATGCATGCCAAGCCAAGACCCCACCTCCGGGTTATTTACCAGCCAGGTCCCCAAAAATCTGTGATACAAGCAGCAAACAGTTCTCCTGTTGGGGAAGATGGGCATGAACAAAGTGGGGCTGTTGTTCCGAATCAGAAGGTTTGGTCAAATGGGGTTCTGCCATCCTCCCCACGAAAGGGTAGGTCTGGTGTACGTGATCGGAGGCCCAGGGATAGGCCAAGCCCACTTGGACCCAATGGGAAGATTGAGAATGTCTCACATCAATCCATGGGTACAGAAGATAGCAATAGTGAGGTTAACATGGAAAATGGTGATTTGACTCCTTTTGATTATCAGAAACCAGGGCAGCATCTTCAAGCAGTAGCTGAGCTTCGCGAGAATGAAAGGGAGGGTGCTGCACAGAGACCTGCCGAAAAGCCAAGGATACATGCTAAAGATCAGAATGCAGTACCTGTTATTGAAGATGGGGAAGAAGTGGAGCAGTCAAGCCGCGCAAGTTTCTATAGAAGTCCTTTACTTGCACCCCTGGGGATTCCCAGCTGCCCAGCTAGTGTAGGTGGGGCCCCGCAAGGTTATGCCATTGGGTAGCAGTGTTGATTTTGTTAGTTATTGCGATAGTGGTGTATTGTCTGATACAGAGACACTGAGAAAAAGAATGGAGCAGATTTCAGCAGCACAGGGCCTTGGTGGCATTTCTATGGAATGTGCTAATATGTTGAATAATATGTTGGATGTGTACTTGAAGCGGCTAATCAGATCTTGTGTTGAATTGGTGGGAGCAAGGTCTACGCCTGAGCCAAAAAAGCAACCTGCCCACAAGCAGCCAATTCAAGGCAAAATTATCAATGGCATGTGGCCAAGTAACCATTTACATATGCAGAATAGTGGTGGCGCTGTGGAAGTTATGCAGGAGCAGAGACCCAAGGCTTAATATCTTTGCTTGATTTCAAAGTTGCCATGGAGCTAAATCCTCAGCAGCTTGGGGAAGATTGGCCATTGCTGCTAGAGAAAATTTGTATGCAAGCGTTTGAAGAATGATACTTACCAACAGAGATCTGTTTTTTCCAAACCGTGGTTGGCTTTGTATGATCTGGTGCAAAGGGATGAGTGACCATTGTTGGAGATGAATGATGGACTCCGTTCTGTTCTTATTGCTGGGATAAACCAGATTCCTCCCGGTTGGTGAAAGCTCTGGCCTTTGCAAATCAATTGTGAAATTGAGCATCAAAATGTCTGCACTCCCCCACTGCAGAGCCTGGACCGTCAGGAAATTATTTAACTGCAACCAAGCAGGGGGTAATTCAAATGGGATTCCCATGATTGGTTGTTCTGTTGTATCTTTAGCATTGACCTTGGCCGTATTTGCCATCTCTCCAGATCTCAACCATTTCCTGTAATTTACAGCCAATACGGAGGAAAACTAAGAGTTTTGCAGGGACACTGTTGTGTAGCTTGGTGAAAGGTAAAAATTCACTTGTGTAAGAGCTGCAGTAATGCTCTGTATGTACTGTTAGACTCTGAGAATTAATTGGAATTTGAATATCAATAACACATTAACATCCGTTATTGTCTCCTTGATGGTTTGACGTATTTTTGATGAATTGGCACCTGAATGTCCTGCTGCTAATGTATCTTCCCTTACATTTTTGTTCTAACAGACTTTTCTGGCTGTAGATTTCACTTTACTGTCTTGCAAATAGCAGCATAGCATATACTCTTCCTGTGTATGCTGAAATTAATGGGTGCTGTGAAGCTGCTTTGTTTCTCATTCAAAAGGAGACAAATTTTCTCAATGGCTTGGAAGCCGGCACTAATTTTCATGTCTCCGTTTCATTTTTAATGATATAATATAGCCTGCAGGGACAATGCAGCATGTTGCATTCATGGCATCAGGTTTGATTAAAGTAGTTATTGGTTATGACAGAAGACTTGAAACTCATGAAATTACAGAGAATGAATAGTTTCACCTTTGGAATTTTCTTCATGTACTAGTCGAAGAGGCCCTATTCTTTATACAATCTGAAGATGGAAAACCCATCCAGTATATTTTTTCAGGGGTTCATCTCTAAGTTTTTGATTAATTTATTATTCCTTGGCATATCGAGTATATTTCTTTTATACTAATATCCATAAGATCAACTCTGTTTTGGGAACTTTCCACCCACCTTATCCGCTAGCATGTCTTCTAATGATGTGTCTATGGTAAGTCTCATAAGTTAACATATTTTCCAGTTTAGAATAATGAAGCCAAGTATACAATGAATTTTTGGCAGGTGGCAAGTGCTGGTTGGGCCATGAGAATTTTTGGCACTTAAATTAGATTGCAGCAACATACCTAAGCCTTTTTAGACAACGAAAATATTTTACTTTTTATAATCACTGGTCTTCAGTGTATTACTCTACAAAAAGTTTCTTATTGGTCATAACGGGTGAAGCTTATTCATTTTTTTTTAATCTTAATTTTTTTTTTTTTAATTTTCAATTTTGATTTTTTTTTGGGTAATATTCCACAAAAGGCAAGAATAGAATATGGATGCTAACACGGGTTTCTTACGTTGTTGGACTAAATGCAAAGGAATATTGCATTCTTGTCAGTTGACGGCAGTGGTAATAACGCACTAGTTCAAAATGAAAGACTAGAATTGATGCGCGTCTTTTAGAGGATATCTAGCAGGTTCAAGGACTTATGCTACATGAGAGTTTGGCATCAGTTACTTAAGATCAAACGAAAGAAGTTATCTTTGAAGATGCCTGCAGCGATGCAAGCCAGTCCCCTGAATTCAATTGTCATCTCTTCAGATTCCATTTTGCTCTGCCCTTAGTACTTACCCAGTAAGCTCTCTTTGTGGCAGCTACTGTAATTTCCATATCCGTTTGGACAAAAAAATAAGACGTATTGTATTATGTTGAAATGCTGAGGGATTGTGTAATAGATGAAAGCATTAATGGGCATTCAAGAGTTTTCCTTGAACTGTGCTCGTATGTTCATTATAAATGGATATACTCTTTAAGCATCTATCTGGTCCTGCTTTCAGTTGGTTGGAGCAAGGTCTGCACTCACGCTGAAAAAGCAGGAGGCTATGTGAATCTGGTAAAAAAGGATTGGTCGAGATTATATTTCTGCGCATGAATTCATTCAGTTTTGTCTGACGCATTGTTGGATCAGTATATTCTAGTTTGAGGAACTTTGTTGACTTTTATCTAACACTGTTGATGCACCCTGTTCTCTTTTTATGTCCATACTGAACCAGATGATTCACATACAACTAGTGTCCTGTGTGTTGCAAATGAGGTTAGAATGTTTTGACTTGAAGCACTTGCATTCTTGGTACTTTAGCAGTTGTGAGTTCACTGAACAGAAATCCATCATCTGATTACGTTACCCTATGTTCAGTGTTTGTGGAGATCTTGGGCTTCCCATGTAAGTTATATCCAACAATAAAATCTCTTATAAGATTCTGAAACTATATTGTTGACTAGCTTGGAAAGGAATAAAGTCATAAGAAGGATCTGCCTTTCGTAGTGTATGTTTTCTTTAAGTTGGGAAGTTTATTTCTTCTGTTAATGACACTCTGGTGTCCATTTTATTCTCCTCGTTGGCTTGTGTGTGTTGCGGGTGCGTGTGTCTGTTTTTATGCTGAGGGACATGAATTTTTAAATTGAAAGCAGTTTTGAATTTTCGTATGTTTCTTTAAAATCTTTTTAAAAGTAATACTTGTAGTAATTACGATCCAACAGTTTCTAATTATCTCTGAAGGTCTACTTGTGGTCGTTCTCTATATGTGTTTTGTCTTGCCTAATAAAATTTTATCAGGCCTAAGATTGTGGTTGCATTAATGTTCTTGTATTTTACTCTTTTTTTTTATGTCGATGCTGTAACAAGTGGTCTTGATGTGTGTGTGTGGGGGCGGGGGGGTTTAGGATTCAAAAATGTCAAAGAACAGGCGAGCTAAAACAACAATTGAAGGCTTAGTAACATCTGTTTTTGGTTATTATTGTTCATTTAGAAAAGAACTTGGGGTATGGGTTCAGGGGGCAACTGTTTATCAAGATCGGCATCCATAATGAAGAAGTTGTGGGTTCTAACTGTCATCCCGCACATATATCCTTCTGATCTGTTGTGGTTTCATCTTCCATCCTTTTTGTTGAAAGCTTCAATGGATCACAACTTCACTGGTATATTGTGCGGTGTCTACTTCAGACACAGCACATATTGTTATTTTAGTCTTTAGCTTAAGACCATGAGAAAAATAAATGCTTTTATGTTTCTTTGAGGATGAAGCAGGGCACTATGTTGAAAGTTCATTTCTTAGTCTCTGTTGGACGTATGGAACTTGTCTTTGATGCACTAGTATCCTTCTTCTTTATCATCTGGCACTGTTGCTTCAAATAGTTTCATTCGTGTGCTGACACTTCTAAGTTCTCAGAGCTTGAATAATATATGGTGGACTTTGAAGCAATTATCGAGCTGGGGAGAGAGCTTGTTCAGTCTCTCTGCATATCCGGGGTAAAAATGGTTACAAGGACGCTTGGTATCTGAAAGCAGCATCATTTTTCAACAATATTCTGACTGCATCTTCTTTTTGCAGTCCTTGTACTGTCCATTTGCTAAGGGACCTCTGTCTTATATTATGGAAAATTGAGATTTTGCTCAATTTTCTGTTTTCATAACGACACTCCGTCCACACCTAGAAGTTGCTAGTTATAATGGCAAAACAGAAACCTACTTGTAGTTCTGTTGTAATAGCAATTATCCCTTCGGAAACGTTTAGGTGTATGAAAACCCAATATAGAAAGTATCTTCTGCATCTATTTGTATCTATTGTGGTGAACTGGCTATAGATCTTATCGCTGTTGCTTTTTGGTTACTGCATTATGAATAACGTAACTTTTTGAAAGGTTAGTTGGATTCATCTTGAAGAACGGTCCTTCAACTTAAGTACGAAAGTCATTTTGCTAGGAGTAACTTGTGAGAAGTCCTTCAGGCTAGGGATAGGACACAAAAATGGCTAATTGTCATAAGATCTTGAGGAAGTTCAAAACTATGCTTGTATTGCTCCACCCAGACGCGTGAAAAAAGACTTAGGGACGAGAATGTATGGACGTGAAAAAAGCTCTGAAGAAAGAAGCAATTCTCCTGTTATGGGACATTGTTCTTGATAAAGGTTGGATCTAACTTCTTCTTGGAAGTGCTCAACCTCAAGAAACTGTTCTTGATAAAGGTTGGATCTAACTTCTTCTTGGAAGTGCTCAACCTCAAGTTTCTTTAAAGCTAATTTTCCTCACAAACTTCTGTTATTTGCTTTATAGTGCAGCAACAAAGGAACCAAAAAAGAAAAAGAAAAAAAAAAAAGAGAATTAGCAGGTGCCCAATATATATATTCTTGAATGTTCTCCATTCCAATCAGATGCGTATCATTTTTAGATAGCAGATGTTGGCATTTCTTCTTCACTTACACACAAACAAAAAATATTCATGGTTGACCTGAAAATAAGAATGGTGGTGATTTCGATCTAACAATTTTTCCAAGTGTATGTCAAGTGATGATTTACCCAATTTCGCTCCTGATTGGTTTAGTCACACGGGTACCAAATGGGTTTATATTCACAAGTTCACCCTCCATCCTATTCTTACAAGAGGAAGAGCTCCATTTGTGCTGAAGCTCACTGAGATTTATGGTTCACTCTGTTCTTGGTGATATTCTAAATAAAAGGAAGTTACAACAAGTCAATGCCTATACCCAACTACAGGATCTGCTCGTATTCCACAAAGTTAATAGAGGTGGTGTAACCATGCCAGGAGCTCAGAGACCTCTCTCTTTTTTCTTCTTTTTTTGTTTTAGTTCGCTTCCAATGAATTGTTCTAATGCCATGCTTCCTTTTTTACCTTCTTTTTGGTATGCTTCTCACTTACTATACACGGTCCTGGCTACCTGATATGAGACTGTTCCAAGTACAAGTGAAAGTAAATCGACATTGCACGAGCCCCAAGACTAGCGATAAGGGGCATTTTTGCAAGGGTAGGTCGGCAATGATAACATGGGTCTAAAAGGATAGAGGTGGGCCAGAGGCTAATGGGATCCGAGAAAATCAAAGAAAATATTGCTCAACAACAAAAGTGACTCTGAGAGAGAGAGAGAGAGAGAGAGAGAGCAGTATCTTCATTCACAATTTCAATCTGATGTTCACCCCTCAAGCCAATAGCCTGGTTTATTAGTAGATTGAGATGAAAGAGATATGATATGTACACTGGAGAGAAAAATAGATGAATGAGTAAGAAGAGAATGACTTAATTTGTACCAAAAGAAAAAAGTCAAGTCTCCTGTAATTGATTTGATGAATAGAACTACTAAGACTGCAAAGACGATGATGAAGGGGCTGCTGATGATTTGCATATAGGGCACCAATTCTTAAACCGCAGCCATTGTTGTACGCAGACCACGTGATACCTGTGGTCGCACTGCAATCTACCCAGTTCATCTCCAAGCAAATACTCTTCCTGAAGAAGATAATATACTTAAATATCAGGAAAAGCTTGTTCAACTCACTATCTTAAGGATTGCAAATGTTTATGAAGAAACATTTCTACTGTGGAATTGTGAAGAAACCAACATACACCGTCTATAAAAACTTGTTCTGAGGATTGACTGTAACCCAATTCAATCCCAACTGGTTTCACTTTAGCGATGTACTTTGTCTTTAAGGTTTATTCAGTTCCCATTTTGGCGTTCTTGACCCCTGGTAGTTCACACTTGACTTTGGTAGGCGAACCCAGCTTTTCTACCATAGTTTTTAAGCACATGAAAATTCATAAATTAAAAAGCATTTTTGGGAGAAAAACCTGGCAGATGCTGCATTTGACATCACCGTTACCGCCATTGCAGCTCACAGCTTCAGCCTCTGGAGGTGCAGACTCATAGATGGTTCTCTTCAGGCATTCTGACAGTGCTTCTTCTGGTAGTGCTGTGCTTACGTTTCCCATCCTCTCTTCTAGAGCCAATAATTCCTGTTCATTTAGCAGAGAAAATGCATCACAAACGAACATCAACACATAAATTTGTCGACAAAATTGGTATTGCTATGGAACAAATAAGACTAGAAAGTCCTTTTAATTCAGGTTAGGGTCACCAAAAAATTACAAGCCAGAAATAAGTCCGACAAGATGGAACAAAAGATAATTGAACGTTAAGCATCATAGCAACACTTCAACAAACCTCATATGACATGTTATCGATATCCAGTCTCATATCTCTATGTTGATCATACACATACAGGCCATTAAGAAACAAGTTGGTTTCGAGAACAAGTATTTGCTGCAAAACAAGCAAAAAGAATTAACAATGAGCAGTAATCAGAAAAAAGTGGAAACTAAGGAAACAAGGGGGGAAAAATCAAATAAAGTGAAAATCCCATAAACTACCTCATAAGTCAGCTCTTCGTCTTGTTCAATCCTATCGAGGGCCAATAACACCTGCACAAAAATCATTTTTAAAAAAAGCACCATAATTAAGCTTTCTTACAAGACCATAATAAAGAAGTGTACTTAAAAGAATCTAACCAACCACAGTACCTCTGCAATCCCATCTATATTGTAACGCTGATTACTATCCTGATTTGTCAAAGAGTGGGTTCTGCCCGCTTCAGAAAGATTGGCTGGCATTACACGACGTAATCTCTCACTGCGACTTCCTGGTCGAGGATATGATGTAGCACGACTCAAGGAAGTTTCTGCAGAGAAATGATGTGCTGAGCTCCGACCATTTAGATCAAAAGGCATATCAGGCTGAAGCATTTGAGGGACTGCTAAAGAGGGCTCATTTGGTGACAGATTGTTTCCATTTCCTTGATTGGAGAGCCTTCCTCTAGTGTGATCATTAACTGATCTCCTAGTTCTAACTGAAGCCGCACAACTGTCTCTGTTAGCAGGCAAATTTCTAGCTCGTCTTGAATCAGAGATGGAGATGCCATGACTGGAACTGGAGTTCCGTCCCTCCAATGATGACCCATTTATCTTCTTCCCCCTAGTACTGAAGCTACTTTCTCCCTCTGTATTTCTCCTTCTTACTGTTTCCTTCCTTTTGCTGAGGCTTGAATCTGAAGAGGAGCTACCAGACGGGATGACATCAGATATTGGATTGCATCTGAGACTTCTTATGCCATACCTGCTAGCACCAGCACTCATGGCCTGGGCAGAGTGCTTAGATCCCATAGATGCGGGGGAAGCCCCTACAGTATCTTGATTGCGTAGTCCAGTGCTATGATGAAGATTCTTCCGTGATACACTAGAGCTTCCAACCTCCACTGCTCTGGTACTGCTGGGCCCCACAATCTCGGACCCTCTCTGGATCTTTCCAGGTGGGGAAGTGAGTTCTGAAACATCCGGCTCACCCAGTACACTACTAGTTTCAGATGAATCAGTTTCCAACTTCAAAGATAGCTTATTTTGATTTTCTGTGACAGATTTTCTTCCCCTATTGATTGAAGAGCATGTCCTAGAGGAGCTTCCAATTATTTCCTTGCCACTTGAAGAGCGGATTGAAGGCCTAGAAGATTTGGTCTTCTCCAAACAGCCATTTTGAGCAGCTCTTTGGGTGCTCAGCCTACCACCACAACCAGCTCGGCTGCAAAATGGACCGTTAGTATCTCTACCGTTTGCATTATCCCTCAGCACCAGACCAGATCCCCTCCTAGGAACAACAATTCCGTTCACTGCTCTTTTACCAGAATACTCATCCATGAATATGTATCTGTACACTTCCAGTCCACTACAAGAACAGTAATTGGGTTGTTACTGGCAAGAATAATACAATTGTGTGCTATATTCTCCATAATGACACAAAAATTCCTTCTTACTTAGACATGCAACTAATCAAACATAACAAATACGGAAACACACAGATAAAAGAACAGCTAAATAAGACAAGGTCAGAAAATTTCACCAAGGAAAATCAAGATTCATGAGGAGATATACACTGTTAATCTCAAACCACATGAAAGCAGACATTTCTTATGTATTGCTTGGGATCTTCAAACTACCAAATACAAACTTTGCAAACTTATTCAAGTCGAAGGTCACTGGAGACATGGACAACATGAGACCTGATGCTAGAAACAAGAACCTAGCTTAAAGTTATTGATCCAATAAATCCGCAGCAACTGAAATCAGGGAAACTGCTTCCTAAACAGATTTTAGTGACTTTTGCAAATCAAGCCCAAGCTCTATGCTCAGAAGGCTGATTCACCAGACCTTCTTAGAGCTCAAGTTCCATAACATCTTTCCAACAGAAAATCAATTTCTTGCCAGAACTTCAGGTTCAAAATTTATAAGGCCGTCATACGTGGGAAAATTTCTTCCAAGAGAGACTAAAAATAAAAAATAAAAAATCTAAGGTAGTCATAACATTAAAGAAAATTCCTTAGAGAAGATCACAAGACCAACAAGCACGAAAGTAATATGCAGCAAACAGAATAACGGGTAATTATATAGCGGTAAAAGGGTCAAAAAACATACTATCTTCAACCAACACTCTCCTCACCCCACCTACTAATTCAATTAAAGTATATTAAGCCCCTTTCTGCATAGAAATTTGAAAACTCCTAAACAGCAAAGAATTACCAGCACAAAATTTGATCTCAACCAAGAAGAAAGGCCCCACAACCAATCAAATAAGGAAAAGAGCAGGTAGCAGAAGAAACTCACTTCCCCAAAAGTTAAAATTTGTTCATAATTGAGCATAAACAATCAGAGAAGCGCAAAAACGATCTCAACAAAGAAAGAGACGAAGGAGAAAACTGAGCACAAAGATATAAGAAGACCTTGGCGACCAAGTGATCAAAACTTATTCCCACAAAGAGAACCAAACATGTTGAAAGTCTCTGAACATTAAAAGGTACAAATAAAGGAAGAAAGAGAGGACCCAGATGGCCATATGTCCATATTTTCATCCCCTAAAAAGAGGGTCTCTTTCCACTTTTTAACGACATAACCTTTGATTGAATTATTCTCCACACAATCCTTCGTTTTCTATTTTTTCTCCGTGATATCAGGGCTCACAAAGCTGAACAAGCCCACAGTATAGAATTTCATTAAACAAGGGAGAGGAAAACAACTATAGCTTTTGGCTCCCTATAATTTCGACAATCCAACGCAAAAAGAATTTTTAACCACAAAGAAAAAAAATGAGCTTTAAAAATCCAATTCCAAATTAACTCAAGTCTCACACAGAAACCTTACGGGAAAATCATTCATCACAATCATAATCGAGCCGAATAAATAGAAGGAAAAAGAAGGGAAGGCAGAGAGAAAGACATAAAGCTCCTCCCATATTTTCCAAGAAACGGAACACAGAATTGATTGCGACAAGACAATCATAGCTGCACCAGAAGAAAACCAAAACCAGGTCTCAACAAAAAATAAAAAATCCAAATTTTGTTGGAAAATTATTAGGAAAAAAAAAAAAAACCCACGTCTGGCAAAGCAAAAACAATCGAGTGCCTTTCTCTCTGACCCAGAAGCAATCGATTCCAAATTCATCGAGAAATAACCCGACGAATATTGATTAAAAGGCAAAGCCAAAGAAAAAACCCGGTCCCATATACAGCAAATGAAAGTTCAATTGGATTAATGATAATTCAATCAAAAAGGTCATAGAAAAAGCCTGCCTTCAATCCTCGCTGTACCTTTTTCTGACTTCTTGTTGTTCTTCTCCCCTAGAATACCAGGAAGAAAAGAGTTTCACAGCTTTGGACTTTAGAGCGAGAAACTACAGACGCATTCAGAGAGAGAGAAACGAAAAATGAGCAAAAACGTGTCCCAAATATCGAAGGCTAAGCAAACTCCCCTCTTATTAAGCAGGACCCTTTTTCTGTGGGGTCACGAAGAACACTGTAACTCAAAGCAAACACAAAAGCCAAACGAACTCGCGGGACAAGGAGACTAGTTTTTGCCGTCCAAGGTGTTCGGCGAGATCTCAACCGTTGGATGAAAGGGTCAGAGATCCACGGCTGCTATGACTCTGATGACATCATCCTCAACTGGGAACGCAGGCTCGTGGCCTCATTTTTAAGGTTTTTCTTTTTTCTTTTTAAATAAAAGATATTAATAATTAATATTCTGTGATTATGATGGTTTTTAATATGCGAAATTGACATGTACTGTTGTTTTTCCTATTTCGTCCACGAAATTATTAGAGAGCGATGGGCTTTAATGTGCAAAATTGACTAGAGTTGTTGGATTCTTCTCTTTTGTTCACACCTTTTTGCTTCTTTTCTTTGAATTTTTGGTCAATACCCTACTTATCCACCTTTAGAAGAAAACACTATTTAGGGCACTGAAAAATTTAGATAAAAAGAATAAAACTTTAAACATAAAAAATAGTGTTTTTTAGAAACTCAAACTTAAAAAATGTTTTCTTTTTATGTGGATCAGGTGGGGGTCCGAGAGGAGTGGAGAGCATGATAAGCTCTTGTGAAATTGATAAGCTCCTTTTAGTTGTGAGACTGACATTTACTGTTGATTTTTCCTTTTTCTTTCACCAAATTATTAGACAGAGATGGGTTTAATGTGTATAATTGACTAGAGTTTCTGGGTTCTTCAAGCTGTCCACAAAACTTGTTCCTTTAGTTTTGGTCAATAGGGTACTTCTTCACCTTTGGAAGAAAACACTGTTTCTTTACAAGAATTTTGCTAAAACAATGAATACTTTTGTGTTAGTTCTAGAGAGGTTGCTATTGCTTTTGTTTTTTTGTTTGGTTCTTTTAGAGGTGGGGTGGTTCCAAGCTGTTGGTCCAGCACCATTTTCTTGAACACCACAATGGAAGACATGAAAAGCATTACATAATAGAGATAGGAGCCAACTAATCACTGTCGTCTCTGTCCTGGTTAGCACCTTTTCCTTTCATGCCTCTCAATTCTTCCCTGTTTATTAGGATTTAGGGTAAGATCTTAGAGGCAAAACAAAGTTTTTATTTGTAATATGAACGGAAGTACTAGAGATCTACATGAATATTTTCTCTTACATTTTCCTGATACGACATGGGATATTTACTATATGGCATAATCGTTGATTTATTAGAATCAGGCTAATTTGGAAAATTATTTGTGTATAGATTATGTAAACATTTTCTTATTACAGTCCTAGTGTTATAAGTTGGACGATTATTGTATAGTTTTCTCTAAGCTCCTAACCTTTGTGAGAGGAATTTCTAGGCTCAAGTTAAACCTTGTTGAATACAGGCCGTGGGATTGCTTCTGTTCTGGCTTTTAGGACCGATTCCTCTTTTCTTCAAGAGGTAAAAGTGGAACTAACTTCCTTCCAAGGCAAATAGGATGCCAAGGAAAGCTTAAACAGAAGTCTTTTCATTCCAACTTGGCGGCTGTCTATCCTGACCGGCTATGAGTAACCCATATGTCTTTTGGCCTGTTCCATGATTAATTTCATCCCTGTTCTTCTGAAAAAGACAATTCAATTCAGAAGAAGGAAAGAAACGAGACATTGATGGAAAATTTATCGGGAGTTTCAAGGTTTAATTAAGAGAGGATCAAGCTTTCACTTTAGTAGCTTCTGGTTCCCCACTTCTTGTTTGCCAGCTAAATAAAGATAAGCTTGAACCACTTCATGTTATGACGTAATTCATGACCCTAGACTACAAAGAAAAAAAAAAAGCAAAAGCATGGCGTGACGCAAATTGGACAACATTTGCACATTAACTACTAAGAAAAAAATAATGCACAGCTCGGCTTTAGCCACTAGACGGCCATGTTATATTTTAAGATGAAGTGTCGTATGGATAAAGCCTTAGCAGCTCTTTTAAGCCTCATCTAGTTGTCCGATTCTGAGTTCCAAGTGGCATCTCCCACGAGAAGCACACAGGAACCAAACAATTCCCCTTAAAAGGCTAGGTGAACTTCTTTTTCTGTGGGTGCCTAAAGTTGCTTTTCTTTTCCCTCAACAGAACACAGAAACAAGAAGTACTCATGCATGGTCAGAGTTGCAACAGGATGGAGCTCAGGTTGGGCACTTTACATCATGGGTGTTTGGTGAAATGTAATGAACTTGGCAATCTATGGCCTGGGGTAGCTCTGGACATCGTCAATTACTACAGGAGAATCATCATATAATAATAGTCGTAGTTTCTGAGATAAGCCAAAAGGGTGCCTTTACTTTTCCTATTGTGGGATCTTTCACAGGTTTTCATAAGAACAGCTTTAGCTCTTATGCATAAGGTAATTATATTTGTGCATTATTTAACCAGCATTAATGTATTTGTGAACATACCCAGTTGAACCCATGAACAGTGATTGTTTTAATGTTTCTAAATAATGATCTCAGAGCCAAACTAATCAAAAGTAGATTAATAGTAAATAATGTACCGTCGCCTGCAACCTAGGGGAACTTACCTCAAGCATGACGGAACTTGATTCTGAATCTGCCAAATGGAAAACCATTGTTTATTAAATTTGGTCGGTTCTAAGTTATTGGGCAGCACTTGTAGCCGGACGACGCTCCTACTTTATTGCACTTGCGAAGTTTTTTGCCCTTCTTTTGAAGCCTTCGTAGAAACGCTGTTCGTTGGAAATATCAGTTGAATCTTTCAACAGATTTGGAAATCTTAAGCCGATGTGGAACTAATCATGAAGTTTCCAAGTGAATTATTGGGGAATTTGAGCCATTGGTGAAGCCAACAATTTTCTTTTTCACCACTTTCTTAATAAACTCTTATTAACATATAAGTTTTGCATGATTTTAGTTGATTTTGAAGGAAGATCCTCATAAACTAAAAGTAGACACTTTTTTATTCTTTTCCTTCTTTGCCATATGAATGTTCATAAACTTTTATAGAATTGGAATATGCGAATATTTTCTTGGCAGGGCTGCTTTGTCAAATTCCAATTTAAGACTTTGTATCAAAATCTAAATTTTGAAAATGATATATCAAAAATGTTAGAAGTTTGAATCTCAATCTAAAAAAAAGTTCATGAGTTGAAAGAGTACTTTTTTTATTTAAGTTTCATTATAATAAATCATATTTTTGGCACAAATTTTTCATCTTATACACATAAAGGAAATTTATTACTTCCCTAATAAAACTTACAATCTATAAATAAGCATATTATAAATGGTATAAAAATGTCTTAGACAATTTTATTTTTTTAAAAATTAAAATAAAATGTATCCATCCTTTATAAGCCAATTTAATACCTTAGTCTCCTTTTTTCTCTTTTATTCCATTTAGCCATTAAGTTGTGATCTTTGTTTCTTACCTTATCCTGAAGAAACAAGAGCTGTATAAATCCAAGAGCCACCCGCTGCACTTTCAAGGAGCAAAGGCTTTAGAAAATGTATAACGCTCCATCCCACTCGCTGCCACTAACCCTCTAGTTGCACATAGAGACATCGGAACCAGCCACCTACGTGCAGAGGAGTTAGAGCCAGCTCTCCCTCCGAAGGAGGAAGACGGTAACTTTGCCAAAAAGTCAACAGATTTCACTTCTTCCCATTTGTACCTGTTCTTTTCGAGTTGTGTGCACCAAATGTCCTTTGGAAGGATGAAGAAGCTTTGGATTTTTTGTTAGAACAATTATATATCATGTGTTGAATGGGGAGATCTATAGATTAACTAACAAGTTGACCAAATAGAAAAATGAATAGGATTGATTCTGTGTTTTCTTTATCAACCAAAGTACTCTTCATTCTTGATGTTATTTTATATCCTTGGAATCTTATTTGCACTAAGGCTGTAATACGTGGACAAAAATATTAATATAATGTAAAAGTAAAATCTTTTAGAACATCAAGAATTATAACATATTGTGAAATATTTTACTTAGAGATTCTTTTGTGTTGCTGATACTTTGTGGTGTTCATCAATTTGATATTAAATAAAGAGTCTTAATCATGTAAATTTGACAGAAATGTTTCTTCTTCTCCTTTTTTTATTGGAGTCTTGTATGAATATTTCAGCACCTAGAAAGTTATTATGAAGCTGATTTGGTTATCCCAATAAGACTTTAAGAAGCAATTAAATATCTCGTATGGTCCAACTAATCTTAATTTGTAACACAAATAACTAACAAGAGGTGCAATTAATTTCTCCTAATTCTTTATTCAATGAACAATTTTTTTTTTTTTTGGTGAAAGGTCAAATTATATATCACAGTAAAAAATTTACAAGATTGTTTGGTTACAAAATATCATCATTTAATCTCAAATATTACGCTTGGCAAATTCCAAAGCTCTTGTAAAAATTTATTACAATTTGTAAGCTTAACTCCTCTGATAGATAAAATCTTCCATCTCACATCATTTTTTATTTTAGTAATAATGGTTGAGTTATCTAGACTTGTATTGTTGAATCTTCTTCTATTCATTTCTCTTCAAATGTGATACAATACGGCATTGAAAGATATACTAAGCAAAGTTGCTGCAAAACTCTTCCTCTTGACAGTCTTGATCATCCAACATATTTCAGCTCTCCAATGTTCAATCCTTTGAGTTAATCCATTCATGTCTAACAAAACCTTCCAGATGTAGTTTGTAAACCTGTATTTAAAAAATAAATGTTCTTGTTATTCTTCTTCTTGTTATTCAATGAACAGTTTGAATTGAATTACTTGCATGTTTTTTTCTCTTTTTCTTTTTCTTACCCACGCATCCAAATTCACAGATTCAAGTATTAAATGTAGAATCTCTTGGTTCCAAATAACACTTTTTCATATAACACTTATTTTTAACTAAACTAAGTACTCATCGACCCTTATTGACTTGTTAAAAGATTGTTGTACCATAATAATAAGAGGATACTAGTACAAAATAATCATACAACACGGAGGCATGAGTGCTTTGCCACCCTTTAAGGACAAGATCTAGGATCTGACCTACCACAGATGTAACAATAATGTGGATTAAAGAATCAAATGTGATAAGGTAGGTTTCTGTTTCCTAAAAATCGACGGTTGGATTACATTTGAGGACCCATAAAAAGAAGATAACTATGATATCGATGGTTGGACGTTTTATCTTCTCTTTCAGGTCTTAAACCAAGCAACCATTCATCAGCAATGCAGAAAAGGCATCCTTTTTAAGTCTTTGTAATTCCGAGACCTCCGTGCATGCATGATGCCACCGTTCACGTTCCGGATCTTCCCTCGCAGCCTGGCTAGTTGTTGAGTTGGTCCCAAAAAAAGGAATAAATGGTTAGAAGTTTCTGCTTCTTTGGCCTCCGAAAAAGTCAACCATTCCCCACATTCCCCGCCTGTTTGGCGAACAAGATTTGGTTTTCATTTCATGGTCTGCAACACCTTCACCACCACAACATTAGTGCTGCATAATTTGCCCTTCTTTTATCAACCCCAAAAGGACCCAAACCCTTAAACACTTCTGTCATCTCCCAAGGCCTTTTCTTTTCTTTCTTCCTAGATATTTACTCTTCCATGGATCTCCTTTGATAAAGGTACGCTAAATAAGCTCCCCCTTCTCTCTCTCTCTCTCTCTCTCTCTCTCTCTCTCTCTCTGTGTTCCCATTTACTTACTCTTCCATGGCTTTGCTTTTCGAGTCACATTGTATCTACCTTGGTTTTGCTTCCTTTAGCTGTCTAAAGTGCGTTGAAAGACTAATTTTTTGTTGTTCTGCAATATTTGGTTCATTTCTTGGTTATCTTCGCATGTGCACAAGGCATTATTGCTCTTCATCTCTAGAAATTTGCAGTGAATGATGCCGTATTCTTTTCACATATTGACTCAAATCATTCTCTAGAAAACTTTTCGACAGGGAAAAAAATAATCTTGCTGCGAGATGAATGTCCATGATTTTTCACAACAATTGGTTTAAGGATTTGTGAGAACATGGCTCTTTGTCTGCTTGCTTTGTCTCTGATTTTTTTTTTTTTTCTAGTGAACAAATCCAAAAACTTCCTTGGGGAAAGGCAATAACATCGCGTTGGATTTATTAGAAAAAAATAGAAAAATTAGAGACTATTTAATTTATGATAGCCGTTTGCTGTCAACTATCATCTATTTATCGTGCCAAAATGTTACGACCGAAGCACAAGACGGCGTGGGGATTTCAATTTATTTTTTAAAATTATAGTACCATACTTTTACCGTACGATTGAATTTTGTAAAGAATTTGATATGTTTTGAATGGGTGAGATAATAAAATATAGTCTGCTAGGCGTTATGCTCAATACTTTGACTGCAAAAATTCTTATTTATTTTTTATTTTTTATTTTTTATTTTTCTAAAAAGAATTATAGTTTATTCAAAACCCATAATAATAAAACTAATCTAATGGGTATGCTCGTATAAACTGTTAATCTATCTTAATTATTTGATTGAAAATGTGTAATTAAGAAAAACAAATTTCTCGTAGAACATTCATACATAATTAGAGTGTAAGTATCAAGAAATAAATAAAGAATTGAAAATTGCTATTACTCTTTTCTAGAACACAAAATTCTGTGCCATGTATTATAAAAGTATGGGGATTACGTCTTCTACCTTCATTGATGGTATTTGGACCCTGTAGACCCATCAATCTTTGTCAGACACAACAAAATCAGTGCTTTTTAAAGTTATCACTTTGCAAACTCTATGAATGTTGAAGGGACATGTAGCGCCTGTCCCATCATTTTCTATGTTTTACAATGCACGTATACTTGTCCAACTGCACAAGCAAGGGCCGGATAAAGGAACCAGAGAGTGACATCGTTTAAGGTGATTGAATTTTAGAATATAGTATTCACATTATATACAATATAAGTATACAGAACAAAGGGTGGCCAACGTTTTCTTTTCTTTTTCTATTTTTTTAGTGCTTTTCGTATTAATATTTTGATTTCTACGAGGTGCTGCACTCTTTGTCTGAGGTACAGTAGGCTTTGTCTTGAGAGAGACATGTTTCCACTGGTTAGAAGCTTCACATTTTAGTTGGAAGTGACTAAAGAGTCTTTATACATTCAACAAATCCCTCCATTAAAACTTGGTAGACCCATCTGAAAATGAAAATCTTGAGAATTAGTGGTCACTCTACCTTAATGATTGATTATACCAAATTCTTGGAATATGCCTTTGATGAAGTCCTGTTTATCCATCAAATTCTTTTCATAGGCTGGTTGAGGATTAGAACCCATATGACCATGATTAGGACAGGTCGAAAGCAGGCCCATGGTTGTGTGGATCAGCCATCAAGCTGAGGAATAGTAAGAACCAATAAACATGGTGAAGACATAAGATTCATTACAAGCCTCAAAACACAATAAACTAAAGTTATAAAATTTCCTAAAATTACTCTATCATCCGAGGTTATGCAGGCACTTCAGTTTCTTCATACTACTTTCTCTGAACTGTTCTTTTTAAACTTAGAAAGTTCACCAACTATATTTATGTATTTATCTAGGACAAACGATGAGGACCTTTTTGGTTCAGTAAACATGCTGAAAGTGAATTTCCTAGCTCTCATTGCACTTTCGAAAATGCAGATTCTGTTTAGTTTTCTTAGCGGAGACACAAACATATGGCTACTAGTACCAAAGCAAAAGACAGTCGCAGTGTAGGGAAGGAGAAGAGGGTCGTATCCCCTGCAAATTCTGCTACTGCAACCACCAAAAGTCGTCCCAAAACAGCCACCACAAGCAGTATTCAGCGGAAGGCTTCTCCAACTACAACTGAGAAGCAAGTCCCAAGCTATCTCAGGCCTACGATAAGCTCGCGCCATGAACCTTTACAGTATGTGAAGAAACCTGGCCATGTTGACAGCCAGCCGAAGGTCACTAGCAGTAGGAGAAAATCTTTTGACACGGCGCCGCCGGTTTCTAGGGTACATAAGACAACTATCTCCCCCGGCCCTCGGGAGAGAACGATAGCAGTCCGTTCATCATCTTTTACGTCTAAAGGTGTAAGTTCTCCAAAATCCGCTGTAGAGAGGACTTCCAAAACACCCAAGGCTGAAAAATCACAGTCTTTATCTGGGAGGACCTCAAAGAAGAGCCCGCCTCCTGCCACCAAGAAAGAAGTTCATGCTTCTGCTTCCGCAAAAGCTCCACAGCATGTTGATTCAGCGCCAATTTTGGATCTTGACGCTGAGCAAGATGATGGAGAATTTTTGGTTCGGGAGGTTGAAGCACCTTTGAAGATGGAAGGTGAGATTGAGAATCCTTCTGAAGTACCGAAACGCGAAAATGACGAGCATAGTAATAAAATGGAGTCTGAGGTCAGTAAGGGTGAAGATGAGAACCTTAAGGTTTGCGACATTCCTGCAGTTTCGGAAGAAAAAATAGAGAATCTGGCTGTTCATGGTGAAGAAAGTGGAGATGAATTTAAAGTGGAAAAAGCTGAGACTCAACCCAGAGGAGAAGAAAACGGAAGCATAGATGAAAGCAATGAAAGCGTGGCAAGTGAGGCAACAGTTGTGGTCAAAGAAGATGCAGGAGAAGAGGATGATGAAGACAAGCATAAGGGAGACATGGTGAGTGAGAAGGAAGGAATGGATGGGGCAAGCGAGGACCTTAGTTTGAAGGAAGAACAAAATGTGGAAGGTGGCCATGAGGAGACAAAGCCGGAGGAAACAAAACCGGAGGAAATAGAACCGGAGGAAACAAAGCCGGAGGAAACAAAGCCGGAGGAAACAATACCGGAGGAAACAAAGCCGGAGGAAACAATAACGGAGGAAACAAAGCCGGAGGAAACAAAGCCGCAGGAAACAAAACCAGAGGAAACAAAGCCGGAGGAAACAGAACCGGAGGAAGCAAAACCGGAGGAAGCAAAGCCGGAGGAAACAAAACCGGAGGAAGCAAAACAGGAGGAGGCAAAACAGGAGGAAACAAAGCTGGAGGAAACAAAACTGGAGGAAACAAAGCCCAAGGAACCCAAGCCGGAGGTGGCTGATAGTACAGCATCATCCCAGCAGGGAGTGGGATTGCGGAAGAAGGAATCTACGGCCTACAATGATGTGATTGAGGAGACAGCGAGCAAGCTGTTGCAGAAGAGGAAGAACAAGGTGAGAGCACTGGTTGGGGCATTCGAGACGGTGATAGACAAAGAAACCCCATCCAAATGAAATCTTCTCCCAACTCAGTTTTCCTTAGACACAAAGCTCATAATTGTATAAAGTGACAGGAAAATTAGAACAACAAAGAACTGGAGAGCATGGGAGTTTCCAGGAGGACAACCCATCTAATAAGCCACATCGTTGGGATGGCCGAGGTTGAAATTATGCTTGTTAATTTCCCTAGGATTTGTTAATGTTGTGGTATTAACTGCATTTCATTGTTTAACATGTTTTTGTTTTCTTGAAATGAATGTCAACGATCATGCGCTTTTCAGCCACCACCAAATAAAAGCAGGAATATCCCAAGCCACAATGCATAGAAAACCTGCGATTTGTATCCATATGAAGAACTCCATTTTTTGTTTTTTTCCCTCTTGAAGAGTAGTACTAGAAAAGGTTTTTTCTTGACCTGTTCCCTCATATAAATCAGCTGGAATCACAAGCAATTGCAGGTCAGCCATTCCGCGGTGAAGTTCCTTCCTGGGCTTTTACATAGCTCCCATTAGTCTAGGATCTGATTAGTGAGGTTTCGGACCGATTCAATAAGAACTACTTGTGTATGTCATAATATGAAAGGGATACTTTTGTTACAATTTTTGCATCCCCTTCCTCCTCTAAATTAGACTTTTCTTGCCATAAATGCTCAGTTCTTCCTAGCAGTGTCAATGATACAAGTGGATCCGAGTTGTAGAATTTACTAGTACAGAAAAATCAGGCTTTACAATTAATTCCTAAGTCATTCTTTATGCACATGGAAAACTTACAAGTCCTAGACTTGCAAAGTATTGGGATTACATCATTGTCATCATCTATATCTTTCTTAATGTATCTCAAAGTGCTTTATCTATTTTTTGTGTCAATTTGGTGAAACTCCTAATTAGTAAAGAAGAGCTTCTGCTTATTGAGAATCTTGACATTCAACATACTAAAATCAACCATTTACCAATCGAACTTAGATATTTAACTTGGTTGAAGTTTCTGCCGATTTCATTGTTAAGCTTTGGCTTCGGACAATTGAAAGGTATGGAATTCCTTCAAAATATGTTATCAGTGGTAAATCCTCTTAAACAAAGGTTTTGATGATTAATGAACATATATTCAATGCTTTGATGAAACATTTTGGAGCTCATTTTGCTGTGGTGAATATGTCAAAATAAATGTGGTGATTGTGAACTTGTAAGTTGATTTTGGAGCAATAGTTAAGTTGATGCAAAACTAGAACTACACCCACATGCCCGAAATTACATGCAAGTCACTTTTTCCTCTGAAATGATGTCGTGTTTGAATCTAGAATGGGCATGGAATGCCTATATGAAAACAATACGTTGCGAAGCATTGTCTTCTCTAAATTCACCATGAAGACTAGACTTTCTACACGTGATTCTTCCCCAGCCATAGATCGACTCTTATCGTTCTTTTTTGCAACAGCTTCTTTGAACATTCAAACTAGACTCAAAACTAGATTCTTGCTCTAAATGGCAACATACGATTTGTTAATACTGTTGAGAAATTTCTTAAGGTTCTCATCTTGTATGAAATCTCAAAATTCTTCCTGGGAAATGAGGTTTAGATGCCACAAGGCTATATGTGATTCTAATTGGTCCCAAATCCCCCAAGCTGGGGAAAATAATCATCGACAACGGCTTCATACCACACCATGACTGGGATTTCTCTTATTAGACCTTTGCACTCCCAACTTCATTAAACTTGTCGACAAGTTGCACCTATAATTTTAATGCAATTTTTACAAAAGTGAACCACTTATACAATTCTAATGACAATATTTTGAGGATCCAAGAGAGAACAAATCCATTGCATCTTTTCCATTCCCAATAATATAATAAATCTTGCAGAGGTTTAGGCATGCTCCACCAACAAACCTAAATTTGCTCTTGCTCAATAGTGCTACATCCATGTCGCAGCTCCAAGACATTAATTTCTACTCCCACGAGCTTTTTTGGCACTAGAATTGTTTCATATGGTCCTATTCGTGTGTAAATCAAGATGACTTCTCGATTCAATGGAGGGTGCATGGTCACTAGGTCCATACTACCTCAAAAACACCTTTAGTGAAGCGATATCCTTTGCTGGTCCTTGAGCATCACTCCTATCATTAATATCCATGGATGAAGCTCTATTCGTGCTCTATTTGAAGAACCTGTATTGTTTGGTTTTTTTTTTTTTTTTTAATACTCACACACACATCAAAAAAAGACTTTAGGTCAAGAATATTACTCTAATACCATGTTAAAGTGTAAAAAGATCATAAGAATGAATCGAACAAGTGATCAATTTTATTGTGATAAAATTGGTTTAAGAAGAAGGCTCATTATTCTATACAAGTTTCCTACCATACAATTGTCACAATTGTCCAATATACAATGCAATGCATTCAGTTCAGGGAACTTTTATAGAACTTGTACGGGGAATTATTTTTTCAGTATTGAATTTACAAAATGGAACCCTCAATAGACGAAGGTTCACTTCTGGAAAACTCTTCTAACATTTTCCCCCTGTTGGGAAACATTATTTTTCTAAATAATTTTAAAGATAAATTGGTTGAAAAAGGGATCACACAAGCATAGCCTATATGATAACACATGGGCATCAAAATCCAGTGTTATGGCAGTCTTTATTAATAATCAAACAATTACAAGCAGCAAATCGTTAATCTCATCATTTGAAAAAACAAACAACAAAATAAAACAAAAAGACAAAGAATAGTTCATCCTTCCTTGCTGCAGTTCCACTAATTCTTAAACTTTTCATATACCTATTCGTCAATCTAGCATCATTCACCATCTTTCCACCTAAATTAACAAACAAACTTCAAACAGACTAATTAATGCTCTTTAAAACTAGCCCCTCTACAGTAACTTAACTCCAAAGAAACTTGCCTCTCTAAACGAAGGTGACGGCGAAAATTTGCAATGAAAACCTCCGCCCTTTTATCGATATCATCCTCTGAAGCGAAACTGCTCCCTCGTTGAATCCTAGGCACTGGACGATTTCTATCGGATTCATCATCTTCGATACATCCATGCAAGCCCGGTTGGCTATTGAAGCTTAACCGGCGGCTGTAGGAAGAACTTCTGGTAACCGAACCCAACCACCATCGTCTTACGTTAAAGGCAAGCAAAAGTTTTAGTTTCTGTGCTGCCTTCCTGAGAAGACCGCCGAGCTCTTGCAATCTCTCTCTGTCCATGTCTTGGCTTCTCCGGTCTTGTTGAAGGGAAACTTGGTTCAGAGTTGTGTGGGTGTTAAGGCTTTTATACACGAAGGGAGCGGAATCTTGGAGAAGCTAGTTTCAGAAAGTAAAGGAGTGCTTTACCTCGGAGTTTCGCGGAAATGCAGAGGAGGATGGTCGGCTGGATGACATCATCGTCTTTTTCATAATCTTAGGAATGCTAGCATTGGTTGGACTGTTGCGTTTCCGCAACAGCAACGGCTGTCAAGCCGGTGCTTTCTTGTAAAGAGAAGGGACTAATACTTCTTCACCAAGTAGTAGAAATTTCAGAAAAAGTAAGAAGTAAACTAAAGTTACAACGTCCCAGCTAGCGTTCACCATAAGTCTACGACTTTACGTCATCCATATCTACCTGATGCCCAACTTTGAGAATAACAAAGCAAAAACTCATTTCTAGTTTTAATAACATATTAGAGTCTAATCTCAAAATATTAAGACATTAAATGGAAAAAACTCATCAATTATAAGTTTAAAGAACTATCCTTACGCTTTTAGTGTGAGACAATGTCTATCTTTAATAGATGTTTACTTTCATGTTCAACAAAACTCTATACGGATCAGGAGTTTAACACAAAGTTGGAAAACTATGTCATCTTAATCTTGTATGTGCAAAATGGATCAAAAGCAAGACATCAAAAGATAAGGTGCTGGTAGAAACTGTCATCAAAACACCGAAACTGCCATCCAAACTTTGATGTTATCAAAAAATAAATATTATGTATCATGTTAAATTGAGGCATGGTAATTTCTCTACGCTCCCACAATCAAGCATACAAGATTCCAAGATCCGTTTGTGGATGTATTCTTGTATTATCGAAGAACAGTATAACTGATTGCATCATCAAGGGAACTCTAATGAGGATCCAAAATGTCTTGATCAGAGGAATCTGCTGCAACTGTAGTTATGTCTATAATCTCACTGAATCAGTTCTTTCAAATGAGAGACTCCAAGGAATCAGCAATTTTGCTGAACCTGATACTCCATTTGATAGTTTAAAGCAGATCATAAGCTGCTTCACCATGCTCTATTCCTGCAGTTCAAAGGATTTGTAGGACTACAACGTGCAAATCATTCTTGACATTGATTACATGCCGTAAAATCACTCTGGCTTCTGTTCCCACAAAAACTATGACGTCTGGAGAGCTAAAAGGTGAGCCGACCTCACCAGCATACCGAAACAGACCCCAAAACATATATGGAGAATGCATCCAACAATATCTCAGAAAGTGTGTAACAACATGAAAATAGAAGCCTCCATTTCTAGAAGCTTCTGGATCCGGCTCGAGAGTCGACAGGATTTATGCGGCACTTTTACGGTAGCATCCAAGAAAAAAGAAAAAAGAAGAAAGCAAGAGTCCAATAATTGCTTCAACACCACAAAGCGGTTGGGTGGATCCATCTTCTATGGGGATTCCGTGTCAGACACGTTTGCTGGCAGCTATTGATAGAATCTAAAATCAAAGCACATTTATTTCCGTCCTATGTGTTTATCGCTCCTTATCACGTGCCTTTTTTTTTCTGAAAAAAAAAAAATTTACCAAGATTTTAGAAAATCAATATATCCAGTGACCAACCTTAATCTTCTAAAGTTTTAGTCTTTGAATTCAGAAAGTATCTATTATATGAATTGTTTAAATACTTAATAACCATGCATCCAATGTAGGTAATAGGAATAATAGTATCATTTGGGGACTGAACAATCTTAAGGTCATCCACACTTGACTAAGGTGATGTCAAGCTATCAAAATTACTCATAATATGATTATTAGCACCTATCTCTATATCTAAATTAACTTAGAGTTCTATATGGACACTACACCTATCATGTGGGTACTAGAGAATGCACCTACATTTATCAGCTCTCCATATTTTGTCATATTGTTTTGTAGAGATATCCTTTCTAAAAGGTTCTAAGTAATATTTACTCTCAATTGAATTAGATACTTGTTATTTTCCTTCAATGATTTGCACTAACAGCTTAAAATGTCATTGTTCTATTCAAGTTTCTTGTTGTACAATTGTCTAGTAGTCCGAGGGTAACATAAGACAAGATAAGTGTCCAATAGACAAAGAAATGGTACGGTACAAGGAAGGAGATGCAACAGCAAGGTGTTGTCATGTCAGTCACTAATCTCAACACTAAGAATTGGTATGCTAATGGATAAAAATTCTGCTCTAGCTAACCATTTACGCCCTTTTCAGGTGTGATTTCTATGTTATGTATGAAAGCACCTAACAACGTATCGGTTGAAAATGAAATTATGGATTATTTTTTCAATATTGAGCTTACAAAATGAAACTCTCAATTGGTGAATGTTCACTCGTGGAAAACTCTTCTAACATTTTCCCTTTTGGGAAATATTATTTTCCTGAATAAGTTTAAAGATAAATTGTTTGAAAAAGGAATTTTAGATTGTACTAGTATAGTGATCGCACTTGCATTAGCCCATGTGATAACAGAGGGTAGTTTTTACAATACTCAAACAATTACAAGCAGCAAATCGATAATCCATCATATACATAGATATATAATCAAAAAACAAGAAGGCAAAAAATGGTTCATCCTTCCTTGCCACAGTTTCAATTATTGACTCTTCATAGACGTGTTCGTCAACCTAGCATCATCCGTCACCTTTCGACCAAAATTAACAAACCAGCTTCAAACCGACTAATTAATCCTCTTTGAAACTGGTCCCTCTTTTGTAGCTTAACTCCAAAGAAACTTGTCTTTCTAAACGAAGGTGACGACGAAAATTTGCAATGAAAACCTCAGCCCTCTTATTGATATCATCCTCTGAGGCGAAACTGGACGCTCGTTGAATCCTAGGCACTGAACGGTTTCCATCTAATTCTTCATCTCCGATACATCCATGCAAGCCCGGTTGGCTATTGAAGCTTAACCGGCGGCTGTAGGAAGAACTTCTGATAATCGAACCCAAGAACCAAAGCCTTACGTTAAAGGGTAGCAAAAGTTTTAGTTTCTTTGCTGCCTTCCTGAGAAGACCGCCCAGCACTAGCAATCTCTCTCTGTCCATGTCTTGGTTTCTCAGCTTCTGTTGAAGTGAAACTTGATTCAGAGATGCGTGGGTGTTAAGGCTTTTATACACGGAGGGAGAGGATTCTTGGAGAAGCTAGTTTCAGAAGGTAGAAAGCGCGTTTTCGTTGCTTCGTGTGTCACGTTTCTGCAGTAAAAGCATGGCTTTCAGATCTGTTAAAGCATAGGCCCATCTTAAACTTCATACACAATAGGAGGCGTGTCCCTGTCAAATCTAAAGCCAGACCTCTGTGCAAGATATACTATTGTTAAATATAAAGTCACATTCACATATCTTCACTTCCAATATGAGATCAAATTCAAGCATCTTTAACTAAGTCCGTGCTTTTTTTGCTAAAAGAAGGGACCCAAATACTTGTTCGCCAAGCATGAGAAATCTTAGAAGAGTAAAAGTAATCGATATTGTTGCCACGTTGGTCTGCCGACGTGATTTTGTGGGCCCATCTGTGTGTCATCACTTGTTATTAGGGTAATCGTTTGTACGTGATTTCTTCTTCCGTATTTTGTATTGGCATTCTTCAGTATGCGAAGTATTCTTGGATTATCCAAGCACAAGATAACAACTTCAAGAGAGCTGCAATAAGGATCCAATATTTTGATGAGAGGAATCTGCAGCAACTGGAGTTATGGATATAATCTCACTGATTCAGTTCTTTCAAATGAGAGAGACTCCAAGGAAACAGCAATTTCGCGAACACCTGATATTCCAGCTGCTTCACCATGCTATCTATTCCTGCAGTTCAAAGGACTTGCGGGACTCAACTTGCAACTCATTCTTAACGTATATTACCATTCCATACAACCACTCTGGCTTCTGCTCACACAAAACCCACGAGATCTGCAGAGCCAACAGATGAGTCGCCCTCACAAGCATCCCCAAACAGACCCCAAAACGTACATGGAGAAAGAACCCAACGACATCTCAGAAGAAGATTAACAACACAAAAGAAGACGCCTCCATTCGAGGAAGCTTCTGGGTCTGGCTCCAAGGCCGACACCATTTATATGACGCGTTGTTGACAGATTTCTGCCGGCATCGTAGAAAAGTGCTAGAATCCAATAAGTGCTTTTACACGACCGAGTAGTACCGAGATTCCGCGTCCAGCAAAATCTAAAATCAAAGTACATGTACTTTACGTCATCTCTGTTTTTTGCAGTTTGGCCAAGTGCTTTTTTTAAAAAAAATTTAACGTATTTTTCAAGAAATCAACACATCTAGCCACCAAATTAATTTTTTAAAGTTTTGTATCCACTAATTCATAAAGTATATATTTAATACTTTGTTAACGGAATTGAATTACAAATGTTGAAGTGTTAATTAAATATTGAAAAATTAAAATTATTAACTAAACATATTTTTTTATCATAAGATATTCTACATTAAAATGAATGCAACTCTAATAAGAATCGTGTTAAGATATGTTTTGCTTTTATAATTGATTGTTTTGATAATTCAAGCTTCAACAAAAGATTAATGATTAAAAAAAAATCACATTATGATGATATTATCACTCCTATTTGACTTTCAAGCACATTTAAGTTGGTTTACATATTGTATTGGACATTTCTTTTGGAGTTGGAACTTATAAAAAGCTTTTATCAATGATGAAGTAATTACTAATAAAGCAAATCAATACACTAAGAAGCAAATCACAAAACTTAATTAAAGAAAACACAATTTATTATTTAAATTTATCAATGGAGGGAAACAAAAATAAAAAGCACAAACTCAGAAAAATAAGTTCTTCCATGGTTCTTTCTTTTGTCTTAACAACTCTGAATTTCTTGGGACATGAAAAAGTCAAGCCTTGAACCCACGGACTAACTTTAAACCAAAACAAGGAAACCAGCCTTAAAAACGACTAATCCTCCTCGTATTTGAAAGCCCCTTGTAAGCGAAGCTGATAACGAAAATTTGCTATAAAAATTTCAGCCCTCGTATCAATATCGTCGTCTGAATCATTACTGCTCGCTGGTCGAGTCCTTGTCAGTGAAAGACTTCCGTGAAGCTTTTCATCTTCACTGGCACCATTCAATTCGCGCCGGGCATTACTGCTCAACCGGCAGTCATCAGAAGCAATATCTGAAATCCGACACAAGCGCCGTCGAGTCAAAAGCTTTAGTTTCTTCATTATGTTCTTGAGGTGACCACGTAGCATTTGCCAGCTTTGTCTGTCCATCCGGTGTTGAAGTTTATCATAAACAAGAATGACATATTTCCGAATGAGACGGAAAAAGCGACCCAAGCGCCGTCGCGTCAATAACTTCAGTTTCTCCATTGTCGGATTGAGGTGACCAACTAACACCTGCATGGTTTCTCTATCCATTTGTTGTTGAAGAGAATTTATGGTGCAGAAGACAACGAATGTATTGAGCTTTTATAAGAAGTTTTGAGTACTTCCAACTCATATGGTTGGTGCTTGGAAGGTGACGAGAATCCGCGATGAAGTTTCATGAGAGCACACGTGGAAAGTGGGGCAGCAGCCAGTAAATAACAATAAACATAAATATGTTGAAACTTTTCCGGCCCAAAGCCACAGCAATACATGTCTAGTTTTCACGAACCTAAGTTTTATTTCAAAAAATTAACCTTAATTGAAAGAAATTGCCAATTTTCTTATATCACCATATTATCACGCTTAACTTTTCGATGTGAGAGAATAAAATAGTTCCATTCTAAAAAATTATCTTAATTGAAAAGAATAGTCAATTTTCTTAAATGACTAGATCATCTCGTTTGCCTTTTCGATGTGTGAGAATAAAATTCATTACTAATAATCAACCAGAATAACATGCACTTCTTAATTTCAAGTTCAACACCTGAATGCATGACTAAAACAATGTGTAGCCCACTATGTAGAACATTCAGCAGGGTACTCGTAAGCACTAATGTAATTACATGGGGTTCTAAAATAGAATCAATCACAGATATATTATATATCTGTAAGTGACTTGCCCAAAAACCTATTATTGATGAAATAGCATGATGAAATGCATTTACTACTTCCAAAGATAAACATTAGAAAACAAAATTTCAAGTAGACATTAACCAACAAATATGGTAACAACATATTCCAAATGCCGAATAGGTACAAACTTAGGAGTTTGCAACTAACTGCTCATGAAAATCAGCATGCGAGCCTCCATCCCCACTTCCTGCAGCTTCCTCTTCAGTCACCTGGTCTCCCGGTTGTCCTTCCTCAATCTGCTTCCGTCCGCCTGACCAACCATACATCTGTCTCCTAGCTTCCCTACGAGCAGTCCTCTCGGCTATTTTGAGTTCTTTAAAACCCTCTTCAAACTTTGCTTCATCCTCGGGAGAAAAGAAAACAACTTCCATCTTGCCCAGCTCTTCGTACATTTTCTCAATCTTAGTTTTCCAGTAGAGGCCCGTTTCTGTGTCCATCTTGTGGTAAGGAGTTTTCAGGAGGTACTCATCAATCCCACCGGCCTTGTCTATGCAGCGTAGCGCATGAGTAGTGACTTTCACTCGAATATGGCGGTCTAAAACGTAACTGAATAGCCGTTTTTCCTGGACATTGGGCTTCCAAGACCTCCTCGACCTGTCACCAGCATAGCCAAAAAAGTTCAGAATAACTTGCTTCTTCTAAATTACAACTACAAAAGAATCTCATAATCCCAAACTGAAGCAAGGACAAGACCTAATTTACGTTGCAGAATAACATACCCAATTTCGTTCTCCAAAGTGGGATTACCCTTTTGACATTGCAATCATTCTTAGAGAAAGTTTAACATGCAAAGTATTAGGAGAACAAATTTTGGGCTCAAATGAAATAAAAAACAAGAGAGTAAACACCATCTATTTCAAGTATATTTGTTGATTTACCAGATGCCAAATTATAATTCCCCATCGAAACCCACGACAACAAGCCAATTGATAAATCAATGAGCACTTCAATTACTTGAATGGTAGTTTTCCAGACCACATATAATCTCACCAGAAAGTATCACAAGTCAGATGTATTCACGTTTCATCGAAGCATAAAACGAAATTTGTAAATGTCAAGTCAACCGTAATAAGGATCCAGTAGTTAGATAGATGAAATCAGCTGCAGCGATGATTAGACGCATTCTCATTGATTCAGTTCTGTCACAGGGAGAACCCTAACAATCAACGGCTTATGCAAATATTTGATAAGCCATTCAATAATTTAAAGTCGATCAACTACCTCTTTCATCAGGCATTCTTCCTCAAGTTCAAAGGATTTATGGACTATGGATCTAACTTATACTTGGCATGTATTACCGTCCATATTCCTTCATCCCTTTCAGTGATAAAAAGGAAGAAGGGGGGGGGGGGGGGCGGCGCGGAGCGGGGAGCTACAGAGAAACTGTAAAGTGCCACACAATAGACTCTAACCATCAAAGTCAAAAACTTCCCAAAGGATCGCACAGCAGGAACATATGGTCCACACGGGCTGTAGGGAAGACAAGATACAAAATAGTTAATAGGATGGGATGCATCTTCAGGGATTGTAACGAGTCCAATCTCATAAAAGGTTCAGACTCATAAATAAGCTTTGGTCTTCCAAATTTAACCACCTATCCACTAGCTACTACCACCAAGTATTACAAGCAGTTCATGCAAACTAAAAGACTCCACAGAGAATCAATGGTTCTGCATATTTTCAAGCCAACAAAGGACCCAATCCCCTCAGGCCACTGTTTTTATCAATAAACCACTCCAAGCACGATGCTCATATTAACTAGTAGACCTTCCTATCATTACGTTTTTTAGGCTGTAGTTTGCTGCATACATATTCAAATCGCCTCAAAGAGCGCCCCCCCAACAAAAAAAAAAAAAAAAAAAAAAAAAGAAAAAAAAGAAAGGGGAGGCTTGAAAAAACAAGAAGGGTAGTTTTGTGCATATGTCGAGGGGGAAAAGAGTGAGGGAGCACATTGTTTATTGCTCTGCCCTGAAACTAGGACTTCTGCATCAGAATCAAATAAGGAATACCATACTCCCTAAAAATGATGGTCTGGTTTAGAGGCATTACTGAAACAAATAAATACCGATGTAAGTGCAAATGCACAAACATCCATGCTCGTTCACCAACAAATCTAAAAGATAAAAGATAAACAATCAACCCGTGACACAACCAAATATATCATTCGTCAATTGTGTTCAGGCTCTTGGAAACTTGCTAAACCATATGTTTAAGCTGCTCAACAAACTCCTCTCTGACAGACGAGTGCACTTTACAGCTTCTGCACTTATTGATGACTGGCAGCCGTCCAATACAAAATTCTACTCTCAAATAACCCATGTGATGGAAATTATTTGACAGTGGACTCCACTTGAGGAGTATAGACAATATTTTTATCGAATGACAAAACAATATCCCTGCTTCCCAATCTATAATCAATCTTATTGCAGGGTTTGTTCAAAGTTTTGGTGGACCAATACAAACTTCTGGCTCACTGGTTCAATTACAAAAATGAGAACAGAGTAGACTTACTCTCTAACCTCGGCAACTTTTACAACATTCACAAGTATGGTTTTAACCCTTATTTGGGCAATAACTGAGACAGAAACCTTTTCTAAGTCCATGTGTTTATTTTAGGCCAAGTGACAGGGTAGATAATGTGGATTTAAGTAACAGTAGATCAGAAATCATTCGAGATAGTATTGATTCAACAACGAAGACATTTGCAGATAAAGCTCAGACCTTGGTGAAAATACAACTTTAAAAGAGAAAAACACTACCCAATCTCCCCTTCCCATACAACAAGATCTTTTACTATAACCGTTGTCCAAATCTTCCACTATAACTCTCCCCACAAACAACCCGTCAAATATAAATCAAGAAGCAATAGAGCGTCATATATCAAAGCAGAAGCACAGAGAGAGAGAGTGGTGGCTCCGTTTTTGTTCCATTATTAGAGTAGACAACTCAATGCCATATTCGCCCGTACCTATACTGATATATCTGTCTCAACAAAATACAATCGCATTAATTTATTCATTCATTCATTTTCGGATCGATTCATTCATTCGTAGATAACCCTGACATCAAAATTCCAGCAATAAATAAAAGTAGAAAAATAATCTCAAATAAAGAAAACGACTCAGAAAAACAAAACGAAACCAATCTCTCCAATTTCTTTCCTAAATAAACAAAATAAAGAGAGAGAGAAAAAAGAGAGGCACAAATTGAACAAAACATTAAGGGAGACGGAGAGGGAAGTAAGAGCACAGACTTGTTGCCACCGTCTTCGCTGACGTTATTGCCGAACTGGATATGGCGGCCGGCGTAGAGGCCGCGCTTGGCCCGGCCCATCACCACCTTGCTGTTCGGTAAATTTTTCTGCAGCGACTCCTTCACTCCAGGCGCCAAGTTCTTCTCCCCGCCGATATTCTTCAGCACCTTCTTCATCACCTCCCTCCCTCTGAAGGCCATTTTTCCCTATGACTCTCCTGTCTTCGCTGGAAAAGAAATGTTAAGCGAGAAAGGGAATTTAAGATCAAGTAAATCTAGAAGATTTGTAAGAAAATGGAGCTCGGTTCTCTGCACATCACACAGCTCTGGGTTTAGTTTCGGAGCAGGAAGAGAAAGGTTTGGCTGGGGTTTGGGCTCCTCTCTCTGCAGTGCGGGCTCTGTCCGGTTAGTTCGGTTAGTATTCTTTATTTATTTTGCTATTTCTCCTACCATTCTTTATAAATGTTATTTTGCTATTTCTCCTACCATTCTTTATAAATGTTTTGAGGTTTCTTTTAAAATATTTTTTCAATATAATTGAAATACTAAAAATTCCTTAAATTTAAAAAAATGCAATTCCATAGTTTAATATCTGCATTTTTCTACAGCTCTATGATTTACATCCACTAGGACCTTCTTGTCTATTAAAATTCAATTAAAAGTCAACGGCATCTTTCTTTGTTTTTGAATATTATGTTGAGTTTACTTTAATTTATTATTATTTAGTTTATTATGATTTCCCGTTGTGAGTATTTTTTTTTCAATTTTTCATTTAGATTTTTGGGTTCTATTTTTTATTTCAATAACAAAAGTTTTTCAGTGGATTCAAGATATTTCATCTATATTCTTTTTGAGATATGGAACCATTTAATTGATCTATAACAACGTCAATAAACACCTCTTAGTTGCAACTTATTATAAGTGACCAATAAATAAATATATCACATCCAATAAAAATTTCTATTCTTCACCCTAAAAAGGAACAAAAGCTATCTTTCTAGATGTTATCATCTTTGCCGCAACTCACTCAAGAAAAATTGAATTTACAAGTATGGAGTGAGAGAGGAGGCTTTTTTTCTTCTTTTTTTCTTTGTTCTTTTTGTGAAACAAGGACATATCAACACCTCTGTACCCATGTTCTACAGACTGAAAGTTGTTGCCCAGACAAACCGGACACGGAAGCAACAAGCCTATACAATTCTTCCGCCGTAAAAACTCCAACTGCACTTGCACTTGTGCTGTAGGAACTACAATATAAGTTGCTGTGTTTCACAACAATCACCATTTTGTATCTCTTTTCCAACATTAGATCAACCACGTGACCAATAGATGTCGCAGCTGTTACACAAGGAGGGCTCCTCATCATTTTTGCAAGAGGAGCATCCAACTGGACAACAATGTGCATATTTGTATTAGATTTTGGTGTCACAGGAAAAATATTTCTCAACCAATATAACATACACCACTCATGTCACTGTGCCTCGGTGATAATAAAAGATTCTTAGTCTATTGTAGCAAACTTGCAATCCTAGAAGTTACATCAGTTATTTCAAATGAAAACAAGGTGTAAATAAGACTCGCTAGAAAAAGCATTTTGAAAATATGGACACAAAGACTCTGATTTAACTAATTTCTCAACTGGGAGTTAAATATAAAAGCAGCCAAGAATGCAAAGCTGAAAGAAACATTGGCTCACCTCGTTGCAGTCTTCACGGTGCAATACTCCTACACAGCTGCCCCAGTCGTCGATAATAGGCACAACTGAATGTCTAAAGAAGCGCATAGCCACCTCCCTTAAGATGCAGGAACCTAGTAATGGCTGAGCTGATTCAAAAGGAACCATGATACTCTCAATTGGTTCATTGGGTGATACCTGAAGGACATGGAGAAGCTACATGAAGTACAAGAAAAGTTTCAGCTTTAGAGGAAAAACAAAACCATCTCATAAAGGTGGCTTAAATTTTGAAACATGGGAAACTAACATTTCCACCAAATATTCAGATTGCTCAATTTATAAGGTATCCAAGACAAAAGTCAAGCCAAATCCGCTCACAATGGGTGGCGTGACCTTAGTATTTGAGACTTCTTGAACCAGAAATTGGAGTTAGCGGCCTGACCCAAAACTAGAAATGGTAGATTTATAAGTCATTGAATTGAATCGCAATTAGGGTGTGAGTTATTTTCCCGGAAAGAGCTACTAGTGGAAAAAAGAAGCTATAAATGGACTGACACCTAAAATATAGATCTCGTTTATTAGCTGTCACAACTACCTCATACACTTTTCACATTATTAGAAAGAAAGAAGAAAAAAAAAAAAAAAGCAAAGCAGGAAACCTGAGGCAGTAGATGAGGACTGAACATTGATTTGGTGAATCCCAACAAGACCTCTACGCGGAGAGCAACCTGCATTGCAGATGTGTGTGAAGGTCAACACAGACATAAACAGATACATACATGCATATATATCTATATAAAAGACAACCAGAACGAAGACATGGTAAATATGCTGGGCATCAAAAACATAAAACACAACAAATTAGGAAAAGTACCTCGCTTGTTAATTAGCACAAACACAGGTGCAATATAATTATGCAACCAAAAGGATATAACCTAAAGAAGGCCATTTAACACTAGACTTCTGTATATATTTTTAAAAGTTGGGAAGTTAAAGGGCACCTAGGCATTTTCTCAACACCACTCATCATTTTTTTTATTTTTTATTTTTGCACATCTTCATATCAAGATATCATTGCCATCCATCACAAACATCTAGTAATAGTTTCGTTGCTTTTATTTTATCATCATTATCTTTCTTTTGTCATTTTCCCAGTATGAAATCTTGGAAAGTAAAACGAATAACATACCAAGCCTCCCCTACTTGTCCAAGATATTCCCTTCCATTGCTTTGTGATGCTTGCAAGAATATCTATAGCCACCTCAACCTGAAGAAAGAATAAACATAAACGAACATGGAAAAATAAAAGATTTTTATTTTCAGGTGCTATAGACATGTAATCAAGAGAACAATGAGTAGTAAGCAACATGAAACATAAGCCACATATTGCCAATTCATTCATGCTAAAAAAATGACATGGAACTTTTATGCTATTTAAAAGTATTCAGCGTCCATCACTGCCCAAGAGTTACAAAAAAAAAATAGCGATCTTCATGACATATAAATTTGGGGGCAGAAGTGAGGCAACCATAATCTGACAAAATAAAAACATTTTTTTGTCACTTCTAGTAGCGGCACCCAAAAATTAAATCACAAACATTTTTTTCCGAAATGCAGTCCTTATATCATATTAGAAACAGTTTATAATCAATATTGAAAAGTTCATGATATTTGATGCATATTGTAGATAAGAAATGAAAAGACCCATCACAGGTACTTGTTTTCCTTTGAAACAATGGAATTGTTAACTCCAATAGACATAATTGGTCATTCAGGTTATTGACAATAACTTTGTTGATTTTCTTCAAAATGTAACACTTTTGTTGCACAAGTACCTTCCTATTCCTAATTCATATTTGTTTCCCCTATTATTTCATGAGTCTCCCCAGGCAACAACAGCAACAGCAACAACAACAAAAAGAAGGCAAAAGATGACTCCCCCTGCATAAAACTGCAAGATTTTATTTGCATAGCACACCAACACAAATGTATAAAACTTGAATCTTTGTCAAATTACAGTTGCATAAATAGTATTTACATCAAATGTTGGTGAAAAGATAAAGAGAGGACGTCCTAACAAGGGGGAGATTTTTTATTTTTTTGGTTCCTACTATAGGGAAGGGGAGACTGATGATGACATACGAATTAGAGGAAAGCAGCCTATGTGCGGGGATTAGGGTTCAAGAATTCGTTCCTCTGAGGTTTTGAATTTTGGAAGATGGTGTTCAAGATTGATGAGTTCTAAAATAATGAGAAATAAGGATAAGGGAATAGTTCCTTGAAGCAAACAAATTTCTAGGTAATTCCAAGCAGCAGGTATGTTAGTGATTTTAGGACCAGTTTGATGGGTTATTTTGGCAGCTATTTGGTAGAGAGATAACAACAAATTCTAATATGTAACGAGAAGAGCTTGAGGAATATCGAAAAGATAAGCCAAAGAAAAGAAATATGTTGCCATTCATGGACTGTGTGGAAAGTAACATATGTAGTCACAGGTGCATCAAAGCAGAATTGATAGAGAGACAAGCACACACAAACACCAATGTGCACTAATTCTCAAAACGAAAACATTTCATAATTAGACTAAAGATTCTTGGAATATAAACGAATCATACTTATATGATCATTGACTCTTAACCTAAAAGAACTAAGAAGCTCCTAACATAATTGCAAAAGTTCTAGAATAATCTAAACCAAACATAGTAAAGAAAACAACCCTGAAAAGAAAATTTAGCCATGTTGAATGCCAGATCTGGTTCCGCACATAGAAATGCTACTAACTTGAAGATTAATCACTAAATTTAAAAATTATTTTCAACCTAAGACACATATGATATTAACTTTCACAATATATGAATCTTTCTTCAATTGAACCCTGTATGATGACCTCACACATGAGAAGCTCTTCGGCTGTTAAAACTGGAAATTACTTTAAGACAGTGACTTGACTCTTATTCTGCAGTTGCATCATTCTCCCAGTAGGAGAAAACTTGGCCTTTGAGTTTTGAGTGGCAAAGAAAGAAAGAAAGAAAGAAGGAAAGAAAGAAACATCTGCAGGCCAAGTTAAAGAATAGAATACAATCACTAGTTTTAAAGCCGCATGCAGCCATACTAAAACAAGTTTGAAAATTTCTAGTTATGTGACTGGAATACAAACAAGGGTATGAGATCTAGCAAATTCAGAAAATGCAGAATCATAACCTGGGCAGTTAACTTGGAAAATGTGTCACCAGATTCTGATCCAATAACTTCCTTTTCTTGGAGACATCATATTTTCTTGAGTTTGTATTTTAAACAACTAAAAGTGTAGTACCAACTAACAGGAATAAAAGTCAGAGACCATTGAAGAAACTAATGCCAATTTGGTTACCTTTCATTATTGCACTTGATTACTTTTCATGTTACAGTGCTTGTGTGAAATGATGGGAACCAGCTTAACATATTCTTCTCAAGGAAGGGTATCCTTTTGTGATAGCAGTTTCAAATTTGAATCATCAAGGGAAACAAGAGTAATGGGAAAACTTGAAATTTACACATGAAAAGGGACACAATGGTGATGACCATGTTTAACCAGATCTAGTACCTGACCATTATTTAAAGCTGCCTCCATTAGAAGATTATCAGCTTCTTCTTGAATTGCCAGGGAAATAGTTCCAGCAGTATCTGTCCACATTCGCCTATGCAGAGTTTCAACCATAACATAATCTCCTCTGCTAGCAAAAGCACGCATTAAGGATAGATAGAGATGAGGCTTTGGTCGCAAGTCTCGCCTCCCTCCAGCCTTTTTCAGTATTTCTCCAAATATGCAACATGCATCTAAATATTATAGACAAAGATTAGATTTGTAATTATCTAACTGGTATAAAATAACTTTAACAAAATTATTTCTAGTTATTCATACATCAGAACAGGATCACACTTTATCTAGCCAACAAGTAAGAGGATATAGATAAATACTGATGCCACTACCAGAAACCACCTTTTATAGACCATGGGCATAAACATCAGCATGTAGAAGTACAGGTTTTTTCAACAACATGAGCTTGGCACTTCTCAGCCTAAATCTTACGACGTAACATGAGCTTATTAGATTCAATTTATGATCAACCACTCTAGTTTCATAATACTACTAGTACCAAAATAACAATTCAGTGGTTATCTTTGTAACATTGTTGATTCTTAGTTGCCTTGCATTTTCTACAATAGTAACATAGGTTGTTCTTGACAGATTCTTGATAACATGACACATTGAAGGCACCTAAGCGCTTCCTCTTTGTTACCCCAAGTGCGTGCTGTCACAATTAAGTACTTTAAAAGAATCATTTAACAAAATAAACATATAATGGACAAAGTTGGTATTTCCGAGCCATTAATCAATTATTCTGGTCACTTTGACAGGAATCTGTTCAAGTTCCTTACTGCATCTTTAAAAAGTACTCAAATACTTTGAATGCAACTAGCATAGAAATATAAGAAAAAAATGAGTGAACAGAAAGGACATTGCCATGCAGAATTAATCAAAATCAGCTCCACCTCTTGTTTCACAAGTCAATCACACATTTCAACATTCAAACATTTAAAAGAAAAAAAGAAAAAAAAAAAAAAGGTAGAAGAAGAAGAATTTCAAAGAAAAGTTTATACTAATTAGAACCTTCGAGGCATATATTAACCCATAGTTCAGTCCAACTATTATAATACTCATATAATTCATAAGTTTTGTTGACACCACTTTCCTAAATTACAAGTCATATGAGCATGATGAACAACAGCAGACTAATATTTTTCAGCCATGAACTTGGATTCTTTCAAACCTTGGTTTGAAATGAATAATAAATCACCTCACTAAGGCCAATCTCAATGCCAGTTTACAATGCAGATCTATTTCTTACATAACCTAGTTACAGACACATTATTCAGAAGGAAAAGTCAAGTACCCTTGATTGCACCAGAATTTAGCAATGCATCAACCATGGCTGTGTACGCTGTTCGATCTATAGACAAATCATGATCTGATTTCACTTCCAATAAAACCTTCCGAACTGAGGGAAGATCCTTGTAATGTGCAAAACCCTACCATTGAAAAATGAAAGAAGAAAAAATTACTCAGAATTTGTGTTAACAAGAAAAAGAAACAAATTTCTGATTTATCAAATGAGACACTAAAAGCTCATTTCTTATCGACACACTCCAGCCAATTTCCTCCTACTGAATGGGGGATCAACAATTATACCAATGTGGATATTACTGGATCAACAACTACATGTTTTCAGAAGAAGAAACAGGATTTTCACATTCATCCATGCTATTGCATACTTTTTTCAGACAGTTGGATAATTTCTTTGATCCATGAAAAGCAAAGAAAAATTGACCTTAAGTAGTGTTGTATAGGTGACAGCGTCGGGGAAAAGATCATCATCGCCATATATTTGTGCTTTGTCCTGAAAAGGGGAACAACAGGTATATTTAAGTGATGAGGGCAAATCCCTTAGCCAGTTAACAGTAATTTCAGGCTCTAAACTGGCCTTTTTGGCACATGCTTGCGACCTTCATTTCCTCGAACACATGCATTGCAGCATCCAACTTTTCAGTCTTGACACAAGCAAAGATTAGAGTATTATAGGTGAGCTTATCAGGCTTTAATCCTAGTCGTAAGATCTCTTCGTACGCAGTTATTGCAGAGTGAGGAAGGCCCGTTTTTATATATCCCTGAAAATATGAAGAGAAAACAATCAAGCAACATAACTGTGGTTCAGAGTTATATAAATGGCATCTCACAACCAAAAGGCCACATCCACATTTTAAACTTGAAAAGCGTAATGCTGGGAAAATCCAAAAAAGAAAAAATCAGGCACTCAATTTTGTAATTTCTTAAAACGGGTCAAGGCAAAACCTTCATTAATAAGTTGTACACAGAGATGGAGGGACTGCCGCCTTCACGGAACACAAAACCATAACGTGCAAGAAGACCATTAGCGCGGCGTAGATCTCCTGCACTACAGCAATTCAAGTGAAGGCACATCAGGGAGCATTACGACATTATAGTAAAGCACCTGACCCTACGTATCCATAGAGTACATAACAGACTGATAAAACCAACGAAAGTACTCATTGCTACAGCTTTAACAAGTCTGTCGAAAGTAAACAAATCTCAATTTCTAACACTGACCAGCTTCAATCAATGCATTTAACAAGCCGTAAATAAGCGGTGCCGACAGCTTTGGTCTCCCTGCAGCAGTACCTTGCTCCACAGACTCGAGTATTTGAAATGCCTCATCAACTCTCCGAGCCAAACCCAAGCCCTTTACCGTCAGATACATGCATGAAAAGAAACCAGACAAATCAAAGGCTGCCATCAAGGTAAAACAGTAATGTACACAAAATTGAACTTTTTTGAAGTACCTTCAGAAGTGTACCGTATGTGACATTGTCAACGCCACAACCATCTGGCTTTGACATTTCGTTGAATAATTCAACCGCGGAATCAACGTCTCCGCAGCAAACACAAGCCTCCAGGACCGCGTTCATCACGATCGTGTTCAGCTTCCCGTGCTGTTTCTTTGCAGCCTCAATCTCCTCGAATATCTGCAACGCTCGAAATTAAAAATAAATAAATAAATAAATGCTAGGCCACTGAATTCCGAAATTTTATTAAAGATAAAAAATGACGAAAGAGAGAGACCTGGTGAAGCTGCCTTCGGCGAGTGAGGCGGACGACGCGGGAAGTGAGGGGCTTGAGATTGGGGGAGCGTTTCCTGACCACACGACGCCGCGTCGGAGCAGTCGAGCAAATGGCAAAAGAGAGGGTCGGAGTCGGGGTCGGCGAACTAGAGGGCAAGAAAGCGTGGAAACGAAGCATTGTTTGTAGCTAGTGGCAAAAGATCTACCCATCACCCATGCAGAACGCCACAGAGAGACAGAGGGCAGTGGATAATGCGAGCCATGGAATGCGAAGTTCGTAGTGAAAATCAATGGCGGGTAACGTTGATGCTGAACATCAGGCTGGGCTGTACTCGCACAGGCCCATAACGGAAGTCCATGAAGTTGGCCCATTTATAGAAGATAATTTCTTTTTTTCTTTTCTTTACTTTCTCCACCGTACATATAATTTTATATTAACTCAAAAATACGATATATATATATATATATGATTTCTTCCAAGTGAAGACCTATTAACCAATAGAATAATAAGTGCATAGACTAAAACAACGATGAGTACTAACTTACAAGTATAATATTTGAAAAATGAAATAGTCTTTTTTTTTTAACTTCCATATATAGCAAATTAAGTGCTCTAAAATATCATTATTCATAATGAAAATCTAAATTATTTTAGTTAAAAATATCATCCAAATTCACAAATTAGTTGTTGGGTTACTTTGATTGTTTCTAATATAATTATACTCAATATTAAGCTTAAAAAATATTTTAATGTGATAGATGTTCATTCTACTTCATTTAACTTTAAATTCAAGATGTGTTTGATATGTGAGTGAGAAGTTTAAAAAATGAAAATATTAAATAAAAAAAATATAATATTTTACAATATTTAAATGTAAAAATACCCCTCTTGAGTCATTAGTTTTTTTCGTGAGATGGAGGGTTTTAAAAAAAATTATTTGAAAAATATAGTGTCTCCAAATGTTGAATAAACCAAAAAAAATATAGAACTTCATAAAATCAAAAATAAAGATTGCTTGGAAAGTTGCCTAGTTGATATGTGCACTAGATTTTATATTCACATCACAATATCTTACACGCAAATGTTTTGCTTTAAAGAAAAAACTAATGGACCTATCATCTAACTAGACGGGTCAATAAAACACAAGCAAACAATACAATGAAGACAATAATACAAGAAAATGGCCTACAACACCATTATATATTTCAAAACCAACCTTTACCACTCAAGTAATAGTCCCTTTAGATGTCACTTATTTTTCAATAATTATAATAGAATGAAAAAAGAAAAAAGAATAGTTAAAGTTAAAAAAGATTCCTTTCCAATCAAAGTTCGAAACGACTCATTTCCAAAGAAAATTAATTCCTCATGAGTGGGATTAGACTACTTATTTGCAACACTTGGCATGGAAAAGTTTGAACAATGGTTTTCCTCGTTTAATACGAGCAAAATGCTTTTCTTCTTAAATTAATTGAGAGGAGGCCATGCCTCTAAGCACGATTTGATCAATCCAAGATTGATACGACTATCCAACGTGGGTGGTAGTTGAAATGGGTCACGAAAGGAATCTGGGTACCTCTTTCTGCAAGCTTAGCTTTTTCGTCTCTCGGATAAGGCTTTGCCTACTTAATCATAAAGGCGTCCTCCAAAATTGACCCCATTGGCCAAATAATTCACGCTTGATTTGATTCATCTTTATTTGATTAGACGTGATTAATGACTTATTGATGACCCTTTATCTATTTTTATGACTTTTTTTTTTCCTTTTGTAATAATCACACATTTAGGACAACCCGATTTGATGGTCGGAAAGGACATGGGGGCGTGATTAGTCGTCGCTAAATATTATTTGTTCACACAAATGTCAAGATGAAAACGAAGTTGATTAAATTATGGTCGGAAGTTAAGTTCAAAGTAGCCGCAATGGGAGGGCTAGGCAATCATTCTCTCTGTTTTTTTGCAGAAAATTATGTGTTTTCCACAAGGTTATGTCTTTTCACGGTGGCAATCAATCTTGTGTTAGGTAATACTCGTACGATAATAAATATTTTATCAATTATTCAATTGAATTTTAAATTAAATAATAAATATATTAATATAATATTAATAATTTTTTTTAAAAAACATTCATTTAAATAAATATATTATATAGATAATATAGTATTATAATAATTTAATAATTTGACAATCATAATAAGAATAAGCAATAAAATGTAATTTATGATCAAATAATGACTTTATCAACACAATCTCTTAATTTAATACTTAATACGTTTTCATTTTCATTTTCTCTTGGGCAAAAGATATTTATGGTCAAAATCATAAAAGAAGGTAGGAAAAAAAGAAGAAGCTATGCATGTAAATGGTTAATTTTGACCCTTTTTTTACTAACTTCAATCCCTATAATCAACTCATAAGCATACCAATACATGAATAATATAAAATGTATATTGAAGTGCAATACCTTCTCACGATCTTTCTCTTTCTTTGCTTTATGCCCCCCTCTATCCGAAGTGGGGGGAGCCCATTATTCCGTTACCATTCGTGGTCATAAAACAAATAATATATGATTGACCTGTTTTTAAATTGACTGCAAGGGGAAAACTATAGGTGGTTGATTTCCATTAACAAGCTTGATTTGAGGTTGTCCAACCACCGAGGTTATCTGTGAGATCTGATACATTTTTGGTCCATAGACAGGCATCAAGCTCAACCAATGGGTGCTTATCCTTTTGTCTCCTAGCTTCTTGCACGTCATCTCTCCCGATTCTCCGTGTTTTTTCATTTCTTACCGCTTGTTTGATCACCCAAGTCTGTTTCGTTTCGGATTTGCCGGAGTTTAGTAACATCAGGAAGAAGACGGCTCTTCTTTATGTCCTTATATTCCGGTTTCTAGAAAACTACCCCATAATTCGATTCCACCCAAAAGCATTAAACAACTCCACACCCACTAAGCTTTGCTAGCTTTATCTGTAAAGTAAATCTTCCATCGTCATCACTCAATCTCCACCCCCTTCCCCTCTCTCTCTTTCCTCTTTCCCTATATATTTTACAGGAACTGCTTTGTAAACTTGCGATTACCTACTTCGAGTCGTTCTTCCGGGTTGACGGGTTCCGCCTTTGCCTCTAAAAGCGTCAGAAAGTCCGTTTAATTTAACTTGCAGTGGGAATAGATTCTCAAGGTTAAGTTTCAAGAATGACGAGTCGGAGATCTTTATTGGCGCCGGAGAATGGAGGTCCGGAAGAAAGTGACAAGAATTCTGAGCCGTTGATTCCGGGATTGCCGGACCAGATTGCCGAGCTCTGTCTGCTGTACCTTCCGTATCCATACCAAGCTTTGGTGAGCTCGGTTTCGTCGGCGTGGAGAAGAGCCATTGCAGACCCTTGTTTTCTTAGCTCCAAGACAGCTCTGTCACTGTCTTCGCCTCATATTTTTGTTCTGGCATTTCACTATCCGACGGCGAGGAACCAGTGGCAATCGCTGGACCCACGATCCGGCCGTTGGTTTGTCTTACCTCCCATGCCGTATCCCAAGTCTGCGTGCCCGCTGGCACTGGCTTGTGCCTCACTGCCACGTCAGGGGAAGCTCTTCGTCCTGGGTGGCATGCGGTCGGACGCGGAGACTCCCATGCAGAACACAATCGTGTACCGCACATCAACGAATCGATGGTCGGTGGCGGCTCGCATGCCGACACCGCGATCATTCTTCGCGGCGGGGAGTGTAAAGGGAAAGATCCTAGCCGTTGGTGGAAATGGGTCCGGCACCGATGAGACGATCACGAGCGAGTGTTATGACCCGGAAAGTGACACTTGGACCGAGACTGCCACGATAGACGCCGGGTTGGCGAGGTACGAGTCGGCTGTGGTAGGGAACAAGATGTACGTCACGGAGGGGTGGTCGTGGCCGTTCACTTTCTCACCCAAAGGCTGGGTCTACGACCCGGATGAGGACACGTGGGGGGTGATGAGCAAAGTCCTCAGAGAGGGCTGGTCGGGACTGACTGTGGTCGTGGATGGGAGGCTGTTCGTGATATCGGAGTTCGGGGACTGTCCGATGAAGGTGTACGTCGCAGAGGATGACACGTGGCGTCATGTCGGCGGGGAGAAGTTCCCACGCGAGGCTATGAAAAGGCCGTTCGCCGTGAACGGCGCGGAGGGAAAGATTTACGTGGTGGCGAGCGGATTAAACGTCGCCGTCGGGAGAATATTCGAAGCCAGGAAGTGGGAGTTCAAGGTGGAATGGAACGTCGTGGCGGCTCCTGAGGCGTTCCAGGGGTTTGCCCCGTCAAATTGTCAGGTTGTGTACGGATAAAATGCAGGAAGAGTTAGGATCCAATTTGCATTTGGGTACTTTGACACAACACGCACCACTTTTTTTCTTTTTTTTTTAATTTTAACTTTTGTTGTTATTAGGCAATTTTATGCTGCATTATTTCGTCTACTTTTGGTATGTTGCTAAGGTACTCTAGCTGGCCTATGAATTGATTCTGTTTTACAACTAGCCTTTATGTGGAGCAACAGCTAAGAAGTTGCTTAGTGTCTGCTGGTGCTTGTCAGAAAAATTTGATGTTTGTGCGATGCCCGCCTTTTGAATATATTCATATTTTTCAGCAGCATCTGGTGCCAGTTTCTTGTCCGCCCTTGCCTTTACGTCTTCTCTTTTCACTTTCAATCGGTGAAGCAAAAGGCATTCCCCACGTGAAGTGGACTCGAGTCTGGAAATAGTTGACACCAACGTATCCTAAATTTGGTTCCAGGCTTAGCATCATGTTATTAGCTGGATTCCGTTCTAAAAGGGTAACCCAATAAAAAAAGTAGCCAAATTGTCTCACAAGATTCCTCACATTAGTCTCTCTTAATTTTGTTTTTCCTAATCTACAAATTCTAAGCACTATTAAAAGTATTTTAATACATGAAATGGATCATTTTTTTTTTTAAGTTTTCTCCTTGCAATAGGATCAGCAAAAGAGGAAAGTCAAAAAGAACTACTTAGAGGGGTGTCCTTTTCGCGTAGTAGTAAAAATATCTTTTTTTTACATACATGTTCTTTAACCCACTTTTCATCGTAATAATAACATAAATCTTATTCCCATCGGGCTTGCATATGTGAATTTGTAAAAATATTTTAAGTTATCCGTCCAACATATCGATATATTTCATTATCTCTTCATTTGTGAAGAGTAATAAAAAATGATAATTTAAAAAAAAAAACTATTTAGAAAACAATATGATTCCGCTAACAGTATGACTCTCAAACCACCGTCCCCACAAACATTTACAAATATATTTTTTTAAGAAGATGTGAATTGTTGACGTCAAAGGGCGAGAATGAGATGAGACTCCTCAGAGATAAGCGCGTAGGAAAGTTACGGGGTCGGTCAGAATCTTCTAGACACGCGCTTCGTGCGAAGATTTCCACCTTCCGGAAACCCAGACGTCGCTAAATCCTTCCAGAGACCCCAAACATTCCTCACGTTGAAAACCCGACCTCGCAATCCTTTATATTCGCGACCATCGGCGTGCTCGCATGTAATAATATCTACCAAAACCGTCAACACGCAACGATATTCGAAGCTCACAGAGAGAAACGGGATGTGTCTGGTGTTCGTGTGCGACGAGGACGAGGTTGTTCTGTCGAGGCAGGTTGCGCCGGGGGCGTGTCCGTTCTGCGGCGGGATGGTCCAAGCGATGGATGTGGAGAGCCAGTGGAGGTTTTGTTTCGTGCCGTTTTACTTCCGGAACAAGAGAAAGCACTACTGCACCGTCTGCGCCAGACGTTTGGTTGTTCAGTGACATACCCATATCGGACCTGATCGGAGGCGGATGGCTCATCCTTCCGCCTTCTCTGTTGTCGTTTTCTGTTTCTTCCTTTGATGTAATATAGATTGTGTACAATATTAGTCTTAACTTCGCCGAAAACATTGTTCGGATTGAATGTTCGTGGACTCCTCGATCGCCGGGCTCTTTGTCCGGCTTCCCATTTCCCTTTTCTTACTATTGTCTTTCCTGGGTAAAAACAAAAGTAAGTAACCGCGAGCCAATGAGGAACTAAGTTGAAGAGGTCGTGATCTTGATTTTCGAGGGCCGGATTGGTTCTTGGCTTGAAGCTTACGAAGGGTTAATTTGGGGGTAGTTTTCATGGTTCAAATCTGTTGACTCTTGTGCCCATAAGAAGTTCATTACAAATTGACGCATACCTAATGCAGCAAAACCAAGTACAAAAATCATTAAATTACCGACCCCTAGTAATGGACAATTCCATATGGCTATCAAGTGCTAATCTTTGAGGCCGACTTCAGATCATTAAGGACCATTTGTTAATTGGGTGGTTCTCTTCAGCTCATCAGACCCACAGCGGACCCAGTTTTGACAACCTTGATCAAATATAATAGAGTTGTGAAGGGACTTTAATAACTAATAATACTTGCAATGTTTGGCTGTTAAATCAGAGTGCAAGGCTTGCTACAATTCAATCTCAGCAACATAAAAAATAAAAAATAATGGGTCGGGGAAATTAGAAGTACCTCACTTACAGAGTTTCAACTTCTTGAAAAACGATGATACTACAGATTTGGGATAGGGCTTGGTAGCAAGGCAAGTTGGTATGTTTTCAGGCTGTTCAATCCACAGTTTATGAGTTATGCCACCAGCTGTGAGTTTCTCTGACAAATTCAACATCTGAGGTTCGCCTTTCACCTCCAGGGTAACCTGCATATTTGAAAAGAGAAAGTAACTCCACATTACATCTCCAATCCCTTTCAGGATTCAGCAAGTTGGCCAACCCAGCACAGTACAATGAATTGAAAGTAGGTCCATTTAGGCAATAATCTGGATCTTTGGCAAACTCCAATCAATTGAAATCAGACCATAGTGCTAAAACGTTAAAATTTGTAGATCATTTTCAACAAGTGAAATCTGAAAAGGCATGTTTCTTCTCATGCACACATGTTTTATAAATTTTTACAAGTAAAATTTTTAACTCAGAACGGTCTGAGTCTCTGGTCCGAACAAAATTCTGAAAGAAGGGTTTTTACCTTGTGCATAGAATCAATGTTTTGGGGACTGCAGTATTCGGCAGTGTGAGGATCGTCTTTATGAGACCAAATAGCGTACACGGAAGCATGGCAGCCCTGGGTCACCACGCTACCCAGCGGCCACGTGTCGATGAGGTCTCGCCGCAGCACCACGTACTGTACAAGGACGTCGGAGTTCTCCGCTTTCGCGCCGTCGCCGCCCTGGGAGGGCAGACATTCAGGTCCGGCGGGTTCACTCATTGACTTCGTCGCCCGAGTGCAGAGATGGCGTGGAGGAAGAAGGCTAGCCCTAATTGTGGTGATGGAGAAGGGAGGCGCGGAGGATCCGAAAGTGAAACGTAGTGGCGAGGGGAGAAGAGATGCCATGGCTCTTCGGTCGCATCGTGGCTCAGTGGGCTCAGAGTTAATCGGACATTATACGAATAAGATGAAAGACAGGGGGCTAAAACAGCCCATGTGGTACTCCAGTTGGGCTTCAGAACAGAAAATGAAGCCCTAGTTTATATAGGTGTCCAACTTACAGTGCTTCCTCCTCAAAAATTTTCTTCCAAGTATGGTTAAAAAACTTTAGACAATGTGATATAAGCCCAAAAGACCGGTTTAGTAGCTACTCATAGTACTTTAACATTTATAGGATCGTAATGTCTTCACCGAGCTTTCCTTAAGCCTCATAAGCCTAAGTTTCAACCCTAACAAGCTATAGCCAATCTTAAGCAATGAGCTATGTTCTCCCTACACCCCATAATCCTAAGCTTTAACCTCGACAAGCTCACCTTGAGCCCTATAAGCCAAAATTTATTGTCAAGACCGATTTAATAGCTGTTCACGATATTTTAATATTTATAAGATTATAACACAATGCTTATTCCAAATTGAACAAGACACTTGTTGACAGGATGAATGTCTTACGTTGCTAGTAATTAACTTGTGAGTGACTAAATGTGAACAAGGCAATCTATTCCTAAGAGAAGTTTGAAAAGTTTATATTTGTCTAAAACGTGAAAACCTCATTCTAAGGTTGTGAACCCACCTAATGGTAAACCATAAGTTGACCCACGAAACGGCTTACGTTTAACACGCCAAGTGTGCTAATTCTTGTACCACACCGACAATACATGTTATTCAAAGTTTGAATCTTGCTCCCAGTTTCACGTTTAAACTACCTGGTTTATGTCAATCGGACCCAGTCGAAGCATGAGTCGGTTTCAGCAAATGGAAGACACATTGCGGCAACCACATTTGCCTCCTCCAGACAGGCACGGCGACACATGTCCAAATGGATAAGCCACGACCTTGTTGTCGCAACCATGATCACGGCAAGCCCACCCAAAATATGCACAGAATATTCCTCCCAAGATCAATGTCTCACGTATCTTTTCAACCAATCGATTTAGACCCATCTACCAAATGTGCTAGTTTTCTTCAAGAATGACATGTTTTGTTTTTACATAATTCAATGGCTTTGACTCACCTAGAGTTTATGAAGTGCTAACTAGAGTTAATTATCTTTAGTGTCAATTAAGCTTAATGATTAGGGGGGAGCCCATGAGATCCCAAAAACTGTAACAAAGCAAAAACAAGATCAAGTGGGCAAAACTTCAACATGGGGGCCGGGCCACCATACTGTACACAAAGACGATTTTGACCCCAGTTCAGGGGCATCACATGGGTCATGCATATCCATTTCCAGAGCATGGAGGAAAAAGATCTCTCGAGTCTCAAGGATTAAAAAAAGGACAATATTCTATATTATCTATTTTATTTTTTTTTATTTTTAATGGTTTTTGAGTGAACAATAAACAACTAAAGAGAGAAAAGGTGGGGAGGAGAAGGAAAAGAAGAACAAAAGAGGACCCTAAGCTAATCATCCTCATCCTGTTCATCGTGTTCTTGCAGATCTGAGAGAGAAAAGCAACTCCTTGACTTGAAATTCAAAAGCCTCCGGTGAAGCAACTTTTTAGGAAGTCTCTGTTGGTGCTCTCCATAGTATTCCTGTTCCTTTTTCTCTGACGATGATGATGACGACGATGGCGAGGTTGATGGGGAGCATAACAACGAATGTCCCTGTCGCTCTTGTTGTTGTTGTTGTTCAACTTCGTCTTCTTCGTCTTCGTCTTCATCTTCCTTCAGGGCCAACAGGGGCATGGATTTAGGGTTCAAGGAGCCGTAGAAGGAAGATCTCTTGGAGCACAACTTGGTCGCCACCAGAAGTCTTCTCCTCTTGTTGAATGCGTTTTCTGGCTTCTCCAGATCCTTCACGTCCTTCACGTTACACACTTCTGATAGATTTGCAAACGACTTTGATTTCCCAGTAAAGTGGTTCGATAATCCCCTCCTGAGTACCAAAATAGTAAACCCAGTTTAGAAACTCTGAAAACAATTCCAAAAACGAAAAGCTTTTTCCTAAGGAAACAAATTGGGAGACCGATTTAACAGGATGAACACTGCTAAGATCGGATATTACTCCTTCCTTTCTTGATACTTAAAAGGTCAAGGGAGATCGGATATAATAGAGATTCTCTTTGATCATTTCCAAGAACTAAACAGATATTCCTTGGTGAATTCATGCAAAAAGGGTCTATTAATCAATGGACTACTGAAAGAGTTTGTACCCAAAATTGAAAAAAGGAAAGAAATGAATTACTTGATGGGAAGAGAATCTTCTAAGGAGCCGAAAGAACCGAATACTCCTCCGGTGAAACCGCTCTGCACGTCCTTTGAGGTAACCTCGTCGTTGTCCTCATCTTCGCTCGCCGCTCCGATCGAGGACGTACTATCCGACGAGTCTTCCTCCGGCTCCGCGGGCTTTCCCGCCTGGTCAATCCCGAACACCGACCCCGCCTCGTCTCGGTTGCTGCCGACACCGTCCTTCAGAAACAGGCAAGTCGCCACCACGCGCTGTTCGGCGGCAGCCGGAACAACTGCAACACCGCTTCGGGACCTAACGTCGATGCCGAACGTAGGACCCACCAGAACCTCCATTCCCATACGACGACCGATCGAATAAAATGGAGAGTTTTACCGTTTTAGCCTTGGCCCCTTCGTCTTCTCCTTCTTTTAGGCTTCCACACCGGAGGGCTGCTTGTCATCAATCGCACGTAGCACTCTTGTTCGAGTTCACCACAGATACCACAACAAAAAACAGGGGGGGGTGCGTAGTTTAAGAGGTGCGAATCGGCGTATGTTAAGGAACTGGAAACAGAAGAACGAAGGATAAGGATCAGGTTTCTCGCAGTCAATTCTAGAGAGAGACAAGAGAGATAAAGAGAAAAGGAGAGAGAAGGAGATGGGTGTTCTGAGAAAAGAAATAGTGTGAAAATTATATTTATACAGAGAGAGATAGAGAGAGAGAGAGAGAGAAAGACAGAGATGTAGGAACGCTATAAAATGCAAGGAAAAGGCTAACGCCCGCCGGCGGCGTAATAGGCAGCAACGCCCTTTGACACGTTCACCATGACGTGGCAGGGATAAAGACCAGAGATGCACACCAAACTTATCCTGTTTCCTTTTATTAGATCAGATCCAAGGGGACTCCAAACTTCAGACCGCTCCCCCTCCCTCTTCCTTCCCCTCCCCATCCCCATCCCCATCCCCATCCCCATTTTACTAGGTTATCCTCCTCGTTTGTCCTGTTTCTCTACCTACAAGTAATCTTCACCTATAATTATGGAAGATTATACATCTATATACAATGCAATTTCTTACCATAATGGTTTCACGTAAGTCATCTAATTGATACCACTTTGTTCAAAAATTGACTCAAAAAATATTATTATTGTATTTCATACTTAATAAATTAAGAGACTAGACGTATATTATTTTGTAAATGTTATTTTTTTATGTAGATTCTAAATGTAAAATTCATTATGGTATTGAAATCCTAAACAATACCCATTTTCATATCATACAAAATTAGGCAGGCATATCGGAAATTGTATGGGGTGTCCTATGTCCACGAGATATGCAACTGTGGAGTTTGGTCATAGGATGGGTGGAAAGGGAGCAAAACCTTATCCACCCACCCACCCTCTCTCCCATCGTTCGGCCTTCATCAAACCTGACTCCCTTTAGCCAACCATTTCTCGACAAGTAACCGTTGCGTTTCTGCGACTCAAGAACCGGTGACACGATTGGTCTATTCGCGATAATTCTCGACGCAGACATTCGTCGGTTCTGCCATCAGACACCATTCCCGACCTGCTTCAAATTGTCAGTTCCTACTGCCAATGCGCTGTTTGGATGTCAGATTTTGCACTCATGAGCACCACCCGAGTCAAATCCTAGATTTTAACTGCATAATCATGTTCTAACCCCAACTTTAACCTCTTTGTTTACTTTTAATTGCCTTTTATAGTTACTAAAAGAAATTCACACCTTTCCTTTTTTAAATTGATGTTAAGATGTCTATTATTCAACTTAAAAGTCGACAATAGAGTTTCTGAAATGGCTTCTAAACTAATACGGATAATTTTAATCTTGTTATTGATTTCCTTATCTAAAAGTCTATTAGTCTATACAGACAAATTATAATTTAAAAGACGTGTTACCTTGAATTCATGAAATTGACAATAAAACCTATTTAAGGTTGATCCAATTCTATATTAAGGTCAGCTTGTGGATAAGGTTTCGGCTGATGGGATTAAATGGCGGTCCACGCATGGCATTCTCATTTTGATATTACGTTTCTCCCGTGGCATCTGCTGGCCATGCGAGTATGGCCATCTTTGAGTAATTACTTAATCTAAGTAATAAATAAAAAACACCACAAATGTAGTTAAAATAACTTGCTAATAACAAAAAGAGAGGGATATATTCTTATTCTATTCTCTTCCAAAAAACCATGGATTTATTCCCAAAAAAAAAAGTATTTTTATTATTTTTTGGTCAAGACCGAACTAGGGGAAGTTGTTAAATATGTACATATTCCATTTTTCTTGTACGAAAAGTACGACCAAAATTTGTTATTTTCTTCTTCTTTTTCTTTTTTGGCAAACAAAAAAGAGCCCCCTTTGATCTGTTCTTTGATTCTATATTCAAAATTTCAAAAGCTCTCTTCCCCTGCGACCCCAGAATCTTGATCTTATAAAAGGTTAAGAAAAAACCAAGACCACAGGTTATTTATTAGTGGGGACTTTAATAAAAGCTATACCTCTTTAGGTTATGATTATTAAACGTAGTGTGATGGGGTCGTGTAAATTAAAAGTCTAATCAAGCTTTAATCTCTTAAATTAACCTCGTAAGATGGAATGACCAAGTCGGGTCGCCGAATTACGCTAGGCAGTCCAAAAGCAAAGCTCCAAAACCCAACGATTCTGGTTTTATCTTCTTTCCACGAACATCGATTAACGTGGCCGATAAGTTGCAGAAGGAGACGTGGTCAAAAAGATGGTTTCGTTAAAATCTTATCGAATCTTGAAGAGATTAGGCAGTCCCACGAGCCGATCGGTCTTTATCAGATTCCCATTTTTTTTGACGGAGAGCACCAAAAGATGTCAGACCAATGCACAGTTGGGCGGGCCATGCAGCTGTCCTGCAGAGTATTTCAAGGGATGATGATCCAGCTGGTTCTATCCATTCATACTATGATAAAAATCCAGACCGCCATTGGAGAGATAAGAGAGAGAAACAGAGAAAGAGAGAGAGAGAGTTCTTGGGAGGATGGATATTTTAACCGAGAAGACCACTTACACAATAATGCACCACTTATCATCTTGCTTGATTTTAGTGGACTCTACCTTATTGGCAGACAGATATTCTAACCCGGGCTAGATAAACCCATATAATAAAACCTAAACTATTCCCGGAAAAAGCTCATTGGAGGGAGGGAGGTCAACCGGAGGAGGGACCAATGGCAGTTCTTGAGGTTACCCACTTGCTAACCTAACTTATCTCTTTAGATAAACTATTTTATTCATGATATTTTGTTTACTGCCACTTGCGTGCTGAATGGCCATTTTGCAAACCATGGCTCTCCTTATCTGCCATGGATGCTACTCCTTCTGAGAAGCTGCTCCACCTGCAGAAAAAAAGTCCTAGATATTGTGGAATTCCGGCCATCGATTGCCGTCTTCAGGGTTTCTATTATATCTTATTCTAGTTACCGTTGACCAGCTCTTTCAAAGTGGCAATGTCCCATGAAAGTTTGAATGTTCTGTTTTTAAGGTTGATGTCGTGGGTTGACAGGCTTTAAACACACCGCCGTCCACCGGTCAAAGTGTGTGAACTTAGCCTTTCATATTCGTCCCATGAATCAGTCATTCGAGAAACTGACTTCGACTAAGAATGAGGCTATAAAACTTGGTAAAAAAAAAGTAACTAGTTTGCATATTTTGTATGCTGTTACTGTGGAAAAGCATTGAAACCACACGACAATTTGGTAGTAAACATTCTTAACTACTGGAAGGTGTGACTGATGGTCATGTGATTCCCACTGACATTAACTTAATCATAGCATTAATTGTTTGATGGATATGAAAAGACTGAGAGGTTATTTTATCTTTTTATTTACTCTTAGTCCTATGATTTGATTACTCAATGGGATGAAAGTCAATCACATTTTCCCAAGTAATAATTTTATAATTGGTTTTATTATGTTATCTTCTGAGACTAATGAGTTATCTATCATTAGAGATAAGAATATTAGAATGATTGATATAGGTAATGATGAAAATAATTAACTAACAAAGAAAACATAATAAAAGATCGATTGGCATGCTTCTTAAAACAATATAAAAGAAAATAAAGGAATATGCGAGTAATCAAAATCATAGAGATTAATGTTCACGCTTTTCTTATTCACTTGATCACACATAAAAAATATCACATAGGAATTCATATTTCTTACGCAATTTCCAACAAAATAAACTATATGTATTAAAAAAGAAAAGAAAATAGCAGATGATTGAACACAAAATAATCTTTTCCATGGGAGATCCTGAGGATCGTTTATGAAACGTGATGGCTTGATATCATTGCTTTACCATTTATTTTGTGGAAATTGGGTTTGTAGGTTTGAGTTAAACAAGCCGACAAATACAACGGATGCTCCCTCCCATTCTCCGCAATTGCCTTAGAAAAAACAAGCTCACACAGAAACCAACTTCCAAGAGGAATCAAAAAGCAAACACAGCTATCAATGCAGAATTTGAAACTATAGTTATTACATATAGTATGTACTCAGTTGTGCATGGTTATAAGATAATGATAATTATAATCACGTTGTTTCATAAAAAATGCATAACAATAGTGGCTTAACAAAAAGAACAAGTACTGTAAAAGTAATTAGTCAACTATCAATAAATGATAGGAAAATCCTTCCTAAACATCAAAGGGTCTCAATCCAAGATCAAGCTGCGTAGTGATGGAAAAAACACTTATAATTTCCATGATAAAGGTTCAATTTAGAGCACTCTTTGGGCTTCTCAACACGTAATCAGTGAATAGATATCTATATATTAATCCCAATTAGCTCTATGGTTACGTCATTGGGATAACCGGTTAGAAAATTAACTTTCTTTATCATTATAGAATTGGTTGAATAACGTTTTGATAACTTAAGGGAATTGCTTTTGAAATGCAGCCAACGAACACCCCCTCCAACGCCCCGCCAGGCACCATCAATCTCCACGCGCTCACCGTTTTCCATCAATTTCTTCGCATTCTTGATTTGTCGTTCTCTAATCTTGGCCTTAACAAAGAAATCAAGGCAACAACCATTTTCTACAATGGTTTTGTTTGGAGTTAACTGATGTTAGGTAGGTTCGGAATACAACTTTTTCTTATATTGGGAAAGTAAGCAAAATAATCTTATCATATAAGGAAATTTGATTACTCATGTTACGAGTTTAGGTTTCATCTTGAAAAATTAATTCAATAAGAGAAGTGGTCAAACTCTTTTAAACGAGGAAAATAGAGTTGTTTAACAACTTAATTTTATTTTTAGTTTTTTCTTTTATGGCAAGAATTGAGAAGTGGAGATTTGGGGTTTCGAGGTTGGGAGCTTGGAAGATGGGGGCCGTTTATTTTCTTAATTGCACATTTGGGAAGTTACATACGTAAGGAATGATGAGAACCTTATTTCAATCTTGAGGCTGTGTTGGATAATAATCTCATTCAAATTGATTATAAAGCCAGAAAGCTTACGTTTTGTCTTCTTGGGTTTGACTAAATTCGGTTTTAGTAAAGGCGAGGAACGTCATTGAAACCTTATTCAAACTCCCACAATACATTTATTTAATAAATTGAGAAGTTCGGTCAAGGTGTAAATTCATGAGAAAATTCTAGGGGGACCAAACGAATATTATAGAAGGTAGATTTGCAGGAAACTAACCAGGAAGCAGTCTAAAAGGAGCTGAAACTTCGTGCATTGTTCCAAGCTTTGGTTAAGAAATTGCGTTAAAGTACTTGACAAGCTTTGTTTGATGTGTTTATCATGAATGTCATTATGGTCTATCATGTTTTTCATAATCTCTTAAACCCTCTGGATGATGCACTTAAGATGTTCGACATGTACAGGTTGTTTTGATTCTCTGTCTAGGTGAGACAACAAGGCCAGCCCTCCATTCGGGGCTTAAAAATTTTCGTAGTTCATGAAATTTTTTGAAAACCCAACTAGGCATTCAATACTTTTCATACTCGATGGATATAATATTTCAGAAAAATGGGATCGATAGGCTTAGTCCTAAATAAAGCTTGATGCTTAAATCTGATTGTACGATCTGAAAGATGCTTTCCCAAGAAAAATTAATTTTCTAAAAGAAACGTACAAGTTTTCTCGAGAGCTGCATCCTTTTTATTTATGAAAGGCATGAGATATCACCATGTTTGAGTGTATCCCCAATATACAAACCTTTCACTTGTAAATAATATCAAATGGGATATTAAAGAACTTCACAGGTTATCCAGACCAAAAGGAACCATTTCTCACCGACGAGGCAGACAAGGAAAGTGGTGTTTCTTTTATGATTTAAGACAGTCTTAGTATTCAAGAATCTCTTGTTGGGCTGAGTCACCCCGTTCCTGGACACAGATACTTGGAAGTCTCCTTTTTCTGTACTATTCTACACTTGATTATACATTTGAAGATTTTTGCAGACTTTGTGGTATTTTAATATTAGTTTGATTACATGATCATGTTGGAGAAAAAGAATAGAAAGTGTGAAGAAAGACTTGGAAATTTAAATTTTACAAGTCGATTCTGGTATGCATTCGCATCGGCTGGTCTTAGCATTCACATGCAATGATAATGGCCTTGTTAAGTTTTCTTGTTGAAAAGTATGCTTAGCCAATGAACGTTGACGGACTTATTTGAACGATTTGGGTTCTGGGGTTCCAGGAATTCTCGCCTTGATTCTTATTGCTGCCGTCGTTCTCTTTAGGAACCTGTCCTAATGGGGAACAGCTTTTGAGACAAGTTGAGAGAATTAATGGTCTTGGCTACCTTTGAAGAATGCAGTTGACCTCTTTTGGCTCTGGCTGGACGATCGTGAGAGGCATAAGGAGAGATACGTAGTGGGTGGTTGTGGTTGGCATATTCATTGTCTGTATCACAGGGAATATCTCCATGATCTACAACTTTAGGAGCCTGTTAACGGGGAACAACATGGGCAAGCTTTTGGGACAAGGTAGGAGAATTAATGGTCTTGCATTAATACCAAAGAAACATCTTTAAGATTTCTCTCCATGGCTAACGGTAACCCAAACTTCATTTCATGTTAGGTGGGACTTCAGAATTCCTAGTAAAACTTTATAAGATAAGAGGAAGACTTGTGGAGAGTTGATTAGTCTAAATTCTAGATGCCCAAGTACTTTTCTACCACCTTATCGACATTGACTTGTGCCCAATGGACAGCAAAGTCATCTCAATTTCGTTTGGTGTCAAGGAAGGAAACATTTCTGTCATGCTTTCGCACAGAACAAGCACAGTTCAACAGCTAAGGTTTGGTAGAACGAATAATAAGAAACGTCTAGAGTTTCTCCCTTCCAACCAAAAGATAACCCTCACGTAACATCTGGTTCGCACGTAATCTCTGCAATGAATCTAAATTCATCTGAATGTAATGATGTCCATGCTTGACTTAGTTTTTGAGTCTCCCAAAAGCAATCAATTTTTCCTTCTTTCCATGGCCTTGTTCAAGTTATGCTTGTGGTATTCTGTACAGTTTTAATCATGCTTTGGAAATACCAAGAATTTAGTATCAGACAAGCCATCCTTAAGCGTGCCCAAGGGTTACTTTGGCTGCTCTTTAAATAGGCTCGTGAAATGGATAGCTGGAAATTGGTGTTTTAGGTGGGGGTTGGTGGTTGTAGTGTAGGCTAGGATAAGGGTGAGAGAAGAGATGGGTGGAAAGGTGAGTAGGAGGTGACATAAAACAAGGTTAGTTAATTTTATTTTTTTAAACGGCTCAACAAAGTAGATATCTAAGAGGATTCCTTAAAATGAAGGGTGGGAACTTCCAAATTTCACTCAATATAAAAGTAGTTTAAGGATATTTTAAAGACTTTTTCATGTACAATTTTAGAAATCCTTGAATCTATTTTCATTTTAGGAATTAGTTAGATGAACATGGTTTCCATTTATTTGTATTATTGAAAGCTGATATGAGGGACATACGTTAAATTTTATTTTTTTTAACAATTTAAGAAAGTAAATATTCAAGAGAATCCCTTGAAATGGAAAGTGGGAGCCTCTAACTTTCACTCAATATAAAAGTGGTTTAAGAAAACTTTATATTTCTAAGCAAAGAGATTATTTCATATACAATATAAAAATCTTTGGATCTATTTTTTATTTTAGGAATTAGTATAGATGAACATGGTCTCCATTTATTTGTGTTGTTGAAAGCTGATCTTAGGGACGTAAAACAAGGTTTATTTTATTTTATTTTTTCAATTTAAGAAAGTAAATGTTTAAGAGAATCTCCTAAAATGGAGGGTGGGAGTCTTCAACATTCACTCAATAAAAAGTGGTTTAAGAATACTATATTCAAAGAGACTCTTTTATATACAATTTTAAGAATCCTTGAATCTATTTTTATTTTAGGAATTAGTAAAAATGAACATAGTCTCCATTTATTTGTGCTATTAAAAGTTGATCTTAGGGACACAGAACAAGTTTTTTTTTTTTTTTTTTAAAGAAAGTGAATATTTAAGAGAATCTCCTAAAATGGAGGGTGGGAGCCTCCAACATTCCCTCAATAAAAAGTGGTTTAAGAAGACTATATTCAAAGAGACTCTCTTATATACACTTTTAAGAATCCTTAAATCTATTTTTATTTTAGGAATTAGTAAAAATGAACATAGTCTCCATTTATTTGTGCTATTAAAAGTTGATCTTGGGGATAGAGAACAAGTTTTTTTTTGTTTTTTATTTTATTTTAAAGAAAGTGAATATTTAAGAGAATCTCCTAAAATGGAGGATGAGATCCTCCAACTTCCACTCAATATAAAATGGTTTAATTTTTTTTTTTTATATTTATAAGCAAATAAATTCTCTCGTGTATAGTTTTAAGAGTACTTGGTTTTGTTCTCATTTTAGGAATTAGAATAAATGAACATGGTCACCAATTATTTGTGTTGTTGAAAGCTGATCTTAGGCCGCACAATTGATTTGAGGCCCTTCTCTTTCCGGAAAACGTCAAAATCATGATGAACACGAAAACTTAAACCCACTTGCATCCCCTCAGAGAACTTCATCGACAGGATAGCGTGGCCCCTGCCAGATTTGACACCTTCATCCATTGGATACCTTCTAATTTCACGTGCAATTTTGTTGTTCACGAATTATGAGTGGCTGTGACTTTGCCTCACCATCCTAAACCCTCTTTCTTTTCTCCACATTTATACAGTTTACCGTGATTAGTATCCATGTGAGTCTGTCTACAACGACAAAGACGAAGATAGGAAGAGATTAAACCTGGTCTGACAATTTCAAACTTTGGGGTCCAAGAGGATCTGGGAAACCAGCTTTGCTGATCTTGTAACAGCTATCACACCCAGAAGATTTTTCTTCTGGGGGAGATGAACACAGCCCATTATCAGAAGCCTGAGTTGGGTGGAGATAACAGTTTGATGGATACGAAAAGCCACAGTATAAGACATCGCTATCATTACAGATTGACATTATTGCTGCTATAAAGCACTTGAAGATATTCAGGTCAAATAACTCAATCAAATTTCCTTATGCCTCCGCGTCGTTTGGCATTATACAAATCAGCAGCAGGGATCTGATGAGATTTGAAAAGTCACTCATGGGTTCTGTCTCTACTGCATTTTTCTTCCTGGGTCTACCACAATTTTTAGAGGGGTTTGAGGTTTCTGTCGAATGAGTAAGATCAGTCCTCTCACGTCATGGTTTCTTCACTTTCCAGATTCCAGATTCCTACTCAGTTTTTAAATTCATTTCCCCTTTCAAGCTACCCAAAGCTCAGATTTGCATAACCTTTCGTGTATTCGAATTTTCTTTCTTCTTCTCCTCCTTGTTACGTCACAGCCAACCTAACATGACGAAAAATCAGTTCACGTCTTCGTGGGCAAAAGGGAATTGGACACGTCTGTCCCGGAGGATGGTTGAGGCACGTCAGGATGACATTTTTGTACTGTGGTTCTTGTTTTTAGAGGGGAACTTTCTCAAAGATGATGAAATTTTGGAAGTCAAACTGAATTATTTCGTCCTCCCACCTCATGGACACCATGGAGGACCACCATCACAAGCATCATTAACGCCATCAATGGCAAAGCTACCTAAGGTAGTTGACACCAGATAAGAGTTCCAGAATCAATTGTTTTGCTTGACACGGTAGTAGCTCAACTACAGTGTTCAACCTCTGCATTTAAGTGTTGGATTTCCACGTGGAAGTAGGAAAAGAAATAGAACAATAACTCAATCAGTGAACACAACAATGCCCAAAGAAGTAGGCTGTAAGACCATATTATTCAACCGATCAAAAAGAAAATGTCTTTAGTACATTGCTATCAAACATACGCTCTCGACATTACAGGCATGCAGTGGCATTAACAACATGTACAACCAGACCCCTAGATGTGCTTTCTATCAAAGAATTGTACATGAAGTCGAGCACTTAAGAGGCTTCTCCTGCCTCATACCCAGTAAGTGAACTAACTAGTGAATATGGAGAAAGATAAAGGACAAAAAGAAAAAAAGAATAGCTATAGCTGAGAGTATTATCTACTAACCTTATCCAATAAGCTGTATGAATTGTTTATCAGCATGTCTGAATCAATGGCATTTTATAGCTTTTAAAAGCACTTCCGGCGAAAGAGGCAGTCCCAATTCTTCATCTTGTTCAGACAAGTTACAAAATTTCATCTCATGGTGAATGGACCGGGTATGAGACAGCAGAGTTCATTGGAACTTCCTTCTGTGAACCCAATCAATGAAGATTTTTGTGCAATAGCTCCATGGCTCTTGCTAATACAATATATACATGGTAATTGGCTAACCATCTAACTCAATCAGGAGAATATTGGCGCATGACATTCATTTGGTTCAACTACTAAGAGTGAATCAGGTTAAACAATCACGCAACCGCGGAGGTAGTACGACGAAGATCTGCGACTGCATTGTTGAATTTCCCACTCAGCTGCCTGCTTTTGAAACTGCTATGTCTCCCGGACTTTGGCTGATAAAGAGACATTAACATTTTCTCCAATGTCTGCACTGTGTATTTAGCATACTTACCTTTACTTGCATCTTGTTCTACCAAGGGTCCATAATTCTGCATGTAGCTACGGTAGACAGGTACAACTGCCTGCACTATAAGTAGGCATGTCCTCTCCCTCAGATCCTTGTCCCACACAACCCAGGTCGACTGCTTCTTGTACATATTATCAAAAGCTTCATTGAAAGCCTTCAGCCTTTTCTTGACAAGATCACGAGCAGTGGCAGGTCCACCTGAGAAGAACAGCAGTCCTTCCCTACTTAAGTGACCTGGAAGCTTTCCCCAGCTGTCTCTCAAGAAGACTGTGGCATAGTACTCCTTGGACTGTTCATGATCTTTTAACCAAGAATCCCCCAAGAGATCCCCAGCCTTTGTTCCCTTCAGGTGCTTGAACAAATGCCAGAAGTTGTTCATTGCAAAAAAGTTGGATAGGACGGCATCATCATAAGCCTTCATCCATATGTCCAAGTTCGTATCAATGGCTTTGATTATTTCCAAAACCTCATTAACAAGGAGCTTATCCCGAAATTTCTCATGCTTCCAACTTTGATGAATGGCCAGAACCTGAGTTAGGATTGGTTTGTAATCATCCCCTAGCAGTTTATTACAGTAATCAATAATGACGCTTACCATTCTCGGAACACTACCATCTGGAGGTGGTGCCATCTGCCTCTGGAGCTCAACCTGGCCCAGAAGCTCCCAAAACAACTCTGCCGCCCCATCAATCACCCTCCTGATGAGATCCCTTGTCAAGTTCTGGATTTCAGCACATGCCGCTCCACCAAACAGCCGATTAAAATCCAGTCTCAAACTGTTCAAGGATGCAAATATATCCAACAACTTTAAAAGCTTATTGGGATCTTTCCTACTCTCTGTAACAGTCATACCAAATTGAAGAAATGCGAGAATACCAGCCTGGGCAGCTATCTTTGCAAAGCAACTCATCCACACGTTCAATCCCAGCCTCTCAAAAACATCAATACAAAGCTTATACTCTGCCTCAAACAAATGCTTCACTGCAAACTCCAAATGCTTACCCCACTGCGTTATATAACCTTCTATGCTTTGCACATCATTGAACTCAGATACTGAGATCTCAAGGTAATCCAAATCAAGAGCCTGTAAGCTTGCTCTAACATTCGAGCTGCGAACTTCAACATAAATCGATATGCACTTCTCAAGTCTATTATTAGCAATTAATCTCCCAAGAATCACTTGCAATTTCTGCATAACATTAACTGGTAAAGGTGAAGGTGCAATGCAAGCTTGCTCCCCAAGTGAGGATGATGATGACATTGGCAAGGGCACAGTATTTTCAGTCAAAAGATGGCGGAACTCATCTTCCAACTTATCCAATGCGGCATCTAAAAGCCCGCCATCCAGAAGCACCCTCTCCTCATTATTCTGCAATTCCCTGAGATTCTTCAAGGAACTCTTCAAATTTGAAAGGTACCGAGCATCGGCCACCGTGTTATCTTCCAGGTACTCCACAATATCCTCCAACCACTGAATTGCCAATCCACAATTGTCCCCCAGAAACTTTAATGCCTCCTCCAGGCGTTTCAGAACTGACAAGTAACCGGGTAGATCAGTCCCGAGGTCCGATAGCAGCGACTTTTCAAGTCCATGAACGGCATCAAAAACCTTAAGCACCGCGGCGGCAGGGCTCACAGCACGGTTGATATGGCCCCCAACGGCGAGAAGGGCATCCTTGTCGGCGCGCATGGGCCGGACCGCAGCCCCTAGGGAAGGAAGTCTTTGGTTGATTTCTTCTAATCTATGCCCAGCTTTCTCTAAAGTTAACCCTAAAGCCTTCGATTTCTCTAGGCTTAGTTTCAAAGATTTCGTAGCAGATATCAAAACATCAATCTTATCGCCATTTACGGACTCCGCCATTCGCGCTCAAAACCCTAACGCTACTCTGAGGTTTGACCTCAAAATCTTGCCGAATCGAGAAAAGAGAGTTGCTTTACAGGAAAGTACGCAAAATCCGCAGCTGGGTTTCCAAACGATTGATCATAATATCGATCGCCCCACGATTCACCCAGAAACAATGTCCAAAATCATCAAGTTCTTCCGCGTTTGCTCAGCAAACTTCCACCAAATCACAGTGAAATCAAAACCAAACCCGGTGGGAAAATATATTACCAAATCCGCAACCACCAGATAATGCAGATTCTCGTTTTAAGGTGGACAATGACAGAAAAAGCGTGAAAGAGAAAGAGAGAGACTCACTTGGAAAGGAACACAGAGCGAGTCGACCCGGCAAGCTGAATCAGAGGATTTTAAGTTGTAAAGTACTGAAAGCTCGGATTCTGAATCAAATTACAGAACCCTCAAAGAAAGAGAGAGACAGAGTGAGAGATACGGAGAACCCAACGAAATGTGATGCGATTAGATACGAGAACTACTAAAAAATAACTCCTCACTGCTCCCTCTCTTTTTGCGTGCCTTTTCCGACGAGTCCAGCCAAAGTGCATGACAGTAAGGCACTCAGGCGCACACATATAACCCCCCTCCCCTTTGTTCTTTCCCTTTTTTTGCTTTGTTTTTCTCGCCACAACTCCTTTTAATCCTTACTTTTCATAGAATTAACACCTACTTTTTTTTTTCAAAAACATTCGCAGACTTGAAAAGATGTTGTTTTTGAGAAACCCCATTGGTGCAACGTTAACATATTGTCTTTCTTCCCTTCTAAGCAACGAAGGGAATCTCAGAAAAAAGAGGAGGAGCCGTTGGGCAAACCATAAGACTTCTTTGAGGTAAACCACTTGGGCATTTATTAATGGCAATGGCATTCAAGCTGAGTCGGGATCGGCACATGGATACTGAATCCTTGGCTTGGAGAACAAGCAAAGTCGTGCACGTTTTAAGAATATGTCGCAGTTAATGCACCAAGTCAAACTCCGGCCACGGATAGCTGGATTTAACAATAAAAATTGATTGAATTCTCAACCCCCATTGAAGAAAAAGGGAGCTGAAGTTTGACAACCTTTAACCTGATGAATTTCTTTTGCCCACTTTGATTGTCAAGGTCATCATAAGCTTCCTACGAGTTATGATCGCTTCCCCCCTTTTCCTGGTTCCTGGGGTATGATGCTCTAATCAATGCTTGGGCAGGGTTAAATGGATGGGAAAGTTGAGATTGAATACACCCAAAAGTTCCTCTTGCCTTTCCATGATCATCATTTTGTGTTATGTAATGAATCCTCTCTCTATATATAAAAGTATTACGAACTTAATCATCATGTCAAAAGTGTAGAGTTGGAGGTTAATTGAGTCTCATTTTAACCCAAAATCAATATTTAGGCTCTCATAAGCCTAGACCCTTCCAATGGTCCTCGATCATGACAAATTACCTTGGCCTATGCTATTCCTATGAAGTTTAAACATTCATTTAGCCCAACTTTTGAAATCCATGATCCAAGTAACCTTTTTCAAAAGTCATATTTTCTATAATTTAAACATTAATAAAAGTTAAACTTTGATATCAAATGTTAAAAACTCAACTATTATATAAAAAATTGTTTATTTTTATATATCTAAATATTGAACATTAGACTAAGTGATTCTAGATAGTATTTACTTTTAACTGAATCAATGACTTATTAACCAAAGTTCCATTTTACTTCAATCATAACTAACTTCAAAAACCCCACAAGTCCAAGCCTTTACCACAATCTCAGTTCACGACAAAAGTGAACGCCTGTTGTTTGTATGATTGCCATCATTAGAGACCTTATTGGGTACTGTGCTGTGTTGTGTTGCAAATTGCTGGACTTCAAGGTTAAATTTTTCTCTAGTCAAGAAGTAAAACGCAGCATGTTAATGATCATTTCGCCCTCCGAAGCCCGGAAGAAAACAGAGGTTTACGAACGGTTTAGATTAATGTCTTCCGAGCCTCTCAGTCAATAACCTCAAACGAAAGGTCTAGATTAGGCCCCCTGAGTTGCAGCCCAATGCCTTATTCCCAACGTAAAGCCCACCGTAGCCGAAAGCCGACGCGGACGCTGATTGGAAATTGCAGGGAAGCGTCGGGCTGAAGTACAAGACAAGTCAAGGCCGAACCCAAAGACCAGACTGATTGGACGGGGCAAAGCCTAATCGTTGAAAACGTCGGCAATCTAGATAGTGCAGGTTGACTCCGAGTCAACACGGAGATTTGCAGATTTTGAAACTCGAAACACAGCACGGCATCGGAGACAAGGGCCTAACTCCTGTCTGTACGGTCAATCGATTTACGCCACGTTGAAAATCAACGCTTCAGTGGTAAGCCAGTACAGGTAAAGAGTTCGGTCGTTCAAGACCAAACTTTAGTAAATCCTAACCACCTTTAACCTTGGAACCTGCCCTTAGTAAGTTAACTTAAATGTCTATAATTACCTAAATTTACTAGTATTTCTTGAAGAAGGTAGGCATGATATGTGGTAGCAAGTTAGGCTAATAAAAAAGTCTCACATCCTAACCTTGTGTGTATAATTAGTTAGATGGTTTAGTATTGTGTTACCCTTTATGTGGATAAACATTGACGAATGTCATACTCTAGTTTCAAGGAATTCTCCATTTCTTAAGTAAGCATTGAATTAGAAATGCCTATTGTTTTGTTTGTCTGTCATTTTTGCTATGTGCTTGTGTCAAGCTTATTGATTTTCTTTATATTTTTACTTCTTATAGAATAACACAAAAAGGGTACGAGTGTCTGTCCACTAATTACATCCCTTCTCCCTTAGCATATTCATGTAAATGGTCTATAGAGAGACCATATATGCTACTCTTAGCAAATCTAACTAACAAACAAATATTTTAGATTTTTTATCATGTCCAAGTTTTTATTTTCTATCTCAACTTTTTTAACTCGTGAAAGTGTTATTGAGCAATTATTCAATGGATATGATAATGTTATTAATAATTTAATAAGTTAAAATTTAAGGTAACTAATATTTGTTAGAAGATTCAAAAAATTGATTAAAAAAATAACATAATAGTTGGAAAGGCACTTTTTTTATTTAAGTTTCACTAGAAATGATCATATACTTTATGTAAAATATTTGTTTTACACATATGCCCTTATATGTCAAGTGACATTGAGCTTAAGATTTTAAAGAGTGAAATAGATTCAATCTTAGTTTCAATATCATATTAATATATTAAAGTTCAATTCAATATGGACACTTCTATCATTTTAACTTCACCATAAAGGATTGTATAATCAATATAAGACGTTTGTTCTACCTAATATTGAATGTTAATACATTGATTAAATTATTCAACATACCAAATACATGAAAGACACGAGATCCATCTAGCTCAACATCAACGACTAAACCACAATTATCGTGCCCAAGTGGATGTCACAATTAGCCATTATCTGAGATTTCAAAATCATGCCACTATATCTCTCACTCAATGAGGACTTATAAAAATGAAAAGACAATTGCATCATAGGACTTCCATTCTCTTCAAGAACTTCTTCTTTTCCACCTTCAAACCATTGGAAATGAACATCAAAAAAATCACGAATCACAAGTCAACCTTCCTTTCCTCGTTCTTTCCTCAAAAGCAAAGACAAAACTTCATGCTCGGTTATCTTTATCACGGTGGTGATGTTCGACGCGTTGGCATCTAAAAATTGACTTCCCCCTCAATCATCGAACTCATTAATTGGGAAACCACCAACGTTTATCCACACGCCATCCTAACTTCTTTTTTAATTTCCTTCCTTTATTTATTTATTTATTTATTTTCAGCTGGATTTTGGTCAAAACATGCTTCTCCTAATCATGTCAATTACATAATTGTCAAAACAAATAAACTTAGGAATTATTCTAAGCAATTAAGAATCCATGGACCACCTCGTCTAGTCATGATGAACTTACCAACCGAAGAGCTTCTGGTTGCTCTGTCCACTCACTAATTGCACATCTTTGACTCTTTTCTAGATATGTTCCCTTTTTTAACGATGAACAAATCCTTAGTGGTAGATGAAAAACCGCAACACTCAATAAACTAATTGAAAACACCGAATGCACCACCAAAATGACCATCTACTTCAACACTTGATTATAAAATCTAACAACTGCTTTGGCAATTTGGGATTCCCCCACTACTTTTTATATTCCAAACAAATTTACATCCAGCCCCCTCTCCCTACTTCGATATTACAAAAGCTTTACGACCTGTCGTTAAAGCCCCCCTTCCTGGTCTTCTCTTCCTTCTTTCTTTCTTTCTTTCTTTCTTTCTTTCACTCCTACGTTGACTCGAACACCAACCCCATTCCAGCCGCCACGTTCTCCTGCATCGCAGGTGGAGCCGCGTGCCGGTGCTCCCCCTCGTACGTTACGATCAGCATCCCCGGATCACCCGGGTCCCTCTCCACGTGTTTCTTCGCCGGGCACCCCCTTATCGTACTACACTTGTAATATCCACTGAAACAAATAATCCGCGTTAGTGAGACGTCCGATGTGCTGATTTCACAATTCAAAACAAAAACCAGCGGTCGGAGATGAGGGAGTATGAACATTAATATGAATATTTACCGTGGGTAAGGTGATCCCTTGATCGGCTTTTGACCGTACTTCCTCCATGAATACTCATCCGCCGGAATATCAGCAATCTTCGCGCTGATCGCCGGGACTTTGATTATTTTCTTCACACGATTTTTTCTGAAACCATCGAAAAACATTTATAAGCAACAAAAATTCACAAAATAAAGAAGACAATAATAGAAGCATGTGATTAATCTAAAAGTATGACTTTGGTCAAAATCGAAGGCCCGAGTGCATTATCGACATATAAAAAGACAAAACTGTGCCGTTTACGAAGTTTGAATTTTTGACACCAGGTCCTTTTCCTTTTTTTTTTTTTTATTTTTATCTGAAACATCCTAATACACTACGATACAAATAACCGGCACACCCCTGTCGTGTCAGTGTCGCGCGTGCCTTGTTTTACAGTGAAAAATCACTGTTTCGGGCCCATTCGTTGACCCGAAAACTAGGCTTCACGTAGATCTAACAACCGCAATTCTACCGAGTCGACTCGGTTGAGACCGAGTTGTTCAATTTACAACCAAAGAGGGTTCGCTGAACGACCTAAAATCAGTGGTGATGAGTTAAAAAAAAAAGAATGCGTAGATGGGGGGAAGGGTACCGCGTACCTTCTCTTCGAGCAATGGCACTTGCTGCCGGAGCCGGAGAATTTTCCGGAGATATTGTCGGAGTGCTCGTGGCATCTCTTCTTGTACGGAGCCGCCGAGAGCGGTGGCTTCCCTCCAGAAACCGTTGAGGAAGGGGCGACCAAGATCGAGGTCCCTAGCTTTCCGTTAGAGACACTGCCGTCGCCGGTGATTGCCGACGACATGAACGAGGAGTTTGACGACACGCTGAAGCTCTCCTTTGTGAACTCCAGTTCCGTGGTCTTCGGGTTGGAGGCGAAAACATTGGGCTTTGTGAAGTCAAGGGTCAAAGTCTGAGACGGGACAAAGCTCGCTGGGGTAGAGATCGGAGCCTGAGGTACCGTCGCCGGGGCTACAATCGGCGCCGGAGACACGGTGGGCGTAGAGGTGATCGGAGTCGGAGCTAGGGTTAGGGTTTGTGAGTGAGGAACGAAGAGGGAGGCGGATGAGGATGATGAGGAGATGGAAGAAGCGGGTCGAAGGGGTCCCCGCCGGAACCTGGCATGGCCGGTTCGGTTCAGAAGAGAAATGACCTTCTTAAAGTTGGAGACGGTGAGGTCCGTTATGTCGGTGCAATCCAACTGGTTAGGCTGGTGAGACAAGACCCGGATCAGGTGTTCCATGCTCTTCAGGCCCTGCGACGCAGCTTCCTGTATCGCCTTCTGATCGTCCATCTTCTGAAAGCCCATGAGCTCCACCGCCATTTTCAGAGCCCTGGAGAGACAGAGAGAGAGAGAAAGAGAGAGAGAGAGAGAGAGGAAGAAGGAGAGGGAAGAGAGGGAAGAGAGGGAGGTTACAAAGCTAAAAAGTCATCGAAGTCTCCAAGGTTCCGAAAAATCACAGGCCGAGAAGAGAGGGAGAGTTGGGAACGGGGAGGAGATTGGGAGCGATATAAGGGGGAGGGGGTGACCGGATGACCGGGTAAGAGGTAGGGGAGAAAGCAGTTGAAAGTCAAAGTGGGTGCAAGATCCGACGGCCGAGATAAGTTTGAAGATTTCTATGGAAGGTGGTGAATAAATAAATAAACAATCAGGGTTAGTTCTGTAGAAGAAATGCGTGGTGGGTCCCATCTTTGAATAAAATAAAGAACGGTGAGAGGACTTATTGGGTTCGGTCTAACAAAAGATACTAAAAATTTCTCCCCCGACTTTTCGTCGAGAATACACGGAAGAATATGTAAATCACCACAGTGTCCATTCAAGCTTACACGCCGTGTGCTTTGGTTCCAGAAAGTGGACTGGGTCACGTTGTCACGTAAACTCCACTTATTTTTAAATAACAAATATAAAAAGATATTCAAATACCCAAAACTTAATTTAAAAAAAATTAGCTTAAAAATTAATTGTAAGTTTCCTTTTCCTCACAGGCATGAATCATGCGGTGGCACTAAAAAATTAATTTGACTAAACATAAATGATATTTACAGAAAATAATAATGATTTCTTTGTTTTAAGTGGTAAGCAGGTGGAAGTTGACTTGGAATTCAATTTGAAAATCTGGAAAAACAGGCTTAGACTTGACAAAGTGAATTCAACATTTTAACGGACGGCAAATTTTCGAACTCCGGCACCCACGAGAGACTCGCGAGAAAACGGCATGAGAAAACCGAGAATCTTTCTGCAGTAGAAAGGAGGCTGACCAAAAGTGGCGATCACGTGGAGTTGCTCGTTTTCTTAATCCGAAACTGTTGACCAACTTTTCTTTTTTCTTAAAAACCGAGGATGCCGGTGTTTCTTAATTGCAACCCTACGATTCCCCAAAAGTGATCCGACGGTCACGATCGGAAGAGAGAGTTGACCGCGACCACATTACTTCTCCAGAACCCCGAAGTGGTGGGGCTAGGTGTTGTCGACGCGTGTCGCAAATCTGTATTCAATCGAGAAAATTAGCTGGTAGAAGAAAGAGGACAGGGGGTGGCCAGTTCCTTAAACCATAAAAAGAACAATAAATTTTGCAATGTCAACAAATCTAAACAAACGAGACAACTTAGTGGATTGTGACTGAGTTGGGATGTCGAAAAAATAAAATCTAAAAAACACACAACATTGCTGTATTTTTATTTTTATTTTTATTTTTTGTCAAAGTCCACTTCTCATAATCTTAAATTGTAATGATATGATTCACTTTATACTCGTTTTTCTTTGAAAGATAAATATATTTTTAAAAAAAGATTCCTTACTTTTCCATGGCATCACTTTTAAAATGTCAAGAAGGGTCGAGTAATTTCATTTATGTTGATCTAAATATTTTAATCGGTAAGATTGTTGAGTATTTTCTATAAAAAAAATTATTTATTAGAAAGTCAAAAACCCTAATTTAAAAGTTAGTTATAAAATTAAATGGGTATTTTTTTATTTAAATTTTATCACAAAGAATTGTATACTACTTTCATATAGTCAGCCTTTAACAAGAGTATTTATTAGTTCTTATTTGGTGTCTAAAAATAGTGACCTTTTGTAATATATCCCATCATTAAAGGTCACCCTCCACATAAACAATCTAGAAGGGAGATGTAATAAGGAAATTATAGAAAAAGCCCATTTTGTACAAAAAATTCTTGTTAAACGTATCAAAAAGGTCCAACTTGCTTCGGTGGGCATCAAGGACCTTGCTTCTGAAAGTCGAAGCACTATCTATGAATTTTTGACAAAAAAAAAAAAGTTTTCTACAACGAATATAAACGGTTGACTTTGTTTTAATAAGCTTTTTCTTGGAAAGCACTCGGAAGATTAGTTTAATGCATAAGTCGACGTTTGGTGCACGGGAGGCTATGATTTGCTGTTTGAAATATTTCAGAGGGACAAAATCAAGAGAAAAATCTTATAAAAAACTTGAGCTGTCTCGGTTTTGCATTGCAATATATTCTAGTGTATCCCACGTTATTCTAAAATAAAATTGATTTTGATTCAACCTCGTGATGGAGCTCACCACCAGCAGATCCCTCAGATCACATCTTCCAACCTGGATCCTATTTTTAAACATTAGTCAACACGATGCCGTTTGAATGAATAAAACAAAAACTTTTTTTTTTTTTTTTGTTCTGTTTACTGAAAGGGCCAAACAGTCCATAATATTTTTTGTTACAGCCTAAGACGGTGTGGCCATTTGTGGATGTACATAAGTTTGCTCATACTGACTGTGATACCAAATCCAATTTACTATGAGGACCTTCTTTGGCAATCTGAAGAGTCTAGTGTTTTAAAACACAGAAGCTCAATCAACTGTTTATTTAATTGGGAAAGGTGGAATACAATGCTTGACTTTTATTTTAGTAATGGAACATGATAATGGGAATAAGATTGCTATAATTTTCTAATTGTAATTAAATGCAGCTACGCAACATTCCAGAAGATATGGTTGGGGATTTGATTCCTTGTTACAGGTAGGTTTGCCCAATCAAATGACCATCGAATTTGTCTCCAAACCTACCCTGCTTCTCTTTCACACGAGGGTCTCTGCCGTGATGTAAGATTTTTTTGGATTCTATCTATGCATAATCAATATTAAATTATTTGGTCAGAATATTGTTCGAGAAAACACACTGATCTAAAAGATTTATGGAGTGTTTTTTAATGTTAAGTGGTAGAAGAATCATTATTTCAATTAATCATGTCTGGGTTTTTACTAGGTGATTCTATGAAATTACTTTAATCTTGTGAAAAAATTATACACACACATACATATCTTTTTTTGTTCAAGATTCTTAAGACTATTTTTGTTGAAAAACTTATTTGTGCACAAAAGTTGACCTATTATATCGTGTTTGTTGTATTTTTTTTATCATCTCCCTTTATAAGTAATGTGGGTTGTAAGATTTGTTTCAAAGGTATATACTTTTTATTACAAAGTTCGATTCTTCCACAAAAATTAAATTTAGGAAATGAGAAAATTTACTACTATGACACTTTTAATATGTAAATTCTAAGTCAAACTATACTTATATTTGTAATGATGTTAAAAGATCACCAGGCTTTAATACTATATCACAAAATTCAATCATTTCATAAAATTAAGCTCTAGGAAACTAAGACATTTCTTACATATAAATAAATTTCCAAGCTCATCTCTTAACAATGTGAAATAATTTCACATTGATTTTTAACATTATATATTTCTTTGCAAATTACTTTGAACTATAGATTTTGCACACTAGATGCTACCTCTTGAACTCAATCTTATATTATGTTAAAAAGTTTAACTCTATACAAAAGTTGTTTAGAAAAACATGAGACTTTTCTCTTTAGAAAAAGAATTCTTGAACATGATTTGAGCAATGTATAACTTTTGTCTTATTATTCTTACCAACTCTTTTTTCTTTTTACTTCTCAAAACTATTCTTAACATTTCAAATATTACCCATAACATATGAGATATCTCTGTTTTTATTATTTTTGTTAAAGAAATTCTTAGAATTATCACTTCTTAATTTCCTATTATCTATTTATTCAAAACCTTTTTTCCATGAAAATCCCCCACATGTTTTGATTACCTGATTGAATACGCATTTACTTGTAGACTTTGACTCATAGGATTCTCTATCGAGGGACATTCACGTGCTCAATGGGCAGACGTGTTGATTCTAGAGTATAACGGGTGTGGACTTTTTTGCAAGTTGCCAAAAAGATGCGAACAAGTCTCTAAACAAATGAGCCTTTTGTTTACCAACAAAGGAGAGAATATCGATGAATTGGACATCAAAGTCAATATTTATGGGCGTCCACAAAGCATCTTGTAAAACCGATGACGCGGTCGGAGAAAGAACAAGGAAGAAAAAACCAATGATAGAGGTAGCTTTAAACAGCAAAACCTTTAAATTAAGAGGACCAAGTTTGTAGAAGGCAACGTGTTTCACATGGGAGGCATCTTATATTAGTGCCTTCGTGAAAACGTCAAATGCTAGAAGCATTTCATCTGATGGGGCAGACAAACCGTTAGGCTTGCGATCTAATCACATCTTGTCCACGTTTTGATATTGTTTCAAAAGTTATTAATAAAGATATTAGAATCAAATGATAAAGTGTAATGACTTTGAAATGGTAAACGTATCAGAAACATTTTGTCAATAAGAGGCCAAATCTTATGCACTGCAAATTGATTTCTTTTAGTGCTTAAAAAAAAAAAAAATCAAAAAATCATTTTCTTTGAATTTAACCTTATTTAATCTCAAAATTTAATAGTTAATCTCAAAACTTACTTGAATTAGACTCATTTCATGAAGTACCAAAATTGGGCCAAACAATAATGACCCAAAATTATTAGAAAATATGGCCTCAAATGAAGCACTTTTACATGATCTAAGCATTGATCATGAAAAGAAAAGTAAGTTTTTTACAAAATACAAAATAGGTTAGAAAACATAAAGTATTTCTTTATATTTGATATGCAAATTGGACTACGACTTCTACTCTATTCTCTCCTAATATTGACTTGATGAGATAGCCTCAAAATTGCTGTGAAAACAAGAGGAAGAAGGCAACCAATAATGGCTAGGTAAAAGCACTCTCTCTACCCACGTGAATAGTAATAGTTATTCTATATGTGCGAGTCATGCATTTTTAGTAAATGAGTGTGCTCAATGTTTTACGAGAGAAAACGACATAGTAGGTGACGTGAGAAAATGCCTTAGGTATTTTCTCATAGCCAAATACAACAAATGATAATTGCATTGTTGTTTCAAAATTTCTTCTTGCAGTAAGGTTTAAATTATATAAATGAAAAGTTAGAGGGGAGACTCAACCAATTAATAACGTGTTTATACAAATAGCCTTATTCGTCAAAGTTTATAAGATGGACAAAAGCCCACACTAATTAGTATTATATATGCAATAAAGAAAATATATGTACAAAATATGTACAATTAAACATATCAACATAATTGCATTGACTTGTCATAATAGAGAATATTAGTTTATGTATAATTAATATAAATTCAAATACATTCCCGAAAAAAAATAGGTATAGGAAGTTATATTGCCTAAATCTATCATTATATGGACTCATACAACGAGCCAACCAAAATTACACTACCCACGAGAGATAGAATTACTTATTCAAACTCTTGTGCTTCCTGCCTCCCAAGAATTAATAATTCAGAGTTAGTAGTGGGCTCTCTTTACATGAATTACATGAATTGCCATAGACGAACAATCAAGAACCACGTTTTCTCTGGCCTGTGGGCTCTCTTTACATGAACGCATGCTTCAAGCCACCATTTACTTTCCAGAACAAGAATTTCCTTCAACAAGTCTTGTTAAAAGACCAAGTGTCAGCTATTGTTTGGCCTTTTTAGGTCGTGAGTCCAGAGACTCTAAAAGAAAGCACCCAAATAGCTTCTTTGACTTGACTCTATTCGGCTCCCACAAGCACACGTTATACTCTGCATAAACGCTGAATGATTTCGTTCTTTTCTGACCGTCACTAAAGAACTCGGGACTAATTTGGGCTCTCATACTTCTTCCGTTCAACTTTCATTGTATGCCGCATTCAACACTCCTTTATCCTTTCCAGCTATTTTACTAAAAATAGAGAGAAAGAGAGAAAGAGAGAGAGAAAGCAGGAGACAAAGTATGTTGTATTTAAAGTATGTTTGTGACATTTACAAAGAGATCCTCCGCATGGGATTTCTGAAGGACTAACTATAGAACATATTAATGATGAAATCCCAAAGTTCGACTAAAATAAATAGAATTCATAGTAACAAAGATACATACTAAAGATACAGGTCGTGTAACGTGTAGAAAGATATAAAACGTTGTTGGAGTAATTTCAACTGGAGTTTGGAGGCCAATTCCGAGAATTGGCCCAGTAGTTGAGCTTTGATGAAAACTAGTTGACTAATGCATCGACAATCTTTTGTCTATAAGATTGAAACCCAACTGAACTAGAATGAATTGGGTTTGGGTTGCATTACATCAAATCGGATCGGGCCAACGTAGAACCTGAATTTGAACTAGACGAGTCGGGTCAGAGTTTTGATTGTTCGCCCCGACTCAGCAATTTGGTCGGGTTGGACTTTAGGGCGTACTGTTTCTATCACTTAACCACCGCTTTCGTAAATTGCAAACGCGAGCGGTTGAGACGCCAAGTTATTGTGTCGGAAATGACTTGCCTCAGGAAGTCTCCCGAGGAGAGGTAGATTTAGGTTTTTTACAATTCGAATTTCAACTTCGTCCTCTTTTTGATCTAGGCTTTTCATCTTATATTAAAGTCAATTCTTTCTCCAGGTATCTTAAGGATTATAGTGAATATTGGACAATAAAGTCATACATTAGAAAAAAAATTACTTATAATATGTCTTAGAAGTTTGGACATTCTATTTTTTTAATAAAGCATTTTAAAAATAAATGGACCTGAGCCTTTTACATAAAGAAAAACTCATTTTGTCTACAAAATTTTTTTTAGTGCAAGTCTCATACTCAAAGGTTTATTTGATCTTAGGGCGGGGGCCTTGGAGTAGTGGCTTTCTCTAATCCAAACCCTGACCGGCCGTCCCACCGGTCGTGGGTTCGAATCCTGTCCCCCCTCCCCGGGTGCGTGAGTTTATATAATAAAAAAAAAGGTTTATTTGATCTTAACTTAACTGGTTAATATCCATTAGATCTTAATCTTATGTTGTGAGGAGTTTGGAGTGAAAGTAATAAGTTAAATTAGTCATTTGTTATGTGGAAGCAATGATAAATATGTAAATTAATTATTATATCCATTTTTGGGCAATTAGTAAGTTTATCTTGTTTTAGATATATTTGTTGTATATTGTAGTTGTATTTAACTATTATTATATTGTGTATAAATTAAAAAAAAAGAAGAAAAAAATAGGAAAAAGAAAAAAGGGTTGCACTATTGTGAGGATGACAATTAGAAGGTGCTTGCAGCGATCCTGCTCCTCCAATATACGTTTAGCAATTGATCGAGTGACTGGAGGGCGTAGGTCCAAGCTGAAATCAGAACCTAACTGCCTTGAGGATTTCGTTTTCCTACCTATGGTGACTGGAAGGAAAAGAAATGAAAGAGAAGAGCTCGTTCGAGGGAACTCGTGACCTCCAAATTCTGTTATACAGTTTCAATCATTCCCAAAGTGCCGAACAGAATCAACTTCCCCCCATTTATACCCGCTACAATCCCCTTCCAGTAGTCTGGCAATTAACGAGTCTTAAAAACAGTAAAACGCAACACAAGAATGAATAAAACGCAGAACTAATAAAGGATAAGGATGTTGTCAAATTAGTCTTCTGCAGCATCCACGTGTAGCCCCAAGCCTTATTGCTTAGCCATGTTTGCTTGAGCTGGAGGATGCCGTGTCAGCACCATGGGATCGTTGCATCCCTCCCCCCTTAACACCAACCTTGTCCGCAAGGTTGAATGTAGGAAAACGTTCCTTGAACAGCTCGGCATCATACCAATTAGCTTCTTGAACTGGCAGGCCCTGCCAATGGATAAGAAATTCAAGCTTCTTCTTTCTAATTCGATGCGCTAGTATAGCTTGAGGCTGGGGGGCTCACAGTATCTGCACTGTCTAAGTAAGAAGGCAGCTCTGGTTGAATTGGTGTATACTCCCTTACCACACGTTTCAGCATGGAGACATGGAAGACGTCATGGATCCTTGACCCTGGTGGTAATTTCAACCGATAAGCAACTTCACCAATTCTAGCCACTACTTCATAAGGCCCGTAATAACGAGCAGACAGCTTGTAAGTCCTCCTGACTGCAACAGAATTTCCTCTATAAGGCTGCAGCTTCAAGTACACATAGTCACCCACAGCAAATTGCTCTTCCTTCCTTCCCATATCATAGTATTTCTTCATCCTATTTTGGGCCATTATCAATCTCTCCTTTAGGTCCTTCAATACTAAATCTCTAGACTGAAGTTCCTTATCGACAGCCTCTACCAATGAAGAACCAGGCAGGTATGAAAGAAGGTTAGGAGGTGTTCTGCCATATACAACTTCATAAGGAGACATGTGAGTAGCTCCATGAATACTAGTATTGTAGCAATACTCAGCCCAAGGAAGCCATTTAACCCATTCCTTAGGCTGGTCATAAGTAAAACACCTCAAATATCCCTCTAATGTCTTGTTAACCACCTCAGATTGACCATCCGTTTGTGGATGGTAAGCAGTAGAGAAATTAAACTTAGTTCCCTGCCTTTCAAATAGCTGCCTCTAGAATGCACTTGTAAAAACTACATCTCGGTCACACACAACACTTCGAGGCATGCCATACAATTTGAATATATGCTCAAAAAATATCTGTGCTACAGAAACAGCAGTGTAGGGGTGTGATAGTGCTAAGAAATGAGCCATTTTCGACAATCTATCAACAACCACCATGATTACCTGCTTTCCTTTCAACGATGGCAACCCTTCAATAAAGTCCATTGCCACATCCTCCCATATTTGATCTGGGATAGGTAAAGGCTATAATAACCCATTCGGTTTTGTGTTCTCCCACTTATTCCTTTGACAAACCTCACACTCCCTCACAAACTGCATGACTGTTTGCTTCATTTTTGCCCAGTAGAATACTGCCTTAACCCTCTGCAGTGTCTTGGCATAACCTTCATGAGTGGCACCATGAAACTCTTTCAAAATGATAGGAATAAGTGATGAAGTACCACTTAAGAATATCCTATTTTTATAAAATAGAATTCCATTCTTATACTGCCATTCTGCTCCTAATTCACCTGCCCCAAACTTGCAAATCACCGATTGTATCTCAGGATTATTTTGCATTTCCTCACACACAGTGTTTACCCATTCTGGAATTGGCAGGGATACAGCCAACAAAGATTGAGAGTCAGTAATCTCCCTTTGAACTTCCTGGACACACTGATCAGTAACTTCCATCAATTCCTTCCCATTAAAATCCTCAACTAAAGGGTCGTTTGCCTGAGGTTGTAGTTCAACATCTTGCTCCCATTCCTTTCTTCTAAATAAAGCATCTGCTGCTGCATTATCTTTGCCCGGCTTATAATGAATATCAAAATCATAACCAACCAGCTTAACCAGCCAACGTTGTTGAGCTGGAGTGGTGATCTTTTGGTGCCACAGATGCTGTAAACTTTGGTGGTCAGTCCTCACTATGAACCTCTTCCCCAACAAATATTGCCGCCACTTATTCACTGCCAACACTAGTGCCAGCAGCTCTTTTTCATAGGTTGATAGTAATAAATTTTTTCCCTTCAAAGCTTGACTGAAAAAGGCAATTGGTTGTTGTTCCTGTGACAGCACAGCTCCTACACCCATTCCACTCGCATCGCATTCTACTGTGAATGGAATAGAGAAATTTGGCAGTGGTAACATTGGTGCTGTTGTCATGGCTTTTTTGAGCTCAGTAAAAGCGTGCTCTGCTTCTTCATTCCACCCAAAATTATCCTTCTTCAGGAGATGAGTTAAGGGTGCAGCTATACTACCATAGCCCTGTATAAACTTACGATAGTATCCTGTCAAGCCTAAAAAACCCCTTAAGGCTTTGACTGTCCGGGGAATAGGCCACTCTACCATAGCAGAAACCTTTTCAACTTCCATAGTAACCCCTTGACCCGAGATAAGATGCCCTAAATACCCCACTTCCAACACTCCAAAAGCACATTTCTCCTTCTTCACAAATAGTTGGTTAAGTATGAGTTTCTCAAAAACCAATCTCACATGTTCCCAATGTTCATCCCATGTTTTGCTGTACACTAAAATGTCATAAAAAAACACTAGCACAAACCGGCCTAAGTATTCCTTAAACACACTATTCATCAAGCTTATGAAGGTTGAAGGTGCATTGCATAGCCCAAAGGGCATAACTAAGAACTCATAGTGTCCTTGGGGGGTTTGGAATGCTGTTTTCTCTACATCCTTAGGCTTCATCCTAATTTGATGATATCCGGATCTTAAATCCAGTTTAGTGAATATTTTGGCACCATGAAGTTCATCAATAAACTCATCCATCGTGGGTATAGGGAACCCATCCTTTATAGTCTCCTTATTCAAAGAACGGTAATCAATACACATCCTCCATGAGCCATCTTTTTTTTTTACTAACAGGACAGGTGAAGAAAAAGGACTAATACTATGCCTTATTACTCCTTCATCCAACAATTCTTGTACCAAACGTTCAATCTCCTGTTTCTGAAGATATGGATACCGGTAAGGCTTGTTACTGATGACCTTAGACTCATCTTTCAACACAATTCGATGATCATGTGACCTTGGGGGAGGTAGGCCATGTGGTTTTTGGAATAACTCTGCATAAGACTCAATTAATTCTTGAAACAAGGCAGGTACGGGTCCCATAATAGCTCTTTTTTTTTTCTTCCTGAAGGCTTGTAATGTGTAGGAAAACTCCTGTTTTTTGTTTCTCCAGTAACTTCACAATCTCTGCACCATCTACAATCTGATTCTCAGGTAGCTTTTGCCCTTGCAACTCTACCAAATGACCATCCAACATAAAGGACATTTGCAGTTTAGAAAATTCTCATTTAATCAATCCCAACTTTTCCAGCCACTGAACACTAAGAATTACCCCCAAGTTAGGGATAGGAAGGATAATAAAATCTGCCTTCATACGTGTACCTTGCAGAATCATATCAACATTTAAGCATAGCCCTTTACCAAGAATTTTATCTCCATTAGCGACTTCTACCTTAAACTCCCTGCCATGTTCCGGTGTCAAGTTCATTTTTGCAGCTAACTTGTCACTCACAAAATTGTGAGTACTACCGGTATCAATCAAGATTGTAACCCTCAACAAATTTCGTCCCATATTCCCCTGCACTCTCATAGTTCTAGGATTACTAACGCCTAACACAGCAGCTACCAAAATGACCCTAAGTTTCCCCAACTCCTCCTCATTTATTACCTCTACTTCTAGTTCCTCCCCAATTGCCAAGCCCTCCAACAAAAACAATTTCTGACACCTATGCCCCGGAGAGTATTTCTCATCACAATTGAAACAAAGACCTCTTGCTCTCCTATCCATAATCTCAGGCTGAGTTAATTTTTTTACCGGTAAATTGTTTCTATTGAATCCGCCTCTAACATCTCCAACACCCTTACCAAGCTTATCCTCCCCTTCTAGAGTATTCTGTCTCCGTATAGGAGTAGAGCCAGAACCTCTCATGGCCAAATCCTTAGCCTCAAAAAGTCTCGCAAAGCCAATAGTAGCTAAAAGTGTGGGTGGATTGTGGGCAATTACATCAAGTTTAATCCTCTCCTTCAAACCACTCACAAAACAACTGATTTGATGCTCAACATCTAAATGTCCAGAACGTAACAACAGTTTACTAAATTGGAATTGATAGTCGTGTACTGACCCGGTCTGCTTTAGTTTTGTGAGCTCACCGAAATGATCATGGAAAATAGTTGGCCCGAATTGCTTGATCAGCTCCTTGGTAAGAGCATTCCACGAGATTAGCCGGCCTTGATACTCATTTTTCAGCAACTGATACACCATTTGTGCTTCACCATCTAAGTGCCACGATGCAATCCGTACTTTTTCTTCCTCCGGTGTGTCATGGTAATCAAAGAACTGAAGTGCTCTCTCAATCCACTGTGATGGATCAAGCGCCCCTTCATATTTTGGAAACTCCAGACGAACTGTGCGAGTCTGAATTGATCCAGCAGACTGTCGACGCTCCCCCGTACTGCGGGAACTTTCACCAACCTCCTTCGTAACCTCCATCCTAGCCGCAACACCATCGATCTTGGCATTTAGTGCAGAAAAGAGTTGCTGCATAGTCTCCGTAATAGAGTTTAATTTCTGATCAAGCTCCACTTCACGCGGATGGGTAGCGGAAGCCATCAAACCTGGCTCCGATACCACTTTGCAGCGATCCTGCTCCTCCAATATATGTTTAGCAATTGATCGAGTGACTGGAGGGTGTAGGTCCAAGCTGAAATCATAACCTAACTGCCTTGAGGATTTCGTTTTCCTACCTATGGTGACTGGAAGGAAAAGAAATGAAAGAGAAGAGCTCGTTCGAGGGAACTCGTGACCTCCAAATTCTGTTATACAGTTTCAATCATTCCAAAAGTGCCGAACATAATCAACTTCCCCCCATTTATACCCGCTACAATCCCCTTCCAGTAGTCTAGCAATTAACGAGTCTTAAAAACAGTAAAACGCAACACAAGAATGAATAAAACGCAGAACTAATAAAGGATAAGGATGTTGTCAAATTAGTCTTCTGCAGCATCCACGTGTAGCCCCAAGCCTTATTGCTTAGCCACGTTTGCTTGAGCTGGAGGATGCCGTGTCAGCACCATGGGATCGTTGCAGTGCTGTTTTATATTATAGCTACTAGTTAAGAGAGAAACTATTACATATATACTACCGATGAAGTTTGATAAATGAGAACAACTATGTATGAGCTATGTGTCAATCTTATAAATATCACCTTTATATTTTTTCAGAAAAACTTAATAAAAAGAAGAGAGATCAATAGTTGCATCATTTTTTGTGTGTGTTTATGACTTAATTTATGCATTTATTTATTTGTGAGATGGTTGATTCCACAAAAGACATTGCATATCCCAAATTCCTTTTATTTTTTATTTTTAAAATTTAACTTGGAACGTCCAATAGCTACTTTTCATCTAAAATTCGTACGACGACCTATAACGCAACGACCATCAGATCATCGGAATATATCTGACGGTGTAAGCTGGGCCGTCAAATACACGGCTATCCTTCAGTGACTGTCAGATCTGTCTGATGAGCCCGCGGAAGCGGTCGGATCTGGCACGTTCCTCACGTTTGCGTGCTTCGTTGGGCTGGTTTTTTGTTTTTGTATGTTCTTTTGGTTTGTTACAGCGAAGCTCGTCTCGACGTTGTACCCACAGATGGTACAGAGAAAACGAAGTTTGCGTTAGATCTAAGAGAGAGGGAAAAAAACAAAAGAAGGAAAATGAATAGGAAAATCATTGTACCATCGGAGTTTGCTTTTTCTTGCAACTAGAGCAATTGGCACCAAACGGGAACCACCATAATCACGACGACGACGTCGAGCAGATCGGCCGGCGCCTAATTGAGGTGCACTCGCGTTTCATTTATTTGCACTGTTTTCTTTGTTTCGTCAATCATTCTGGTTTCGGTGTTCCCTGAATCAAACTGTTTTTGCATTGGCTTTTTCCTTTTTCAAAATTTCCTTTCGCTTGGTTTTTGACTGGAGCGCGAAATTAGGGTTTGGGCGGTAGGAAATTGGAAGCAGAATTTTGTTTTCGTCTGTTGCACGAAACTGTGGTTTTTGAATCTTATGCAAAAGCGTAGTTGTCAACTGCTGATCGAGCCGAATGAGGCAGCTATTTGTTTTACTAGTTGACGTGAATTTCTCAATTTCTGAAAAGAAAACGAAACTTGTGTTTTAGAATTTTCTTCTATTTTCTGTGCGACCAAATGAGGACGAATTTTCTATTGAGTAAGCTTATTTGTTCACTTATTTATTGATTAGTTGTGGTCTTCTTCATTATATTGATTTTTTTTTTTAATGACTTTCTGGGAATGAAGAAGAGGTAGTATCTCTAAAGGTAATTGGGCCTTCTGGGTTGATGTGATTCGTGTGGAGACTCAGTGGGAACCGAGGACGGAGCTGATCAGATGGACAAGCTCAAGAGCCGTACGGATCTACTGGCCGCTGGCCGCAAGAAGGTCCTTTTTCTTTGCTTTGTTTGCTTATTCTACATACCCTAGGATTTCCAGATTTGAAGCGGTCCATGGTTGTTACCTTCGAATTTCTTGTTGGATAATTGTAGGGACGAAAAGATATACGTGTGAATCATTTTTTTCTTGCATACTGAGTTCCTAATGAAAATGTACTTAGATTTCTGTTGGATTAGTGTATAGGGGTGACCGAGCTGGTTACTTTTTTTGGATGACTGGAATGAAAGAGAATTAGGGTTGTATCTTTTATTTTCCATAATGTCTTTGGCACTTCATCAAGGAAATAGAGCACTTGGGTTTTTGATGAATTTATTTCTGGTGTGATTAGACGTGAGTTCTTGAATCATTGTTTGATTGTTAGGATAATAGAGCTGGGCAGCAACGAGTTTGAATACTACATGTTTGGGTTAACATCTTAGAGCTGGTTAATAAAATTGCATGGATTGTATCATGTTCATTCCCTAGGAGTGGGAATTTGTGCCCATTTACATTTTCCTGCTATGCCACCTGCCAAAAGTGGTGAATTTGAGTGAATTCAGATTTTTATTATGAGTTTTGATTTTCTATGATCAGCTTCAACAATTTCGTCAGAAAAAGGACGGCAAAGGCAGTGCCAGCCAAGTAAAATCCTCAAAAACATCTGGCAGATCAGAGCAGCATGTTGATGGTGCTGATGCATCTACCACTACTCCTAAACCAGCAGCATCGTCACTGGTTACTGAAAGGAAAGGTGAACATAATGATGCTTCAGATCTGGCAGTTATTGATTCATCAACACTGCAGTCTTTGGGGGTTGGTGAGTCAGATAACTCCTCGATGCATTCGATGGAAGATAAGGTAACAGATTTAGGTTGTGCCCTCCTCTTAATACTTATCTCTTAATATATTAGTTTTGATGAAGTAGTTTTGGGCTAGGTAGGAAAGATGGCGTGTGTGTCTGATATATAATTATATTCTCATTTGTTGCTGGTTAGGGGCAATGCAGGAAGCAGATGGTTTGGACAAGAGGCAAACTGATCGGAGCTGTGAAACAGGCTATGAAGGAGATGGGCAGCTTTCTTTGCCCGAGCATGTTGAAACAATGGAGGAGGCATCCTGTGAAGCAGAGCAAACTGATGAGTCAGGAGAAATATCTGCATCTGATGGTTTGAACTTGTCAGATGGACTTTCAGCTTCTGTAGTCACTTTACAAGGGGAAGATCGAAGCAGGGAAATAGGGCTTCAAGGTGACAGGCAGCTTCCTTTGCCTGAGCATTGTGAGACTGCCGAAACTCTTTCAACAATAGCTTCACTAGAGACTAGTATCAAGGAGTCATCCCAAGAAGCAGAGAAATGTGGTGAGTCAGGAGAAGTATCTACATCTGATGGTGGGACCTTGTCAACTGGTTTTTCAGCTTCTGGTTTGGCTTTACACGAGGCAGATCAAAGCATTGAGGTAGAGCTTGAAGGATCTAGGCAACTTCCTTTGCCTGAGCATGGTGAAGGTGCTGAAGCTCTTTCAAGGATAGGCTTGGCAGAGATTAGTGTGGAGGATGCATCTGTGGAAGCAGAGCCAGTGGGTGAATCTGGAGAAATATCTGCATCTCACGGTGTCGTCTTGTCAGATGGATTTTCAGATTCTGTTTTGGCTTTAGACAGGGCCAATCAATTTGGCGAAATAGGGCTTGAAGCAGATAGACAACTTCCTTTCTCTGAGCTTGGTGAAACTGTTGAAACTCCTCCAAAAATTGCTCCATTAGAGACTAGTACAGAGGAGGCATCTTGTGAAGCTGGGCAAATTAGTGGGTCTGTAGAAATACCTGCATCTGGTGGTGTGATCGTATCAGATGGACTCTCAGCTTCTGTTTTTGCTTTGCAAGAGGCAGATGGGATTTCAGCTGTCAATCCTGCCATGAAAAATTGGCAAAGAGAAGAAATATTGCAAGGTTCGTCTTACAAAGAAAACTCAGACATGCCTTCTGATTCTGGCGAATATCAAAAAGTCAGTGAAGAAGGTACTCAGGCTTTTACTGGTAAAAGCCTGGAAAGACCTTTTGAAACCAAAATAGTAAGTTCAGCTAGATCACAGACTATGGCTCCTGTTGTAGATGTGAGCAGAATCAGCCTCTCTGAGCTCAAGGAAGTCGTAGGGCGGCTCAATGAGGAAGAGCTTTGGTTTTTGTTCAATTCAAGAGAACCAGTTCCTCATGCAGAGTTAGGTAACGGTAGTTTTACTTATGCAGAACATGGCTTTATGGATTCACTTGAGAGAGTCAAAGAAGAATTATTTCTCTCACATTTTATGAAGGATGTCTTTCACTTGCAACTTGCTGAACAGTCTAAGCTACAACTGGAGTTAGATCATCGGAGTCATCAGTTGGTTGATGAAGTATCTCTGCTGAATGCTTCACTTGATGAATTTCGTGAGAAGAATCAATTCCTTTCTGAAGAGCTTGCACGCAGCACATCTGAACTTCATGCTGTTACTAGTGGAAGGGAGGAGCTTGAAAATCAACTTCATGTAGCAAGGACAGAGGCTGAGGAATTGTATTATAAAACATGTAACTTGCATAATAGTTTGGAAAAGTCAGAAAGGGATTTGTTGGACCTGTCAACAGAATTGGCTGACTGCAAGAGTTTGGTGGCAGATCTACGGGTTGAAAATAAAAAATTAGATGGGAACATTGTAGCTGTGACTGAAGAAAGAAATAAACTTGTGAAGGAAAAAGAGCATTTTTTCCATGAGAATGAGAAGCTCTCAAAAGAGATGTCAGACAACAAGAATGTGGTAGCAGCTCTAGAGGTTGAAAATTCTAACTTAATTGGGAGTCTGTCCTCAGCGACTATGGAAAGAAAGAAACTTGAAGAGGAAAAGGAGCATCATTCCCTTGAGACTGAGAAACTAGCAATAGAACTGGCTGATTGTAAGGGCTTGGTGGCTGCTTTACAGGTAGAAAATGCGGGCTTGAATGAAAATCTTGCTTTGGTAGTTCAGCAGAAAAACAAACTTGAAGAGGATAAGGAATATCTGAATCTTGAGAATGAGAGGCTCACATCCAAGCTCCTTGTTCTTGAAGAGCAGTTCTCAGCAGAACATGGGGAACGAATGCGGGTGGAAGCTGACCAAAAGGAAGTGATAATGTGCCTTGAACAACTCACCGAGGAAAATATTCATCTTTATAGCAGTCTGGAGATATTCAAATCTACATTAAGAGACATAGCTAGCTCGCAAACCCAAATACCCTGTCAAGTTGGGGAAACTGCTAATGAAATAAGCCTGGAAGTACGACATAGAAGCCATGAAAGTGGAGCTGATTATGAGAATTCTAACCAGATTCTTATGAAGCAAGATGCTGAAGTTTGTTCATGTGTGTTGGAGAAGTCTGTATCTGAAGGCCTTGCTGTAAAATTACCACTTGACCTGTTTGAACAGGAAGTCTCTGATGATTATTATAGGTTTGTCGCCTTAAAGAGACACATGGAGGAGGCAGAGAAAATATTGGACACACTTGAAAAGGCTGTAGAAGGGATACATTTCCATGTAGCCTCATGTAATAGGTCAGCGAGTAAAGTTGGTGCACCTGGCGTATCAAAACTGATTCAAGCCTTTGAGTCAAAGGTGTATGTTGATGAAAGCAATCTGACTGAAAATCAGTCACTGGCAGATCCATTTGAAGTGACAAAAGAGCAGACTGGAAATTTGAGAGCATTGCTTAAGCAGTTAGTCCTGGATGCTGAGCATGCCACCGTACAGCTCAAGGAGGAGCAGGATCGGAGGAATGCAGCTGATGCCATATTCAAGGAACATACGGATGAACATGAAGCTTTGAAGGAACACGCCGACAATTTGGAAGCAACCAACATTGAACTTGGGGTTTTATATGAAGCTTTAAAGCAACATGTTGGCTACATTGAAGCAAGGAGTGGTGAGCTTGAGGTTCTATATGAATCGGTTAAGCAACAAGACGTCAATCTGAAAGCAGAAAACAGTGAGCTTGGTGAAAAGTTACGATTGTACCAATTGAGAATCAGCGAATTGCAGAGTCAATTGTCTGAACTACAGCATGGGTCAAATGAGGTCGCTTCTATCTTCAAAAATCATTTAGAAAGTTTACAGAAAGAAGTGGCTGAGAGGATCTTGATACTTGAGCAGGATTGTGATTCTACTGTTGCTCAGATTCTTGAAATGGTGGGGAAACTTGATGACTCAATGGGTCAATCTTTCACCTCTGACATCTCAATTAGCATTCATGGTGGCTTGGATCTAAGCAGTCGCGTAGCTGCCTCTATTAATGCAGCCGCCAAGGTGATTGAGGCTCTGCAGGGAAAACTCCATGCTGCTTGGACAGAACATGAAGCAATATGTACTTCATACAAAGAAGTGAATGAGAAATGTGATGATTTTCAAGGAAAGAATGAATTGGCTATTGGTATATTGCATAAGATGCATGGTAAACTGATGGAACTTGTCATCCGTTCATGTGGATTTGTGGAGGAAAGTGAGAGAAACATACAAATAGAGGAAGTGATGGATCCTCTGGATTATGGTAAATACAAAACTCTATTGGATCAGATGGAGAATCTTTTAGACGAGAAGCTGCAACTGCAGTCTGTTAACAATAAACTCTCCGCTGAGTTGATTAGTAGTGCGGAGGAATGCAAGGAACTGAAGGGAAGATGCCTTGACCCTGACACTGTTTACAAGTTAATTGAAGATGTTAGACATGTGCTAAAACTAGAAGAAGCTGACAGTCACTTGGATAGAACACCATTGCATTTGGAGTTTTTGGTGTCCCTTCTTCTTCAGAAATTTGAAACTGCTGATGAGCAACTTGGCTTGTCCAGAGAAGAGTTTGCATCTAAGGTGGGAGAAATGAGGGAATTGCATAATAATATCCAACAATTAGAGGACTTAACGTTTGAGCATGAAAATGAAATCCTCATTTTCAAGGACAATTTGCGCCTGTTGGAGGAAGCCCTGATCACCACACGTTCTGAGTTACAAGACAAAACTAGTGAAGCTGAACAGTCGGAGCAGCGAGTATCTTCTATTAGAGAGAAACTTAGCATTGCTGTCGCCAAGGGAAAAGGCTTGATTGTGCAGAGAGATGGTCTCAAGCAGACCCTGGCTGAGACTTCTGGCAAACTGGAGAGATGCTTACAAGAGCTGCAGTTGAAAGATTCTAGAATCCAGGAAGTTGAAATGAAACTTAAGACCTACTCAGAATCAGGGGAACGAGTGGAGGCTCTGGAATCTGAGCTCTCATACATTCGCAACTCAGCCACTGCATTAAGAGAATCATTCCTTCTTAAAGACTCTGTCCTACAGAGAATAGAAGAGATTTTGGAAGACCTAGATCTGCCCGAGCATTTTCATTCAAGGGACATAATTGAAAAGATTGATTGGTTGGCAAGGTCTGCTAGTGCAAACTCTGTGCCTCTGACTGATTGGGATCAGAAGAGCTCCGCAGGAGGAGGTTCATATTCTGATGCTACTTTTGTTGTTTCAGATGCATGGAAAGATGGTATGCAGCCAAGCTCAGATTCAGGGGACGATTTCAGAAGAAAGTTTGAGGAACTCCAAAATAGGTTATATGGGTTGGCAGAACAAAATGAAATGCTTGAACAATCATTGATGGAAAGAAACAACTTAGTTCAGAGATTGGAACAACTTCTGGACAGGATTGATATGCCTTTGCAGTTTCGATCTGTTGAACCAGAAGATAGGATTGAGTGGTTAGGGAAAGCACTTTTAGAGGCTCAAAATGATAGAAATTCTCTTCAGCAGAAGATTTATAATTTTGAAAACTATGGTGCATCATTAAGTGCTGATTTGGAAGACTCGGAAAGGAGAGTTTCTGACCTTGAGGCAGATCTCCAGGCGATTACCCGAGAGAGAGATCACCTGTCTGAAAGATTGGAGATTCTGACTAATGAACATGAAAAACTTTCCGTGAGGATAGCAAAGTTTGAACTTGAGAATGAAAAGCTGCTGAACGAGGCTGCTGGTTTGAAGGAGAAATTAGTTGAGAAGCATGTTAGCGAGGAGCAGATTGTCAGCATTGAAGGTGAAATCAGACGCTTGCAGGTTTTGGTTTGTGATGTGTTGCAAGAATCTGGACCTGAAGATAAGGTTTCTGGCAGTGGTATACACTGTCTGGAGGAATTACTGAGGAAGCTTATTGAGAATTATGCTACTCTTTCTTCAATGAATCCTGTGCCTGCGGATGTGGCTGACAGAGAGCATGCTGATAATACCACTGCCACACTTGCTGAAATGGGAAGCACAGATACACCTGCTTCAAGGGAACCAGATATGGCTGTTTGGAACAAAGAACTAGAGGAGGCAATGCGTGAATTGGTGAATCTGAGGGAGGAGAGAGACATATATATGGAGAAGCAGCAATCTTTGGTTCATGAAGTTGAAGCTCTCTACAGAGGAAGAGAGGAGTTGCAGGAGCTTCTCACTCAGGAAGAGCAGAAGTCAGCTTCTGTGAGAGAGAAGCTTAATGTTGCAGTTAGGAAAGGAAAGTCACTGTTGCAACAGCGAGACAGTCTCAAGCAAGCCATTGAAGATAAGAATACTGAGGTGGAACATTTGAAATCTGAGATTGTACGCCAGGAAAATGCTCTTTCAGAGAATGAACAGAAGTTCAGGGATTTATCCACTTACCCAGGAAGGGTAGAAATCCTAGAATCTGAATGCTCAGTATTGAGGAATCGTTTAACAGAAACTGAGCACTACTTGGAGGAGAAAGGACGTGTTTTGAGTATGATTTTGAATACTTTGAATGGTGTTGACATTGGCGATGAATACAACAACAGTGACCCGGTCCAGAGGTTGGAACTACTAGGGAAACTATTCTGTGATTTGCAGTCTGCTGTGGCTTCTTCAGAGCAGGAGTTGAGGAAATCTAAAAGAGCAGCACAGCTGCTCGTTGCTGAGCTGAATGAGGTTCAAGAGAGAAATGATGTTCTCCAGGAGGAACTGGCAAAAGCTGCCAACGAAGTTGCAGAGTGTACGAGGGAAAGAGATTTGGCAGAAGCTACCAAACTTGAAGCTTTTTCGCAGCTTGAAAAGTTATCTACTTCACAGTCAGAGGAAAGAAAAAACCAATTATCTGAATTTATGGGAATAAAATCTGGTCTGAACCTACTCAGAAAGGGCTTTCATGATGTTAACAATTTGCTAGCTGATGTTTCGTCCAAGGACCTGGAGTTTTTGCACAATATGGAGGTTGGCATTGAGTCTTTTCTGAAAGCAAACAGTAGCGTACTGGTTGCTGTGCCATGTTTCCGTGGATCTGATGCCATTACTTCCAGTGACTTAGATGAAAAGGTATTATTCATGCAAACCTGTTTTCTTTTTCAATGTGTTGTCTGCAGATTTAACTGTTGGTGGTTCTTGTCTCTTTTATGTGGAAATCTTGTCTTTGGTTTATATTGCACTGTTTCTAAAGTAAACGAGTTTTAGATACAGCACATGCGGGGGATATATTGTTTCATGCTGGTCTTGGAGATTTCTACTAAAACTACATTTTTTTGGGATGTTTATGCAGTTCCCTTTTGCTCTGGCTTATGTCTTAATAGCATTATATGATTTGCTTACAAGCTTTGTACCCATTAAATATATACTGATATACTCTTGTAAGTCTATGCTCAAGTGATTTAGATGATTTTGCATTGGCTTTCAGTTTTTCTTTACATTTTTCTATGAAACTGTGTAAAATAGTGCACATAAGTGAAAAGATGGTTGATAAATATATGAAGTCTATGAAAAAGCGTGGATCATTCTCCATGGTAGCTTTTAACCTTTTGTATTCATTTGGACATTGAATATATTACTCATTTGTTTCCATTCACTCTTGAGTTTGTTGTTCAGGGAATGGCTTCTTGGTCAAACTCGGAAAGACATGGGCATTTTGATGAAAATATTGCATTTGAAAGCTGTCATTTTATTGCACATAATCTGCATGACTTCATGGTGGAAATTGGTAATCTTAAAGATAAATTATACAAGCACTCAGTGATGCTACACGAACAAGATAGCAATCTGTCTAAGTTGGTGGCAGTCGTTCATGGAGAGATGACTTCCCAGAAAGAGTCATTTGAAGCTATGAAGAGAGACTTTGTTCGTTTTCAGTCAATTGAAAGAGAAAAAGATATGGAACTTATGCTGCTGCGTAGAAATATTGCGGTGCTTTATGAAGCATGTGCTAGTTCAGTAATGGAAATTGAAAACAAAAGAGTTGACCTGGTCGGAAATAATGTGGCTGATGCAGTTCTGGCCCTGAACTTGAAACCGATGACATCTACCAGCAGTGAACAGGCTCATTTTTTCTCTGAGGAATCTATCAGGACTTTGGCAGATAGACTTGTATTGGCAGTGCAGGATTTTGCTAGCTTGAAAGCTGAAACTCTAGTGGGTAACCAAAAGGAAATGAAGATGACTCTTGCAAATTTGCAGAAAGAGCTTCAGGAGAAGGACATTCAGAAGGAAAGAATTTGCATGGATCTGGTAAGTCAAATAAAGGAAGCTGAAGCCGCTGCAACCAGTTACTCGCTAGACCTTCAATCTTCCAAAACGCGGGTGCATGATTTGGAGAAACAGGTTGAAGTGATAGAGGGAGAACGGAACTCAGTGGAGCAGAGAGTCAAGAAGCTGGAAGATGCACTAGCTGTCTCGACAGAGCTACAGGATAGGGTTAGATCGCTTACTGATATTCTTATTGCCAAAGACCAAGGTTGGTTTCATTTTGCTTGAATCTAGTCTTTTGTGATGATATGTTTCATGATAATTAGTCTAGATAATTAGTTCTTAATTACGTGTTGGTCACAGAAATTGAGGCACTGATGCAAGCACTTGATGAGGAGGAGGTGCAGATGGAAGATCTGACGAACAAGATTGAGGAACTGGAAAAAATTGTAGACCAAAAGAATGTAGATTTGAAGAACCTTGAAGGATCTCGTGGAAAGGCTCTTAAAAAGCTTTCTGTCACTGTGACTAAGTTTGATGAGCTTCATCATCTTTCTGAGAGTCTTCTTGCTGAGATTGAAAAGCTTCAAGGACAATTGCAGGATCGGGATGCGGAGATCTCTTTCTTGAGGCAAGAGGTTACCAAATGCACCAATGATGTTCTTGTTGCATCACAAATGAGTAGCAAGAGGACTGTAGATGAGATACATGAGTTCTTGGCATGGTTTGACTTGATGATTGCTCGGTTTGGCGTGCAGAATGTACATCTAGATGATTTGAATGGCGGTGACATTCATGAACAAAAGGAAAGACTTCAAAAGAAGGTTATTACTATAATATCAGAATTGGAAGATCTACTAGCAGTAGCTCAAAGTAAGGATGCGTTGTTACAAGTTGAGAGGAGCAAAGTACAAGAGTTAACACGCAAAGAAGAATTTCTTGAGAAGTCTATACGTGAGAAAGAATCCCGATTAAATTTGCTTGAGGGTGTAGGAGATTCTGAGAGGGCAACTAGCATGACCTCTGAAATTTTGGAAGTTGAACCTACGGTAATTTTTTCAGATATTTATTCCTCTTGTGTGTGATATAGTATTACTTATATATATATATATTTTAAATTTTCTTCGAAGATTTAGGAAATAGTCTGTACGTGCTTGTTGCTATTTCAGATAAGCTACTGTATGTCCTCCTCTCTTCAATCCACTCTGTCTCTTCCTCGTGCCCTGCGGCAGGTGCACTGCTGTGTTGTAGTGATGGATTAACACAAATTTTTTAGTGCTGGTTTGCTTCTAAGTTTGTTAGATATGTAATTGCCTTGTGCTTCCTGGTGAACTTTATAGGCCACAAGTGTAGTCTTCTTACATTGTTGTGTACTGTTAGTGCTTATGAGAAGAACTATTTGATTTGATGTTAATTTTGTGAGAGTTCCTTGTCTTGCTTGGTTTGTTAGGGACCGTAAGTTCATTGCCTTAATTGTGATTGTTGCTGTTTAAGAACATTAAGCTCTTCTATATAAATTCTTCTTCATTTTTGAGAATGCTATATGCACGATTCTATGCTTGTCTTTTCGTTTTCAGATACTAGTTTTTGACATGAGTTATCCATATGGTGGGTCTTCCTTGCAGATTAACAAAAGGACAGTGGCTGGGACTTCCATTACACCTCAAGTCCGTAGTTTGCGCAAAGGCAATAGTGACCAAGTTGCCATTGCTATAGACATGGATCCTGGGACTAGTGGTAGGTTAGAAGATGAAGATGATGACAAAGGTAAACATAGAGGAATACTGCTTTTATCCTTCTTCTTCTCTACGACCAATATATTTACAGATATTGGGCAATTTGCATGGTCTATAACTAGTTTCTTATTTTCTTTTCCTCTCTATTTCACCCTTTGTTCACTGCAGTTCATGGTTTTAAGTCACTAACGACATCAAGAATTGTGCCAAGATTTACAAGACCTGTGACTGACATGATTGATGGCCTTTGGTAGGCATGCGCAATCTTTTTTTTTTTTTTTTTTTGCCTCATTTTGTTTCGAAATTTATCTGCATTGATAAGCTGAGCCATCTTCTATACACTATCTGCCAGGGTTTCTTGTGATCGGACTTTGATGCGCCAACCTGCTTTACGGCTGGGTATTATAATCTATTGGGCCATATTGCATGCACTTCTTGCCACTGTTGTGGTTTGAAAAGCCAAACCAGTAAGTTAATCCTTTCTTCCTTTTGTTGGCAGTGAATGTGTGGTTTCTGTTCTCCCTGTTAGTAATAGTATCATGCAATAGTTTTGCCTTTTCAATTTGTTCAACGGATGGGGAATTATTTTTAGGTGAAATGCTATATTGTCTAAATTTTATTGAATTTTCCCGTTCTGCAGGGTGATATTCGCACTGAAGGCAAGGGGGTGCATCCATGATCTTGTTATTTTTAGTTTCAATTTTTTCTCTATAATCATTGATTTTTTTAACCTTCATAGATATGACCTGATTGTTTGTTATTTAGCTCAACCAGGCAGCTGTGATCTCCCATTTTTTATTCCGTGAATCCCAGATTGCTTGGTAGCATCCAATAAGAGTGAAAAGAAAAGAAAAAAAGAAACCTTGTTTACATGATAGTAGAAATGGATTGAGAATTTTGTCCCCTCGAAACTCAATGAAAATCTCCACTTCGCTTTTGTATTTGCAAGCTTTTTCTATAATCCGTGGGAAACATCTCTATGCACCCACATCTGGAGAGGCAAGCACCGTATTTTTATTGTAGCCTTTAGAAATCGGGTGGGTCATCTGTATCTGAGCAAGTTTTTCGTATCATATTTTATGCCCATCTTTTTGATAACTCGGTTTTAGGTGGGTCATCCATATTTGAGCAAGTTCTTGTGATCAGATTTTATGCCTAAATGTTCTTTTTGATGACTATGAGCTCAGTCCATATCCGTTATATTGTAATTTTCGAAGCCTTTTATCGATTTATTATTTAGTAATTACTATATATATATGTACTTACCTAAGATGCAATCTCAAAATCAATTTTGGAATTTTACTCAAGTAAGCAGTGGGTGCCTAGATTTTTAAGCATTTGGCATTTAATCTTCAGGGTAATGCTGAAGGGAGTGCAGGTAGAGTGCGGCCCGGCATATGGCGCCCTTGATATTGGCAAATTTTACAAGCTATCTTACCAATAAATGATTTGGAGTAAGATGCCATCCAAGCACGGAAGTAGTCCTTGAGTAAAAATCAACCATTCGTCGAAACTATCCTATTTTCGAAGGTCAGTTCATGAAATATCTTAGAGGGTGCCGGTGGGAAGAATTTAGCCAATTTAAGACAACTCATAAATAGAGACTACTGATACAAGACAAATAGATGCAGCATAATAAAAGATAGATGTTGATAGCCACAAACGACTAGCATTGTCCGATGATGTGTTGTTACTACTGGAACGGGGCTTCAGTGGGTGAGTGACGAGGATCAAACCGACAATTAGACTTTTTGACATTTCCTTCTGGATTCTCCTCAAACCTTCCGATCCTGAAGTGCTTTAGCTCCACTCCTTTTGCCTCCCCATCAAGCGCCAGGTCAGCCAGAATCCTCCCTACCACCGGTCCCATCTTGAACCCATGCCCGGAGAACCCACCTCCGATCACAACGTCCTTCCCGAACTCCCCACCCAAGAAATCAATCACATAATCCTCGTCCGGGGTCATCGATAACATGCACAGTTGCGTAACCACAGGAGCTCCAGAATCAACCATGCCGGACAGCCGCTCTTCAACCGTCTGTTTCAGAGACCCAATCGCGATTCCTGGCCCCCATGGCCTCTTGTCCTCATCACATGGATACCCACCGGACACCGCCACCTTTATCAACCCCGGAAACTCCAGCGACGGTGTGCCGTATACAGGCGGGCTCCCGTAGCATGCGAACGTCGGAAAATCCCCTCCAATCGCGTACTTCTCTTCATTCCCCTCCTTAATCCTCCAGTAACACGCGGTGATCTCCAGGGGTTGGATCGGCAGTTCAAGCCCACTAACCCTCTTAACTAACTTTCTGGTCCAAGCCCCGGCTGTGACGACGCATTTTTTTCCCCAGAACTTTTCTCCACTGCTAGAGTGAACCCATACCCCCCCTCTGATACCGTCTTTTCTAATATCCTTGACTTCCATGCAGTCCCTTAGGATGGCGCCTTTCATCAGAGCTAGGGTCTGGAACATCGACACTGCTTTGGTGGGCTTTATCACTCCGCCATACTCGTTATAAACAGCAATCCAGTTCTCCGGAATACTGAACCGGCCGGAAAACTTGGCGGCCACTTGTTTGTGGTCGAGAACTTCATGAGAGGCCGAGTGTTTCAGGCAGGTGTTTATGATGCCGCGCATGTCCTTGTCGTCGGAGGGGCCCATGTCGAGATGTTGGGCCTTAAAGTAGACCTTGTAGCCGATTTCTGATTCTGCTTCCTCCCAGAGTCTGTATGACTCCATCACCATGGGAAAGTAGTACTCCTCGGGGTAGTTTGCTCGGATGGTACGGGACTCGCCGTGAGATGATCCCCGCTGGTGCAAGAAATCGAATTGTTCCAGTAGGAGGACTTTGTAACCCCTTCTGGCTACTTGGTAGGCCGTGGCGCTGCCCATGATGCCTGCGCCCACCACAACCACGTCGAATTCTTCGCCGGAAAGTGCCATCTCTCTCCTCCTACTCTCTCCTCCTCTCTCTCTCTCTCTCTCTCTCTCTCTCTCTCGTGGAAAGGGGCAGGATATTTTAAGATGCCAAGATAAATGTTCCACCACTACTATATTGTTGGTATATAATAACCTGAAATCTTAATATCACACAGTTATCCAAGAAAGGGTGAAAAGATAAACTGATGCTAGAAGCAATAAATTTGACAGAACAAAAATGTTCTGAGCTTGTCAGCTAAAAGGCTCCTTATTTTTTAGTCAAATTTGTTGGGTTTAAGAGGTGGCAATCCACTCCTGTAATCATTAACAACCCATTCAAGAATCATGGGTGCTTTCCCTTATCTTCAATATGAAGTTCAATTTACCCAACTTTAAGGAATGAACTTTTCACCAAGAAGGACATTAATCGTGTCAAGGTGGATTCTTTCTTGCGATTTCTCTTGTGAGCAAGAAGTGTTTGGGGCTATCATGTTAGCTTATTTTACAAATTTATTTAATATGAATTAATATTAATGAGTATAAACTAATTCTCTAATAAATGTATATTAATATAAATAGTATTTGTTTAGTTAAATAAGATATTTTTTATCTTTAAAGACTAGTATAGTTAGTATAGGTTATAGTGTACCTTATGGAATTATGATGGATTGAAACTATAAGTCTTTTCAAATGAGAATCTTCTTCACGATGAAGAGGTCTATATGATGCTACTAAAGGGTTTTGTAACATATAATTCTACTTTAAGACATTCAAGATAGGGACTGCTGATACAAGACAAATAGACGCGACATAATAAAAGATAGATGTGGATAGACTTACGACAAGCGTGTCCGACGATGTGTTACTACTGGAACGGGGCTTCAATCGGTGAGTCACGAGGATCAAACAGACGATTAGACTTTGACATTTCCTTTGGGATTCTCCTCAAACCTTCCGATCCTGAAGTGCTTTAGCTCCACTCCTTTTGCCTCCCCATCAAGCGCCAAGTCAGCCATAATCCTCCCCACCTCCGGTCCCATCTTGAACCCATGCCCGGAGAACCCACCTCCGATCACTACATCCTTTCCGAACTCCCCGCCCAAGAAGTCAATCACAAAATCCTCGTCCGGGGTCATTGAATACATGCACAATTGCGTAGCCGCAGGAGCTTCTGAATCGACCAAGCCTGACAGCGTCTCTTTAACCGTCTGTTTCAGAGACCCCAGCGCCCTTGGTGCCCCCCATGGCCTCTTATCCTCATCACATGGATGCCCAACGTGCAAACACACCTTAATCAACCCCGGAAACTCCAGCGATGGTGTGCCGTATACAGACGGACTCCCGTGGCATGAGAACGTCGGAAAATCCCCTCCGATCGCATACTTCGCTTCATTCCCCTCTTTGACCCTCCAGTAACACGCGGCAGTCTCCAGGGGTTGGATCGGCAGTTCAAGCCCACTAACCGTTTTAACTAGCTTTCTGGTCCAAGCCCCGGCTGTGACGACGCATTTTTTTCCCCGGAGCTTTTCTCCACTGCTCAAGTGAACCCATATGCCCTCTCTGATACGGTCTTTTCTAATATCCTTGACTTCCATGCAGTCCGTTAGGATGGCGCCCTTTTTCAACGCTAGGGTCTGGAACATGGACACTGCTTTGGTGGGCTTTATCACCCCGCCATACTCGTTGTAAACAGCAATCCAATTCTCCGGAATACTGAACCGGCCGGAAAACTTGGCGGCCACTTGTTTGTGGTCGAGAACTTCATGGGAGACTGAGTGTTTCAGGCAGGTGTTTAGGATGCCGCGAATGTCCTTGTCGGAGGAGGAGCCCATGTCGAGATGTTGGGCCTTGAAGTAGACCTTGTAGCCGATTTCGGACTCGGCTTCCTCCCAGAGTCTGTATGACTCCATCACCATGGGACAGTAGTACTCCTCCGGGTAGGTTGCTCGGATGGTGCGGGACTCGCCGTGAGACGATCCCCGTTGGTGCAAGAAATCGAATTGCTCTAGTAGGAGGACTTTGTGACCCCTTCTGGCTACTTGGTAGGCCGTGGAGCTGCCCATGATGCCTGCGCCCACCACAACCACGTCGAATTCTTCGCCGGAAAGTGCCATCTCTCTCTCTCTCTCTCTCTATGGGAAAGGGGCAGAATATTTTGTTGGGTTGACGTGCTTTTAACGAGGATCTCCTGAAAATCCCCAATAAATGTTGCGGAATTTCACGACTGCCACTGATCTAACTTTTTAAAAGCCAAGATAAATGTCCTACCATTACTATATTGTTGTTGTATAAGAAAGTTGAAATGTTAATATCACACAATTATACGAAAGCTAAGCAGCGATTAACCATCTTTTGAGACATCGTAGAGCCACTAGAACCACATGCTTGGTGTGACTTGGCGTCCAATCATTGAAGGCTGCTAACGTGTTGTCTGACGGATTCTATCTGCGGCTATTATGAAAACATGGTTACGTCCGGATCGACTTTTGCGGCATCTAAGGGGCCATCCTTGGGGCTGCCATGTCTGTCGAGTACCACTCCCTTTCCTCTTCCTGGTCTACAATGTAAATTTTAGATAGAAGCGGAAGTGGTAATGCATCTTATCCTTCAGTTCTTCCCGTTCCATGAAGGGCCATGCTTACAACGAAACATGTGAATCGGCTGTCTTAGCGCTCTGCTTAATGGAACCATTTTTTTTTGGTGAGTTTTGAAGTTATTCAATTGACCTTGGCTTTGGTGGCGTCGGCAGCGGCTAGAAATTTTAAAATGCCTCTGCTTTTGAACTAAACTGCCCGCCACCAAATGAAGACGCACATCAGATGAGACAAAAGGAGATAATTTATCATTAGTTGCATTATCAAACAAAGACCACGAAGGCCAAGAAAAGTTGTTAATTGCACCACCAAACAAAGACCCATAAACGCGTTGGAAGAAAAAGGCACGACACCACTCACCGGAGCAACCTCACAAAGATCCAAGTTTCAGGCAGGATATGAACCAAATAATTAATCAAAACTATATGTTGATTGAAGTTGGAGGTTCAAATAACAAATTAAAAAAGTAGGAAATTTTTTCGTAAGTTGGGCTAAAGTGGTAACAATCGTGCAGGCCTCACTTGAAGTACTGGGAACAAACAAAACAAAGTGAAAGTTAAGAGAGATTGGGAACAATCGTGACGCACTTGTATTCAAGAAAAAGTGAAAAGATAAGAATGCTGATGCTTTTGGTCCTTCACTTCTTCCTGTTCCTTGAAGGACCATGTTTACAATGAAACATGTGAATCTGCCGCCGTCTTAGTGCTCTGCTCAATGGAACCATTTTTTTGTGAGTTTTGAAGTTATTCAATTGATCTTGGCTTTGGTGGCGTCGCAGCGGCTTGAAATTTAGAAATGCCTCTTCTGTTGAACTAAACTGCCCGCCACCAAACGAAGACGCACGTCAGATGAGACAAAAGGAGATAATTTATCATTAGTTGCACTATCGAACAAAGACCCACGAAGGCCAAGAAAAGTTGTTAATTGCACCAGCAAACAAAGACCCATAAACGCGTTGAAAAGAAAAAATTAGGTAGGACACCACTCACGGGTATTAGAGAGTACGAGGATTCATCTCAAAATCTTAAGGCATTAAGTAAAGAATTCTCGTTATTTATAAATTCACAAGCTCATCCTCTCACTTCCAGTGTGGGATAACATCTACTTTTAACAACCAGAGCAACCTCACAGAGATCTAAATTTCTGGCAAGATATGGACCAAATAATTAATCACACTAAATGTTGATTGAAGTTAGAGGTTCTAATAACAAATGAAAAAAGTAGGAATTATTTTTGTAAGTTGGGCTAAGGTCATAACAATTGTGCAGGCCCTACTTGAAGAACTAATAACAAACAAAATAAAGTGAAAGTTAAGACAAGAGAGACTGGAAAATATCGTGATGCACTTGTGTTCAAGAAAGAGTGAAAAGATAGAGTCAACTGATGTCAGAAACAATGATGTGGCAAAACAAGAATGTTCTGAGTCTCAGCTAAAGAACCCATTGAAGAATCATAGGTGCTTTCCTCATCTTCAATCTTAGGAAGTTCAAATTACGCAACCTTAAGGAATGAACTCTGCATCAACAAGAACATTAATGGGTTTTTATACTGTAACGGTTGATTCTTTCTTGGGATTTCTCTTCCGAGCAAGGAATATCTGGGGCTATCATAATTGCAATAAGGTATGGCCTTCACCTCTCAATCACTTGGTTTTTGCCAAGCCTGAATAGCCATCCTATATCCTAGCCTTTTCTCCCTTTAGGCCCAAAAGGAACTGCTAAACCCATGTACATCTAATAAACAATGCCAAGGCGCCCTCATTTTTCTAGCTCATATAGGCCATGAAAGAAAGACAAGCTAAAGAAGACAAAATACCATTATCAGGACAGATAAAACAAGTTTCTTCCAAAATACAACTATAGGCAGACATGTCACATGTAAGCTATTTTGAGACAAACACTCATGATTCATCTTCGATGCTACTCTTTAGATACCAAGTGCTAGACAATAGCAATGTTTGCGTAGAATAATGTACAACAAATAGCTAGCACAACAAAAGTAGGCTATATATGAAACTATTCAAGCAAATAGAAAAGGCCTAGATTTAGGGAACAAGATTTAAGGTTTGGCTAGTGTTTTAAGAACTAGCCATTTGAATTTCATGCTTGGTCATGATTGGAGTAGACTCCTTGTACCAATAAGAATTGCTTCCTCTACTTGTTGATTGATCTGAACTAGTACTTGTTTCTGATGGCTTGAGTGCATCTCTCTGTAATGAATATAAATAACGAAAGGGTCTTGGGGGTGGCAAAATCTCCACTCCTCCCTCTAACATCTTCACAACAACGCTCATTGATGGCCTAACCTCAGGTGAATCTTGAACACACCATAAAGCAAATCATACACATTTTTGTAACTTTTTCTCTATCCTTCTCTTCAATCTCAAGAGGCAAAGTCATTGTTGACAACTCATTTTTCTCAAATGCTTCCCATACATATTTTGGGAACCAATCTAGGTTTTCCGAAGGACTAATTGTTGTGTTCTTCCTTCTCCCAATTATCTCAAATAGGACCATTCCAAAACTGTAAACATCACATTTATATGTTATTGGATAATTCTTTAACATAAACTCAGGTGCCGAGTATCCAGGAGTCCCCCTATAACCTGAGAATGAAACATGGGTATTATCTCTATTACAAAGCTTTGCAAGTCCAAAATCAGCAACTTTAGGAAAGAAATTTTCATCAATAAGAATATTGGCAGGCTTAATGTCATAGTGAATGATCCTCTCTTGGCATTCTTCATGCAAGTAAGCAATACCTTTCGATGTTCCAATTGCAATGTCATGCAATGTTTCCCATTCAATTGAATGTTTGTTGTTGAACAAATAGTTGTCTAGCGATCCATTTTCCATGAACTCATAGACTAGGGCGCTTACAAATTGGTCATAGCAAAAACCGTAGAGTTTGACCAAATTTCTGTGGTAAGTTCTGCCAATAGTTGCGATTTCAGCCATGAATTGTTCCTCGGCGGTCCTGGATAAACTTCTATTAAGAACCTTCACGGCAATCTTCACCCCATTAGGAAACTGTCCTTTGTAAACTACCCCAAAGCCTCCAGCACCCAATGTCGTTGAATAGTTGCTTGTGAACCCGTTCAGTTGCTGAGCTGTGAATCTAACTGGCTTCTCTACTGCCACTTCTTGGAGGAACCTCTCCATGGTTGGTGCTTCAATCTCCCAAACTCGAATCCCACTAGTCGCTGCGGGTGCAACTGCTGCCTGCAATCCGCTTAATACCACTCCTTTATATCTCTTTGCACAATAGTAAGCAAAACCGATAATCATTGCAAGTCCTACCAAGCTCGAAACTGCACCTACAAGATAACATCATCTCATATCGTGAGTTAATATGTTTATTATATATAAAACAGATTTGTGTACATTCTCCAATTCGTAGAGTAAGAACTTACTGACAATCACAATAGCATTGAAATTTGGTGTAGAAGGAAAGTCAGACATCCTGGATGAAACAAGGTTAGACATGGTTGAGGTGAAAAAGAAGATTTACATCGTTATAGCACGCATCATCACTTTAACCAGACAAACTCATGATTTGTGCGGATGCAACTTTTGTTCCCGTAAGTATATATTCTTCTTCTTCTTTTATCTTCATATGGAATACTAGGATGTCAACCGTTAAAGTTTTTTTCTCCAAAAACACAAGCAACAGAAAAGGTCGCTGTCATCATAATTGTTCTAATACCAGAAAAAGCTAGTGATGACTTCTATACAAATATTAGCCGATACCTTCCAGTCCAAAACAACGATGTCATAGGACCTGAGGAAGAACTTTGAAACTGCGATTAGTATGATTACATATTAGATGGGAAGATCTCAATCAACGAAAACCAATCCGTTAATAAGCATAAAAGTATGTTCATATGTCTTCCAAATGATTTTGATTGTATTTGTTTATTTTTTGTAGCTGAACCTTAACTCGTTGGCTAAGCACAGAAAAAATGATAATCCTGACCATCAAAATTCATCAGAATAATTGACTAGCAGAGACCTGACTTACTCTATTCGGAAGAAGGCTCTTGTTGTGTATTGTTCAACCCTAGAAAATGCAGACGCTCAGCGAGACTGCCACTTGCAAGTTGAGATAAACTTTGCACATTTTAAGGTAAAATCAGAGAGAGATGGAGAGGGAGATTGAGAGAGAAGACGGAGAAAGACAAGCAAAAAATCGCGCTGCAAGTTTCTTCATGCTTTGAAGTTACGTTCCTGTTAATATACAAGAAAACTCCTCACGTTAAATTCACATTAAACAATGCTTTCTTAAGTTAAAATGATAGGGGATAGAGAGAAGACATCGATTCATCATACACTTTCAGATAGATCTGTTTCATGGACATCAACCGATCACATACACTAAACTCACATTAAATACTATTTTGTCAAGTTAAAATCATTGGGGAGAGAGAGAAGAGAAAGCAATTTCGTAGTTGAGATTCAGATAATTGCGTTTAATAGTGTTGGGAATTGAGAATCTCCTAATCCTACGCACTACCCAAATTGATCTCCTATCTTTACACGACTCACTCCCCTGTTTCCCTTCAGTTCAAGAACAGGACATCAGCAAACAGAGTAGTCATACTCAGAACAAACAAAGCTATTTTCGTATACAGTAACAAAAATGAAAATCATTTGGATACATATCAAATCTTCAACAATACACAACAAGAAACTTGAACATACATAAACCAACCCACATCAAAGAGAGCTAAAAATTTTAAATTTCGTAAACAACATTCAAAATAAGTTGTCTTACATGAGAAACACCAACATCGGAAGTTAACACATACACACACGGCTTGCAGAACATCACGCTACTTATCTTCCTGCATTTACCTTAACTCTTCCAGTACAAAGGTGGAAGAGTTGTCTTTCATACGTTAAAGATCTATCTGCTCCCCACGTTTTCTCCAGTCTCGTTGTTTCTGCCGGAAACAGCTAGCCATTTTCAACTTAGCTGCCGAAAACAGCTAGCCTTCACCCGCAGGATCTTAGAGCTGCATTATCAGGATATCGAGAGAGAAACGTGATTCGCCTTTCCACATGCCACGCCGTAAGTGCATGGTGGTAAATGTTGAAGAGTCAACAAATAGAAACCATCAAATAAAATACTCTGAACTATTTGCGCCTGTTGGAGGAAGCCCTGATCGGCACACTTTCTGAGTTACAAGACAAAACTAGTGAAGCTGAACAGTCAGAGCAGCGAGTATCTTCTATTAGAGGGAAACTTAGCATTGCTGTCGCCAAGGGAAAAGGCTTGATTGTGCAGAGAGATGGTCTCAAGCAGACCCTGGCTGATACTTCTGGCAAACTGGAGAGATGCTTACAAGAGCTGCAGTTGAAAGATTCTAGAATCCAAGAAGTTGAAATGAAACTTAAGACCCTACTCAGAAGCAGGGGAACGAGTGGAGGCTCTAGAATCTGAGCTCTCATACATTCGCAACTCAGCTACTGCATTAAGAGAATCATTCCCTCTTAAAGACTGTCCTACAGAGAATAGAAGAGATTTTGGAAGACCTAGATCTGCCCGAGCATTTTCATTCAAGGGACATTATTGAAAAGATTGATTAGTTGGCAAGGTGTGCTAGTACAAACTCTGTGCCTCTGACTGATTGGGATCAGAAGAGCTCCGAAGGAGGAGGTTCATATTCTGATGCTACTTTTGTTGTTTTAGATGCATGGAAAGATGGTATGCAGCCAAGCTCAGATTAAGGGGACGATTTCAGAAGAAAGTTTGAGGAACTTCAAAATAGGTTATATGGGTTGGCAGAACAAAATGAAATGCTTGAACAATCATTGATGGAAAGAAACAACTTAGTGCAGAGATTGGAACAACTTCTGGACAGGATTGATATGCAGTTCCGATCTGTTGAACCAGAAGATAGGATTACGTGGTTAGGGAAAGCACTTTTAGAGGCTCAAAATGATAGCAATTCTCTTCAGCAGAAGATATATAATTTTGAAAACCATGGTGCATCATTAAGTGCTGATTTGGAAGACTCACAAAGGAGAGTTTCTGACCTTGAGGCAGATCTCCAGGCCATTACCCGAGAAAGAGATCACCTGTCTGAAAGATTGAAGATTCTGACTAATGAACATGAAAAACTTTCCATGAGGATAGCAAAGTTTAAACTTGAGAATGAAAAGCTGCAGAACGAGGCTGCTGGTTTGAAGGAGAAATTAGTTGAGAAGCATGGTAGCGAGGAGCAGATTGCCAGCATTGAAGGCGAAATCATACGGTTGCAGGTTTTGGTTTGTGATGTGTTGCAAGAATCTGGACCTGAAGATATGGTTTCTGGCAGTGGTATACACTGTCTGGAGGAATTACTGAGGAAGCATATTGAGAATTATGCTACTCTTTCTTCAATGAATCCTGTGCCTGCGGATGTGGCTGACAGAGAGCATGCTGATAATACCACTGCCACACTTGCTGACATGGGAAGCACAGATAAACTTGCTTCAAGGGAACCAGATATGGCTGTTTGGAACAAAGAACTAGAGGAGGCAATGCGTGAATTGGTGCATCCGAGGGAGGAGAGAGACATATATATGGAGAAGCAGCAATCTTTGGTTCATGAAGTTGAAGCTCTCTACAGAGAAGAGAGGAGTTGCAGGAGCTTCTCACTCGGGAAGAGCAGAAGTCAGCTTCTGTGAGAGAGAAGCTGAATGTTGCAGTTAGGAAAGGAAAGTCACTGTTGCAACAGCGGGACAGTCTCAAGCAAGCCATTGAAGGTAAGAATACTGAGGTGGAACATTTGAAATCTGAGATTGTACGCCAGGAAAATGCTCTTTCAGAGAACGAACAGAAGTTCAGGGATTTATCCACTTACCCAGGAAGGGTAGAAATCATAGAATCTGAATGCTCAGTATTGAGGAATCGTTTAACAGAAACTGAGCACTACTTGGAGGAGAAAGGACGTGTTTTGAGTATGATTTTGAATACTTTGAATGGTGTTGACATTGGCGATGAATACAACAACAGTGACCCAGTCCAGAGGTTGGAACTACTAGGGAAACTATTCTGTGATTTGCAGTCTGCTGTGGCTTCTTCAGAGCAGGAGTTGAGGAAATCTAAAAGAGCAGCACAGCTGCTCGTTGCTGAGCTGAATGAGGTTCAAGAGAGAAATGATGTTCTCCAGGAGGAACTGGCAAAAGCTGCCAACGAAGTTGCAGAGTGTACGAGGGAAAGAGATTTGGCAGAAGCTACCAAACTTTGAAAAGTTTTTTCGCAGCTTGAAAAGTTGTCTACTTCACAGTCAGAGGAAAGAAAAAACCAATTATCTGAATTTATGGGAATAAAATCTGGTCTGAACCAACTCAGAAAGGGGTTTCATGATGTTAACAATTTGCTAGCTGATGTTTCGTCCAAGGACCTGGAGTTTTTGGACAATATGGTGGTTGTCATTGAGTCTTTTTTGAAAGCAAACAGTAGTGTACTGGTTGCTGTGCCATGTTTCCGTGTATCTGATGCCATTACATCCAGTGACTTAGATGAAAAGGTATTATTCATGCAAACCTATTTTCTTTTTCAATGTATTGTCTGCAGATTTAACTGTTGGTGGTTCTTGTCTCTTCTATGTGAAAATCTTGTCTTTGGTTTATATTGCACTGTTTCTAAAGTAAGCAAGTTTTAGATACAGCACATGCGGGGGATATATTGTTTCATGCTGGTCTTGGAGATTTCTACTAAAACTACATTTTTTTGGGATGTTTATGCAGTTCCCTTTTGCTCTGGCTTATGCCTTGGCTTATGTCTTAATAGCATTAGATGATTTGCTTACAAGCTTTGTATCCATTAAATATATACTGATGTACTCTTGTAGGTCTATGCTCAAGTCATTTAGATGATTTTGCGTTGACTTTCAGTTTTTCTTTACATTTTTCTGTGAAACTGTGTAAAATAGTGGACATAAGTGAAAAGATGGTTGATAAAAATATGAAGTCTATGAAAAAGCGTGGATCATTCTCCATGGTAGCTTTTAACCTTTTGTATTCATTTGGACATTGAATGTATTACTCATTTGTTGAAAATGAAACTCGGAAAGACACGGGCATTTTGATGAAAATATTGCATTTGAAAGCTGTCATTTTATTGCACATAATCTGCATGACTTCATGGTGGAAATTGGTAATCTTAAAGATAAATTATACAAGCACTCAGTGATGCTACACGAACAAGATAGCAATCTGTCTAAGTTGGTGGCAGTCGTTCATGGAGAGATGACTTCCCAGAAAGAGTCATTTGAAGCTATGAAGCGAGACTTTGTTCGTTTACAGTCAATTGAAAGAGAAAAAGATATGGAACTTATGCTGCTGCGTAGAAATATTACGGTGCTTTATGAAGCATGTGCTAGTTCAGTAATGGAAATTGAAAACAAAAGAGTTGACCTGGTCGGAAATAATGTGGCTGATGCAGTTCTGGCCCTGAACTTGAAACCGATGACATCTACCAACACTGAACAGGCTCATTTTTTCTCTGAGGAATCTATCAGGACTTTGTCAGATAGACTTGTATTGGCAGTGCAGGATTTTGCTAGCTTGAAAGCCGAAACTCTAGGGGGTAACCAAAAGGAAATGAAGATGACTCTTTCAAATTTTCAGAAAGAGCTTCAGGAGAAGGACATTCAGAAGGAAAGAATTTGCATGGATCTGGTAAGTCAAATAAAGGAAGCCGCAGCAACCAGTTACTCGCTAGACCTTCAATCTTCCAAAACGCGGGTGCATGATTTGGAGCAACAGGTTGAAGTGATAGAGGGAGAACGGAACTTAATGGAGCAAAGAGTCAAGAAGCTGGAAGATGCACTAGCTGTCTCGACAGAGCTACAGGATAGGGTTAGATCGCTTACTGATGCTCTTGCTGCCAAAGAGCAAGGTTGGTTTCATTTTGCTTGAATCTAGTCTTTTGTGATGATATGTTTCATGATAATTAGTCTAGATAATCAGTTCTTAATTACGTTTTGGTCACAGAAATTGAGGCACTGATGCAAGCACTTGATGAGGAGGAGGTGCAGATGGAAGATCTAACAAACAAGATTGAGGAACTGGAAATAATTGTACACCAAAAGAATGTAGATTTGAAGAACCTTGAAGGATCTCGTAAGAAGGTCAGTTCATGAAAAATCTGAGAGGATGCCGGTGGGAAAAATCTAGCCAATTTAAGACAATTCATAGATAGAGACTGCTGATACAAGACAAATAGACGCGGCATAATAAAAGATACAAGACAAATAGCCACAAACGACAAGCATTGTCCGATGATGTGTTGTTACTACTGGAACGGGCTTCAGTCGGTGAATGACGAGGATCAAACAGATGATTAGACTTTGACATTTCCTTTTGGATTCTCCTCAAACCTTCCGATCCTGAAGTGCTTTAGCTCCACTCCTTTTGCCTCCCCATCAAGCGCAAGGTCAGCCAGAATCCTCCCCACCAACGGTCCCATCTTGAACCCATGCCCCGAGAACCCACCTCCGATCACGACATCCTTCCCGAACTCCCCACCCAAGAAATCAATAACAAAGTCCCCGTCCGGGGTCATTGAATACATGCACAATTGCGTAGCCACTGGAGCTTCTGAATCGACCAAGCCTGACAGCGTCTCTTCAACCATTTGTTTCAGATACCCCAGCGCCATTGTTGCCCCCCATGGCCTCTTATCCTCATCACATGGATGCCCACCGTGCGAACACACCTTAATCAACCCTGGAAACTCCAGCGATGGTGTGCCGTATACAGACGGACTTCCGTGGCGTGAAAACGTCGGAAAATCCCCTCCGATCGCATACTTAGCTTCATTCCCCTCTTTAATCCTCCAGTAGCACGCGGGAATCTCCAGGGGTTGGATCGGCAATTCAAGTTCACCAACCTTTTTAACTAACTTTCTCGTCCAAGCCCCGGCTGTGATGACGCATTTTTTTCCCCAGAACTTTTCCCCACTGCTCAAGTGAACCCATACGCCCCCTCTAACACCGTCTTTTCTAATATCCTTGACTTCAATGCAGTCCCTTAGTACGGCGCCCTTTTTCAGCGCTAGGGTCTGGAACATGGAGACTGCCTTCGTGGGCTTTATCACCCCACCGTACTCGTTGGAAACAGCAACCCAATTCTCCGGAATACTGAACCGGCCGGAAAACTTGGCGGCCACTTGTTTGTGGTCGAGAACTTCATGGGAGACAGAGTGTTTCAGGCAGGTGTTTATGATGCCACGAATGTTCTTGTCGTCGGAGGAGCCCATGTCGAGATGTTGCGCCTTGAAGTAGACCTTGTAGCCGATTTCTGATTCGGCTTCCTCCCAGAGTCTGTATGACTCCATCACCATGGGAAAGTAGTACTCCTTGGGGTAGGTTGCTCGGATGGTGCGGGACTCGCCGTGAGATGATCCCCGTTGGTGCAAGAAATCGAATTGCTCTAGTAGGAGGACTTTGTGACCCCTTCTGGCTACTTGGTAGGCCGTGGAGCTGCCCATGATGCCTGCGCCGACCACAATGACGTCGAATTCTTCGCCGGAAAGTGCCATCTCTCTCTCTCTCTCTCTCTGTGTGGGAAAGGGGCATAATATTTTGTTGGGTTGACGTGCTTTTAACGATGATCTCCTTAAAATCCCCTATACATGTTGCAGAATTTCACGACTGCCACTGATCTAATTTTTTAAGATGTCCTACCATTACTATATTGTTGTTGTATAAGAACGTTGAATGTTAATATCAGACAATTATACGAAATCTAAGCAGCGATTAACCATCTTTGGAGACATCGTAGAGCCACTAGAACCGCATGCTTTGTCTAACTTGGCGTCCAATCAGCGAAGGCTGCTAACATGTTGTCTGACGGATTCTATCTGCGGCTATTATGAAAATATGGTTACGTCCGGATCGACTTTTGCGGCATCTAAGGGGCCATCCTTGGGGCTGCCATGTCTGTCGAGTACACTCCCTTTCCTCTTCATCCTCTACAATGTAAATTTTAGATAGAAGCGGAAGTGGTGATGCACCTTATCCTTCAGTTCTTCCTGTTCCATGAAGGGCCATGCTTAAAATGAAACATGTGAATTTGCTGTCTTGGTGCTCTGCTTAATGGAACCACTTTTTTTTTTTTTTTTGTGAGTTTTGAAGTTATTCAATTGACCATGGCTTTTGGTGGCGTCGGCGGCGGCTAGAAATTTTAAAATGCCTCTGCTGTTGAACTAGACTGCCCGCCACCAAATGAAGACGCACATCAGATGAGAAGAAAGAAGATAATTCATCATTAGTTGCATTATAAAACAAAGACCACGAAGGCCAAGAAAGTTGTTAATTGCACCACCAAACAAAGACCCATAAACGTGTTGAAAGAAAAAGGCACGACACCACTCACCGGAGCAACCTCACAAAGATCTAAGTTTCAGGCAGGATATGAACCAAATAATTAATCAAAACTATATTTTGATTGAAGTTGGAGGTTCAAATAACAAATGAAAAAGTAGGAATTTTTTTTGGTAAGTTGGGCTAAAGTCATAACAATTGTGCAGGCCTCACTTGAAGAACTGAGAACAAACAAAACAAAGTGAAAGTTAGGAGAGATTGGGAACAATCGTGATGCAATTGTATTCAAGAAAAAGTGAAAAGATAAGAGTGGTGATGCCTCTTGTCCTTCAGTTCTTCCTGTTCCTTGAAGGACCATGTTTACAATGAAACGTGAATTTGCTGTCTTACTGCTTTGCTCAATGGAACCATTTTTTTTAGTGAGTTTTGAAGTTATTCAATTGACCATGGCTTTGGTGGCGTCGGCGGCGGCTAGAAATTTTAAAATGCCTCTGCTGTTGAACTAGACTGCCCGCCACCAAACGAAGACGCACACCAGATGAGACGAAAGGAGATAATTTATCATTAGTTGCATTATAAAACAAAGACCACGAAGGCCAAGAAAGTTGTTAATTGCACCACCAAACAAAGACCCATAAACGTGTTGAAAGAAAAAAGCACGACACCACTCACCGGAGCAACCTCACAAAGATCTAAGTTTCAGCCAGGATATGAACCAAATAATTAATCAAAACTATATGGTGATTGAAGTTGGAGGTTCAAATAACAAATGAAAAAGGTAGGAATTGTTTTTCGTAATTTGGGCTGAAGTCATAACAATTGTGCAGGCCTCACTTGAAGAACCGAGAACAAACAAAATAAAGTGAAAGTTAGGAGAGATTGGGAACAATCGTGATGCACTTGTATTCAAGAAAAAGTGAAAAGATAGAGTAAACTGATGTCTGTCAGAAGAGGTGAAATCTGTGGATGAAATCTTGTTTATTGAAGAACAAGATAAACCTATTACAAACGAAATGGGAGAAGTAATTCCCATGGTGAAGAAGAATGTACAATGTGTGCTTCTATTTATACAAAATTGAAATTGAAGCTGAAACTGAAACCGCAGGTCGCTCGGCGGTAGCTTTTCTGGTCGGCGGCTCTTACATGAACGAAGAGGCAACCCACTCTGCGGTGAGAGGACACCCGCTGTGTGTGTTGTGGAGCGAAAGAAGAATTGATTAAGGAATTAGGTCACCAGAATTAAGAATCCGGCGAAGAAGAAAAGGAATAGAAAAAAAAAGCCCTAATTCTGTGTGTTACAAATTGGATTAATTTCTCCTGATAATCATTTACATATTGAATTACAAAATGTATCTATACACAATTTTACTGAATCAAACTCAAATATTTTAGGAAGGAAATCGACCAATGGTGAGGGAGAGATTTTTGGAAGAACTCAACGAGCTCAATTATGGGTAAGTCCCCTCCATTAGGGTTAGGGTTGACGTGGTGGACATGCTAACATGGACGGCATAGGTGGCGTTGATGTGTCCTTCAACATCCCCTACAAGTTGAAGGGGTAGAATGCACCATCAACTTGGAAAGAAGAAGACGAAATCATGTAGATGATAAGCCTTTGGTGAAGATGTCAGCGGGTTGATTAACGAATGAAATGGCTTGTAGGTGAAGTTGACTGCGGGTCAGTGTTCTTGGACAAAATGGAAGTCAATTTCAATATGCTTGGGCTGATCAATGGATGAAATGAATTGCTGATGAAAATTTATGAAAGTAGTAAAAAAGTGAGAGTGATAATAAAAGGTATAGAGCCACATGAAGCAAAATAAATCATCAATAAAACACACATAATATTTATTGCCACTAAAAGAGTCAACTAGGGCAGGGCCTCATACATCAAAATGAACTGATTGTAAGGGAAATGAAGACCTAAACAAGAAAGTAAGGTGAGGGTGGTGGTGGCTTTTGCTAAAAGCACATGTCGTAAAACTATGTTCGCATATTTTCCAAATGCTTTTGATTGTTCATCTATTTGTTTTTGGTAGCTGAACCTTAACTCGTTGACTAAGCACAGCAAAAATGATAATCCTAACCATCAAAATTCATCAGAATAACTGACTAGCAAAGAGTTGGCTTACTTTATTCGGAAGAAGGCTCTTGTTGTGTATTGTTCAACCCTAGAAAATGCAGACGCTCAGCGAGACTGCCACTTGCAAGTTGAGATAAACTTTGCACATTTTAAGGTAAAATCAGAGAGAGATGGAGAGGGAGATTGAGAGAGAAGACGGAGAAAGACAAGCAAAAAATCGCGCTGCAAGTTTCTTCATGCTTTGAAGTTACGTTCCTGTTAATAGACAAGAAAACTCCTCACGTTAAATTCACATTAAACAATGCTTTCTTAAGTTCAAATGATAGGGGATAGAGAGAAGACATCGATTCATCATACGCTTTCAGATAGATCTGTTTCATGGACATCAACCGATCACATACACTAAACTCACATTAAATACTATTTTGTCAAGTTAAAATCATTGGGGAGAGAGAGAAGAGAAAGCAATTTCGTAGTTGAGATTCAGATAATTGCGTTTAATAGTGTTGGGAATTGAGAATCCCCTAATCCTACGCACTACGCAAATTGATCTCCCATTTTTACACGACTCACTCCCCTGCTTATCTTCAGTTCAAGAACAGGACATCAGCAAACAGAATAGACATACTCAGAACAAACAAAGCTATTTTCTTATAGAGTAACAAAAATGAAAATCGCTTGGATACATCTCAAATCTTCAACAATACACAACAAGAAAATTGAACATACATAAACCAATCCACATCAAAGAGAGCTAAAAATTTTAAATTTCGTAAGTAACATTCAAAATAAGTTGTCTTACATGAGAAACACCAATATCGGGAGTTAACACACACACACACGGCTTGCAGAACATCACGCTACTCATCTTCCTTTCACTTCAAACATAAAACAAAACAACAACCTGCATTTACCTTACCTCTTCCAGTACAAAGGTGGAAGAGTTGTCTTTCATACGTTAAAGATCTATCTGCTCCCCCGGTTTTCTCCAGTCTCGTTGTTTTTGCCGGAAACAGCCTAACCATTTTCAACTTAGCTGCCGAAAACAGCTAGCCTTCTCCCGCAGGATCTTAGAGCTGCATTATCAAGATATTGAGAGAGAAACGTGATTGGCCTTTCCACATGGCACGTCGTAAGTGCATGGTGAAAGTGTTGAAGAGTCAACAAATAGACACCATCAAATAAAATTCTCTGAACTCAGTACCTGATAAGGTTGAAGCTAAGCACGACCCCAACTTCAGATTGATGCTAATGTCACATTACGTAATTATTTTTTAGACATTAAAATCTGAGAGAGTCTGAATTTCGAGCATTGAATAGCATATGTAAAATGTCTAGGTGAAAAACAGAAACGAGTGGAATAACATATGTATAAGAAGTTGTGATGTATGGGTCAGCAATCAAAAATGTACAAATTCTCTTCCTCTTCTCTTCGTCTTTGCATTTCAGTTGACAATCCTCTATCATTCCCAACTATACAACGAGGAAAATCAACTCGGCAGACAACCAGTCATTTGGAGCCATGATTACAATTTTTCAACCTGAAGTTCACCCAAAACTACAGTGGCTAATCTTACTTCTTATTCTTCCTTACCAAAGAGTTGTACATTTGTAAAATTGCATTATATGTTTGTTATTGGGCTTAGTCTAGCTCATGGGCTTAGTCCACATTCTTTCGCAGGCGGGTTTGGTCACTTTTCACCAGCCCGGGTCTGGTCCCAAGAAAATTGTTGTGGGTTGGTTCTTTTTTATTTTTATTTTATATTTATTTTTAAATGGTGCTTTGTTTGTAAGATCGGTCTTCGAGAAAGTGTGAAATGAAGTCTCTAGTGTTTCTCCAAATTTGTGTTGGTTATAAGATTCTTGAAAAATTATCAGTTTTGCTATTTGTTTCATTCATTTCTTTCTTAAGAAATATTTACAACGTCAAACAAATATATCATTTGAATGTAGAGTCAACATATAACATATAAAATTTGATATGCTATATATTAGCTGGAGATAAATGATTGAAAGATCTATTTGAAGCTAAAAGAAAACCTATAAAATTCGATAGTCAAGATTAAAAATGCAGTTATTTAATTAAAATCACATGAAATTTTAAAAATTTTAGTAGCTATCAATGTCATTGCAAATTTATTGCCAATTGTTTCTGTTTAAGTAACCGATGTTGATGCTGATCCATATCTTCCTTTGTATATATTTTCATGTCACTATGTCCAATCCTTCTACACAAAAGCTAGCTTGAGGAAAGGAGAACATTTCTTATGTAAAATTACTCTATAAGCCCATACGTCGATAATGTGGAACAGATTTATACTGATTTTAACATTTTGTTATTGTGGACTTGGCTCGTTTGTTTATTATTTTTATTCTTTTATTCATTTTGCATTTTTACTACTTACATCTATGACATATAAGTAAGATCATTTGTAAGAAATGATTTGTACAACGATGAATAAAGGAGTTGCCTTTGGCTGTTGCATCCATGTTCCTTTTTCTCACTGATAGTGATAGGTTGCTTTTGGATTGGCTTATCGTCATTTGCTGGCTTTTTGAGTCTTAGGTTCATAATTCTTCTCCGTGCCATTACCTCTCGTGTCATTTTCATTTTTTATGAAATAGGAATGGTGCATGTATCATTTATATTGATAACACAACTTGATTGAAATATCATACCTACTAGAAAGATATATAAAGTAGGATATAACACCTAACCCCTCATAACATAAACTTGATGGATGACTGCAAAACTTTAGAGAAATAAAAACATAGTTAACTAGCATAGATGCATGGTTGTTAGTGAAAAATAAAAGATTACGCGCTAAATAAACCATAACATAAAGCAAAAATTAACTTTGTTCAAGAGGGCTCGTAGGGCTCAAGGCCTAGCTAATCTTCCCATAAAATTTTCTTGCATTGGCTTTGTAGAGAGCCAAGGATAAAAAAAATGTGTAACCTTGTTACTGAATGTTCAAAGTTAGTCAATTTATCAGCTAAAAAGTTTGCTTTGGAACACATGGGATACCTAAACATTGAGAGAAAAATAACCAAAAGATTTACCCAGCTCATACACCAATTTTCAGGGGAATAGAGAAAATTCCTTTTATACAACACTATTCCTTTTTAATGACATAAATCCAAATTTTCAAGCAAATCCAAGAAGCATCAATACAAGACCCATTTGTGTTTAACTTTAGAGAGCCTAAATAAGGGCATTTCTAGTGAAACATTTTGTCTCTAGTAATACTAGGTACCAAAATAGGAATATGCAGAACTTGGAAATGTATCGAATTAATCATAGATGGAAATTTAGTATTTTTAAAGGAGCTCATTAATGGTCTAACATTGAAGATCACTCTTCTCATCAATATTGGTAAGACAAATCCTTGTATAAAATGGAGGATGTTTTTTTAAGCCAACCAAATGCACCGTAAAATATGACAACCCATCAAGGCTATCACTATACTTGCTTGTGAAGAGTTACCAACGTCTTTAAACCAATCAATGAGAAGATATGAGACTACATCTCTCTTGACCGATATTTGTAATATTGCAAAAGTATTGCCATAAGTTACTAGTCAACTCCTCATGGCAAAAATGATGATCAATTGATTTGCATTGAGGTTGGCCATAACTTATACATTTAAATACTAGTGAAAAACCACGACCTTGCACATTTGTATTTATTGAAAACCCATTATTCATTATCTTTCACATGAAGAAACCAATCTTAATGGGTAATACTTTTTCCAAATGAACTTGCTTAAGGTCACCTTATCACCATGTGCCTTCTAATGTTCATACAACAACGTAATAAAGATTAATATATTAGGTTCATTTGTTAAAGTGATATAATAGGCTTGTTCTCTTTGTCCTAGAGATAAAGAAGACTTAAGAAACACTAGATCTTACATTGCATCTCGAATGCTTTTTTAATTATCTTCACAAGATGTGAACCACAAAATCTCCTCTAGCCACTTATTTGTCCAAAAAAATTGCGAGCCACCACTTTTCATCCACCTAATATACTATAAAGCAAATGGAAGATGAATACTGATAATAGCCCAACTGTAGGATGCGGGAATGTTTTTGAGTTAATAAATGACCTTCATTGTATAGCCATAATTTCTTTTCTTGAACTATGTCCACAATGACTTGGCTTTAATGTAATTCCATGCCTTCTTCACTTGCAAATTGTCCATCATCATAGCCATATATCTTATTCCCAAACTTCTTTCATCCAAAGGTAGGCATACTTTATCCCCAACCTACTCAATGTGCTTTATGTATATCCTTGTTATCCTTAAGAAGTCTGTAAGACTCTAATTATTCTAATCTAGAATTCACTTTGGTACTTTAATAACTAAGAAACAATGTACATGAATTGAAAATAAAATAGTCTTGATCAAGACTATTTTCTGCCAATAAGATAAAATTGATTCTTTCAATTGTTAATTCTTTTTGTAATATGTTCTAATAGCTTTTCAAAGTATAACCTCATTTATTAGTGAGAAGTGTATGCACTACTTAATTTGATGCTTCTTATAAGGAGAAGATTTCTGTGCTAATCAGAAATTACATTTCTTAATGTTCATCATTTGCCCACTATAATACAATGTTCATATTCTTCCAATAAAGTCATAAAATTAACTATCGACATTTTTCAATGATTCAAAAACAGAATCATGTCATCTATGTAAAGAAAATGTGAAATATTTCCAAAGTCATTTGCACCTTTATATCTACCAATCTCCCTATTATATATATAGTGTTTTAGCTTTCTACTAAATGCTTCATGAGCAATAATGAATAAATTAAGAGATAGTGGATCCCCTTGTCTAAGCCTTTTAGTGGATTTAAAGAAACTAATTTTTTTTTCTGTATAACTAAATTGAAAACCAATTGTTTAAGATATAATGGCAAATAATGCTTATCTACAATGAAGAGAAGCTAAACATTTGGAAAACTTGTGGTAAAAGTGACCATTCCAACCTATCATAAGTTTTTGACATGTCAAGTTTAATGATTACATTACCTCATGGCACTAATCTATTAACTTCATGTGCCATTTCTTAAGCCAATCCTATGTTTTCCTGAATAGATTTGTCTTTAAGAAAACTAAACTATTTTGGTGAAATCACACATGGTAGTACCTTAACAAGTCTATCATTTAGAATCTTTGCTAGAATTTTGCATCTAAAAAGTTACTTGGTTATTGCACCTATAGAATTAAAGCTAACATCATCACTGTGGAGCTTTTAGGAATTTAGTCTCCTATAAGAAATCCATTATGGTTGCTTGTAAGTCCTTTTCCACTATCCCTCGTGCTACTAAAAAGAAGTGTTTAATAAAACCATCTAGATTTGCTACATGATTGGGATCCATGTTTATGATAGCTTGTTGAATCTCATCCCACTCTGAAGTACTGCAAAGCATTGCATTCTATGCCTTTGCAAGCAATCTCAATACATGGCTGAGAAGATTTGACTGCTTTTTGTCTTGAGGTGGAAATCACAATAGTTGAAGCATGCTTAATTCTATATGAGAAGTCAACAACTCCTTGTAAAAGTCCATTGCTAGTGAACTAAAAGTATCTACATCATCTATTTGAGAAAAATCAACTGAGGCTCTCTTTGGAATTTTTGTTCGATGGAGGATCCAAAAATCTAATTTGGTTAACGTGGCAAGATTGTACCTTTAACATTCCCCCATAAGTTGATTGGTTAGTGTGAACAATCAACCTGTCTTGAAGAAGTTTAAACCTTGTAGAGAAGAGGCCCTTCATAAGAATGTCAGTTGTTTTGGTCAAGGGAAAAGATGAATTGGACGGAAAGCTTCTTCATCTTAATCTGTTCCTAAATAAAATGAAAATCTATCTTGACATGCTTGGTGTCAAAGTGGAAAACAAGATTGGTGGAGAGGTATAATGATAAGAGATTGTCTCACCAAAGAATTGGTGGTTTGGATTGTTAAACATGAAGATCTTGGAGTAATGCCTCAATCCATATGAGTTCAACAATAGTATCTGCAAGACTTTTGAATTCAGCTTTAGTACTTAGCAATCAACAACCTTTTGTTTGTGAGATCTCCAAGAAAAAATATTGGGACCAAGAAAAATACAATAACCACTAGTGGATCTATGACCATCATGATGGCTAGCTCAACCTACATCAGAATAAGCGTTAAGAGAGAATGTAGTCATTTTCGTAAATTGTATGCCATACTGGGGAGTATCAACGAGAAATTGCAAGATGCATTCAACAAAGGTCCAATGGATAGTTGTTTGGGCATGCATAGACGATAGTGTTTACGACATATGATATGTCAGGTCTAGTAAGTGTGAGATACTGGAGGGATCCTAAGATGCTACAATAATGAATAAGATCAAGATATGGTTTGCCATCACTTAGAGATGGTGGGTGGGACGTAGTGCATGGGGTGACAATGCTACATGAGTCAGACATTTTTGCATGTCGGAGGATATTATGAGCGAATTTTGCTTGGTGTAAGAGAAGGCCACTGGTGGTATGATGAGATTTAATGTCAAGAAAATAATGTAAATCACCAAGGTATTTAATTTTGAATTCATTCTATAATTGAGATAAGATATGATTAAGAGGTGCATATGGACTACTGGTAAAAATGATATCATTAGCATAGACTAAAATAAAGATAATGTAAGTGGGTTTGTGTAAGAAACATAATGATGAGTTTGCCTTGGAAGGAGTAAAACCAATATGTTGGAGAAATGCACTAAGTCGGTGATTTCACGATTTCACACTCATGGAGCTTTTTCAAGTCCATAGAGAATTTTTTACAAGTGACAGACAAAGTGTCGATGTGTAAAGACAATGAAACTAAGTGGTTAGACCATGTATACTTTCTCATCTAAATTACCATGAAGGAACACATTTTTTACATCAAGTTTTTTAATGGTCCTTGCATGTATGCAAGGGAGATGACAATGCAAACCATAACAAGTTTGGCGACGAGACTAAAGGTGTCAGTATAGTTTAAACCAAGGCATCGGTGAAAGCTTTTAGCAACTAAACGTGTCTTGTATCGTTCAAGTGAACCATCATAGTGGAGTTTGACTTTGTAAACCCATTTGCATCTAATAGGTTAAATATGATGTGGGGGAGGAACCAATTCCCAAGTTTGATTTTTTAGTAAAGGTGTATTCATCAACCATGGCCTTTCGCCAATTTGAATCTTTAGGGCTTCAACAAAATTTTGTGGTTTAGTATAAGGATGTAAGCAATTAAGGCATATGTTTGTTGTTGTGTGAGGTTGCGATGTGGAATTGTACCTCATCATGATTTTGTAATCATAGGATGAGTAGGTTATGGTTATGTTGTTGTAGTTGGAGGAGGTGGTAAGTTGGAATCTTGAGATTGTAGTGTGTTTGATGTCGCAATAGATGTGTTATCCAAATGTTCTTGTATATTAGAATGATTGCAAAATATCAAAGGGATAGAAATGAGGGTGGAGTAGATGAAGTGGCAAGTGGTGGTGAGGAATTTTGAATACTTTGTTGTTGAGTAATATTTAAATGTAAAAATTATTCACTAACTCGTGAATTAGTTTTTAAGTTTGATTATAAACTTATTTTTCACACTTATCTTCTTTATAATTGGGTTTTTAATGGGTCATATATATTTGAGCAAGTTCTTCTTATCCAATTGTATGCTTAGATTTTTTTTTTTTTTTAATAACTATGAGCTCAATCCATATCCATCATATTGTTACTTTGAAGTCTTATGTTGATTTATTATTTGGTAATTTTTGTTACGAAATATATACTTAGCATGTGTTGTAGTTTGAAACTGTAGCTTGAACCTTAGATGCGTCTCAAAAGCAAATTTGGAATTTTACTCAAGTAATCCCCGGATGCCTCAACGTTTAGGGCAGTGCCGAAGGGAGAGCAGGTGGGACGCGGCCAAGCAAATGGTAGATTTGATATTGACAATTTTACGAGCTTTCTTACCGATAAATGATTTAGGAAAATAGTCCTTGAGTATTTCTCATTAAAAATCATCCCCTCGCCGAAACTATCTTAACTTTGAAGGTCGGACCATGAAATGTCTAAGTCGGTGACCAGGGGAAAAACCCAGCAATTGAAGACACTTCATATCCTGAACAAATTAGTGGACTGCATTCCCTCTCTAAATAGAGGTAGGTGGCTAAAAAAGGGCAAGGTAGCTTCGGTGGACGGAACAAAACATGTGAATGCGATTGTATTCTTTGATGTGTCTCTCTTAGACTTTGTAGTACCTTTAATTGTGTGTCCATATGTTTCTCGTTCGTATGGACTCTTTTAGGCTGCGGCGCTCGCATTAGAGAGAGGGAGAGAGAGAGGGTGCGAGAGAGAGATTGCTGATTCAAGACGATAGACACAGCATAATAAAGATAAGATGTGGATGGCCACGAACGTACAAGCAATGTCCCATGATGTGTTACTTCTCGAACGGGGCTTCATCCTATGGGTGACGAGGATCAAACAGAAGATTAGACTTTGATCTTAAAAATCTTTGACATTTCCTTTGGGATTTTCCTCGAACCTTCCGATCCTGAAGTGTTTTAGCTCCACTCCTTTTGCCTCCCCATCAAGCGCAAGGTCAGCCAGAATCCTCCCCACCACCGGTCCCATCTTGAACCCATGCCCGGAGAACCCACCTCCGATCACAACATCCTTCCCGAAATCCCCGCCCAAGAAATCAATCACGTAATCCTCGTCCGGGGTCATCGAATACATGCACAGTTGCGTGGCCACAGGAGCTCCAGAATCAACCATGCCTGATAGTCGCTCTTCAATGATCTGTTTCAGAGACCCGAGAGAGATTCCTGGCGCCCATGGCCTTTTGTCCTCATCACATGGATACCCACCGTGCACCGCCATCTTTATCAACCCTGGAAACTCCAGCGATGGTGTGCCGTATATGTACGGGCTCCCGTAGCATGCAAACGTCGGAAAATCCCCTCCAATCGCATACTTTGCTTCATTCCCTTCCTTAATCCTCCAGTAACACACGGTAGCCTCCAGCGGTTGTATAGGCAGTTCAAGCCCACTAACTTTTTTAACTAACTTTCTCGTCCAAGCCCCGGCTGTGACGATGCATTTTTTACACCAAAACTTTTCTCCACTGCTACAGTGAACCCATACGCCTCCTCTGATGCCGTCTTTTCTAATATCCTTGACTTCCATGCAGTCCCTTAGTACGGCTCCCTTTTTCAACGCTAGGGTCTGGAACATGGACACTGCCTTCGTGGGCTTTATCACCCCGCCATACTCGTTGGAAACAGCAATCCACTTCTCCGGAATAATGAACCGACCGGAAAACTTGGCGGCCACTTGTTTGTGGTCCAGAACTTCATGGGAGACCGAGTGTTTCAGGCAGGTGTTTATGATGCCGCGGATTTCCTTATTGTCGGACGAGCCCACGTCGAGATGTTGAGCCTTGAAGTGGACCTTGTAACCGATTTCGGACTCGGCTTCCTCCCAGAGTCTGTATGACTCCGTCACCATGGGAAAGTAGTACTCCTCGGGGTAGGTTACTCGGATGGTGCGGGACTCTCCGTGGGATGATCCCCGTTGGTGCAAGAAATCGAATTGCTCCAGTAGAAGGACTTTGTGACCCCTTCTGGCTACTTGGTAAGCCGTGGAGCTGCCCATGATGCCTGCGCCCACCACAATGACGTCGAATTCTTCGCCGGAAAGTGCCATTTCTGTCTCTTTCTCTCTGTCTCTCTTTCTCTCACGTGAAATGGAGCAGAATATTTCGTTGGGTTGACGTGCTTTTAAGGAAGATCTCCTGGAAAGCTCGAATAATAGCAGGCGCGAAATTTCACGACTGCCATTGAAGTGCCCCAATTAAGAATCTTCTTGATTCATATTTTTTAAGATGCCAAGATACGCTATTGTTTTTAAATAAGAATATTGATTTGTTGATCTGAAGCAATTTGTACGAAATACACTGTACAACTAACACTGCTGGAGATATTGTAGAGCCATCAACGCCGTTTTTTTTTATGTGACTTGACTTCAGATCACATGTTGTCTAGCTCCTTTTCTTTGCGGCTATTATGAAAAGATGGCCTGGTCCATAGACTTTTGCGGCATCTACAGGGAAATTTTTGTTTGCTCTGAGAGACTCAACTTTCTTTCGTCAATGATATAACAATCAACTTCAAGGAGAACACACCCGAAACTTTTTACCGAGTTGCAGGAGCAGAAGAACCTTTGGAATCCGCACAGTAAAATAAATTTAAAATTTTATTTTCTGATTTATAGACATAAGTCTTCAGCGAAGGCATGCAGGGAAGCTGTAATAGAAAGAAGCCATTCCAGTAAAGACAGAGCAGTCAGTCTGGTAGGCCAAACAAGCAGATTTCACGTGGATAGAAAGGAATCTGCATGCGGAGTTCGATTGTACGGTGGTTGTCATCTCAATGTCAGAGAGACGTGGCTCGCACTCGTGGACTTTTGTGATTGCGTGCAGCCGATTGCAATCTCACTTAACACGGTCAGTATGTAAAAGCTAAACTGGAAGGCGAACATTTTCCAAACACGAGTCTGGAAAAGGAAGGCCGTCTGTTTTATCTGGACAGTTCACGGGGGTCCTCCGTGGGGTTTGAGATTCTTGGCTATTTCCGCAGTACAATTCCAAACTCCTTTCACATTTTCAATACTAGTATTGGATTCCAGATTGCAAAGCACAATCCATGGAATTGACATAAAGAAATGTTCTCCTTAATCTTAGCAGTTAAGCATCAACTTATTTTAATGTTTATTTCAACAACTTATTTCTTTCTGTAGTTTAATTTGAAATATGATTTTTTTTTCTTTCTAAAATATAATACTAAAAGTTAACTGGAACTAGCGGTACTTTTCGTACATGAAGGTCATAGCTCATAGTGGGTTGCCATGACATGCATTACCTCGAGCATGGAGCATGCAGTTCAAGTTGCCACAACGGGACAGGGCACGTTAAGTCTTTTTTACAAGAAAAGAATATCATTTCTTTATAAACTGGTTTTAAAGGGTATATGTACCTTTTCACATTAGAAGTTATATTCGATTTGGTTAATAAAATGCTGTTTGGATTGACTAGAGAAATTTGACAAAGTGTTTGGTTTATTATGAATGTATAGTGCACTAAACAAATTTATTTCACCAATTAAAAATGTAAGGACTATACTAACTTGATGGTACACTAGTGGTATTTGTATGGCTAATTGTCACTTCATCAAACTAAACTTTGTTTGAATCAAATGACAAAAACGTTTTTCGAAGTGACAAAATGTCTAGCGATCAATGAAGAATTTTATTGACAACAAATTCCGCACTTTACATACTGAGAAGGCTCCCTTTTCCATCTTTGATCGTCGGTTGTCCATATTAGACCCTTACTTTTGCGCAAACTTCCAAATTTCGTGTTCAATCTTGACACGTCAGAAAGAAGATAGCAGTTGGCATGATGCGCCAGCCTGACAAAGGAGAAAAGAAGACATAGTTCTTGGTCATCTCAGTGCAAGGAGCACTTCCAAAGGATCTTCTTTTGTGTGATTGTCAGTTAGCATCAACTAAAGCTGACTCGTCATGGAAGCCAAGTAAGGTGGGCTTTGAATTCGGGACCAAACGCTAGACTGACACATTATGAGACTTACGCGTTTCATCACCATCCATAATGAGCTCATTGTCCAAACGTTTTTACAGGATCAATGGCACGCCGAGCAATCATATTGGGAGACTCTTTATCAAATATGTATTAACTAAACGTGGTTATGGAGGCTAGTGCGTTTCAATATGCCCCACTCATGTGCAAAACAAAAAAGGCTCCGTCACTTCCAGCCACTAAAACTTTTGGAAGATGGGATCAAATCCCACAAGTCTAAACCACGTGAATTGTGCTGATTTCCTCATCAGGTGGGGCAAATGTAATTGTTTACTTTGTAGTATGTAATCTTAGCTTAATCATTGTCATTATTATACCACTTAAAAAAAATAGCATATTGTGTAACTTCATGCGCTACAACTTCAGGCGTGCTTGTTTCTGCTTGAAGAAAAATTATTTCTTGTGGAGAAATAGTCATCTCTTTTTTAATGAATAGATAATCGTCCTTTATTACTTGATGACGTAAGCAGTGATTTCTCTCTCTCTCTCTCGTTGTAAAGTGAGATGAATTGATAACTTCAAATTAAGATATCATGTGTACGTAGAGTTAACACATCTTATTAATTGACTATTTGGCATGATATGCTATATATTAATTGGAGATAAATTGACTGAAATATTTATTTGAAACTAAAAGAAAACCTATATATTTGATAGTCAAAAATAAAAAACTTAGTTATTAAATTAAATTATAAGAAATTCTAAAATTTTTAGCAGCTATCAACATCGCTGCAAACGTTACTAATAATCTTAATAGACTTCTTATACCACACCAACTCTCAGTGTTCCTTGGCAATCTCTCACCAACCTTCTGCAGGAAATTTAATTAACTCTCAACCTTAGTAGCCACTTTTAATCATTCTCCTTTCAAATAGGCCTCTTTGAAGGCGTTATGAGCAAATAAAACTCAAGGTTTGAGTCTTTTGCGTTATATCAAGTAAGTATACAAGTACTAAGGAGAAAAAATATAATAGCTAGGTTGTTAACATCTAGCCCTTTATAGAGAAATAGCATCTGAAAGTGAGCAGCTAAACTAACCTAAAATATGCGAAGAACAATGGATCTTTATAGCCCAATGCAATGGTTTGTAATGAGCTGGTTGTGAGAAGCTTCGGGAATGGTGAGTTGTCTCACTAGCTTCAAGAAATCTGAATGTTGTGCAAACAAGAGCTAGGTTGAAACAATTATCAACCACAGCTTCATGCCCAATTTAAGCAACAAGGCGTCCATCAAGTGTAGCAGCTGCTTATATTTTTATTTAAATTTGAGTGACCTCTTTTAATCAACACCACCCACACCCCACCCCCCTACACAACCACCACCACAAAAAAAAAAAAGAAGAAGAAAAGTGTCAAGTTCGTGGTGACTAGAAATCTAAGATCTCAAGCTTGGGATGAGCATTGGGAGCATGCCATATTGGTTCAAGAAGCTAAAGGTGAATCAACTTTATGTCAAGAAGGAAAAATGTGAATTTGGGCTACTAACTATAAGTCACTTGGGACACATTATTTCTGGCCAATGAGTAAAGGTAGAAACTGATAAGATAATAGCCATGGTTGAGTGGTTAGTACCAAAAGAAGTGAAGGCTTTAAGAGAATTCTCAAGGTAACTGAGCATTAAAAAAAAAATTATCAAAGGTTATAACCTTATAACCACTCCATTGACCAAGTTATTAAAGAAGGAAGGGTTTGTTTGTTTGGAATGAAAAGGCAGAAACAACATTTAAGTTAGAAAAAAGGATGACAGAAGTACCACTTCTTAGGTTACTAATTTTCTTCTTTTCTTTTATGGCTGAATGTGATGTTAATGCCATTAGAATGGGTGCAATTTTGACTCAAGAATAGCAACTAATAGCTTTTGCTAAGCTCTTAAAGGTAAGAACTTATTTTTGTCTACATATGACAATGAGTTATTGGCTTTTATATTAGTGGTTAAAAATGGCAATAGTATTTATTAGGAAAAAATTTACAATCAAAGCTCATCAAAGAAGTCTCCAAAGTCTATGGAATCAAAAAATCACTAGTCCAGCACAATAACATTAGTTAATTAAGTTGGTTAGGTATGATTTTAGGATACAATAGAAGCAAAGGAAAATATTATTGCTAATGCCTTGTCCAAAAAAGAAAAAGAGTAAGAAGATAACATAATAGAGAAGGCAATAAAGGGTGACTTGATGTTGACTCTAGGGACAATATTATAGTGCGTCCAAAAGTGAATAGTAAGCTTTAGCGAATGAACGGGTAACTAGTTAGCTAAAATTTAGGCAAAAATCAAGATCAATTTGCCAATTGTATTTTAGTTTCCTCCTTATTTTATTGAAAACAAAGAGATGGATAGAAAATGGGTAGGAATGATTGAATCTAGAAAGGGAACTCAAGACCTTTGTTGGTTACAACTAAATTTGGATCACAAAAACTACCAATGAGGTTCCCTTCTCTACTTTTATAGTCCCTTGAAACAATGAACTAAATCTCACTTATTCAAAGACTTAAAACACATAGCACATAGAGGAAAATGACACCAATCACAATTGAAAGTAATTGTTGCTCCATTCTTCAATTACTACCACTTACGTGTAAGCTAGATCCTAATATGGCATACTGAAAGGTTCACTGCATTCCCCTTCCTTTAACAGCAACCTTCACCTTAAAACCTTTCTCCATATCCAATTTTAGATTCATTTTCATTAATTTATCACTTACAAAATTGTAAGTGTTGCCAAAATCCACCAAAGTTGTAATCCTCACTTGGTTAACTCCCATAGTCCCTTGGATTCTCATAGTTTTTGAACATTTAACTCCATAAACTGCTGCTAAGATATCACATGTATGATTTTTCTAAGTTCTTCTTGCATTTCAATATTATCATTCCTAAACCATTCCTTATCCTCTTCACCACTTATTCCTTCCAATAAGAACAACTTCTTACAATGATGGCCTAGGGTAAACCTCTCATCATAATTAAAACACAATGCCTTTACCCTCATGTCCATAATCTCTGGTTGAGTAAGCCTTTTAACCAGAAGATTGTTTATGTTCTCAACTAATTGATGGATTAGTTAGCCATGAGCATTCTACCATCTCCCTAGTACACTCATAGCTTCCTTACTAGCCAATTCTTTGGCTTTAAATAACCTTGCAAAACCAATAGTGGTAAATAGTGTAAGAGGATTATAAGCTATCACATCTAGTTTGATCTTTTCTTTCAATCCATTCACAAAATAACTAATTTGATGCCTAACATCTAGATTACCAGACCTTAAAAGTAATTTATTGAATTGAAATTAGTAATCACGCATTGACTTGGTCTATTTAAGCTTAGTGAGTCCACCAAAATGATCCTTGAAGAGAATGGCACTAAATTGCTTCATCAATTCGTCTCTCAATGACGCGGCCCATCCTCCATAGCCCAAGCCCAAGCCCAAATACTCATTTGTGATGTTATGGCCCAACTTATACAAGCCCAAGTCTAATCCAAAGAAGCTTGAGAAGGTTGACTAAGTGATTGGGTAGTAAGTGGTTGGTAGTTGGTAGATGAGAGTAAGTGGTTGGTAATCAAGTGGTTGGTGGTTGGATGTTGAGAGTAAGTAGTTGGTAGTTGGCAGATTAGAGCTAGCAATTAAGAGTTTGTAGTTGGAAGATAGTAGTTGGGGAGATAGTAGTTGGCTATTTATGAGTATGGGTGTCTTAGTTTCCTATAAATAGCTAGTACCATTGTGTAGTAGAGGCATTGAGTTGTGAGATTTGAGTATAAGCTTTAAGCTTTCCTTCTAAGTTCTGTATCTCTTTGCTTGTGACAAGAGTGGTGAGCTTCATTACTCTGTATCTCTTTGGAATTATTTCCAATAGAGTGGTGAGTGTTTTATCCTTGGATTCTAAGGTGGTGAGTTATCTGTATCCTTAGTTTTCAGAGATAATTGTTATTTCTATCATTGTATTCTAAGGTGGTGAGTTATCTGTATCCTTAGCTTACAAAGATAATTGTTATTTGTATCCTTGAATTCTAAGGTGGTGATTATCTGTATCCTTAGTTTTCAAAGACAATTTTATCCTTTTATTTTCCTCCTCTCCGTCCGGTATCACTCAACATCTCCTAGGTAATTGCTTGTCCTTTATTGACTTGCCTCAACAATTGATACACCAATTATGCTTCTCCATCTAAATGCCTCAATGCTATTCTAACATTATCTCCTTCGAGTGTGTTGTTAAAATCAAAGAATTGCATAGCCTTATCGATCTAAGAGGAAAGATCTAATTCTCAATTATATTTAGGAAAATTGAGCCTTACCATTCTAGTCTTATTTTTATTGTGGTAATTTCTCTCATTCTCATTACTCTGTATTCCTTTAGGTTGTCATGATGAGCTTTCTCTAGTGTCTTTTGAAACATCAATTCTCATAGCTACTCCATCGATCTTCGCATTCAAAGCTAAAAAGAGTTACTACATAGTTTCCGTCAATGAATCAATTTTCTGCTCCAATTCTAGATCTTGTTGATGGTCATTCATGGCCATCTTTGATACCAAACATAACAAACCTAATATTAAGCCAAAGGTCCTAAGCCTGTTGGCATGGTGGGTATAATTACCTTTAGGATTATAACATTTTAACACTTTTCTAAATCCAACGTCCTTGGTATCAAAGACAAACCTCACATCTTGAGTTCAAATCTCAATAGGTATACTTGGCTATGTGTAGCTCACTAAGGACATGAGGGCTGGATTGTGAGAAGCTTTATGGATAGTATGAGGGGAAATGAAGGCCCTAGCAACTTGCTAGCAGTCGGGCTAATGGAGTTGAAAAATGTGAATTTGGTGTGCTAACTATGAGCTACTTGGGATACATTATTTTTGGCTGAGGTTGAGTGGCTAGTACCAAAAGAAGCAAAGGCTTTAAGAGGAGTCTTAAGGTTAACTAATATTATGAAAAAATTATCAAAGGTTATAGCCTTATAGCTACTCTATTGACCAAGTTATTGATGAATGAAAGGTTTGTTTGGAATGAAGAGGTAGAAACAACATTTTAGCAATTTAAAAAAAGAATGACAATAGTACCAATTCTTAGGTTAGAAAACTTCTCATTTCCCTTGATAGTTGAATGTAATGCTAGTGCTATTAGAATAGATGAAATTTTAATTCAAGAATAGAAATCGATAGCATACTTTTGCCAAGCTTTTGAAGGTAAAAATTTATTTTTTCTACATATGATAAGGATAATTGGTATAAATGCATTTAAGGGTAATGCAAGACTCTTCAAAGTGTGAACACCATGTTCTATTATATTAACATAAAGCAAACTATGTTGTCATTTGTCAAAGAGTGGAATGTGCGTCAGTAAGTAAAATGGTAAAATACTAAGCCTAGTGAGTTGCTTCAACTATTGTCTATACTTGGATAGGTTTAGGAGATATAGTTGTGGATTTCATTAAAGAGCTACCAACTTCAAAAGGTAAACAAGTTATTATAGATATTATGGAAAAATTATCTAAACTTGCTCCTTTCATAGTCTTAATACATCCTTACACCACTATATGCATAATAGAAGTTTTCTTTGAAAACATTTTAAAGCTTTACAGTATGCCTAAGAGCATAGTTTGTGACAAATATGCTATTTTTACCAGTGGTTTTTTGAGAAACTTTTTTGAGTTGCAAGGCACAAAATTTAATTTCTTCATTACTTATCATCCAAAAACATATGGGTAGTTAGAAATTGTAAATAAAACCTTGGAAGTCTACTTGAGGTGCTTTACTTGGGATCTTCTAAATGAGTGGACCATGATGCTACTATGGGTTGAGTTTTGTTATAATAATAGTATTCATGAAGCAACTCAAAAATCACCTTATGAGGTGATATAAGGTAAAACAACATCAACCCTTCTATCTTACATTCTAGGTTCTTATGTAGTGGAAATGATCAATAAAGAGCTTCGGGGCAAGAGATATGGTTTTAAGGGATATAAAGGAGAGATTGTGATTGGCTCAAAACCGAATGAAAAAGTATTATGATATGGGTAGGAAGAAAGAGTAGTATGAGGTGGGAGACCTTATATATTTGAAGTTCCACCCATGTAGGGGAAATGCAATGGTGGTGTGCAAAAGCTATAAGCTCTCACCTAGGTTCTTTTGGCCATTTGAGGTTTTGCAAAAGATAAGAGCTTTAAAGAGTCATTGGTAGTCAAGTTCTAGTGCAAGCATAACTACTAGCTTATTTGAGCAATAAGGATGTTATTAGCTTTCAATCACAGGCCATTTTGGGGTAGTACATTAGGAATAGGTGGGTAGAATTGTTGGTGCACTGGTAAGGGTTATGCATGCAAGAAGCTACCTAGGTGGATGTAATTCAATTTGATGAGAGGTATCCTTCTTTCAACCTTAGGGATAGGGCTGAAGTTAAACGGATAGGGATGCAATGAATAGTTAAGAGAGGTTAGTAAGAACCTAACTTAGTGCTAGCTTAAATGATAGCGTGGATTAAGTCAGTTCTAACTTAGAAAGTTTGAAGAATCAAAGTTAATAAGAAGGTTGTCGTTTCCTTTACTCTTGTATGCATTTTATCCTTATTACTTGTGTTGATATAGTTTTTTATTAAGCAGTATAAACAAGGGTTAAAAGGGAATTAGCAGGAATCTTGGTTGATTTTACAATTTAAATTGTAACTGATTGAAGGTTTTATGTTCCCTCAAAGCAATCTCACTTGAATTGTTTTCTAAATTCATTCCAAAATGGGTTGTAAATCAAAATCTTCTAGGCTAGTCTCTCACCATTTTAGCCTATTTCCTTCTCATCCAATCACTAGATCTTTTGCTAAAAGTCAATTGGATTATCTGGACCGCCACAAAGTTGGTATTAGAAGACAAACCTCATGTCTTAGGTTCGAATCATGGAATGAACGACCTATGGAATAGGTTACCTGCCAACTAAAATGTCACCGGCCAAAGAGGCATTTAAATGTGTAGGGCTAAAGTGGAGCCACCAGAAAGTGGGCCACCAAGACATTGGATCTAAAACATGGTGGAATCTTATAATCTAAAAGTAATTAAATCCACTATGCCAATAAAGGCTTAGGCCTTTTGGCTTTATAGTTGGATTCATTACAAAATTTATGTAAAACAACTAAGAACATTTGAAATAAAGGAAAAGAACACAAGATGTTGAATCAAGGAAAGCCCATCAAAGCAAATTCCTAGGACTTGTTAAAAAAGTGATTATTTCATGAATAAAGGCTTTGTTAGAAATCCTAGTGAGCCCACACTATTCATTAAGAAGGAGAGCAACTCATTCCTAATAATACTTCTATCTAGTTTGATTTTTATTGGAACTTGTAAGGACTTTATGATAGATTTAAAAAGGAATATGCTAAAATTATTTGAGATGAATGACATGGATCTCATACAATTACTTTCTTGAAATATAAGTGTTCCAATAAAGAGACTCTTGCCACAATTTTGGTTTCTTGAGAAGATACTAAAAAAGTTTAACATGGTGAATTACTCTTTTTGGTTCCAAATGGAAAACGCAAGATAGATGATGGAGCAAGAAAGATCAATAGAACATCTTCAAAATCTTCATTAGGATTTTATTATATCTAATAGCTATTAGATCAAATATGTGGTATAATTTTAGCTTTTTATCCCATGTCATGCCATAGCCTATTCAAATTCAATTTGGAAACGCGAAAAGGGGTGTCAAGATATCTTCAAGAAAACAATGTTGTACAAGCCTTCCAATAAGTTTAATCAGTGTGATTTAGATATGAAGTACAATGTTATCTAAATCACAATGAGCTGCTGGTTTTATAGCTACACACACTGGGTGGACAATTAACTTACACATATTGGGAAGAGATAAAATGAGATATTTCCTAAAACCAGAAGATGGATCTCGAAACTTTGAAGTCACTTCTCTTAATTTTCATTAAGAGGAAGAAAAGGCTGTAGTATGTGATGACTATACCCTGGTGTTGCTCTAGGAGGTACAGTAATGTTGAGCTTTAATGGCTATTATGTATAATATATAGGTTTATAGTGTTGTATTTTGGTTTTTTGGTCGTTATTTTAAGCATTGAATGTTGTAGTCAAACTTTCACGTATTGTTAAGTTCCTGTTTTATTTTTTACGTACTGAATTGCGGCCTTATCCCCTATTTCAAAGAGAGAGAGAGAGAGAGAGAGAGAGACAAGGAGAGCCCAAACCAAACAAGTCAGACCCTGACTCGGAAATATCGAGCGAGCCAGGTAGTTCCTGTTGGATCAAAGGCAACCGAAGAGGGTTTATCATTTAACAATATAAATCAGCTTTGGACTGTTTTTACTTAACATTTAAAATCCTTTAACTCGTTGAACACAGCAGACTAATTTATGCTATAAAACTAATAGTATCAACTTATCAACAAGGTATATATGCAGTAACAGTAAGGCACTTTAATAACAAATGGGGGAATCGAATTTCTCAACAAGATAAAATCAGTTCTATAGTATGTGGATGCAAATCAGTAAATATAAACCACGAGACAACACACATATAAGAGTCAAAACATCAATGTAAGCGGTTCGGTTCAATCCACCGTCCTTTAATCAATGTGATTAAAGCAGTCCTTTCCCCGCTATAATGAAAAGAGTCACACAAGAAGCTATTTTTTTCCTCAAATCACGACTTCCTCTTTAACCAAGAGCAATATAGTGTTATGTGCACAAAGGTTTGAGCACCCAAGTGAATCACAAACAAACGAACGTGCTAACACTCATGGGAACCCATTATGGAAGTTTGGACAATTTGGGATTTTAGCATCGTTGGGGAGACACCAAGTACCTCTATTGTCATAGGAAAAAACAACCTGTTTCTGAATTTCGAAAGCTGCCTTTATCTGACGAACCGAAGCCCTTGTAAGAGCTTTTCCATCCTTACAAAACTACGACCTATCCTAAACAAGCTCACTGATGCAGGCATCCCATTTGAACTGTTCACAATACAACTCAAATACATATGAGAATCTAGTAAACTCTTCCTCAAACTAAGAATTTTTTTAGCTCAGTCAAGAGTATACGAACAAATCTCTTAGGAATCCAAATCTGTGGGTTACTCGAAACCTTTGGCCTTCCATCTATCTGCACGATTGCTAGATCGAGAGTTTTTGCCCTTTGAGATTCTTTGCTCCCTTGCTCAATAGCGGACAAACTTAACAGTCTGCAAACAGCTCTTGCGTGTGTCTCTTTTGGTGTGATAGTAAATTTGGTGGAACAAAGACGTTGGCTGGCTGGCACAACCCACGCTACTCGATAACAGCACAACACATTTCTCAACATAATTGTTCCACAACATAGCAGCACACGCACTGGCTCCATAACAGCACCGTAACTCCTCAATGCTCTTGTTTAGCAACATGACCGCACAACACCATCACAGCGCGGCATACTTACAACAAATTACTAATATGGTAGAACCAGCACAACACCATCCACTTCTCATAGAATGTACTTGAATCCAATTAATATGTAAATTTATTATTGACACAGGTCTTCTCTTTAAGCAATGTGTTTTTACTATTCGTACCTTAATTTCCCGGCCAGCGCCCCAAGTGAGCCAAACTAAAAAGAGTCAAACCCCAAATGCACGAAACCGGTGTTTCTAGGTCTGAATTTCCATCCCCTACAACGAAAGCTGGACGCTGCTCCTCTATTGTAAAGCACTCGTCTTCCGCCTCCACTGTAAACCAGAGGTATGTACTCTTACTCTGCTGTAACGGACGGCCGCAGTTCTTCCTCTGTAATTAGGCACGGACATGGTCTCGTTACTACATGGACAATAATGATCCCACCTTATTGAGGAATCGATTTGAGATTTTTTTTAAATAAAAGAAAATGCTTCATTTTCTTAAGTCAGCTTTTGAAAATGATGCAAGTCTAGATTCTTCCTCGTTATCCTTATGGACTCTCTTTAGTTACGCCGCATTTTGACAAATATTGAGCGTCTAGAGTTTGCCAGTATTATAAAAACATGTCGACCAGTTTGTAGTATCAGAATAAGCGACTACATTCACAAAACAAGGCTAACATGGTATGGGGGCAATATAACATTTTGCCTCCACGTCTTAGCGTCGAGATGCAATCCTGAATCATATTTTGTCACAATAAGGCTCATTGCATACTATTTTATTGAGTCGACATAACATCGGACATGCTGCTAAAATTCAACGATGGGTGCTTTTGATGAAATTTAGAATGGGAAAGTGGTTGATTTAGCTGTCTAAGAATATCAACTCAGAATGAATTGAACCAAAGAACAGTTTCAGGATATTATAAAAGCACACAATGAAAATGCTCACAATACAAGAAATCATGCAGAACTTCAAATAGTGTTCAAAAACGTTATAGAAAAACAACTACAAGCAACACACTTAAACAAAGTCAGTCTACGGATTCTGAAAATACAATAGCTACTTTTTCAGATTCATCAAAAAAGAAAATCTTTATCTGATTCTCCAGTCTGCACCATCTCTTTGGTCTCCCTTTTCTTTTTCTTCATAGGCTGGATGCTAATCCCATACTATTCTCTGCACATCTTAGTGAGACAGCACCTTTGTCTTAAGCCTGCACCTTTTGTCCTGTTCTGCATACAATCTTCTCTTATAAACGGCAGCCACATCACCCAATCTCAACAGCCTTTCCGGGAAAGACAACTCGTCTGACTTAGCTGCTCGATTAGCTCATTCAAGCAGCGGAAAGAAGACCCACCAGCCTGGACTGCTCTCTTCGCCATTTTCCCCAACTCAATTGCCTTGTCTCTTGCTTTCTTGCCGCTTTCTCCTCCCATCAACTCTTTCACGGCTTCGCTGATCACTTCACGCCTCACAACATTCCAGTCCCCGTTACCAGTTGGAACCTGGAGTCCCACACCGACCTCCTCCACCAAGAACTTGGCATTCAGGTGCTGCTCATGCTGCATGGGCCACGCCAGAATTGGAACCCCCATAGACAGGCTCTCCAATGCTGAGTTCCATCCACAATGGCTCAGGAACCCCCCAGTGGCACGATGGGCCAGGATCCATCTCTGGTCCACCCATTCTTTGGTAATAAGTCCTCTCCGTTTGTCGGTATCCTTCGGCGGCTCCCAATTCTTTGATCGGACAACCCAGAAGTAGTTTTCCCCCGATAGTTCCAACCCTTTAGCCAATTCATCAAGCTGGCTATCAGACAAATCAGCCTGGGACCCAAATGCGACATATATCACCGATTTTTCTTGCTGACACTGGTTCAACCAATTGGTCCATTCTGTCGAAGGGGTCGGCTTACTTGTCTCAATCACAGCGCCCTCCATCTGATCGTATAAAAAAAGAGGACCAACGCACCATGCCCTGGTCTCATTCCCATACAAAGACTCCAATGAGGCAACGTGGTCTTTTTCTAGCTCGCTAAAGCTATTAACAACCACTCCCCAACTCTCCAAGTCAGATTTTTCAGCTTCCACAAAGAACTGCGACCAGGAAGTATCCATCTGCCTCAGTGAGTTTGGCAAATCCGCCTTTGTGAGAGTAAAGGGAACTTGCACTCCTTTTACATCCACAGGTTCTGCATCGGACTTCAGCCATTTATGACTTTGGTGAATGGATAAAGATTTCTTCACAGCCATCGCAAACACCCCCATTCCGTGAGAAACCAACCGGGGGATACCAAAAGCCCGACACGTCGCATTTGTCCACCCTAAGAATGTGTCAGAAACAACACAAGTGGGTTGGTCTTGAAGCTTGCACATATCTTTAAGAGCTTCTTCAAAAGGTGCTTGAAGGTGCTTTGTTGCCACAACGAATGGGAGCAGCTGGTTAGGAGAGAGAAGTTGGGACGTGTTTTCACAGCCCTTAGGGATTTCTTGGACATGAGGGAATGGTATTTCCCTGAGATGGATGTTCGAGTATTCTGAGACGTATGACCAAATATAGGAGGAGTTGGCTGGGGTCGTTATGATTGTCACCTTCAATCCCCGGTAGCTAAGTGCCTTTGAAAGATCAAGCAGCGGCATCATGTGGCCTTGAGACAAGAAGGGGAAGATGACGACGTGAGGCTTGGATGCCATTTTTAAACTAGAACTCAGAGCTTGTTTCTCTCCTCTTGTTGCTTCTTCTTCTTTTAAACGAGAGAGACAGACAGAAAGGACCAGAATCACGCATTTCAGCGTGAGGCATTGAGGAGGTCCATAAAGAGACAGAAAATAATCAATTCGTTTACTTTCGAGTGGGAATAGAAGCAACCATAGAAAAGAATTAGTGATGAGAGCACGATTTTCTAGGAAAACTTACTTGCCAAAACGTAAACATCAGGTGGATCCTCCCTTGACTTAGAAAAAAATTCTACTAAATCCGATACACTTGCTTTTAGAAGGTAATTTCCTTAATAAATATCCAAGAGAAGGAGGCTTTATTTCAGGTTCATGAAATAACCATCTTTGCACTGGCAAAGTGGATCCGGTTTTCTTGGCTACTTGGGAGCATTTTAATCTCAATTGGATGACCTGTTTTCTCTTCCTTTTGTCCGATTATTCGTGCTTCTTAGAAGATGAGTTAACGTCCGTTACCGTTCAAAACTGTTAGAAATGAGGTGATAATTAAAGGACAATAAATACAAAATATATGCATCATTTGTTAGAATTATAAAGAATAGTTTATGTACAAATTTAAAATCTTAAGATATTAAGTAAAGAAATTTATCTTTTTATAAATTACTTTCTTGTGCAATTAAAATTTTTATGTGAGACTTAATATATTTTCCCATCCTGAATGTGAAAAAACACTTTTCATAAAAATTGTTGTCCATGAGAAAAGTGGTGAAAGATAAATTAATTTTTTAATGGACTTCTTGATATTTTTGTCCATGAGCAAAGAAACGGAAGATATAATTTAAGCTTTCAATAGACTTGTTTGTTGATGCGGGATATTATCTCCACATGCTTACTTAACATCAATACCTTTAAATATAAAGTGCAAGTTGAAATTGATGGCATTTATGGTGGTTAATTGCGCTTGAGAGCAAATGAGTAAAGAAGAGTAGTTGATGCTATTTTCTCCTATATTCCATATATTACTCTCTAAGTATAGGAGTATAGACAAGTGCAATTGGTGGAATTTACGAGAGAACGCGAAGTGTATTGATTGGATGGAACGGTAGCTACTCCCGTTAAGAAAGAAGGATTTTAGAAGTTGCTAAGAAGGAAGAAATCATGGTGAAAACTAGGTAAGAATTTAGAGAAGAAATATGTGTGTGTATATATATGTTCATACTACATGTATAAGATTTGAGTTTCGATCCTATAATACCGATCTCCAGATTTCAATCAATTCCATCCATTTGAGTTTTGGTTTCAACCGATCTCCAGTATTTCCAGCATAGTGTTAGACTATAATCACTGAAAGTCCATCTTCTTCTTTAATGGAAAGTTCAAACCGGGGACAACAGGGAGAAAAAACCCACAGTGTGATGAGTCTGTCGCCACATTTGTTGTTCGAGGGATTGATTAGTTAGGATTGAACAAGTTGAATTGCAAGTATAGGAGGGAACATTTCGTTTTGTTAGAAAGTTTGACATAATTGCTAAATATGAATATTGTTTTATATTAAAAGCATATGATGAACTCTTAAATTTATAAGTGATAAGATTTTCTCACTTAATGTTTTAATATTTTGAGATGAATTTTTATATTCTAATATAATATCAAAGATAAAAATAAATCTTCTTTTTGCAATTTCCTATATTCACTTTCAATAATAATAACCAAAAAATCATTTACCAATCTACCATTGGATCAAATTTGAATTGGATAATTTATTTAGTTTTAGCAGAAGCATAGAAGTACTTGTTCACCGTTTTGTTTTTTTTTTCGTTTACCGTTTTCTTGTTGCTTTTTGAGATAGAAAATGTTGTTCTTGTTGTTCTTTCCAAGGCTTAGTTCACTTTCTGATGCGTCCCAGGTCTGCGTAAAAATGTTTTGAATTTGACAGGAGATGAGGCGTGAGGCTGCTCCCCCGCTTCACGGGTCGGACAAAGGGCGGCAATATTACAAAACCGATGATACCTTGTCTTGAAAGTCATTCACCGTCTGGTGTCAGACCGATGTAAGCTGTGGGCGGTGGCAAGCTGTTTTTCCTCGTACGACCCCTGACAGCTTGCATTAAATGAAATTCCGGTGGCAAGGGGAGGCTTCTGGAGTCAATAAGATAATTGATCAAATGTACGGTAAAGAATACATAATCTTTCTAGACAATTTACATGGAAGTGTTTACTAAAACTTTCCATGTTTGTCGTTCTTGTTGTTATGTCGAGGCCCAAAGGCCACTTTTACTCTTCAGTGTTCTGAATCAGTCAGTCTACAACCAAATTCTTGACGTATTATTGCTCTCACGATCTGAATATTCACGTGCTTAAAACGTTGCTCGGGCTGGTTGATGCAGTACTACTCAGTTCACGGATCTCTCTGCCTTCCACCTTTAGCCAACGCTTTCCCCAGAGAAAGACATGAGTTCGATAAAGTGTCCGTCGAACTAAAGGACGTCGAGCTTTCTTTCCCCATGCATGACTTCATTCAAGTTCTGAATATTTCTCCTACATTTGCTGTTTTTTGCTTGGTTGGTTGGGTAAGTGAGGAGGTTAGCTGTAAATTACTACAATCTCATATAATTAGTGAGTCAAAACATTTGAGTCACCAGTTGTATATGATGTTGCAGTAATATAGAGGAGATTCCAGGAATAGAAAACAATACTTTCTATTCATATACAACATAACTTATGAGTTCTTTTGTTGTGAAACATGAAACCAAACTTTGAAACTGAAATGTCATATCCCTAATAACTATCTAAACTCCCCAATATGAATATTAAGAATATTTATACCACGTGATCGTGCATCTTGATAAAAAATGATAGTACATTGCATTAAAGTCGTTTATCACTATGAATATGATATATACCCAAGTAAAGTCTGCAAGAGTTAAAAAATGTAATGATTTTATTGCATTTCTAGAGAAGATATGATCTTCTACCATACCTTTTGTGATCAATAAAAATGGTCAAGGTACAAACAAAAAAAAAAAGTTTGTCATGAAACGTAGTTTGGCTTCTTTTTTTTTTTTCCTAGTTTATGGAATCTTTTAAATCCTCCAAAGAGAAATTAGAGTTTTTTTTTTGGTCCATATTTTTTCTCATCTTTCTTCTAAGCTAATCACCTAAGTTCAGTAACATAGGCAATCATAAATTAGAACAGAAGTTTGTACTGTTCATCAATGTTAGAGTTTGTCATTCTTTTTACCAACCCGTGAAACTCTCACTTTGTATGACTAATCAACCAATTTGCTTCGACGAGTAAAATCTTGTTTTGATATGAAAATTTTAGTTCTAAATTAAGAAAATCAGCGATTAGTGATTGCAGTGGGGTTACTAAGCATCATGAATCTGTAATCTGCATCGGCCTTTAGCTATAACTTCAGAAAGACAACAAAGTATTGCGTACAGCTGCTAATGATCCCGATTCCTTTCAACGTTCCTCCATAAATTCTGACTGCAAAATCCAGAAATATAAAGACTTCTTCGCACATGTCTGTTTATGTTGAAACTTGCTGGTGTTGTGGGCCTGGGTTTTGTATCTTCATATGGATTTGTTATGATGGGCCGAATGTAATTGTTAAGGGTCCAACCCATTTACTTATTTTTTCTACCTGTATTTAGGTGTTTTAGGGATTGCAAAGAAGTGGGATGAATAGCATTCGAGGGAGGGTAGAATCTAAACAAACGAGAAATCATGGTGTTTATCTAAGAAGCTAGATATAATCTTAAAAGAATATGTTGTCTAACAGTTGCATTACTAATAAGAGTGGATTTAATTGTGAAATGTCAACATATCTTTTCTTGAAAATTGTTTACATAAAATTTGGATTACTACCAAGCTCAACCTTAGTTTTCAAACTAAATAGAAGACCATAACTTATGTTTAGCTCAAAAAAACAAGTTTAGAACTAAAAATGTTAGTCACAAGAAAGAAAAATGAAGTATCAATGCTTAAAGAATAGATAATTAGAAAGAAAAAGAAAAATCAACAAGAAGAAAAGAATAAATATTTTCTTGTACAAATATGTAACAAAGAAGATGAAAAAAAAATAAATCTGAGAAGCAAAGGAGCTGTGAACCACTAGTGGAGTAAAGATAAAACTTTCTACATCATTTTAATGTGAAATGCACATAATTAAAAAAATAAAAGAGAAGTAGATGGTTCTTTCTTGAGATAAGGAAAAAAAAAAAAAAAAGGCCGGGGCGGGGGGAGGGTGGAAGAGTTTAGCAAGAAAGAAAGAGAAAACGATGGGCTTAGAGGCTAAAAAGGTTAAGGATCATAAAATATAAAATAGTATACACAAAATGAAAGGCATTAATAAACATGATGGTCAAGCCATAATACAAAATGAGACAATATGAAGGGAGAAAAAGGAGAGATTGATTATAAAGATTACCTCATATAAAGTTTTTCTTTTATGTGAAGTGGTTAGATTTTATAGGAAAAAAAAACTGATGACAATCCTTTTTCATTACTTATTGGCTATTGTTGATCATGATACTTAATTGATTGAGTAAATTTTTTGAAGTGCGATGCATTGTATATATTAATGTTTTAGAACAAAATTAGATATTCTTTTATTCATTAATTTGGATTTTGTTTCCAATATTTTAGTTACGACAACTCAAAGATATTTTTTGTATCATAATCTGATCATAGATTGTAAAAATACTATTTTCCTCAACTTAAAAGAAAATAGTACCGTAACCAATTGCACTATGTGAAAGCAATCCTATTCTAATCAATTAGGGCAAATGTATAAAACCACCCTCTTGGAATTTAATACATTTCTATTGGTTTCTTATTTTTATTTTTCTTGTATGGTAATAAGGGAAAATATCACTAAAATGTACCAAAAGATTTCTATATTTTTTTTTTCTATAAGTGATCAATGTTTCTATGGCATAACAAATTTTATTTGCTCCATAACGTGTAGTTGAAATTGTAAGGAAACCCATATAATTAAAAAAAAAAAGGATTATACGAGAGATCTTACAATGCAATTGTTTTGGATTTGAATCCTTTTAATTGTGCTCTTGATTGACTTGGAGTATGACTTGGGGTGAGTTTTATTTTAAAAACTAGATCAAATTAGTGACATTAGCCAATTAAACCATCAAGTTATCTCATTTAAATTCAATTAACCCATTGAAAACCTCATGACAATTGAAGAGGATTGAATTAATTAGTTTATCAGTAATCAATAGATTGATGAAATGATTTTACTTGTTGAATTGATCAAATTCTTAAAAAATAAATATTCTTTTTAGTACTTTTTTCTCTTAATTTCATGCAAATGTATTTATAATCCAATTGGCCAAATCAAGTGAATGGCTGAACCAATAGTTGTGCACCTTTTCACGTTAATTTTGTTTTTTAAAATTATTTTATGAATTAAAAATCATAGTAGGCCATGAGGTTCTTCCATGAGTTGTAGTTGGAATCATTTAAGTTGGGTGTGTGTTGTAGGATTAAAAAAGGAATTAGAAAAAAAAATAAAATATAGTTGTGCTTTATCAATTGTGGCCCGGATCCATGCAATTCTAGTTATTGTTGGTCGATTAGGGGCAAACTAGAAAATACTTAATTTTACAAGGACTCGGGCAATAATTTCACCGCTATAAAATCAAAAAACCTAGCTGCCTCGCAAGCGGACTGGAGCGCATAGGAGAACGCCGGGATAGTACGTGAGCTCTGCTAGGGTTTCTCTGTTTTCCTACAGATTTGCTCCAGGTCAGATCTCTCTCTGCATGCGCAGGTTACGCCATTGCCAGTGTTATTAATTCAGGATTAGCCATAATTCTTTTGTATGTTGCCCTCTTTTTTTTTTTTTTTTTTCTTTGACGTTCAATTTCGACTTCTTTGTCTTTGGAGGCGAAAAGTGTGTTTCGAGTGAAGCCTTGGGAACAAGTTTTTTTCCTTGGAGAAGGAATCTTGGAAAAGTTTCTGCCTTTGGAAAGCTTTTTTTTTTTTGTGTGTGCGGGAATGATATAGCTTCATTCTCACGGCGCACTCGTTTTGCATTCTTGGAGTCTATTAATTTATTTCATCATATTAAAGAAGTTGGAAGTTTTTATAGTTACGAACTTGCATATTATCTTGGATTGTTCTGTGTGCGGGAATCACAAATTGATTTGGTTCTCTCTCTCTTTTTTATTTTTTGGTGAGTGAACAGCTCTTGTTGGGAAAATGACTCGTATATACGTTGGAAACCTTGATCCACGGGTTACTGAGCGGGATCTGGAAGATGAATTTCGTGTTTTTGGAGTTATTGAAAGGTAGCATAATTTCTGTCGTACTTTTACCCTTTTTTTTTCTTCAATTTCTAGTTAACATTGAAATTCTCAGTAGTTAAAGCTTAACTCTTTAAGATTTCTTTTTTAATGCTGCTTATTTTTCATTCATTTACTGCATGCTTTCTTATTCTTTCGCACTAGCTTTGTGAGTTAATTGATGAAATCTTGTCTTTTAGGTTTTGTGCTTTTGCCTTTAGTTAAGATGAAATACGTGGATCGGATGTCATATAGGTTGACATCATTCAGTTAGTTTAAACGTGGTTTGGTTGTGAGCAGTTCAATGGTTATTCATGGAATGACCTTTGCTACTGGAGTTGAAAGTAATCAACTCCATTTTTGTATCACTTTTGAAATGAGAGTATTGAGGATCAACCACTTAAAGCTTTAGTTTCTTGTGTGGCTTTCATTATGCTTAAAAGTAGAGCTGACAGTAAGATGTCTTTTTAATAAAGAAATGCATTTGTATTTGTAAGTGCTAAATACAAAAATGACGTTTACCAATCCAAGCTTTTTGGTAAATTTTACTGTCAGAATCTATGTGCATGTGACACTCATTACACCATTGGATTTTCTTTCCTGAAGGAATATGGTTATTATATGTCTTGAGCTGTCAATTTTCTGTCAATTTGTTGGTTGTATCTGCTGCTGCTTTTTCCTGGTTACTTGCATTTCCTCGTATCAGGTTTATGGATTTCTCTAACCACATGAATTGAGTTTCTGAAACCTTTTGTTTTATGCATATCGCATTTCTTACAAATGTAAGTTTTTTTTGGTGATTTTAGAGTTTTTCACGCAATCCATGGTAAAGTAAGCGAACTATAAATTTCAGTTTGAGTGTTACTAACGTCAAGAAGTTCTAGAAAACTTGAATGGTTTACAAAATTGGTTCGCCTGTTCACAAGTATGTTCCTCCATAATTATGAGAAAAGTGAATTTCCTTGAGACTTGTGTCTTATTGCTTTGCTGAGTCATGTTACCGGGAATGTAATGCAAAGTTTGAATTCTGGAAGGTTGTTAACTGCAGAACATAATTTGAAGTTATTTATGGAGCTTCTGATGAGTATTGGTTGGTTCTTTTAGTGTTATCCTCAAGTTACTTATTTCCTGTGCAGTGTATGGGTTGCACGGAGGCCACCAGGTTATGCTTTTATTGACTTTGAGGACCGCAGGGATGCAGATGATGCCATCCGTGAACTAGATGGTATGTCTGGAAAGTTCTCTTTTACCCTATTGGTCCTTGTCCTGAATTTAGTGGCTGGTTTTTTGCCTTATTCCTAAGAAGCATACTGACACTGGACCAGGATAGAATATGATATGGTTTGTCGATACAACAATTTTTTAGGAGTTAGGGTATGATATTGTTAGTTGATGTCAATCATCAACTAATATTGATTTTTATAAATACTTCTCCTTTTCAGCTTTTCCTGATAATTACCGGCAAATATTCTTTTTAAGTTATTCTATTATGTGCACGATGTTTTTATTTAGAAGGTAATAGCAGTGCTTAGATTATGAAATATAATCTGTAGCTAATATTCAATCAATAGGGTATAGAAAAGCATATGGCTGTAGCCATTTATTTGCGGTTTCTCAGCCATCTCTCAAGGTTTCTGATTTTAAAATTCGATTTTAAGTTCATGGATGTATATTGCCATATTTTAGCCTATCCATGTCCAATGAAAGTCAGACATGGATACATGAGCTCTCTTAAGAGTGCATCTGCTTTGTAGGTTTTGTACCCCAACTCTTTATTTCCATGTGCAAAGTTCTATAAACTAAACCCTAAAACTTTTGCAAAAGCAGAAAATTGACTGACAGGTATGGTTCTGTACCGTTCTGTAAAATGCTTGTTGCAACTCATGTCTCTCGAGGTTGCTTCTATAGGCTTTGCTTCACTTGTTGTGCTTGATGCTGCCTTGTTTTCTGTAGTCCATATTATCTGCATTTTCTTTGATGTACCTTCTCTATATATATAAAATCCTAAAGCAGTTTTTATGCCAGCAACATGCCTCGTCTATAGAACTTTGGTCATTATTAAGTTTTCCTGTTTTTAAGCAGGTATCTTCTTTCTAGCACAGCCTATGATGTCAAACTTCTGTTGTTTCTAATTTTCCTGTTTTGAACAGGCAAGAATGGCTGGAGAGTTGAGCTTTCCCACAACTCTAGAGGTGGGGGTGGGGGCCGTGGAGGTGGTCGTGGTCGCTCTGGAGGCTCTGATTTGAAGTGTTATGAGTGTGGTGAGCCTGGTCATTTTGCCCGTGAATGCCGTCTGCGGGTTGGTTCAGGAAGACGTCGTAGTCGCACTCCCCCTCGATATCGGAGGAGCCCAAGTTATGGTCGAAGGTAAGATTGTCTTCTATTTTTACTATAATGGTTGCTGTATAGATTTCATATTTGATACCCATGTTTGACGTTGATCGCTTGCAATGGAATGCGAGATGGTGGGTATGAGGTTCTATCAATAGATTGCATCAATCTGTAAGCTGCACTTGACAATATCTGTTACTGTATAGCAGGAGTTACAGTCCCCGTGGACGGTCCCCTAGACGCCGCAGTTTGACACCTCGTGGCCGCAGCTACAGCAGGTCACCACCTTATCGTGGGCGGGAGGAATTGCCATATGCCAATGGGTGAGGGTGCTTGGCTAGGCTGTATGCATTTTTTGAAGTTTAGTTAAATAATAGGTGCTCTGTTGTGGGAAGTTGCTAACACTCGTTTAATGGCCTGGCAATAAATTTCTGGATTCATGACTTCAAATATTGGATACTTTTGCATCAATAGTAGCATATTTGAACTGTCCTAGCGTCAGAGCATGTTTGTGCGCACGTGGCTGTCTGCTGAAGTTCATGTCCATTCATTTTTAATTTTCTGTCTTAATATTTTTTGTACTTTTTACCTTTGGTATACGTAGGTTTTCATTTCCCACTTTTTCCTGTCGGTTGGTTAAAACTTGGAGTCCCTCTATGTGTTATCCTTTCTATGCTTATTTTGAAATTATGGCAGTCACTTTCTCAGTTGGGCTGCTGGACAGGAGCATCAAACTTGACTTCATGAACTTAACTTGACCTCATTTGACAGTAGCTTATGGATTATTCAACTACTAAATTGTTGGACCACACTGACATGCATGCAAAGCATGACCACACTGTTGATTAATTTTACTTATCTTCTGTTTCTTCTGAACCTTAATGCAGAAATGGCCTAAGGGATCGACGCCGCAGTAGGAGCTGAGTAATGTAGACTTGGTGAACTTGCTGTTTTAAGAGGATACTGAGATTGGTTGTTAATTAGTGTGCTTGGACTTCAGTATGACTGTTTAAATCGGGCAACGCCCTCAGCTTCTACTCTTGGGCTTGGATAAGTTCCTTACTTTCTTTAATCTAGAATTGGATATTTTTCCTTCTTTCTATGCAGAATATGTAGTTTCGTTATAGCAGAATATCTTGAGTATTATGAATCTATTAAAAGACCATATAATGAATGTTGCTAAAAATCTATGCTTTTTGTTTTTTTGGTGTTGAGGTGTCATCTCGTCCTGCTTCATTGTCTTCTGCCCTGCTTCATTGTCTTCTGCACTCCCCTGGATTTCGATGTTCCTTGCCCGGCTTTGGGATCTTCAATTTTGAATGGTTGTGGGTCCCAGCCTGCTACTTCTATAGATGCTTCTATTTGATTGAATCTCTCCAGTTGTGATGCGCCTCCCTCTCTTGTGGATTTCTTTTATCTTTAAGAGGATTGAGGAGCTGCATCTGGCAGGTATTTGTATCTGTTCTACAAAAATTGGGGTTTTTGCGGTTCTCTTTAAACAAGTAGAGTTTATTTTTGTTTGTGATATTCTTGAACTGGATTTCACTTAGACTTTCTGGGTGTATGATTCATGTGGAAGGCTTCTTTTTGTTATCTTTTGTTTAAAGAGTGGTCTTTGGGTTAAGATCTTAACTTTGCAGCATAAATAATTTTGAATGTTGCATTTGTAGTAGGTTGCAAATGGTGGTTAAAAAGTTCAGAAAAGTACTCTTGGCATTCCAATGGTAGTAAAACACACCTCTGATGTATGAACCTGACTTTTGGGTGTGGGAATTATTATGACATTACCGTTAAAATTTTTCTTTTGTACTAATGTGCCTGCTTTCATTTCCTTCTCGTCTCTTTTTCTCTCCTAAATATCTACTGGGTCATGGGTTGGTCTTGGTGGTGTGGTCTGGTGACCTTGGCTGAAGGTTGTGGTGGGCTCAGCTATGTATGTGGTGTCCCTATAAAATCGACAGCTCCTCCGTTTGGCTCTAGTGCTAAGCAGCTCCCTCTTTTGGTTTCGCATTTAGAGCTAAAAGTGGCTTCTGTAGTTTGGTCTGGTTTTTCGCCTGATGACTAGTCTTCCATCGGCATTGGAATGATTTTCTGGTTCACTCCATTGTTTCTGGTCTAATGGATAATTGCTCTACACACATTACGACAACTAGCAGTTTGGCACCCGATCGTCTTGTTGCACCACTGAGTTGTAGCAAAGATAATCTATTTTCCTTTCGACTCCTTGATGCCGACACTGGAGATATGCTGGGTGAGATTAGTCACCCCGTGCCACTAGCATGTTGGAGATTTGTTTGATTTAATTTTTTCTCACACGCAAACTACTCGTACCTTAAAGTATGTTGAGTTATTAAGTTCCTATTGTAGCTGTTGATAGTTGGTCGTTTTATGCTGTGTGTTTTGATTTGATGCTTTACGGTATGGGAGTAGGAAAGGATAAAATCATACAAATATTTTCGCTTGTACCTAATGTATTGAGTTTCACTTATGTTTTGGAAAATTAGATGTTGGAGAATTTGATGTAATTCCAGTGATCTTGAATGGTGAGTAAATTAATGTGGTGAACGGAAATCCTAATAGTGGCACCAGTGAAGGATCGTCGACCTTTCTGAAATTTGTGACTAACCATTTCACTGCGCATCTTTCTATTCTATAGCGGAGTTTGTTTGAATTTAAGCTATAATCTCAAGTGATGTTACGAAAATGGCCGTGAATTTTGAGCGGTTAATACCAAAACGTTCGTTGTGGTTGTTGGAATATATAAGTTGACGACATGTAGATTTGTCGATATATATCCACGATAAGCTTAGATTACAATAACTTAATTCTATTTTTTAGTTCCTGTCTTGGCAATGGGACAGGTTAATATCATGAAAAATAATTTGAATGTTCTTAATAAGAAAGTTTCTAAGTGTAAATCTCTTTCATTGCATCCGTATTTAAATCAAATGGATGTTAAATGCCCCGCAATGGCTGTTCTGCACATTATCCTACACGCCTAAGTGTCTTGGGCTTGCGGTCAAAAGAGAAAGAATATGGTCTATCTGAGTTTTGAGCGTGCAAGTAGTTCTTGAGTTGACTAAAAAATTAACAATGCTTTTCACATTTAAGCTAATCTCCATAAGGATTTTCACTTCCGGTTTAAGACTCTCCTGCACATTTAACGTCAAAATGGAATATGGTTATTTTGAAGACTTTGCTACTCCAAAGCTATTTTTTAATATGCATACGGGTCAATTAGATAATGACCGCCAGATGTTATTTTTTCATTTGGTAAATCTCAGATTAGTATACATTTTTACTCGAAATCTTGAAGGGTTTTTAATGCTTTGAACCGCCTGACATTAATTTTCCCAGTTGTAGCCTCGGAAGTTTTAGTAAGGACTCCACGCTGCATGAAGCCAAAGGCGTCAAAATCTGTCTTCCTCATTGATTTCCAATTCCAGGATAAGAGGACGATTCTGTATTCTGGCCCGTGACTCTTTAACAAATCGCCACTGCTCCCTCCTTTCGTTGTTTTTCTTTGGCTTCTTAATGCTTCCTTGTGTTTGTTTTGATGGAAAAGACAGTGCTTTTATTCTCATTTCTATGGTTTTATCTTTGTCTTATTTCTTGATGCCCGCTGAATAATAGCTCCAGGTTTGCAGGCGGGGCCCAAGGAATTATGCTGGCTGTTGCCTCTGGTTTCTACACGTACCTGATGAAATCAGTCACGTCAATGGTGGAAGAGTGAAAACGAAACCTGATCATATTTTGTTAAGATTTCCCCACAAACTTAGAATCCGACGAATTGGTAGTTAATCCGTCGATATTATATGACAAAGATGATATTGTCCCAGATGGTTTTTATGATCAAGAACAAGAGATCGAAAGAAGTGGGCAATAATAAGTAGGAATCTTCAAGTATACCCAGGAAATCTCTCAGTCCCTAAATGTTCAAACCCTTTAGGTATATAATATCATAGTGACTCTCACCTCTCACTTTCAATGACACCACTCACCTAACCCCTACGTACGCTCTCCAATCTCAACTTCTCTTTTCCCTAAACGTTGAGCTGCATTTGGCATCAACATCGTCCATTCAAATTGATGTCACTGCCATTCGATCACCATGACAATTGCTATCTATTTATATTTAATTATTATAATTCTCATTAAATTAAGAAGTTTTATACCCTTAGTGTTGAAAACCAATAACGTTATTAAAATCAACATATTCATCAACTTTTGCCTGTAGTTGTTACCCAATTTTCAATTTTTAAGACCATAAAGTTGGAATATGCATATAAAATAAAGACCAAGGATTGTTATCTCATAATAAGTTCGGCTGATAGTGCTACTATTACGAAAGACAACATTAACATCAGTTTAAGATGGCCTAATTGAGCACAACCAGCCGACAAAAAAGGTCCAACGACTAACCGCATGCCTTCCAAATGTTTTGTTGAACAACTCACACGTTGACGTCAAATATTAAACACCTTTTGCATAAAACTATTGAGAGGATATACGTTTAAGTATAAAACCGTCAAGTGTCATATAAAATAAACGTAAAAAATATGAATTGTCCGTATGACATGATTAGACTCATATAGTTTCCTACATATCATATTATAAGTGGCATTAGGTCAATGATTACTGTGGCACAATGGATGGTAGTGATTTCTTTTGCAATTAGAGCTAGATGGTGCGCATGTATGAATGATATGGTTCTTGCCCTGTGGAATATTGACGAAGATGCATAACATGGATAAAGTCTATATCGTCTGCACAATTGATTCTAAGAAAGATTTATAAGATCAGTGAAGTTCAACAAGTCTTATTACATGATGATCTATGCATAACTAGAACATTATCAAATACACACGTCTGAGTACACAATATTAATTTTTCCATTGAATAGATGTTAGAAATGCAAGTGATTAGTACAATAGAATTAGATCCAAAATCATAGACCTAATCTTTTGAGTTTCAATCTCGATAAGAACCCCATAAAAAGGCAATTACATGCAAAGAATCTCTAATAAGTTCTTTGACAAAATGCATGCTTTGCAGGGGAAAGAAAAGATGATGCCATTATGTGAAAGGGATTTCCTTACTTTTCATAATATCTTCCAATTTGTTTACAGAGTATCACTTTTCATTGTTTTGTTTACATAGTGGAGTTTTGGTTTTGGTCATTGAAGAGAGATTTAATTGTGCTTGAGCAATGGCTAATAATGCTTTGGGGGAATGGATGGTTCATATGTTTTTCATAATTGATACAGTGAATTTTCAAGTGTTAAGTGCAATGAGGATGGGTGGTGAGGTCACATAGGCTTATATTATTACAATTAAGGAAGGTGTTTACTGTATCTATAACATGTTCTAGAAAGAGTAATTAAGAGATAGTTATAACTTATTGGAACTATTCAATCAATATCTTCGAAATTCACCCACGTAATTTGACAAATCATGATCTTTCTTATTAAGATTCTTAACATTCTGGCATGATTGGCATTACAACATAACACTCGGCACCTTATGGCCTTACAAATTTGGTTAGAATATCACAAGTATCACCCTCCAAGCCAAAAGCAAATACGAAGATCACGTCTACACTGAATCAGAAAACTTGGATATAGGAATTTTCACAAAACCAATGCAAGCTATTTTGTTAAGAATATTGGTTTTGTCAACTTTCACAAAACCAATGGAACTATCCAACTTAAGTTTCGAGTGTCATTCCATCACTTGTGAATTGGATCCCCACAGATTCTTCATGTGCAGAGTGACAAAGTATATTGAAAATGTTGTAAATGTATAAACCATATTTCTAATATTTTAGCCTTTTTTTTTTTTGGCATTTGTATATAAAGACATTCCCTTTTCTTGCAAGGGAGGTTGAAGGAGGGAGTGTACCATTCTAACCCCTTTCACCTTATATTTGCAATATTATGAATTTACAATTTTATATTTCTTGTTATGTGTTGGATAATAAAACGAAGAATATTGTAGGACAGACTATGAAGAGCAAGAGATTTTGCTGCTGGCTTTTTGAAAAATTTTGTAGGCAGGATTTTTGGAATGTTGTCATTGTAGTCGCCACCGTTCATTGTAGCTTTGACGCAGGACATATAATGCGGCCGCGATGGCATGCACTGTTACATAATTTCACCTTCGAAATCATTGTAAAAATATTAAAAATGTAACTGTAGATTTAGTTAAGTATTTTTTTTTAATTATCAAATCTAAATGAGATGAATCTTAAAAGGTAGTCTTTGCTCCAGTGGAATCTTAATTTTTCAATACTGAAAGTGAATAAGATATTGAACTGTCCACTATTGATAGAAGATTACTTGCTCAAAAATGAGACAATCTGGTTCTCTAGACCACGTAATTTTTGTCATCAAACTTCATAAAAAGGATGAAAACGTTTGTCGCGGGGGAAAGACATCAGAAGCGGTGAATGGGGTTGGATATGATAGAAAAATAAACTTGCGTGGGTGGGTGCTATAAACTATGTCAGCTTAGCTGTGGTGGGTCCTTGAAGACGCAGCCTGTCGCAAGAAAGGGCTTGTGCCTCGACGAATCAGGCGGAAAAGATCGGCGACATGTGATAGTCTTTACGTAATCAGGGTTTTCATGCTTTTTAGTATTAGTTTTCCCTCTCAGATTTGATGGAAGTCAACCTCGGAATTTAATTAAACATATCATTCGCACCTAGATGGAGCCTTCAACCTGCACAGGCTTTAACTTCCTGCTATCTCTCTCTCAATATAACGCTTTTGTTAATAATCTTTACGTAATAGAATAATAATAACTGATTGGTAGTTTTCGTGAGATTTAATGAAAGCCAAAGCTCGTTGTCAACTTAGGCATATCGTTCACACCTAGATTGAGCCTTCAACTTGGACAGGATTTACTCCTCCCTCTCTCTCCCTCTTTCTGAATCTGAGTCTTCACAATAACTGATCGTCTGCGTCGTGTTTCCATGCTTTTCGTTGTTAGTTTTCATGAGACTAAACCAAACTTAATCATTTCGTTAATACTTGGATTGAGCCTTCATTTTGGACTTGCAAGCGACCATCATGAAGTTTAAGAAGGGGAGGTAATTCGCTACGTTATCCACTGTTTTCTTTTCCTTTTCATTTGCGTTTTCGCTATCGCTGTGATTTGCTTATTGGGACTTTGCTTTCAAAGGATTTACATCGATGAAGACCAAAATCTGCAAATTCCGGGGGAAAAAATGGACACCCACAGACGCGTAGAAAAGCCTTTGCCGGTATACGGTGATTTCGGAGATGGAAAACAAATTACTACTGCAACTTCCGCGTTTAAGAAGTTTAAGGTCTTCCCGGAGAATCACAAGTTTTGGTACAAGGGAATTCTAGATCCTGGAAGTGTTTCTCTGCTGCAGTGGAACAGGGTTTTCCTGTTCTTTTGCTTGGTAGCGCTCTTTATTGATCCATTTCTTTTCTTCCTCCCGGAGCGGCTGGACAGTAATGATTCTTTGTGTCTTAAAACTGATGTCAATTTGGAAATAGTGATTACGTGTTTCCGGAGTATTGCGGACATGTTTTATCTGTTGAATATTGTCGTAAAGTTCCATACAGCTTATGTTTCGCCAAGTTCAAGAGGTTTTGGGAGGGGTGAGCTTGTCATGGACCGGAAGATGATTGCAAGAAGGTATTTGCGTTCAGATTTCTTCATAGATCTCGTAGCCGCGGTGCCCCTTCCTCAGGTACTGCCAGTTAGTTTGACTTTGATTTTAGTGCCACTGGTTCAAAGAATGGAAGGAGACGCAGATCTACTGTCTATTTTTTTTTTTTTTTTTTGTATGTTTAGAATTTAATTACTGACCTATGGTATTTGTAAAACCGAATTACATCAGCTTTCTACTAATAGAAATCAAAACTTTCTCCCTTTCGATAATTATCGTGTGGAAGTAGCTATTTAACATCTGAGGGTTTTAGAACAAAAGAAGTAGAGAGGAGGTGCCGATGGTTTTATTCAGATTGGAATGGATTTAGATGGGCTGGGGAAAAAGTTGATAAATTTGGATTTAAACTTAGTAGCTACTTGTTATACGGATATTCTTCATTCCTGAAATTTCTAGTTCTCAAACTGCAGCAAGACTAAGTTTGTGCTTTTCTTTTGACAGATACTGCTATGGTTTATTCTCCCAGCAATTAAAAGCTCAGAAGTTTATCATACTCATTATTCCATTCTATTGATCGTTCTCCTCCAATACATTCCCAGGATATGTCTAATTTTCCCATTAAGTTCTGGGATTATCAAAGCCAGTGGTGTAACACAAACTGCTTGGGCTGGAGCCGCGTACAATCTATTACTATACCTGTTAGTCGGTCATGTATGTCACTGCTCTTAACTTAGAATACACTAACTATTTTTCTACTTCTTTTTAGAGTATTCCTCAGAAGTTTGACTTCTGGTAATGCAGGCCTTCGGCGCAGCATATTATTGGTTGTCCTTGGAACGATACGTAACTTGCCTGAAATCGGAATGCAATAGTGAAACTAGCCCCGTGCAATGTGTCCCTGATTACTTGGATTGTAATAGTTTGAGCATGTCTGATCGCCAGACATGGGCGAGCAATACCGTCGTATTTAGTAACTGCGATGCGAGTAACAACAGTATCAGCTTCAACTTTGGCATTTTTGCAAATCCACTGGCAGCTAACGTAATCTCCGCAGCGTTTATTAAGAAGTATCTCTATTCTCTGTGGTTAGGTTTGCAGACCCTGAGGTATAATTTCTAAACATGCTATGTCAATCCATAATTTCTAAACATGCTGTGTTAATTTAAAGGATATGACATAATTTACTGTCTCTTTTTATCATGTGTGTTTGTAGTTGAAATTTATATCTATACTTCCTTATATCCGAGGATGGTCTAATCCATTTCAGCTTGCATATAAAATAGTTTCGAAATTTCATATCAACATTTCCTACATCCAAAAATCAAATTATAGTCATATAATAATTGAAATTTGAATTTTCATATCATCAAGACTAATTCTCACAGAGGAGAACTGGAAAGACAAAAGGAAAGCATAAAGAGTACTGCTGTTTCTAATGATAACAAAACTAGATAAGTACAATGGAGGCGAAAACTGATTCGAAAGTTTGTACAAATCCAAATTTGATTAGACGCCAAAACCATACAAGAACACTTCAGAACAAAATCCCACCTAAAGGTCTCTGTTTCTTTTCTCCTCTTCTTTCAATTGCGTCTTTCTTGTTCTTCTTTCTTGAGTGAGGTGGTTACCTCAAAGTTTAGTACCATAGCTCAAAATAGGTGAAAAAAATATAAAATTAATAAAAAAAAGACATAGACTTCAGGAACCAAGGCAAGTTATTCATAAAGCAATGAAAAGTAGGCAAATATATTGAAATTAAGGAAGGTAGAACATTTTTTCTCATTGTTACAGGTTTCCCTAACGTAAACGATCTCTTAATCTCATCTTATGATTCATGGACTTTCTTAAATTCTAGTGGACTTTTTCTAAAAATGTGTTGTATCTAGTATGGAATGTTACATTTCTTAAGTCTAAAATGCTGGATTTCTTCTATTGCGTCATAATTTGAAGCCATTTCCAATCCAGTTCGGGGGGTAACAATTTTATTTTTGTTTTGTGCCAGGAGTTTGTCTATGTTTTAGACTATCAATTTTATTTCCCGAAAAGTTACCCTGCTTTATTTCAAAGACTAATCAATTTGTCCTCTAAATGGCTAGTTTATCCAAGACTGTGATGTATCTCTTTTGTTTCCCTTTCAGTTGCTTCGGCCAGAGTTTACTCCCAACCACGTTTATTGGGGAAACTACCTTTTCCATTATCATTGGAGTATTGGGTCTAGTTCTGTTTGTCCATTTGATTGGAAACATGCAGGTACACTTGCGCCATTACAGCATTCAAGTTAATCATATTCATGACGCAACATTTATGTTGTTATATTGTTGAACTTGGACAAGATTGACTAGATCACTGATACCTTTATTTTTCTAAGGTCTCTATTTTCATTCAGATTGAATATTTGACGTTTCAAAATCTTCGGTTTCTTTTATCCTTTGCTTACAGTAGTTGAACAGTATAAGTAAATTGTTTACTTCTATAATAGCAAGAAGAGTGAAAAATATCCTTTTAGTCGCTAGGCTTCATGGGGCTCTATTTAAGGTCCTTGCAAATATATTGAAATAAATAGATGAAGCAATCAACTACCCATATGTATGTTCTAGACCTTCAGACACTCTATTTGTTGTAGACCTTTTTGAAATCTCTCACTGCGAGATTAGAGGAGTTCAGGCTCAAGCACCAAGACACAGAGGAGTGGATGGAACATCGCCAACTTCCTCAAGATCTTCGAGAACGTGTTCGGCGATTTGTTCAGTACAAATGGCTTGCAACTCAAGGAGCTGATGAAGATTCAATATTAAGAGACTTACCTACAGAGTTCAGTCGAGATATCCGGCGGCAACTATTCTTGGACCTTCTTCTGCGTGTAAGTTCTCTCTTAGTAGGATACTATTCATGCTAAACCGGTATAGTTCATTGTGTGTCTCGATATTACATTTCAAATGTACAAATTATTGAACCTAGTTGTTATTCCTAATCACGAACTCTTATCCCCTACTTGTTGCGTGTACTACCATTAGTAGTTATAGCTTTTTCAACTACAAAATTTATAGAGGAACAAGTAGAGTTTTTTGTATTGCGTCTGAACAATTGGTCTAGTTAGCATGCTTTCTTTCCTATAGATATGCTACTAATTCTCTTTTGCTGTTAGTATATTTCCTCTTCGAAATAATGCATTCACACTTGGGTATAAAGGTTGTTGCTTCGTACAAATATAATGCCAGTTTCCAAACCTTGTAATCCGGTAAGAGGATTTAAAAATGTGAATATTCGTAGTTTTGATGCAGCCTATAATTTTATTGCCTATCCAACACGTTAGTTTTGGCCGCACCTTTTGAGGAATTCCAAGGAGTTGCTATTTCCATGTGCAGATTTTTCATTGTTTAAATAGGACTTTTGCATTAGACTATTACATAGAACAGGATGCATCATGAAGATGACCTTAGTTAAATAAAACATGACCTAAGAATCTCTTTTGTCCCTAGGAAATAAGCTTTAGAGTTCAATTATGGTTACTAATTCATGTAAAATATCTCACATGTTTAGGGGAAGTTGAACACATTTATCTTATTCCCAATACTACAAGTCATTGATTAAGTTAAATACATTTGCAAAATCACTAAGTTTCTCACTTTAATAGTAGTTATTTTATTTTCCTAATTGTAGGTCCCCCTTTTCTCCCAAATGGACAATCAATTACTTGATGCCATCAGTGAGCGCTTAGTGTCATCCTTGAGTACTAAGGGAACCTACATTGTTCGTGAAGGTGAACCTGTGATAGAAATGCTTTTCATCGTACGAGGGAGGTTAGAGAGCTCAACTACAAATGGAGGGCAGACAGGCTTCTTTAATTCAATCACCTTGAGGCCTGGCGATTTTTGTGGGGAAGAGTTGCTTGCTTGGGCATTGCTTTCAAAATTTTCTTTTAACTTGCCTTTGTCCACAAGAACAGTTAGGACCCTTGATGAGGTGGAAGCATTTGCACTACAAGCTGAAGATCTCAAATTTGTTGCCAATCAGTTTAGATGTCTCCATAGTAAGAAGTTACAACACACTTTCCGCTTTTACTCTCACCATTGGAGGACATGGGCTGCTTGCTTCATTCAAGCTGCTTGGCGTCGACACAAGATGTCAACAAACTGAAGCAGTCAATAGAAATTAAAAGAACAATGAGTCCTATGGGAGTAGAAAAAATAAAAGTGTTGGACATCCAAGGGCTTGTGTACTATCATAAAACAAAAATATGTATAATGGGAAAATTTACATTTGCTCCAATTATATGTCTCCTACATGCATAAACTAACATTAAATTGTGTAACTACGAACTACTCCCCTCAAAAGCTCTTAAAATAGCCAAAATTAAGGGTAAAAAAGTGTTAAACAAAAGAGGTCAAAGGTGAATTTGGTGACTAACAACAAATTACATTTAAAACTTGGAATGTAAAATACATAATAAAGTATGACATAAGCTGAAATATGAACATTCTTAATATGGGTGACAACTAATGTAGAATCATTAAGTAGCTTAACCTAAATGTTGCATGAGTAATTGCTGCATGATGGTGGCTAACCATTTTTCAAGTTCCAACCATAAATTGTAGAAGATATAAGCATAATACTTTGCCATGAACTTGTTTGCTCCATGCTCAATTTTTCAGGATTTGCTATTCTAGATCGTAATGTTTGGTACTAATTACCTTGTGGTAAAATTTTTGAAGCATCTTCTTAGACTTTTAAACTATGTAACAAAGGGAGAAAATGTTCTTTATATTTGACGAGACAAAATGAGTCAAGCAAAAAATTGTAACAAAGTTATATTGGTCCTAAAATTTAACTTGCATGTCATCAAATGGGAGACGAGTAAGAGTGCTATTAACAACATTGGGCTTCTTGCAAGAGCCAAAGGCAATGATCATCCTACATTGCCATGTGTTAATGGAGGATCTACATTTATTGTAGGTTGCCTAATTTGTTTCCTTATTTGGTGCAATGTATTATTTCCCTATAAATCCTTTCCATATAAGATAGTCCTAGGATTGTATATATATGTATAACTTGTATAAAAAAAATTTTCCTTGGTATCAATACAAAGGGATTTTCTTACTCATAGGTATCATTATTTTGTGATATGGTATCTTGAACCTTGTTATTCTTGAGACTAATCATTTTCAACCCTAGCCTATAAAACAAGTTAGGCTGAGAATCTTCCTTTTTACCTTTTTTTTTTTTCAAATACCTTTCAAACAATTTAGCCATTTTTTTCCCACTTTCCCAAAATTTCCATTCAAAAAGCCTAGTTGTTGCCTTACCCATAAATAACCAAATTACGTTCACCCCTTTTAGAAATTTCAATTTTACCACATGAACCCAGGTTACTACTAAGATAATCCATTTCATTGAATTGATGGTTGATTCCACCTCTCCTATCGGTAGTATTGCAAATTTGGCCCTAATTTGCAACCTTGATCACTTTACAACCATTGATTTACAAATTGCCAACATTTTGTTGTGCCAAGTAATTGGCGAGAGCAACTATTAGCTCTAGAAGGAGCATATTCAAATTGTTTTCCTGGCTTGAAACAAACTAGGTTTTTTGTGTGAGAAGTTACCATGCCTTGCAAGGGATGATAATAAGGCATAACATTGGAATGAATGCCACATTGTCGTCAAGATTTGGGTCATCAATTTTGTCAATCCCACATTAGAGAACCTTCTCTCTTGTACGTAAAAGTTCATTGAAATTTGGGCAACAATATGCAAATCATTTAATAAAGTGACAATGATTTACCAATATGGCTTGAAGTAAGCTATAATTGATCTGAAGCTTGCTGGAGGGTACATAACACTGAGTTCATGAATTGCTTTATATACCTAAAGGATTTGTGTGGAGATTTTGAATCTATAAGCTTCTCGTTTAGTGTTCTTATGGCAGTTGCTCTTGTAAGATAAATGATTGCCTTTATGAATGTAAACAAAAAGATTGATCCATAAAGTTCTTTGATAACTCTATTTTTATAGAGTTATTTTATCTATTTTTAGGCAACAAATAATACAATGTTTATGAGAAAATATTTGAATTCCTCTTTATTTACTTGAATTTGTCTTGTTTTTGTAGCATAAGGAGGCATGAAGAAAAAGAATAAGCATGGAGAACATGATGTTTATTATATGGAAAAATATGGTCAAAATATCAAGATCAAGAAAATCAAGATGGGCTTGGGCTTTGGATAATTGTTATTAGATTTTTCATTGTTGTTGGGTTTTCTAAATAATTAGAAAACCTAGTCATGTTAGGAGTTCAAAACCTAATTGTCTTGGGTCTCCAAAACCCACTTCTACTAGGATAAGAGATAGGTCTAAACCTAAACCCTATTTAAGAGAAGAGAATGGGCAAAAGAAGAGGGAGGAGGAAATTGAGCACAACTTAAGGTTTTCTTGAAGAGAAGACAAAAGGGATGACATACTTCTTGTTCTTGGATTCAAGATGCATTCTTTATTTCCTGTTATTCTTCTTCTTTATTACTTCTTTATGCTTTAATTTACTTTTGTTAGAGCTACAATGTAACATAATTATGATGGTATGAATCTTATGATTGTTATGTTTTGCAAGATATTTTGTTTATGTGAAGTTGCATGTTACTGTACTTAATGCTTTTAAGTGATTAGCTATCACTTAAATGATCTAATTTGCATGTTTGAGATCGACAGGAGATGATATGCAATTGCTTCTTGTAACGTGTAACCATAAATTAAATATGGATAGACATATACTGTGTGGCTTTCAGTGTAAACTAGTAATGTTCATAGATCCTAATGCATTTCGATTGTTTCAATTCACATATAGAGATATAGTGAATTAATAAACTAAGTATGTTTGTTATACCTAGACATAGGATAGTAAATAAGTTAGGAAGTTCCGCCATCACATAGATATTATCCATCTTGCAACCATAAATAATCAACATTAATACCTAGTAATTATGGTGAAATCATATGCTCTAACATATTTCTTGTATTTAGTTTTCTTAAATTTAGTTAGTTAATCTATAATCTATTATTAGATTTGTTAGATAAATTCTAAAAGTTATTCACCATTATTAATTAGTTGGTCTAGTAATTACCAATCTTTGTTGGATGATATCTTTCTCATCATTATATTACTTGTTTGACATGTTCACTTGCATTTAAATTTCACCGAACATTCTTCCTTGGCTTATTGTTGGTTTCATTGGCCTTTGTTACAATGCCAATAACATTCCTAGTGACAGTTTTGGTGACCATAAGGGTTAGGGCATTTTTGGCTCACATAGGTAGATTGTTCCCCCATTGGTGGGCTTGGAGAGCTAGGCTTTGCCATTGCTATGGAAGCTTATTTCAAGTAGAAGCCTTATTGTACCCATTACAAGAAAATGGGCCATGTTAGATAGGCTTATTTTCTACTTGTGGGATCCTTTTTGGGATGGAAAACTAAGTGAAAAAAAGGAGAACATGAGGAGGCTCAGTGGCATTAGGCCTTAGTATCATGACTTACTCTGTAAAATGGGTGCTCATAATGGACTACTTTTCTATGGCAAACCACTTCTACTATCTTGTCTTAACATGGGCTTGTTAGGCCTTATGTTTCTTGCTCCAGATGTGTCTTTGGAGGACTTGTTAGGATAAGCTTGATGAAAGACAAATACCATAAGATGGTGACCTTTCTCAATTAGATGAGCCCATTTAATCAAAGTGACAACTTTGCATTTACACTTCTTACCTCTAGGCCTCTAACTTTGACATGGATTACAGATTCTGGGGCTAATGACCAAATTATTGTTTACATATTTTAAATTTGTCGTATTCATGTATGTCATCCATATTTATCCACTTGCATGATCAAACCATAGCTTGGTTACTTATATGGGATGTTTTAGGCCCAATTCCAAATTCCATCTCAAACATATTTTATTTGCCTTTTGTTTTTGACACAATCTTTTATCCATTCGTTAAATCACTTATGATAATAATTGTGTGGTGCTTTTCTTTGACATTTTTTGTATTTTCTAGTACTGTATGATTGGGGCATTGATCGGGCTTAGCAAGGTTGAAGAGAGATTTTATTATCTATGTTTGGACATTTCAAAAATTTTTAATTATGTTTGTTTGAGTTTTTTTATTTTCAATTATGAATAATAATTGTAACAAGCAATACTTGCTTGTAATTTGGTATTTATAATGACTTTTTTTTTTTTACATCGATGTCTTAGTCATTCTTCTTTAAAAATCTTATTTTCCACATGAAAAATCAATATCCTTCCTAGAATATATATATATTTTTTTGGGTTTGATTTATGTCTTTGCCAAACAAATATACAAAACTTTTCCTTTGAGCCAAACAATGACAAAATCTCTTTTTGAATTGGTTCACACAGATGTTTGGGGCCTTACAAACATCCCATCCATGAGAGCACATATTATTTTTTAACTATTGTGGATGATTTTTCCCATGCTACTTGAAGTTTCTTCTTCAATACAAAAGCTAAGTTTTCTCAATAATTCAATTTTTTTCCTTAATGATCCACACTTAATTCAAGACCATGGTTAATCTTATCTACTCTGACAATGGTATTTAATTTTTTACTTTTGAAGTTTTTTCTTTCATTTCCACCAAAAACATCATCCATGATAGCTCATGTGTTTATACTCTATAGCAAAATGAAGTATTTGAATGTAAGTAGTCATTAGTTACATGTGGCTTGGGCTTTACTTTTTTAGGCCCACATTCCCCTTCAGCTTTGGGATGAATGCATCTTAACTATGTCTTACATCATTAATTGGCTCCCTTCATCTTCCTTTTGTGAATGACTCCTTTTGAATGTCTTTTTGGAAAGACACTCATTTTGGAATATCTGAATTTTTTTTATTGTCAATGTTACATCATTACATTGGATGCACATGACAAATTTATCCCTAGAACCATTTTTTACATAAAATTACATCTCTCTTAACTAATGCAAGCCTCATCACTAGCACTTTATTGTGTCCATCTTTGTAACCCATGAGCCTTATTCTTTTCAAAAAGACTTTCAAGATCCTAATTGGGTTATTGGCATGAATAATGAACTCATCACTTTCGGGGCTAATCATATCTAGGATGTGGTTATCTTGCCCCCTAATTGATGTCTTGTGAATTGTAAATGGGTCTATAAGGTCAAGTATTGTATTTATGGTTCTATTGAAAGTTATAAAGCTCAGTTAGTAGCCAAAGAGAGGGCATTGATTATTAGGATACTTGCTCACCCACTATGAAATATGCTATTGTCTGATTCATCATCACCATTGCTATAGTTTATAATTGGTCTATTTTTTAAATGAATGTTCAAAACACATTCCTTTACGGTGACCTTTTTGAGGAGGTTAATGAAGCTTTTCTTTGAATTTTGCAATAAAGGGAAGGGTCTACTTTGAAGATTGCACAAATCTTTATATAGTTTGAAACATGCCTTTTGCTAATGAAATGCAAAATTCATAGTAGCCCTTACTGCATATGGCTTCTATCAATCTTGGCTGTGATTACTCCATTTTCACTAAATTTAAGGGCAATTCTTTTGTTGCCTTACTCATTTATGTGGATGATATTCTAATCATAAGAAATAGCTAGGCTACCATATTGGATTAGAAAGACTATTTACATTTCACATTCTTCATGAAAGACGTTGGCTAATTGAAATTCTTGCTCGGAATCGAGATTGCTCACTCACTAGAAATGATCTCTCAAATACACTTTGGAGCTCATCTCTAAGTAAAATAAAAATTTGACAAGCATTGAATATGATACTAACTCAAAAGAAGAACTACATGATTGGTTATTGGAAGATCCCTCGACTTACTAGAGATTGGTTAGTAGACTTATTTATTTGATTCTCATTAGACTTGAGGTTACTTGCTTAGTGTAACTACTTAGTTAATTCATACATGCACCCAAACAATCCCACATGAAGGCATATATGATAGATATCTCAAGATTTGTTCGGTCCTTGCCCAGATGTTCTTGTCACTATAGAAAAAATGGAGTTGAAGACTTATTGTGATTCTGACTACAAAACCTATCCTATGATGTGGAGGTTGACTATGAGTTTTTGCGTAATGCTTGGAAACTCTTTGATATCCTAGCAAGTCAAGAAGCAACCAATTGTTTCTCTTTCATTTACAGAAGCTTAAGTTTCAGGCAATGCAAATCACTATGTGTGAAATTATATGGATTATGGGGTTGCTCATAGACTTTGGTTTTACCTTTAAGAACCAACCTTGCTATTTTGCAACAATGAAGCAATAGAGAATGTTGCTATAAATCCAATTTTTCATGAGAGGATGAAATACATTGAAATTAGTTGTCATTATGTAAGAGCAAAATTACAACAAGAATATCATTACCACATGCTATGGCTCTTCTAAGAAACAACTTGTAGATCTTTTACTAAAGTACTATGTAGCAAACAACACTGACATCTTCTCTCTGAGCTCAAAATATTTGATTTGTTCAAATCTTTGACTTGATAGGAAGTGTTAATGGAGAATTTACACTATTATAGGTTGCCTAATTAGGTTCCTTATTTGGTGAAGTGTATTATTTTCCTATACATGCTTTCCATATAGGACAATCTTAGGCATGTATATATATATATGTGCTACATGTATAGAACAATTCATTGTAGTATCAATACAAAGGGATTCTCTCGCTCATAAGCATTATCATTTTGTGATACTATGGCAAATAATCCTACGTCATCGTTAGAAGTTGAGGAACCAAAATCGCTACGATCATATCTTCGAGAGCGAGTGACAATGGATATGTTGTCTTAGAGGAATTTGAGCCAGAAGTTGGCAGATTCTTGTCTTACATGGCCATGGTGGCAAGGACGGCATAGTAGAAGGTCAAAACATGGTCTTCATCACTATAGGAATGTCGAAAGGAATCGGGTTGTGGGACTGGGTTGGGATTCGAGAGCAGGATCTGAGTCACGAACAAGATAAGGCGTTCCGTGGAGTGGCGCGACAAGTTATGAAGGGGAAGTAAAGGGATACGAGTTGACAAACAAATCAATCTGGTAGAAGCTTTTTCTTTCCTCTTTTTGAACGCTTCCTTTGACCTAAAAAACTTTGAGATTGTTGGAACTCCTACTTTATTGCCACTAATACATGGATTATACAGGACAAGGAATCACGAATTGCAACAAACGATGGGAACAAATTGTGAGCAGCTCCAATATCATGAAAGAAACTACATTCAAGATTTAAGTACCCAAATATTGGCGAAAACTAACACTTATGGAGACAATCTCCAAGAATCACGTACACTAATACAAGGGTATAAAACCAAAAAATGATGGACATGTAAGGGTTGAATAACCAACCCGCACATGTGAACTAATTTGGATAACTAATGGATAACTCAGCAGTTCCCTTCAACTGCCTATACCAATTGCAGAGATTTCTCCCCTAAATTCAATATCGACTTACAACAGAAAATACATATGCTAAAAGTCCAACTGCCACTTGAAGATAATCTAGGTAGCTGATAATGATTTGAGTAAGTTTTACAATCACATATTTGTATTTTTTGGGGTTCTCTTTAAACAAGTAGTGGTTACTTTTGTTTGTGATTTTCTTGAGTTGGATTTCACTTTCCGAAATTTCTGTCTATCGAGTTCTCCTGCATTCTTTCTACTCTGTCGTGGACATTGTTGAATTCAAGGGATAATCTTCAATGATGTAATCCCAATGTGGCCGTTAATTTTAAGCTGTTGGTTCCGCAAGATCACCTGGTTGTAGTTTGTTGTACACAAAACAAAAACGAGAGAAATACTCTTTCAGGTAAAGCTTAACGAGTCTGATGGTTAAATGTTAGGGGTGGCTGGGATTCATGGGGTTTTCGAACTTTATGGCTCACAGTATGATGGATCTAGTCAAATCTTGAAATCAGCTGTGAGTTTTGGATCCCACAAGTCCAAACCTCACTTGGATAAACCAGTCACAAGATACCTTTGATGATACATACTCAGGAAAAGCTCTGATTACCACATCTTTATACTTTTTTCCTCATTACTGTGTCTTGACATTGTCAAAAGTTATTATCATGAAAAAATAATTTGAAGGTTTCTCAGTGTAAATGTGTTTCATTGCTGTGCTATTTAAATCAAATGGGTTTGATAGATCCCAGTACACAATTGTGTCCTCTGATCCTGTTGCTTGCTATCTTTGGCTAAGCCCTTCTAGAATTGCCCATTTAACATCAAAAGGGAATATGGTTACTTGGAAGACTTTGCTACTCTAAGCTTTTGCATGTCAATGTGCATATGCTTCTGCATGCGAGTCCTCAAATAATGATCCAAAGTTTTTATTTATTTTGTTTAGTGAATCTAAGCTTAGTGTTATTTGATTACGTTTTTTACTTGAATCTTAAAGGATTTTTATGCTTTGAAAAGCCTGACATTAATTTTCCCAGTTGTAGCCTCTAAAGTTCTAGCGAGGACTCTGCGGTCAAAATCTTTGAAGCCTTTTCAAACTGTTGAGATTATGGCTTCATGACCTTGAAGATCCGTCATGGTTACTGTGGAAGGGATGTTTTTGAAGGAAAGTGCTGTTAGTCAAATTGGAGTAATTGAGAAACGAGTGGTCAACATTTGCCAAAAAATAAAAAACAATGAAGTCCCTAAAAACTGGAAGAAATTTCTATTTCAAAATTGCTTGGAGAGAATCAATTACAATGCATAATTATAAACTGGTTTAAGTTAGTTTGATACGAGGATGAATTTACCTAGGGCTCTACGAGGATGAATTTACCAAGAATCCTAGATAATATTTAAATTCTTGGTTGATTCATTTGGATATGCAAACGGGTCTTCGTCTGTTTGTTTGTCACAAACCCGGCCTTTGGGCTGACTCCTTCAATAGGAGTGGCAAGCTTTAATAAAGTTGACTCTAAATTAATCTCCGCATGCTTTGTTAGACAATATGACTATCAAAAAGGAAAATTCCAACCCCGTAAAAGTCTGTCTTCCACATTTGTTCCCATTAACAGGATAAAACGTCACTTCTCTTAGTCTGGCCTTTTACTCTAGCAAATTGCCAGTCCACCCCTGCGAGGTCTTTCCTTGGCTTCTTGACGTTTGCTCGTGTTTGTTTTGATGGAAAAGATAATTCTTTTATTCTCATTTCTTTGAATTCTAGGGGACGACCAGGTGGAATCCATTTGTATTGCTTCTCTACTCAAGTGCTTGACAAGCCAGCCAGGACAAAGTCCAACCCAAATAATCTTTTGTTTCTATTTTTGTCTGATTTCTTGATGATGGTTCAATAATTGCACTAAGTTTCAATGCGGAGCCTAAGGAATCGTGCTGACTTTTGCCTTTGATGTCCACATCTGCCTGGTGAAATCAATCACGTCAATAGTGGAAGAATGAAAATGAAACCTATCATATGTTATTGAAAACCATTGCCACCATCTGATTTTAGTTGAAATTTTCCCAAAATCTTGCATTTAATCCGCCGGTATCATAACATAGGCACCTTAGCATTTAATGTAACTGCTCATGTGATATTGTCCAAATGCATTGCTTACAGACCGTTTTTGTGATAAAGAATAGGAGAACTAAAGAATGAGCATCGATAACTAGGAAGTTTCTAGTGGAATATACCCACGAAATCCCTTGAGGTACCTATTATTATTGTTGACTCTTTCCTCTCAGTTTCATTGATGTTTAGTAATAATCCTCATTTCAAATAGACCATCCACCTAACCTCTACGTACGCTCTCCCATCCCAAGCTCTCTCTCTTCTTAAACATTCACCTGGATCCCTCAGCTCAGTAAATATCAACATCTTTGGCATCAATCTCATCCATTCAAATTTTTGCCACTGCCATTCGACAACCATGATCCTCCACCCTAATTTTCTTCCTATGGTAATAAACTTCTGTAATTCTCTTTGATTAAAGAAGTTTTACACCTTTAGTTTTGACAACCAATAAATTTATTAGAATCGACATATTCATCAACTTTGGCTCGTAATTGTTACACAATTTTCAATTAAGATCACAGCTGGAGTATACATATAAAACAAGGACCAAGGACTCTTTTCTTATTATAAGTTCAACTAATAGTGCTATCATTATAAAGGACAAAATCTTAGCCTCACTTTAGTATGACCTAATTGAGCATACCCAGCCAAAAAAAAGGGGTCCAACGGCAAACCACAAGCTCTCCAAATGTTTTGTTGAACAACTCAATTGTTGATATCAAATATTTAACGCCTTTTGGGTAAAGCTATTGAGAGGATATACGTGTAAGTATGAAACCGTCGAGTGTCATAATAAATAGGTGATACCAACATAAATAGTCCATATGACATAGTTGGACTTATTTTGGATTTCTACATATCATATTATAGTGGCGGTAGGTCAATAATTGCTGAAGCACGATGGATGGTAGTGATTTCTTTTGCAATTGGAGCCAGATGGTGCGCATGTATGAATGACGTGCTTCTTTCCTTGTTGAAACATTGACGAAGATGCGTAACATGGATGAAGTATACGTAGTTTATACAATTGATTCTAAGAAATTTTTATAAGATCGGTAAAGTTCAAGACTTTTATCATATGATTATTTATACGTAACTGAATTGTTATCAAATATACACGTATGAGTACAAAAATATTAATTTTTATGATGGATAAATGTTACAAACGTGATTAAGTAATACAATACCTTAGATCCAAAATTGTAGGCCTAATCTTTTTAGCTGAGTCACATCCCAATATATTATATTATAACCTTGTTAGAACGTTTTCAAAAAGTGTTAATCTCCATAAGAAACATATAAAAAGGCAATTACATACAATGGAATCTCTAAGAAAACCCACCTTCACAAAATTGGAATAAATTAGTTTAAAACTATAGAAGTTGTTCGACAAAACATATGCTTTGATGAGGAAAGAAAAGGTGAAGTCATTGGACGAAAGGGATTTCCCTACTTTTCTCAATATCTTCCTATTTCTTTACAAAATATTACTTTTTTTTTTAGGGGAAGGTTAAGTTTACATTAATAGATTTTAGTGTATTGATGCATTGTGGTAGACCTTAGCATTACAAAAGCTTTAGTTATGAAAAGGCGGATGTTAGAAGCCTCCAAATCTCTCTCAAAATGACATTTTGTTGGGAAAATTTTACATTTTAAAACAAAAAAGTTCTCCTTTATACAATTTTTCTTACTTTTGCTAACAAGATTCAGATGTTAGTTGTCTTATTCTGAAAGTGATTCTATTGCATTCAACTCATATACAATAAACACAAGTTAAAAAAGATATATTAATAAGTTAAATCCCTTTGTTTAGTTGCTATGATCATCCATTGTAGGTCTTAATTCCATCCTCCAGTACAATGTTAGGTTCTATTATGAGTGATGATTCTATTCCAAATTATCCTTGTTTATGTATATTCAAAAAAGAAATGACTCTTGATTTCTACATGAAATAAATAGAAATTATAATATAAGTTAACCGAATGAAGCCAATTTACAATTTCTTTTATTATTGAAAGTCTATGTTGATAGACTAGTCATCTAATGAAATTGTGTTTGTTGATATTATATGTCTAAATTTGATCGTATCAATTAACTTTTTCATCAACTGGTTAGAGATTCTTGTAAGTTTCTTTATAGCAATATGTAGGCTTAGAGAGAATTAAGGTAATATTGGGCCTTAGTTTAAAGAGGCCTTTCCATTCCATACTATAGAATTTTTTATATCAAACTATGTTATTGAATTTCTTTTGTATTTTATATTATGAATCTATTTACTCCACAATGAAGTGTTAGAAAGGTTAATGAAATTTTAAAACATATGTCTTAAAACGACTTTATTCCAAAGTTTAACGTTTGGTAGTCTCTTCCCATTTTTTCTTTGGTGAGCAAACTATTTGCTAAGTTACTTTATAAGATCACTATGTATCTATACTACTTGCCCACAAAAAATATCACTTACTTTCTATTGTTTTTCTAAAAATTGGAGTGTTGGTTTTTTCATAGAAGAGTGACTTAGTTATGTTTGAGCAATGGTTGATGATGTTTGAGTTGTAGTTAGACTTGGACGAAGGTTCTAATGATTAGAGGGAATTTGAGATTTTAGGGAGGGCATGGTTCATATGTTTTTCATAATTGATATTGTAAGTCTTTTAAGTGTTAAGTGTGATGCAGTGGTGGTGTTGAGATCACATAGGTTTATGTTGATAGAATTAGGGAAGGTGTTAAACATATCTTTAACATATGCTAGAAAGAGTAATGAAGACATAATGAGAACTTATCCGAACTATTTATAAAGCTAAATTTACTAATAAAAAATTAAAGTATGTTTAATCAATATCTTTGCAATTCACCCATGTAGTTTGAAGCTTTACGTATTTTTCTCAACTTGACATATCATGATCTCTCTTAATAAGACACTTGACATTATGGTATGATTTACATTGCAACATAGCTCTAAATCATATGACCTTATCAAGTTAGTTATAATGTCATAACTATCCCCTTCAAGCCAAAAACAGATATGAAGATCATATATACAATGATTCTAAGAAAATGTATATAAGAATTTTCACAGAGCCAATACAAGTTATTTGTTAAAAACAATGTGGATGTGTATCACATATTACTTTTATCTCTCTCTCTCTCTCTCTCTTTTAAATACGAAAATTTCAAGTTCAATTTGAAGAAAGAGAGGGTGGTATCAAAACATTGGTTTCAATTGTGTCACTTCATTGCTTTAGAATTGGATCCACATAGCTTCTTCATACTTAGAGTGAGCGAGTATACGAAAATCCATGCACTATCTATAGACAAAGTATGCACACAATTTTAAATTTAAAAGAATAAAATCCAGTCGTTATAATACTTTTCTTTTTATGCAGCTCCAAAATAGCTTATTAAAGGTCTTTGGCCACTTTGGTCACTTTCGCAACACTTGTTCCCGTTGAGTGATTTTAATCTATCCAACCCATAGATTTTTCATTTCTATTTTTTTTTTGTGGAAAGGTAAATTGTATTAATAAATATTAAAATACAGAAACATATGAGTATACCCTAACATTATAAAAGTCACCATATCTATGAAAAAATAAAAGTTAAAAGCTTCCAAATTTCACTCAGAATAATATTGCCTTGCCAAGAGTATAGATTTTCCATTTCTAGTTAAGGCAATTTTCCACCAAGATGTTAATTGTCCATTGCTAAGGGATGCATTAAAGATAAGGTGATTTTGGCTAAAGAAGATAAGGAAGATGATGACCTGATTTCTTTGGGATTTGTAAGATGGATTTAGAAGGTAATCTTTGCCATATTGGAATTTCGGTTTGTCAATAGTCAAGTTGGATAAAATATTGAACTTTCCACTATTGAGAGAAGTTGACTTGCTCGATAATGAGGTAGAATTCTAACTTCTCTTAACCATGTATTGTTGTCAGCTTGATGCCTATGGAAGGGATAAAATAATGCCCAATTTTTGGTAAAAGAGGTGGAGGTATTTGAAGATATAGATGTCATAGGATTGTAAACTTTTGACAAAATAATTCTAACATCATAAACAATTGTAGATGGGCTAAGGCATGAAGGACGTGAATACTCTTATTGATCTATTTCCGCCCTTCCTTGTGTTGTACAAACTATGCACTAGAGCCGTTAGATAATATTAATGGACAGTTACTGTGCATTTTTCAATCTTACAAAACATCTCAACCGTTTGATTTGCAAGATTGACGGCTCCCTCAGCAACGGACGATTATCAGCAAGAGAGAACGATTGCTTGATTGGAAACGGAACATCTATGGCTCTTTTTAAAAGGATGAAGCGATTGTGCGAGGGGCAAGACATCACAAGCGGTGAATGGATGCAGGATATGATAGAAAAATAAACTTGCGTGGACAAACCCAAGGGGAATGGGTGGACACTTGAAACTACGTCCTAACCTGTAAAGTACGTCAGCTTGGCTGTGGTGGGTCCTTGAAAGCGCAGCCTGATGCAAGAAGGTACTGTGTCTCGACGAATCAGGTGGAAAAGGTCGGCAGAGGGTGATCGTCTTTACGTAATATAATAACAATTGACAGCCTAAGCAGCTTTTTCATGCTTCTTACTATTAGTTTTCCTTGTTGGATTTAATGAAAGTCAACCTCTGAGTCTACTTAACCATATCGTTCACACCCAGATGGAGCCTTCAACTTGGACGGGTTCTAGTCCCTTCTATCTCTCTCTCAATATAATGCTTTTATTAATAATCTTTACGTAATAGAATAAAAATAATCGATTGTTAGTTTTCGTGAGATTTGATGAAAGCCATATCTCGGAGTCAACTTAACCATATCGTTCACACCTAGATTGAACCTTCAACTTGGACAGCATCTCCTCCTTTCTCTCTCTCAATGATGCTTTTATTAATAGTCTTTACAATAACTGATCGTCTGCTTCTTGTTTCCATGCTTTCCGTTGTTAGTTTTCGTGAGACTTAATAAGAGTCAACCTCTGAACCAAAACTTAACCATTTCGTTAATACTTGGATTGAGCCTTCAACTTGGACTTGCATGCAAGTGGCCATCATGAAGTTTAAGAAAGGGAGGTAATTCTCAACCTTATCCACTGTTTTTTTTTCCTTTTCATTTGCGTTTTCGCTATCGCTGTGATTTGCTTATTGGGACTTTGCTTTCAAAGGATTTACATCGATGAGGACCAAAATCTGCAAATTCGGGGGAAAAAAGGGACACCCACAGACGCGAAGAAAAGCCTTTGCCGCTATGCGAAGTGTCCTTGGCTCTATTCAAACCACGAGGCGGCGTTGCTGGCGATGGAAAACAAATTACTACTAGTGCTTCCGCGTTTAAGAAATTTAAGGCCTTCCAGGAGAATCACAAGTTTTGGTACAGGGGAATTCTAGATCCTGGAAGTGATATTTTGCTGCAGTGGAAAAGGGTTTTCCTGTTCTTTTGCGTGGTAGCGGTCTTTATTGATCCACTTATTTTCTTCCTTCCGGAGCAGCTGAACCATAACAATTCCTTGTGTCTGAAAACTGATGTCAATTTGGCAATAGTTATTACGTGTTTCCGGAGTGTTGCGGACCTTTTTTATGTGTTGAATATTGTCGTAAAGTTCCACACGGCTTATGTTTCGTCAAGTTCAAGAGGTTTTGGGAGGGGTGAGCTTGTCATGGATCGGAAGATGATTGCACGAAGGTATTTACGATCAGAATTCTTGGTAGATCTCATGGCCGCGGTGCCCCTTCCACAGGTACTGCTAGATAGTTTTAACTTTGAATTTAGTGCCACTGGTTCAAAGAATGGAAGTAGAAAAGATCTACTGTCTATCTTCTTTTTTGCTTAGAATTTGATTACTGACCTATGGTGTTTGTAAACCGAATCACCTCAGATTTGTACCCATAGAAATCAAAACTTTCTCCATTTCGATAAATTGTCGGGTTGAAGTAGCTGTTTAACATTCTGTGTTCAACATTTGCGGGTTCAGAGTGGAGAGGTGGTGCCGATGGTTTTATTCAGATTGGCATGGTGTCTTAGATACGCTGTGAAAAATTTCATAAATTTGGGTTGTTATAGCAATCCTATAAGGAGTTAAATTTATTCAATAGCTACTTGTCATACTTATATTCTTCATTGCTGCCAATTTCTTAGTTGTGAAACTGAAGCAGGATTGTGTTTTTCCTCTGACAGATAGTCATATGGTTTATTCTCCCAGCAATGAAAAGCACACAGGACGATCAAACTCGAAATAACATTCTACTGATCGTTCTCCTCCAATATATTCCCAGGCTATTACTAATTTACCCATTAAGTTCTTGGATTATCAAGGCCAGTCGTGTAGTCACTCAAACTGCTTGGACTGGGGCTGCATATAATATATTACTATACGTATTAGTCGGTCATGTATGTCACTTCTCTTCACCTATAGTCCACTACCTATCTTTCTAGTTCCTTTTAGAGTATCCACAACAATTTGACAGCTGTTAATGCAGGTGTTAGGAGGAACATTTTATATGTTTGGCTTTGAACGATATGCAGCTTGCTTGGAATTGGAATGCAACAATGAAACAAGCCCTGTACAATGCGTCCCTCATTACCTGGAATGTAATAGTTTGAGCGAGCCTGCTCGCCAGACGTGGGCGAGCACGACCGCTGTGTTTAGTAACTGCAATCCGACTAACAATATGAGCTTTGGCATCTTTACAAATGCACTGGAAATTAACCTTTTCTCCACAGTGTTTATTAAGAAGTATCTCTTTTGTCTGTGGATTGGTGTTCAGGGAATGAGGTATAATTTCTAAACATGCTATGTCAATATTTTTATCATTTTTCCAATTTCAAAGACATGACAATAATTTATTGTTTTCTGATCATCTATGTTTTTAGTTGAAGTTTATGTTTATGCTTCCTCAATGGTCTAATCTATTTCAGCTTGGATAATAGTTTTGAAACTGCATATCAGCATTTCCTTCATTAAAAAATAAAATTAGAGTCATATGAGAATCGAAATCTGAATTATCACTTCATTAAGACTAATTGACATTGAGGAGAACAGGCAAGACAAAAGGAAACCATTAAAAATTACTGCTGTTCCTAATGATAACAAAGCTAGATAAATTCATTGGAGGTGAAAACCTGAGCTGGAAGTTTGTACAAATCCAAATTTGATTATATGCCAAAACCGTACAAGAACACATCAGGACAAAATCCCAACTAAAAGGCTCTGTTCAAATCCCTACTAAAGGTCTCTGTTTCTTTTCTTCTATTCTTTAGTTGCATCTTTTTTCTTCTTTCCTAAGTGAGTGATTTGCCTCAAAGTCTAGTACCATAGTTCAGGATAGGTGAAAAAAAAATTTAATAAAAATGATAGATTTCAGCAACTAGTGGAAAAGTAGGCGAATATAATGATAGGTGGGAAGGACATTTTATCCCATTGTAACAGTTTCCAGTAATCTAAACCATCTTCTCATCTCATCCTATGATCCAAGGATTTTTTGAAAGACTAGTGAACTCTTTCTAAAAAATGCAGTTTACCTAGTATAGAATTTTGCATTTCTTATGTCTACAATAATGGATTTCTTTGGTTGTGTCGTAACTTTTAACCCAGTTTTTATCGGGTTCAGGGGGCACCTTTTTTTTTTTTTTTCTGTCTTAGGGATTTTTCTATGTTTTAGATTATTAATTTTATTTCACGAAAAGTTATCCTGCTTTATTTGAAAGGCTGCTCAAAATTTGTTCTCTAAATGGTTAGTCTAATCAAAATAGTGATGTATATCTTTGGTTTCCGTTTTAGTTGCTACGGCAATTGTTTAATCACAAGCGGGAATGCTGTGGAAAATGCCTATTCCATTGTCTCTGCTACATTGGGTGTAATTCTGGTTGCTGATTTGATTGGAAACGTGCAGGTACTCTTTGACCATTATTTACTACATTCACCTCCGTTGCGGGGTCCATTATTCAGGTTAAGTATACTCCATGATGATATTGATTTCTGCTGTTCTATGGTTGAACCAGAACATGATTGACTAGATTTGATACTTTTATTTTTTCAAGGCCTCTATTTTCATTTAGATTGAATCTTTGAAATTTTAGAACCTTTGGATTCTTTTATATTTACTTCCATTTGCTGAATAGCGTAAGCAGATTTGTTTGCCTCTCTAATAGTGAAAAAAGCGAAAAATATCTTTTCAGTTATTAGTCATCGTGGGCTCTGTATAAGCTCCATGACTACCCATCTATAGAGTCATTTTCTACACTTTTGTGCAAATTAATTCTTGTAGATGTCCCAAATATCCCTAGAGGTTCAAATTCAGTGCTCCATCTAGTTATTATATAGGGTGTAGGGGTTGAAAAACCCCTTGCCAACTATTCTTTGAAAGTCTTATTTCTTAAAACTATATTTTACTTTTGCCATCTAATGTGGTAGTCATTAAAGGGATTGTGTTGTAGAATATTAAGATTAATCCTAGTTGATTTATATGTTATGCATTGAAAAATGTATGTTCTTATAACCAATCTTCTCAATATTCTATTTGGTGTAGACCTATTTGCTATCTCTGAGTATGAGAATAGAAGAGTGGAGGCTTAAGCAACGAGACACTGAGGAGTGGATGGAGCATCGACAACTTCCTCAACATCTTCAAGAACGTGTGCAACGATTTGTTGAGTATAAGTGGCTTGCTACTCAAGGAGTTGATGAAGACTTCGTATTAAGAGAATTACCTACAGAGTTTAGTCGAGATATTCGACGCCACCTATGCTTGGACCTTCTCCTACGTGTAAGTTTTCACTTTGTAGGATACTATTCATGCTGAACTACTATTGTTTTTTGTTTTCCTTGATATTACATTTCAAATGTATAGGTTATTAAACCTAGTTGTTATTCCTAATCATGCACTCTTATCCTCTACCTGCTGCATGTACAACTAGTGGTAGTTATAAGTTTTTCCACTACAAATTTATAGAAGAATGAATTGAGTTATTTGTATTACATATAAGTAGTTCGTTTAGTTAGCATGCCTTCGTTTTTGTTGATATGCTACTACTGCTATTGTGTTGTTGGTATATTTCCTATCCAAAATAATGCATTTACTCTTAGGTACAATGGTTGTTGCTTCGAACAAATATAGTGCTAGTGTCCAAACTTATGATCATATAAGTGGATTTAAAAGTGGGAATATTAGTAATTATGACAAAGCTTGTAATTCTATTATCTATCCAACATGTTGCTTTTGACCACCCTTTTTGGAGCAACGTGGAAATTGTTCATTGTTTGAGGATGACTTAGGCATTTAGAGTATTACAAAGAGAAGAATGTACCACAAAGATGAACTTAGTTAAATAGAACATGACCTAAGAATATATTTTTTTCTTAGGAAATAGGACTTAGATAGAAGAGTTGAATTTTGGTTACTAATTTATATAAAATATCACACATGTTTTGGTGAAGTTGAATATATTTTTCTCATTCCCTATATCCACAATCACTAATCAAGTTGAACACATTCATGTAATATCAAAATTTCTTACTCCAATAGTAGTTGAGTATGTGCCTATTCCCCAATTGCAGGTCCCATTTTTCTCCCAGATGGACAGTCAACTACTTGATGCCATTAGTGAGCGGTTGATGTCATCCTTAACTACTGAGGGAACCTACGTTGTTCGTGAAGGTGACCCTGTGAGAGAAATGCTTTTCATTATTCGAGGGAGGTTAGAGAGCTCAACTACAGATGGAGGACGAATAGGTTTCTTTAATTCAATCACCTTAAGGCCTGGTGATTTCTGTGGGGAAGAGCTCCTTTCTTGGGCATTACTTTCAAAATCTTCTCTTAACTTGCCCTTGTCCACAAGAACAGTCAAGGCCCTTGATGTGGTGGAAGCCTTTGTATTGAAGGTCGAAGATCTTAAATTTGTAGCGAATCAGTTTAGATATCTCCATAGTAAGAAACTACAACATACTTTCCGCTTTCACTCTCACCATTGGAGGACATGGGCTGCTTGCTTCATTCAGGCTGCTTGGCGTCGACACAAGAAGAGGATTATGGTAAAGAACCTCAGCATAAGTGAGTCATTCTCATATAGGCGTGACAAGCAAGTTGCTAATGAAATAGAGCATGATGTGGAAAAGCTTGCTTTTGCATCTTCATCTAGTTTGCAAGCAAAAGAGAACCTTGGTGTTAGAATGCTTCTATCAATATTTACTGAAAACAGAGAAAGAGGAGCTCAAGAACTTGAGCATGTTCAATTGCCTAAGCTGCAAAAGCCCGAAGAACCTGACTTTCAAATGGAGCCAAAAGATGAATAGATCAATGTTTTTACATTGTGTATATGATACCTAATGATAATCATTTCTGGTGGTGAACAAGATGGTACTAAGGATTGAATTCATAAGAGAGGTTCGACACTTATGAATGGTTGCATAGATTGTATTGGTAACTCCCTTTCCAAGAATGTTCTTATATATTTTAAGGTTGATTTAGAATTAAATGATCAAACAAACAACTCATAAATTAGTATGATATATTTAAATCTCCAGATTGGATGAATGGTAATATGAATGGTGCAGTGTGTAATTTTTCTCACAACATATGATTAAATCGATTCAAATCAAAGAGAAAGATACATAAAAGTGCAAACGAACTTTGCTTAAGGAAATAGGATGATATTTAAGCTTAAATGTCATGCAAATAAAGGTTGAAAAATTAGTAGCATTATTTTTTTTTCTTTTTAAGCTATTTTTTGCAAGATTTTGTTAAAGAAAAGAGAGAAAGTTATAACACCAAAATAGCTTCAATCAGATTTTCTGTTAGGACCTGGCCTAGCTCGTGAGTAATCTAAGGAGGCCCATTCCAAAACCTAGTGCAACTAGGCATTATTGAAGAAAACCTTATTTTATCCTAATAGTCTTTTGAGTTCTAGCCTTAGCATTCTTATACCTTTTGTAGGAGTAGTTTATCCGTAGCTTTATAATCCATATTTTGTTATTTAATTATTATTTATCTTTATAATTGATTTCGATTGTTGGTGCTTTGATAATTATTGTTGCTAGATTGAATTTAGATTAATAAATAAGGTGTTTTTCTATTTGGGTTCTTTTGCTCTTAATTGTGGGTTGTATAGGGCTCAAGTCCTAACACTTTCTTACCTTTGGTTTTTTTGTTGAAGTTGGTAGAGATTTTGTTAGGACTAAAGTCCTACACAAATCCCAATTAAGGAACACAATGAACCCCAAATGAAATAATATATCATTTATTAATTTAATTTAATACAAGATTACAATCCTCAATTCTAACTATCAAAATAGTGACAGTATAACTACGAAACTACTGCTAAGAAAGCAATAAGAATATTAGGGTTAAGGCTAAAGAACTACTAGGATAAAAAATATGTAGGGCTTGGAATAGAGAGCTTGTATACTCTCCAAGGAGGGAGAGAGAGGAACGAAGAGTAAAAGAAAAGCGCGTTTCACTTAAGATGCATGGGCTGACTTAAGTTTTCACGGCTTTAATCAGATTTGGGCCTTGCGAGAAATCCACATCACATAGTCTTTGCTTAACCCACATCACACGAAGAACTAGGTCAACCCTCACCATATAAATTTGTTTGGCTCAATAAATAGACATCTTGAGAATGGGGAAATAAGAAATTTATTTCCTAATGTAAGTATAAAGTCCACCATAATATTTATTTTTTCAATAAATATTATATATAATGCCCTTATATTTAGTTGCTTTATGGCACAAATATTTTGCATGAAAATTTCATTTTGCAAATATTTTCTTTTTGTCAATCATCAAAACAATATAAAAATGGAATGTGCCTCATATTCCTAACAAACATGAAAATTGACTTCACTGCTTTTTGATTTACTAATTTAGATTATGTATATCATATACATAGAGAAATTTTATTTTTCATTTTTTTGGCTGGAAAAGCATTTAAGATCTTTGTAAATGGGTAATACCTAGTGCAAACAGCTTTGGTAACTTTGTAGGTGACCATATTTTTGGCGACTTCCGTTTTTTTTTTCATAGTATATGCTGATGACATGAGCTCTGTTTAAATTGGACTTGGTAATCAAGATGGGAGAACAGGCAATACTTATTTGTTTGGTTAGGTGTATAATTGGTCGGTTAACAATTGGCAATATGTTTGTTTTTGTTCCAGAGAAATGTTGACAAGGATCAAGTGAAGGCTGCTATTAGAGCTCAGCAAGACCAACAGATTGATAATGTAAGTATCCTGATTGTTATACAGTATAATGTATAAAAATGTTTGACAATAACATGGTTCTGATGACTTCCCAACTTGATACCGACAGGCACTTCTAGCTGAGGGGAGATTTTACTCTGATCTTGAGCTCACTGGGAAGGAAATTGAACGCATGGTGATGGAAGCTTCTCGTGCGAGTATCTTGCAGATGACTCATACAAGCAGCAGCTTGGCCGCAGAGAATCTTCTACTTCTGGTGCTGAACCATCATCTTCTGGTGCGAGTAAGTTCCATCTTTTTATCTATACCACGAGTCTTCACACTTGTATCCGACTGTCATAACTTTTGTTCTTTTTTAGCCCTTCCATTTCGGTGTTAAAGCTTGGTTTTTTTGAAGTAGAATATGTAGCCAACCGAGTGCAATGTGAAAACCTGATTTCTCAGGCCGCGAGACAAAATTGGAAAGTGGGACAGAGCATGGTTTGCAGGATTCTGTCCTTAGCAGCAGCATGCAGATGGTTCTCTCTATGGGGTTAAGCTATCTGCAGGTGATTGAGGCCTATAGCATATTTGGGGAGGATGTCGATTCGATGGTTTGTTATTTATTGGAAACCAGCAGCAGCAGCAGACGCAAAGGCAAGGCAACTGAATGATTTACAAACTGCATTGGCTTCCTCGCTGTAGTTGTAGCTTTGGTGTAAGAAACCATTTCTATCAAGCCTGTGAGAGAAGGCTTCAAAAATAAAAATTTGCTTTCTGGTTTACTTTTAACTGGTCGGAAGACCTAATACGGAATCATGTCACTACCTAGTTTGGCCCGCTGATTGTATAATTCTGCGACTTGAACCTTGGGCCTCAGAATCGCGAAATAATTTGCTCCTGGTCGGATTGGACTGTTCAAGCATGCTAGGTCCCGAGCTTTCGTTTTGCTTGGATTGAGATGATCATAAAGATTGTAGGGCTAATTTATGGAATCGTCATTTCACCAAGCATAGCTTTGTAGGCCACTGGAAAATAAAAGTAAAAATTGTTGGAAACGCCTTTGCAGGGTAAATAAAGGGGGCCGTCTGGAATGAAACATTCGTTAATGTATAACTTAGAAGCAACTATGATTACTATGATGTCATTAACAATTCTTACGCTTCATAATTCATTACAATCAGGAAAAGTCCCTTTTAAATTGTCAATAAAAAGCGATAGATTAATATTGATCGTGGGGAACATCTTATGTGTACAACTTTGATGCAACTTTTTTGTGCACAAGTTTCATCAATTTTATTGTCTTTAAGCAGAACTAGTAGACATGGAAAACGGGCATAAACTTAATGAAGTACATGTATTAATTATTGGTTAAAGATTCTTGTTCATACTTCCTTTCACGGAGAAAAACCAACCACAGGTAATAATTGATTTTCTAGTCAGGGTCTAGAGGTTTGATTTGGTTCGATCGCCAGCGCTAGGACGGAGATAATCAAGCCCAAAGGGAGAAAGCACCAAAAGAAGTTTTTGGACTCAACATGAGAACCGAAACACAGCCTTGGTAAAATGGGAAAATATAAAGTAGTTTAGTTGTATAGTACTTGAACAAAATGCATGCTTTAAAGGGAAAAGAATGGATGAAATCATTAGACAATAGTGATTAGAGTTTTCCGACTTTTCTTAGTTTCTTCGTAGACTTGGACTACGATTTCTTGTGATTAGAGGATTTTGGGATTTGGTGAAGGCATTGTTGATATCATGAGTTTTCTGAAAAGTGTTAGTGTGACGAGGGGGTGGTGATGAGGTCTATATTGATTTGGTTGTCGTAATTAAGGAAAGATTTTGCCATTCTGTTATATATACGAGAACTAAAAGTCAAGATTTGAACTTCTTGGAACTATTTATAAAATTGATTATTACCAATAAATAGTTGAAAGACTGAGGTATACTCAATCAATATCTTTGCAATTCATCTACGTAATATGAAACCTAAAATAATTTAATAAGTTAAGATATCTTGTCCATCACAAGGTTGAATTTTCAATACGAAACTTTAATTTTTATCTTTTTGTCTGAAAAGAGATGGGATGCTCTAAAAAATGTAGTTAGTAGTCTTCTTGAATGTTCATGAGCAAACGTAAACACAAGCGTGGAGTTTAAGAAAGTGAGGTTATTATCTAACATGCCCTTTGTTTTCTTTTCCTTTTCATTCTACATTCACTTTCTTTGTGACTTAATTTTGGGGCCTATTTTCAAGAGAGCTTCTCTAATATTTTTTCTTTTAAAAAACTATGGTTATAAAAGTTGAAGAAAGTTTTCTTAGTTTTTCTCTATTCAAAGACAATAGATATGAAAGTTAAAAGAAAATTTTCTAGTCTTTTTCTTTTCGAAGATTGTGATTGTATAATTGTTATGATTGATGAAATAATTAAGTTAAAGAATATGATTATAATAATATAATCAAGAATCTCTATGTAATTATGAAAGTAGAGGTTATTCTCTTGTTATTGTGGGTTTTCCTAGTAGTACCTAACTAGGATTTTTCATCATTTTATTGTAGTAAGCTTTTCAAGTCATATAGAATTAGGATTTCTCTATAAATAAAATAAGTATACAGAAACTTATTGGGTAAGCAAAAAGAATTCCCTTAAGGGCTAATTGTTGGAAATAGTTTCTCTTATAGATTCTAATTGATCAGAGAATTCATAAGATGTCTATTTGATGAGATGAAAAGTATGAAAATATCCAATAAGAAGAGAGAATATAGGAGAAGTAGGAAATTATGTTGGTTTAAACATCCTAAATCTGTTGTATTTGAGTATGTGCATTACATGGTTGTGTGTTTGATCCATATATAGTTGATGTGCTTTATTGAACTTTTGCAGCAAGTGGTATTAAAGCCACTTGGATTTCTGCAACAAACGATATCGGAGTCGATTGAATCCCCAACAAGATGCATAAGGTATTGAGCTGTCCACTTTGGAGAGAAAATGACTTGCTTTAACATGAGACAGAATTCTAGTTCTCTAAACGATCTATTTGCTATCGGAATGGATTACGTAATGCTTAATAGTTAGGAAGAGAGGAAGAGTTATTTAAAGATATAGAAGTAAAGGATCGTAGACTTACGTCAAAATGGTTTGATATCATTGTTGGGTTAGTCTAGCCTATATTCGGGACTTATTATTGGGTCCTATTAGGGTAATGTGGTCCTAAGGTTTAAAAGAAAAAATATATGTTTTTTCTTTAAAGGTGTGGCCGTCAAAAAGAAAAGAGAGAGAAAAGAAAAAGAGCAAAATTTCACAAGAATTAGAAGCCCTGCACAGCAGTTGATTAAACGTTTGATCAAGGTTGATCCGTGGTTTGATTGAGCTGATTTTTTGTTAGCAGGTTCGAAATTGGGTGTTATTCATTGTAAACAGTTGGATCATCATTTGGAACTCTTTAAATCAACATATCTTGATCGAAAATTTGAGTGATATTTCTCTAACTTTTCTTAGTTAAGTTGATGTTTACAACTTGTTTTTCACTAGTAATTGGTGATTCTATTGTTGTTGAATCAGTAAATCTTTGTCATGTTGCTATTGTTAAGGGCTTGATTGGGTTGTAAATCTAATGATTTATATATTAGAGATTTGGGTGGATTCTGTGATCGGTCCTGTGGTTTTTATCCTTCACATTAAAAGAGTTTTCTACGTAGAAATTCTTTTATGTTAATTGTGATATTTGCATATTTTACTTGTGATTCATATACATTGTTGGTATTTTAGTATACCCTCATAAGTTTAATCAAAGTGAAAAACTTTATACGTCATTTTTCCCATCAATCATAAACGATAATAAATGAGCTATGGAATGAAGAATATGATATTCTTCTGAATCTGTTCTCCCCCGCCCCCTCCCCCCTTCCTTGGGCCATACAAACTGTGCACTATTTATAAATAAAGTGTCTATAATTTTAAATTTTCAACAATTAAATCCAGCCGTCTGATTACATTAATGGACAGAAACTGTGCATTTATCTTCGGTACGATTTAGCTGTTAGATTTTTGCAATTCTAATGGTTACTGTGCGTTGTATATACAACACAGCTAAGCCGTTGGAGTTGCAAGATTGACGGCTCCCTCAGCAACGGACACAGTCCGCAGGAGAGGACGGTTGCCTCCAATGGAGACCGTATAATCTACGGCTCTGTTAGAAAGGGTGAACATTTTTAAGACAGGAAAACCTTTTCTAGACTCGTCGGCTTAGCAGTGGTGTGTACTTGAAAACACATTCTGGAGCCAGTAGCAAGAAGGGGATCGTGCCTCGACGAATGTGTTTTCAAGTACACACCACGGAGGTCCTACATGAAATTGTTTAAGGGAAAGCCGAGAAATCTGCCATTAAAATAGCAATCTCTCACATGGGTTTTTGCTCCTCTCTCTCCTTCTCTTTCTCTTGGGATGCTCTTATCACTCGGGCGCATTCGTTCATGCCTCTACGTTCTCTCTCGCTGTCTGTCTCTCTCAATCCAATGCTTTTATTCATCGTCTATACGAAATAGAATAACATTAACTGACTGTCTGAGCCGTGTTTCCATGCTTGTACTGTAAGCTTTCCTTATGAGATTTAATGAAAGTCAACCTCGGAGCCAAACATATCCATAACTTAAGCCTTCAACTCGGACAGGCTCTACTATTCTCTCTCTGTTAATTCACGTGAATCCGTCAGATTCCACGTTAGATTCCATTTTTCGTGGCATTTCTATATTTTGCAGTTTATCCTCTGTTCCCAAGCTTCAACTGTGATCTGTTCAGAAAAATATTATCACTGTAGAACTCGTGAACTTGTGTATGATCTTCCTTTATGTATGTGACCAGACAAAATACAAGCATGGGGTTTAAGAAAGTGAGGTAATTCTCTATCCTATCCTCTATTTTCTTTTCCTTTACATTCGTGTTTGTGCTCTCGTTGTGATTTGCTTCGTGGGATTTTACCTTTGAAGGTTTTACAACGATGAAAAAAACTACACCCAGAAATACGCAGTAAACCCATTGCCGGTATGCAGGGTATCCGCAGCTCTGTCTAAACCAGAGGCTGGTGGTATTGGCTATGGAAAACAAAGAACTAGTACAGCTTCCACGTTTCAGAAGTTTAAGATTTTCCTGGAGAATCACAGTTTTTGGCACAAAGGAATTCTAGATCCTGGAAGTGATATTTTCCAGCAGTGGAACAGGGTTTTCCTGTTCTTTTTCTGGGTAGCGCTCTTTCTTGATCCACTTTTTTTCTACATTCCGGAGCCGCTGAACAATAATGGTTCCTTGTGTCTGAAAAGTAATTTGAAATTGGAAATAGTGATTACGTTTTTTCGGAGTGTTGCCGACATCTTTTATGCGTTGAATATTGTCGTAAAGTTCCAGACGGCTTATGTTTCGCCAAGTTCAAGAGGTTTTGGGAAAGGTGAGCTTGTCATGGATCGGAAGATGATTGCAAGAAGGTATTTACGGTCAGAATTCTTCGTAGATCTCATGGCCTCATTGCCCCTTCCTCAGGTACTTGCCAGTTAGTTTGACTTTGATGTTAGAGCCACTGGTTCAAAAAATGGAAGGAGAAACAGATCTACTGTCCTTTTTTTTTTATTTAAATTTAATTTTATTCTGTTAGGGTTGATTACTGACCTTTGGTATTTGTAACACCGAATTATCTCAGTTCTTTACTAATATAAATCAAAACTTTCTCCATTTCCTGTTCAACATTTGCGGGTTTTGGAAACAAAGAAGTGGAGAGGGGGTGCTGGTGGTATAATTCACTGCTCAAGGTTTGGCATGGAGTCTTAGTTTTAGATGCGCTGTGAAAAAGTTAATAAATTTGGGTTACTGTGGCAATCGTATAGAGACCTAAATTTACTGAATAGCTACTTGTCGTACGGATATTCTTCATTGCTGAAATTTCTTAGTTATGAAACTGAAGAAGGATTAACTTGTGTTTTTCTTTTCACAGATAATGATCTGGTTTATTCTCCCAGTAATTAAAATCTTACAGGCTTATCATACTCATAATACCATTCTACTGATCGTTCTCCTTCAATACATTCCCAAGCTGTATCTTATTTACCCATTAAGTTCTCGGACTATCAGAGCCAGTCGTGTAGTCACACAAACTGCTTGGAGTGGGGCTGCATATAACCTATTACTGTACATGTTAGTCGGTCATGTATGTCACTTCTCTTCACTTATAGTCCTCTACCTACCTTTCTACTTCTTCTTAGAGTATTCCACAACAATATGACTTCTGTTGATGCAGGTCTTAGGGGCATCATTTTATTTGCTGGGCTTTGAACGATACGCAATTTGCTTGGAATCGGAATGCAAAAATGAAACTAGCCCTGTTCAATGTATCCCTGGTTACTTGGATTGTAATAGTTTGAGCGAGTCTGCTCGCCGGACTTGGGCGAGCACTACTGTTGTGTTTAGTAGCTTCGATCCAAATAACGACATCAGCTTGAACTTTGGCATCTTTACAAATGCACTGAAAACTTACGCTTTCTCCTCAGTATTTCTTAAGAAGTATCTCTATTTTCTGTGGTTTGGTGTTCAGAGCATGAGGTATAATTTCTAAACATGATATATCAATCTTTTTTGCCATGAAATTTAATACCGTTTTTCCAATTTAAAGGATATGACAATAATTTTCCGTCATTTGTGTTTGTAGTTGAAGTTTATATCTGTATCTCCTGAATGGTCTATTTCATTTCAGCTTGGCTATAATAGTTTTGAGATTTTATATTAACATTTCTTACATCGAAAAATCAAATTAGAGTCATATGATAATTGAAATTTGAATTGTCACTTCACTAAGACTAATTGACATTGAGGAGAACTAGCAAGACAAAAGGAGACCAGTAAAGATTACTGCTGTTCCTAGTGATAACAAAACTAGATAATTTCAATGGAGGTGAAAACCAGAGCTGGAAGTTAGTACAAATCAAAATTTGATCAGATGCCAAAACCATACAAGAACACATCCGAACAAAATCCCACCTAGAGGTCTCTGTTTCTTTTCTTCTGTTCTTTTAGTTGCATCTTTCTTCTTCTTTCCTGAGCGAGTTGTTTACCCCAGAGTTTAGTACCATAGTTCAGAAAGGGTGAAAAAAAAAAACTAATTAAAAAGACGAATTTCAGCAACCAGTGAAAAAGTAGGCAAATATAATGATACATAGGAAGAGCATTTTGTCTCAGTGTTATAGTTTCCTAAACCATCTTCGCATCTTATCTTATAAAACATGGATTTTTTGAAAAACTAGTGGACTCTTTCTAAAAATGTACTGTACCTGGTATAGAATTCTACATTTCTTTTGTTTAAAATCCTGGATTCTTCTGTTGTGTCACAACTTTCAAGCCAGTCCAATCGGGTTCAGAAGGCACCAATTTTATTTTTGTTTTGTGTCAGGGATTTTTCTATGTTTTAGATTCTCAATTTTGTTTCGCGGAAAGTTACGCTGCTCTATTAAAAAGACTAATCAAGATTTGTTCTCTAAATGGCTAGTTTATTCAAAATAGTGATGTATCTTTTTTGTTTCTCTTTCAGTTGCTATGGCAATACATTAATCACAAGCGCGAATGCAGTGGAAAATGCCTTTTCCATTCTCGCTGCTGTGTTGGGTCTAATTTTGATTGCCCATTTGATTGGAAACGTGCAGGTACTGTTTGACCATTATTTACTGTATTCAGCTCCATTTCAAGTTTCATTATTCAAGTTAATTATATTCCATGAGGATATTGTTCATTATTCCATGATGATATTTCAAGTTAATTGACAGATCACTGATACTTCCATTTTTTCAAGGCTTCTATTTTCATTCAGATGTAATCTTTCCTCTATCTTCTGCTTTCAATAGCTAAACTGGACAAGCAAATTTGTTTGCTTCTCTAACAATAAAAAGAGCGAAAAACATATTTTCAATCTTTCGGCTTTGGTGGCTCTGTTTAAGCTCCTTAACAACTACCCATTTGTTGAGCCATTTTTGGCACCACCGTCCAAAGTAATTTTTGGAGATGCCTGAACATTCCCAGAGGTTCAATATCAACGCTCCTTTTTCTTTATTATGTAGGGTGAGGGGTTGAAAAGACAGTTGCTCACTGTTATTGAAAGTTTCTTTTGTTAAATCTATACTATAACTTTGCCTCTTAATGTGACATTCGTTAGACTGATTGTGTTGCAAAAGATTAAGATCAATTCTAGTTGATTTATATGTTACGCAATGAAAAATGTATGTTATTATAGCGCCATCTTCTGGACATTCTATTTGGTATAGACCTATTTGCAATCTCTCACTATGAAAATAGAGGAGTGGAGGCTTAGACAACAAGACACCATGGAATGGATGGAGCATCGACAACTTCCTCAAGATCTTCAAGAACGTGTCCAACAATTTGTTCAATATAAGTGGCTTGCAACTCAAGGAGTTGATGAAGATTTAGTATTAAGAGAATTACCTATGGAGTTCAGTCGAGATATACGACGCCACCTATGCTTGGATCTTCTTCTTCGTGTAAGTTCCCACTTTGAAGGATACTATTCATGTTAAATTACTATAGTCCATTGTTTGTGTTGATTTCACATTTCAAATGTACAGGTTATTTCTAATCATGAACTCTTATCCTCTACTTGTTACATGTAATGCTAGTGGTAGTTATAAGTTTTTCTATTTCAAAGTTTAGTGGGGAATGAGTTAAGTTATTTGTATTGCATCTAAGTGGTTGGTCTAGTCAGCATGCTTTGTTGATATGCCACTGATTCTAATGCATTGTTGGTATATTTCCTATTCAAAATAGTGCATTCACACTTGGATACAAAGGTTGTTGCTTAGTGCAAATATAGTGCTAGCGTCTAAACTTGTAAGTAGGTTTAAAAATGGCAATATTGTAATTTTATCATCTATTCAGCATGTTACATTTGGCAACATCTTTTGGAGTTGTTTCTTGGAGTTGCAATTTCCACATGCAAATTGTTCATTGTTTCAAGAGGACTCGAGCATTAGACTATTACATAGAGTAGGATGCACCATGAAGATACCTTAGTTAAATAGGACATGACCGAAGAATCTTTTTTGTCCTTGGGAAATAAGACTTAGATAGAAGAGTTCAATTTTGGTTACTAATTCATGTAAAATATGTCACATGTTTTGGAGAAGTTGAATGCATCCTTCTCATTCATTATATCAAAAGTCATTAATCAAGTTGAATACATTCATGTAATCTTAAATTTTCTTACTCCAATAACAGTTAAACATGTGCATTTTCCCTAATTGCAGGTCCCTTTTTTCTCCCAAATGGATAATCAGTTACTTGATGCCATTAGTGAGCACTTGGTGTCATTCTTAAGTATCGAGGGAACCTACATTGTTCATGAAGGTGAACCTGTGACCGAAATGCTTTTCATCATCCGAGGAAGGTTAGAGAGCTCTACTACAAATGGAGGGCAGACAGGTTTCTTTAATTCAATCACCTTAAGGCCTGGCAATTTTTGTGGGGAAGAGTTGCTTGCTTGGGCATTGCTTCCAAAATCTTCTCCCAATTTGCCTTCATCCACAAGAATAGTTAAGACCCTTGATGTGGTGGAAGCATTTGTATTGCAAGCAGAAGATCTCAAATTTGTTGCCAACCAGTTTAGATATCTCCATAGTAAGAAGCTACAACATACTTTTCGCTTTCACTCTTCCCATTGGAGGACATGGGCTGCTTGCTTCATTCAAGCTACTTGGCATCAACACAAGAAGAGGATTATGGTAGAATACCTTAATAAAAGAGAGTCATTCTCATATAGTCATGACAAACAAGTCGATGATGAAATGAAGCATGATGTGAAAAAGCTTCCTTTTGCATCTTCATCTAGTTTGCAAGCAAAAGAGAACCTTGGTGTTAGAATGCTACTTTCAATGTTTGCTGAAAATAGAGAGAGAAGAGCTCAAGAATTTAAGGATGTCCAGTTGCCTAAGTTGCAAAAGCCTAAAGAACCTAACTTCTGAATGGAGTTAGAAGATGAATAAATCAATTCTTTTGTATCATATATATGACAACCATTCCAGTAGTAAACAAGATGATACTAAGGATTAATTATTTATTCATAAGAGAAGGTTAACACTTGGGAATGGTTGTATAAATTGTATTGGTAATTGCCTTTCCAAAACTATTTCAAAATTATATGATGTTTTTATCCTATTGTTTTATCTAACATGCCCTTTTAAATGTAGGATCAAATCTTAATATTCTCTCCACAAACTTGTTTATGTTGTGTGGCCTTGTTTTCTTCTCTAAAGCTTTGTTCTCCAGTAGCTTAACTTAGTTAAGTAATTCTTGCTTCTATGCAATTATCGAATTCTTAGTGTTTGCAAATGTTGCACTAGATCATATTTCTTTTAATGGGTCATTTGAAAGTTGATTTCTCTCAATAAAGAAATTTCAAGTTCCTTTTTTTGGCTAGAAAGGTATTTAAGATGGTAGCAACTCTGTAATACCTAGTACAAATAACTTTGGAAACTTTGTAGGTGACCAAATTCATAGTCTTAAGTTTTTTAGTCACATTCCAACGTTTAGTGCTACAACCTTGTTAGAACCTTTTCAATAGTGTCAAGCTCCATTAAAGAAACCTATAAAGTGTCATTACGTGCAAAGGCATCTTTAAGAAACCCCACCTTCATAACATAGGAAATTTAAACTAGTTTAGAAGTATAACAGTTGGACAAAATGCATGATTTGAAGGGGAAAGAATAAATGAAGTCATTAGACAATAGTGATTGGTGTTTCCTTAGTTTTCTTAGTATCTTCCCATTTCTTACAATGTATCACTTACTTATGTTGTTTTATCTACAAAAGGGAGTGTTTTTTCATACATAATATCTTGGTTATGCTTGAGAAATGGTTAATGATACTAAAGTTAAGAGTTATTGTTCATAGACTTGGACAATGATTTCTAATGATTAGAGGATTTTGGTATTTGGAGAAAGGCGTTGTCCATATGTTTTTCACCATTGATATGGTCAGTTTTTTAAAAAGTGTTGAGTGTGATGAGGATGTGGTGGTGAGGTCATATAGGTTTTTGTTGTTGAAATTAAGGAAGGATTTTGTCATATCTATAAAATATAAAGAGAACTAAAAGTCAAGATTTGAACTTCTTGTAACTATTTATAAAACTAATTTTTACCATTAAACGTGGAGAGATTGAGATAAACTCAATCAATATTTTTTCAATTCATCCACAAAATATGAAACCTAATGCACTTTGATAATTCAAAATATCATAATCCCTTTAGTTAACATATCTTAACACTCTCGCCATGATTTGAAATGTAATTTAGCACCTTGGCACCATATGGCTTACAAAGTTAGTTACAATATCACAACTATATCACCCAAAGACTAAAGTACGTATGAATACAAGTTTTCCTAAACTTGCATACAAGATTTTTCTCAAAAATAGCAATATTTTGAATTTGCAAGTTCATATTTTATGGTATGTGTTGGATAAGAAAACTAAGAATATTGTTTTTTTTTTCCCTTTTAGTTAGGTAAAAGGGGGAGGGGCCTGGAGTCTTGAAGCCCAGCCATTTGGGTGGGATCCCTTGCTAGCTCCAACCGAGATAGTGGGCGGGGGACAAAGTATTGATGAACATACTACAAAAAGTTAAGAGCTTTTGCTTATTTTGTGAAAATGGTATGTGTAGGATTTTGCGAAAGTTGCATTTATATTTGCCATCATGTTCACTTTGGTTTTGAAACATGACTTATCCCTAGTATTGTGATGAGAATGAACTGTATTGTTAAGCAATATTGTCTTTCTTGTATGATTGAAGGGCATCGATTTACTTCTGCTCATGGTTTGCTTGTTTCTTGTTGTCTGATCAGATCAGAAGCTACACTTGCTAAAGGATGTAAGAATATGAATATTTGGGAACATGCCTAACTTAACTCTTTAGGCAAAGCCACCTGCACCTCTTGGCTGAGCACCCACCCATTCTTCTTGCACAGCTTTTCTTATTTGGCCGGCCAATGCTTTTCGGTGCCACTGCACCATCTCATGCCATGTTGAATTTGTTTATGCTGGAATGATGACTGCTAATAGAGAGTTCGCTGAATGATTCTTGCATTAGAGCTACAAGTTTACAGTATTACAGAACGATGAGAAAAAATGCAGCATAGTGAATGTTCCAAAACGAAGTGTTGTATTACACATGAAACACAAGCCCTTCGATACGGACTATTGATTTTGTGTGTTATATTGAATCAGTCCAACCATGATCGAAGCACTTCCAATCTTAAAATTGTGGATGTGTAAAATCCCATTTCAAACTATGTTTTATATGCTAATCTTTTAGAAACCTATAAGAAATTCATTGGAACAATATTTAGGAATGAGCCAAAAAATTATCATGTGACAATAAGAGATGCTAAGTGTACAAATGCAATGAAAAACGAAATCCTAGCATTGGAATTAAATGATATTTGGGATATAGTTGGCACAACATTTCATGTAAATAGGTGTATAAAGTAAATTATAATAATGATAGAAAGGTAGAAAGGTATAAGATGAGATTGTTAGAAAAAGATATGCACAAAGAGAAAATATTGGTTATCATGGTATTTTTCACCAATGGAAAAAATAAATATTATTAGAATTATCTAGCCTTGGCATTGTTAATTATTATATGGGCTAAAGCAAACATCAAAGTAATGAAACAAGAAATTCATTGAAGCCTTGATTAAACGTGATTTTCATTAATTGAAGCATGATTATTCATTATTTACAAAGAAGACACAGGAGAGCATGGTTATTTTGTTGATATGTTTGGATTAAACCTTTAAAATTGGAAACAATGAGAAGGCAATAGAAGAACTACGAAGCTACTTGATGAAAAAATTTCATATTAAAGATCTAAGGGAAGCAAGACATCTCTTGGGCATAGTCCAAGGAAGAAATAAGTTCGAGTACAAAAAAGTATGTTTTGAGACTAGTGTTAGATGCAACACTTTTAGAAACAAAACCATCAATTATTCCTTTGGAGAAAGAAGAAAGATTCACAGTTCATAAAGAAGAAGAAAGTGATGAAGCATTAAAAGACATAACAAGTTATCAATAATTGATTAGAAGATTAATTCTTTTTAACAAGCACAAGGGCAGATATAAATTATTCAATATAGTTGTTGAGTCAATCCTATTAAGTCTAACGACTACCCAAGAAGAAGGGGTTAAATTGGTAATTTTAATTTCTATGTCTTTCTTTTAATTTTGTTCACAATCAAATTTACCTATCAATAATATAGAAAAAAAAAGGAGTTAAAGGATAGAGAGACAAGATTCATATAGTGATTTAGTCCAAGACAATTTTGAAACCTACATTCACCTCTTTCCTTTAACCAAACCAGTGAAAGTCTACTTCAATACTTAAAAGAACCCTTCTTCCACACTTATAACCCTTTCACTCAAAGATTACAACATTATGTGCTACAACACACAAATTGACTACAAATTATAATCTTAATGTTTTTCCAACCTTATATAGTCCTAAACAATTCCCTTGTGATGTGGCTTTTGATATCATAATGTTTTGATGATTAAACCTAAGGCATTTCTTTCTTCCAAAAGTATAATCTTTTCTTATGGCAAATATGATAACAAAGGGCGTAACTTGATTTTCGTTCATGGGCAGGCCATAATGGAGCAAATAAAAATTGGCCTAGCATTGCCCACGTAGGCCCATGCCTGTTTGGTCCATTTTTATGCGAACCCGCGACCTGAACTTCACACTAGAGATGAGCGTAACCTGAGTGCTTGAAGCCACGCAAGACGTAAGCTCAATTCGCTACCCATGTTCTACGACCAAGGAAACCCAGACGAACTCCCGATCCACTTCCTTTCTTGCATGCTTCAGTTCGCGCGATCACACGCCATTTGTGGGCCCAAGTCAAACATCAAACCAATCCATCTTTTTCTCTCGCCAAATCTAGTCGCATCCTGTGACAGATTTCATGATCCACGACCCAGCATCAAAATGGTGCTGCTACACTTTTTAAGAACAAAAATAAACAAACCAAGTGATCATCCAATTCTTCCTAAAATCAACGCCTGCCCTGCCATTTCTCCCATTTCTCCCATTTCCCAGTTCTCTTGCATTCTTTCTAATATGTTGTGGAATTTTTTTAATTCAAGTTATATAGTCTTCAGTGATGTAAGACCAGTGAGGCAGTTAATTTGAGCGGTTGGTTCTGCAAGATCACCTGGTTTTAGTCTGTTGTACGCAAAACCAAAACAAGGAGTATCCTTTCAGATAGAGCTTAACGAGCCTAATAGTTACCCTGTTGTGGTGGCTGGGCTTCACGGGGTTTTAGAACTTTATGGGTCCTAGTAGGACGGAATCCAGTCAAATATTGAAATGATTCCTGAGTTTTGGATCCGACAAGTCAAAACCTTAACTGGATAAACTAGTAACAACATACTTTCAATGATACACGCCCAAGAAAAGCTCATGTTATCATGCCTTAATTCTTTTCTCCTCATTCCTATGTCTTGACATTGCCAAAAAGTTAATATCATGAAAAGTAAATTAAAGGTTCCTCTTAGTGTAATTGCGTTTCATCACGGTCCTATTTAAATCAAATGTGTGTGGTAGATCCTGATACGCAATGGCATCCTATGATCCTGTTGTTTGCATCTTTGGTTAGGCCCTTCGTGACTTTAGGATTATTCATTTAACATTGAAATATAATATGGTTACTTGGAAGAATTGGCTACTCTAAGCTCTTACATGTGCATGTGCATGCTCATACAAGTCACTCAGATAATGATCCACAGTTTTTAATTTTTAATTTAGTAAATTTCAGATTAGTCTAATCTGATTACGTTTTTAACGCGAGATCTTAAAGGACTTTTAATGCTTTGAAGCCTGACATTAATTTTCCCAGTAGTAGCCTCTAAAGTTTCGCTAGGAGTCTGTGCCACATGAAGCCAAAGACGTCAAAATCTTTGAAGCTTCTTCAAACTGTCTTGGTTATTGTGGAGAAGATGTTTCTAAAGAAAAGTGCTCTTAGTAAGATTGGAGTGGCAAGCTTTGATAATTAGATGACTCTAAATTACTCTTCACGTGCTTTGATTGACAATATGACTGTCAAGAAAGGATAATCCAGCGTGTAAAAGTCTGTCTTCCACTTCCATTTCCGTTAACAGGGTAAGAGTTCACTTCCCTTAGTCTGGCCTCTTCGTCTAAATAATCGCCACTCCTCCCTCCAGCGAAAAACCCAGGAAAAGCACAGTAATGCCATAAATAGCTTTCATTGTTTTAATTTTCTTGCCAGTACCTGAGAGATTTGCAATATATATAATATATGAGTTAACATAGGAGCTTGAAGCGTTGAGCGTAGCGTTGTCATTCAATGCTAAAAATCAATAAGAGGCGCAGGTTTTGACTGTCTGGAAAATAGAGAAGGAGCCGGAACATATGAGCAGTAGAAGAGATGCTTAGTTTCTTTTTTTTTTTAGTTTTTTATTTGAACATTATTCATTCTTTTTGCTTATTGACTTGAATTATGTAACGTGGGCTGACCCTAACTCTTGATTTGATGTTCAAACTGTACTGCATCAGCATTTTTTGTCTTCATGTCTTGGGTGTTGGAGTGGTTCGCTTTGCACCTCCCTGTGATTTTGTATTCAGATTTAGACTTGTGCTGAGCAGGCTGCTTGCCTATTGGAGTGGTTAACTTGCACCTCCCTGCGAGGCTTCTTCTTTTTTTTTTTTGTTTTTTTTTTTTTGTTGGGCTTCTTGACGTCTCCTTGTGTTTGTTTTGATAGAAAAGATGATGCTTTTATTCTCATTAAATAATCTTCTATTTTTATCTTTGTCTTATTTCTTGATGCACCAAGTTTTCCACACGGAGCCTACGGAATTGCCCTGACTTTTCCCTCTGGTTTCCCCATGTGCTTGATAAAAACGTCAGTGGTGGAAGAATGAAAACGAAACATACCATTTTGTTATTGTAAACTGTTGCCATCATCTGATTTTAGTTAATATTTCTCCGCGAACTTGAATCTGACGGATTTGCAGCTAATCTGTCGGTATCATAACAAAGACACATTAGCATTTAATATAGCCGCCCATGTGATGTTGTCCAACTGCCTTCCTTGCAGAGGGTTTTTTAGATAAAGAATGAGGGAAAGAAAGAACGGGCAAAGATAACTGGGAATCTTCTAGTAAAATGCAACCTCGAAGTCTCTACCTCTCTCTCTCCCCTAAATATTCATGTACATCTTTTAATTAATATCTTCATACCTTTGAGGTATCTACTACTATAATTGACTCTAACCTCTCACTTTCATGGATGTTAAGTGATAATTTTTTTTTATTTCAATTAACCACCCACCTAACCTCTCTGCCATCTCAAGCTTTCTTTCTTCTCAAACATGATCGGCTCAGTAAATCTTACCATCTTTGGCATCAATTTCATCGATTCAAATTATTGCCATGGCCATTTGACAACCAAGGCCCTCCGCCCTTATTCTCTTCCTATGATAATTGTTCTCTATGTATATTTATATTATAGGTTTGAGTTTATATGTTTAGCCCAAGGTTAGTTAAGTTGGGCTAGTCAAGCCCATTAATGTTTCTTATCTTTAAAAAAACATAATCATTGTGAAGAGAAGTAGTCTTGATTGTCTTGATTGTTAGTTTTTAGTTTTATAATACAATTTTAGTTTGGGTGTTCCCTTTGAGTTTCACTTTGTCCTTTTCTTGGTCTGGATGTCCCTATTTGAGACCTACTATTGGTTTAAGTGTTCTTATTTAGCCCCAATCAATCCTTCGTAAGAGAATCTTCTACCATTCCTACAAGAGATAATCTCATTAGATACAAAATGATAACAAGTGGTATTGAAGCCTTTCGATTTGCAAATGGAGGTGAGAGTCACAAGGGTGGAATCCAACATGCAATGGATCAATGAGGCTATGGCTGCTTTGATTTCTTCTGTTGATACTATGTCAACATAAATGTCGATAGAGATGGAGATAAAGATGCTATCGACGTTGTTGACATAGATAGAGATGCTATCGATGTTGTTGACAAAGATGGATGCACTCCTTTTAGGGCAAAATTGTACCTTAGGTGTCCAGCACAATAGTTCAGCATATGAAGTCGGCCAACAGGGCGCATTTGGCATGGTCGTAGGCTACCTGTGCGCTCGCGTCCACACCAGATGTGCCTTGTTGGCCGACTTCATTTGTTGAACTACTGTGCTGGCCAGCTGTGGTGCAATTTTGATAGGAGTGGATCCACCTTTGTCAACAACATCAATACCATCTCAATCCATGTCAACAACATCTCCATCTATGTCAATATCTATGTTGACATGGTATCAACCTTGGAAATTAAAGTAGCCATAGCCTCATTGATTCATTGCATGTTAGATTCCACCTTTGTAACTCTTGCCTTTATCTATGGATTCAAGGGCTCCATACCACTTGTTACCATTTTGTATTTGATGAGCTCATCTCTTGTAAGGAATGGTGGAATATTCTCTCAGGAATGATACATCAGGGCTTATATGAGAACATCTAGACTAGAGTGAGGCTCATATAAGAACACACAAACTAAGAAAGGTATAAAGTTGGGTTTAGATGAGAATGCCTAAACCAAAACTATATTTTAAATTCAAAAACCAACAATCAAGACTACAATCAAGATTGTGTCCTTTCATAAAGATTATGTCCTTTTAAAGAGAAGAAACCCTAAACTTAACTAACCTTGGGCTAGACATATAAGACTAGACCATAACAATTTAATTACTATAATTCTGTTTGATTTAAGAAATTTTATACCTTTAGTATTGACAACCAACAACATTAGTGGAATCAACATATTCATCAATTTTTTCCAATAAATGTTACCCAATTTGAATTTTTAGATAATAAATTTGTAATATGCATATAAAGTAAACACCAAAGATTGTTTTCTCATTAGAAGTTCAGCTGATAGTGCTATCATTATAATTTTTTTTATTTGAAAAAAACACCTAACGTCACTTTACTATGACCTAGATGAGCATAACTAGCCAACAAAAAAGGTCCAACAACAAACCACATGCTTCCAAAAGTTTTGTTGGACAACTCACATGCTGATGTCCAATCTTTAATGCCTTTTGCACAAGCCTATTGAGAGGATATGTGTGCAAGTATAAAACTGCAAGTGTCATATTAAATAGATGTCAACAATATGAATAGTCCATATGACATAATTAGACATGTTTTGTATCCCAACTTACCATATTATAAGTGGCATTAGGCGAATAATTACTGTGGCACGATGGGTGGTGATTTCTTTTGCAATTAGAGCTAGATGGCACACATGTATGAATGACGTGCTTCTTTGCCTTTTCGAATATTGACAAAGATGCATAACATGGATGAAGTCTACATATTTCTACAATTATTTCTATGAAAGATTTATAAGATCGGTAAAATTCAACAAGTTCTATTATATGACGATTTATACGTAACTTAAACACTATCAAATATACACTACTGAGTACAAAAATATTAATATCTCCGTAAGATAGATGCAACAAATGTGATTGACTAATACAATAGAATTAGATCCAAAATCATAGGCGTAATCTTTTGAGTTGAGTCACATTCCAGTTTATGATACAAGAGAAATTTTCAAAAGTGTCAATCTCCATAAGAAACCTTAAAAAGGAAAAATTACATAAAAAAGAATCTCTAAGAAACCCAACCTTCATAACATTGGAATAAATTAGTTCAAAACCATAAAATCTATTGGAAAAATGCATGCTCTAAAGAGGAAAGAAAAGGTAAAGTCATTAGACGACAGGAATTTTCCCTTCATAGTATCTTCTTATTTGTTTACAAAGTATCACTTACTTTTTGTTGTTTTGTCTACAAAGTAGAGTGTTGGGTTTGTTCATAGAAGAGAGACTAGTTATGCTTGAGCAATGGTTTACAATGTTAGAGTTAAAGTTGATAGACTTGGATGAAGATCTCAATGATTAGAGGGAATTCGGGATGTTGGGAAAGGATGATTCATATGTTTTTCATAATTGATATAGTGAGTTTTCAAGTGTGATGAGGATGAGATAATGAGTTCACATAGGTTTATATTGTCAAAATTAGGAAAGGTTCTTGCCATATCTATAACATATTCTAGAAAGAGTAATTAATAGATAATTAGAACTTACCTGAACTACTTATAAAGCTGAATTTTACTAATAAACAATAGAGAGAGTGAAGTAAATTCAATCAATATATTTGCAGTTCACCTACGTAATGTGAAGCCTTATGTATTTTGAAACTACCCTACTTAGTGATTATAAATGGTTTAAGGCATGACGAATATGAATACTCTTCCTAATCTATTTAGTTACTGTGGCATTTTTATCTTCAGCACCATCTAGCCGTTAAATTTTACAAAACATCTCAGCCGCCGGAATTGCAAGATTGAAAGCTCCCTCAGCAACGGACGATTATCAACAAGCGAGGACGATTGCTTGATTGGAAACGGAAAATCTATGGCTTCTTTTAAAAAGGATGAAAACGATTGTGCGAGGGGAATGGGGGAGGATGTGATAGAAAAATAAACTTGCGGGGACAAACACAAGGGGCGTAGGTGGGTACTTGAAAGTACGTCATAACCCGTAAACACCGTCAGCTTAGCCGTGGTGGGTCCTTTAAAACGCAGCCTGTCGCAAGAAAGGGCTTGAGCCTCCACGAATCAGGCTAAAAAGGCCGGCAGAGGGTCCTACATGTGTGCGGCTTTACGTAATAGAATGACAATTGACAGCCTGAGCAGCGTTTTCATGCTTTTTAGTATTAGTTTTCCCTGTCAGGTTTAACGAAAGCCAACCTCGGAGTTATTTATACATATCATTCACACCTAGAGGGAGCCTTCAACGTGGACAGGCTCTACTCCCCTCTCTCTCTCTCTCTCTCTCTAAGTAATGCTTTATTAAATAATCTTTACGCAATAGAATAAAAATAATTGACTGTTAGTTTTCGTGAGATTTAATGAAAGCCAAAGCTCGGAGTCAACTTAGCCATATCGTTCACACCTAGATTGAGCCTTCAAGTTGGACAGCATCTACTCTCTCTCTCTCTTTCTCTCTCTCTCACAATCAGATTCTTCACAATACTGATTGTCTGAGTCGTGTGTCCATGCTTTTCATTGTTAGTTTTCGTGAGACTTAGTGAGAGTCAACCTCTGAACCAAACTTAACCATTTCGTTAATACTTAGATTGAGCATTCGACTTGTACTTGCTTGCAAGTGACCATCATGAAGTTTAAGAAAGGGAGGTAATTCGCTACGTTATCCACTGTTTTCTTTTCCTTTTCATTTGCGTCTTCGCTATCGTTGTGATTTGCTTATTGGGACTTTGCTTTCAAAGGATTTACATCGATGAAGACCAAAATCTGCAAATTCCGGGGGAAAAAAACGACACCCACAGACGTGTAGAAAAGCCTTTGCCGGTATACGGTGGTTTCGGAGATGGAAAACAAAGTACTACTGCAGCTTCCGCGTTTAAGAAGTTTAAGGTCTTCCCAGAGAATCACAAGTTTTGGTACAAGGGAATTCTAGATCCTGGAAGTGTTTGTCTGCTGCAGTGGAACAGGGTTTTCCTGTTCTTTTGCTTGGTAGCGCTCTTTATTGATCCATTTCTTTTCTTCATTCCGGAGCAGCTGGACAATAACAATTTCTTGTGTCTGAAAACTGATTTCAACTTGGAAATTGTGATTACGTTTCTTCGGAGTGTTGCGGATATATTTTATGTGTTGAATATTGTCGTAAAGTTCCGGACGGCTTATGTTTCGCCAAGTTCAAGAGTTTTTGGGAGAGGTGAGCTTGTCATGGATCAGAAGATGATTGCAAGAAGGTATTTACGATCAGAATTCTTCACAGATCTCATGGCTGCACTGCCCCTTCTTCAGGTACTGCCAGTTCGCTTAAATTTGATTTATGAGCAACTCGTCAAAGAATTGAAGGAGGAACAGATCTTCTATCTATTTTTGTTTTTTGGTTTAGAATTTGATTACTGACCAGTGGTATTTGTAAAACCGAATTACCTGAGCTGTCTACTAATAGAGATGAAGACTTTCTCCATTTCGACAAATTATCATGTTGAAGTAGCTGTTTAACATTCTCTGTCCAACTTTTACCCGTTTTAGAATAAAAGAAGTGGGGGAGGGGGGGAGAGATGAAGAAGGAGGGGGGCCGGTGGGGGCCTGGGGTGCTGATGGTTTGTTAACTGCTCAGCATAGTGTCGTAGTTTCAGATGCGCTGTGTAAAAGTTGATAAATTTGGGCTAGTATGGCAATCCGATAAGGACTTAAATTTACTCAATAGCTGATTGTAATATCGATCTTCTTTATTGCTGCCAATTTCTTTGTTCTAAAACTGAAGCAAGATTAACGTGTGCTTTTCCTTTGACAGATAGTCATATGGCTTATTCTCCCAGCAATTAAGAGCTCACAGGCTGATCATACTCGTACTACCATTCTACTGATCGTTCTCCTCCAATACATTCCCAGGCTATTACTAATTTTCCCATTAAGTTCTCGGGTTGTTAAAGCCAATCTTGTAGTCAGACAAACTGCTTGGACTGGGGCCGGATATAATCTGGTACTGTACATGCTAGTGAGTCATGTATGTCACCTCTTCACTTGTAGTACACTACCTAACTTTCTATTTCTTTTTGGAGTATTCCACAATAGTTTGACTTCTGTTAATACAGGTCTTAGGAGCAGCATATTATTTGTTGTCCTTTGGACGATACACAAGTTGCTTGCAATCGCAATGCAAAAATGAAACTAGCCCTGTACCATGTGTCCCTGATTACTTGGATTGTAATAGTTTGAGCGATTCTGTTCGCCAGACATGGGCGAACACAACCCTTGTGTTTAGTAGCTGCAATCCGAATAACAGAAACTCCACCTTCCAATTTGGCATGTTTAAAGGTACAATTACGATGAACGCTATGTCCGCGGCATTTATTGAGAAGTATCTCTATTGTCTGTGGTTTGGATTGCAGAACTTGAGGTAAAATTTCTAAACATGCTATGTCTTCTTATTTTATACTACAATTATTTCCATATTCCAATTTAAAGGATATGAGGATAATTTAATGTCTTATTATCATAGATATTTGCAGTTGAAGTTTATATCTATACTTCCTTCTATTTAAGGAACGATCTCATCCATTTCAGCTTATTTTTAATTGTCTTAAAATTTTATATCAACGTTTCCTACACCCAAAATCAAAATATAGTCATATAATCGAAATTTCAAATTATAGATTTCAGGAGTATTCAGCAGCCAATTACCTCTTCTTTTGCCTAAATGCTGGTGGCCCCAATTTCTATTTCTGTTGTGTGAGGGGGTTTGTCTTTGTTTTGGATTATCAATGACAAATCTATATTGGCGGCATAAAACTACCAACTTATCAATTATATTGCACGAAAAGTTACCCTGCTTTATTTCAAAGTCTAATAAAAATATGTCCTCTAAATGGATAGTGATGTATCTCTTTTGTTTCCGTTTCAGTTCCTTCGGCCAGAATATAGTCTCAAGCACGTCTATTGTGGAAAGTGTTTATTCCTTGATCATCGCAGTATTTGGTCTGGTTGCGGTTGCCCATTTGATTGGAAACATGCAGGTACTCTTGACAACTATTTACTGCATTCCACTTCTTTGTAGGGTTCATTATTCAAGTTAATTATACTCCATGATGCTATTATCATATGGTTTATTTATCTATTTATTCCTTTTGTATATACACATATATGTACATATATACATATATATATATATACTTACACATATCCAATTCATGCAATTGGATGTCAAACTTGAGATTAAAAAGTTTTAGGCGCTACTAACTTATTGTAAGCTAGTAGGTGATTGACTTGTCTATGGTTGAAATGAGAAAAGATTGGCTAAATCACTGATATTTTTCTTTTTCCAAGGCCTCTATTTCCATTCAAATCAAAGCCATGAAGTCACAAAACCTTTGATTTGTTCTATCTTTTGTATGTACTACTTGAAGAATGTTATTGCTCATGAAAGTTTGGTATTGAAAACGATATAATTATTTGATAGTGCTTAGATATAAAAGTGGTTAAAATGATCTTTTAAATTCAAGAGCTAACTTTTGAGTTGGACTATGAGCCTATTTTAATATAACTAGGTTAGTTTCCTTCAACTTTCATTCAACTTTAAACCTTTAAAATATTCTCATTATGTAAAGAGTATCCATTTAATTTTGTTCAATTTTGATCTAAGATATATTCAATGTATGGGAAAGTATTGGATACATGATTTTCATATTTAAAAGATATAATCCTTGGGTGATATTTAAATATAAATATTATTCCATCAACTCATGAATTAAATTTCAAGTTGACTATAAGTCTATTTTGAATAATTACAAACTAATTGTTTGCCTTTATAACAATAAAAACAAGGAAAAATATGTTTTCAAACATTAGGCTTTGTGAGCTTTGTTTAAGGTCCTTGACAACTACCTATATGAAAAGCCATTTTTCAACACCTATGTGCAAATTAATTCTTGGAGATGTCTTGGAAATTTTTAGAGGTTCAAATTCTATGCTCCATGTATTTATTATATAGGGCCATGAGGTTGAAAAGCTAGTTGCACATTGTACTTGAAAATCTCATCTATTAAAACTATATTATAATTTTTCCTATTAATATTGCAATTATTAGAAGGATTGTGTTGCAATAGATTAAGATCAATCCTAGCTAATGCTATATGATATGCACTACAAGTTTTATGTTCTATAGCTCATCTTCTCTACATCCTATTTGGTGTAGAACTATTTGCTATCTCTCACTATGAGATTGGAGGAGTGGAGGCTTAAACGACAAGACACTGCAGAGTGGATGAAACATCGACAACTTCCTCAAGATCTTCAAGAAAGTGTCCAACGATTTATTCAGTATAAGTGGCTTGCAACTCGAGGAGTTAATGAAGATTCAATATTAAAAGACTTACCTAGAGATCTTCGTCTAGATATCAGACGCCACCTATGCTTGGACCTTCTTCTACGTGTAAGTTCTTTCTTGGTAGGATACTATTCATGTAAATTGTTATAGTCCATTATTTGTCTTTATTTACTAATCATGAGCTCTTATCCTTTGCTTGCTACATGTACTACCATTAGTAGGCATAACTTTTTCTTCTATAGAATCTCTAGAGGAATGAGCAGAGTTATTTATTTTGCATTCAAGTAGATGTTCTAGTTAGCATGCCTTCTTTCTTGCTAATATACTACTAATTCTTATTGGTATTTTTCTCTCCAAAATAATGCTTTCACTCCTAGTTAGAAAGGTTATTACTTATTACAAATATAGTGCCAATGTCCAACTTTTACAATCTTATAACAAGATTAAAACTACTATAAGAGGATGCAAGCATTGAAGTATTACATAGAACTAGATTCACCATGAAGATGACCTTAACTAAATAGAACATGACCTAAGAATCTTCCACCCCCCCCCCCCATTATAGGAATAGACTTTAGATTGAATAGTTCAATTTTGGTTAAATTCATGTAAAGTATATCACATGTTTTGTGGAATTTAAGTACATTTTTCTCATTCCTAATATCAAAAGTTATCAATCAAGTTGAATCAATCCATGTAATCTCAAATTTTCTTACTCTAAGCCATGGACATTTTCCTAATTTGCAGGTCCCTTTTTTCTCCCAGATGGACAATCAACTACTTGATGCCATTTGTGAGCACTTGGTTTCATTCTTAAGTACACAAGGAACCTATATTTTTCATGAAGGTGACCCTGTGACAAAAATGCTTTTCATCACTCGAGGGAGGTTAGAAAGCTCCACTACAAATGCAGGCCAAATTGGTTTCTTTAATTCAATCACCTTGAAGCCTGGAGATTTTTGTGGGGAAGAGCTACTTGCTTGGGCGTTGATTTCAAAATCTTCTCTTAATTTGCCTTCATCTACACGAACAATCAAGGCCCTTGATGAGGTGGAAGCCTTTGCATTGCATGCAAAAGATCTCAAATTTGTTGCTAATCAATTTAGACGTTTACATAGTAAGAAGTTGCAACATACTTTTCGCTTTTACTCTTATCATTGGAGGACATGGGCTGCCTCCTTTATTCAGGTAGCTTGGCGTCAACACATGAAGAGGATTATGGCAAAGAACTTAAACATAAAAGAGTCATGGTCATATAGTCCTGACAAGCAAGTTGTTGATGTGGAAGAGCCCTATCTTGCATCTTCATCTGGCTTACAAGCAAAGCAGAACCTTGGTGTCGGAATATTGCTTTCATTGTTTGCCACAGACAAACAGAGGGGAGTTCAAAAACTTGAGCATATTCAATTGCCTAAATTGCAAAAGCCAGAAGAACCCGACTTCTCAATTGAGCCAGAAGATGAATAGATCAATGTGTTTACATCAAATGCATGACAACCGATGGTTGTTGTTTCTAGTTGTAAACAAGATGATACTAAGGGTTGGTTCTTCATTCATAAGAAAGGTTTAATACCTAAGAATAGTTACATAGGTTGTATTGGTGACTACCTTTCCAAAAGTTTTTTCAAAATTGAATGATATTAGTAGCCTTACAACAAACTATATGTTGTAAGATACATAATTTGACTATAAATTACAACTTCAATATTTTCACAACCAATAAAAATTCCTTATGACTTGGTTTTTGATATCTTAATTTTTTTTATGATTAAGTTTAAGGCATTTCTTTATTCCAAAACTATTATATTTTCTCATGGCAAAATATGATAACAAATTGTGTAACTTGGTTTTTCTTAATGCCTCATGTAGCTTCCTACATGCTCCTTATGTGCGTCCCTTTGCATATGCTTGCCAAATGCAATCAAATTGTATCTTCTACTAAGTTAGCACCCACGTCGTCTAGTGTGCCATGTCAGCCCTTGCACTCTAATATTTCTAAAGCATGGCACAAATATGGACATGAAGCCCAACCATTACTCAAAACTTTAAGCCAAAATTGGATTAGATTTTGTGAATAATGTGTTTTCCTCATGCATGTGATTCTTTCCATTGATAAGTTTATATACTTGATCTAAATTGGTTTGATTTTGTTCAATATATAACACCATTTCTATTATTGGCATGTTACTTTCTCTAGCTGATTTTTGGTTTTTCAGCATTGATATTCTTCTTAACTTGGCATTTAGAGCCATTAGCTTATGCCCTATTAAACCTTCCTTATGGATTCCTCCTCCTCCTCCTCCCCCACCACCACCACCACTACCACCACCACCATACTTGTTGCCTTTTCTTTTCCCACCATAACCCACCCATCCTAAATATCTCATCTTTGGCCACCATTAAGTGTTTTAATGGCAACAATTGTTTTGTTTGAAAAATGTGTCTTCTTTTCCTATTGATAACTCTATTTTTATAGAGTTATTTTAACCATTTTTAGGCAATAAATAATACAATGCTTATGAGAAATATTTTAATTCCTCTTTATTTACTTGAATTTGTCTTATTTTTGTAGCATAAGCAGGCATGAAGAAAAAGAATAAACATAGAGAACCTAATGTTTATTATATGACAAAATATGGTCAAAATATCAAGATCAAGAAAATCAAGATGGGCTTGGACTTTAGACTTTCCATTGTTATTAGGTTTTCTAAATAATTAGAAAACCTAGTCATATTAGGAGTTCAAAGCCTAATTATTATAAGAGTTCAAGACCCAATTGTCTTTGGTCTCCAAAACCCACTTCTACTAGAATAAGAGATAGGTCTAAACCTAAACCCTATTTAAGAGAAGAGAAGAGGCAAAAAAGGAAGAGGAGGAAATTGAGCACAACTCAAGAGAGAGGCCAAGAATTCAAGGTTTTCTTGAAGAGAAGACAAAAAGGGTGACAGACTTCTTGTTCTTGGATTCAAGATGCCTTCTTTGTTTCTTATTATTGTTCTTCCTCATTATTTCATTATGTCCTAAACTTCTTTTGTTAGAGCGAAGATGTAGCCTAACTATGATGATGTGAATTTTATAAGTTTTTATGTTTTGCAAGATATTTTATTTATGTGAGTTATATATTATTATGCTTAATGCTTTTAAGTGATTGGCCACCACTTGAATGATTTGATGTGCATGTTAGAGACTGAGAGGTAATAATATGCAATTGCTTCTTATAATATATAACCATAAATTAAATGTGGATAGACATATACCATGTTATTTATGTGGCTTTTGGTGATAAGATAATCGAAAGATTTATTGTAAACCAGGAATATTCACAGATCCTAATGCATTTGGTTTGTTTCAATTCACATATAAAGATATAGTGAATTAATGAACTAAATAGGTTTACTATATCTAGACATAGGATAGTAAATAAATTAGGAAGTTCCGCCATCACATAGGTAATACCATTCTTGCAGGCATAAACTATAAAAATTTATATCTAGTAGTTATGGTGAAATCGGAAGCTCTAACATGTTTCTTATCTTGATTTTTCCTACTTGGATTCAATTTTAATTAGTCTTGATTTTTCGTTTTGAAAATTTTAAATTTTAATTCATCATCAACGATATTTTGATTTGCTAGATAAATTTTAGGATTAATTCATCGTTAGTACTTAATTAGTTTAGTATTCACCAATCTTCATGGGACGATACTTTTCTTATCATTATATTACTTGTTCGACATGTTCACTTGCATCTAAATTTCACCGAACACTATGCCCAACCAAATTTTATCTATCAATGATGCATAGGAACTATCCCATCCAAAATGATCCTAACTTTCAAAAATGCCTTTTTGCTTAATCTAGCCTACACCACTTGGCTTTTCCATAACTAAGTAATGCTCATCTAGCTTCTCGCAACCTCCACCATTGCCATTATAAACTAATTAGCCAAGCACTACCTTTTCACAATAGTTTAGAAATACCTATTCTTATCATATATAGCACGATCAAATGCTTGAGTAGCCTCCTTGCATATTCCACTTCAAACACTCAGAAAATGCAACCATTTAGTCATTGCTTACCAATAGAAGGCCAAGACAATCGTTGATCAGCTGCCTTCAATAGAAAAAATTATTTTTTAGAATGAGTATCATACTCATTTATTCAAAGGTTCTAGTGATGAATTCAATGATTTTGTGACCTCAAATCGATGTAGACCTAGTCCGCATCACTAAACAAAAAGGCTTTATACTCGTGACTGCTTGCTCACAAAGTACGACATCAACTCCTTACTTAAGTGGCCTCCTAGTAGCCTTTGTAATTTATTTTGGTATAATCATTCCTGTGTTGCACAACCCCCTTTATTGTTCATTCCTAAACTTTGACCATTCAACTTGAATCCTTAATAGTCAAGTCTTTTTTCTGTTGGTCTTTTACCCATACCTTTAGCCTAAAACCAAACCAACAATTGCTTTGGCAGCTGTGGTCAATGTCATAAGACATTATATTAGCTTTGTTTCTACCCTAGCCACGTTGTAGCCATTTGTTAGGAAAGGCTTAACACATCCTTCAATTAGGATCAAAACCAACAAAGTTAACAACTGACCTAAAATTACCAATTAGCCCGCATAACCCATTACTCCACATTAACCTAGTTTCTCTTAGCCACCATGTTTATCAACCCATTTATCCAAATTAAGCTCCTTCCTTCCCTTAATCCTTCCATACTACCTTACTACCTTTTATGGCCCACCATGGCCTACCTCTATTCTCCTTGGATGTAGCCTTTTGGCACCAAGATTTAGGGGCTTCTCAGCATATCACCACATTTTTGGCAATCTTATTTAATATTACCTTGCATGTGGGCCTTCAACAATTCACGATGGGTGATAGGGTATTACTTCCCATCACCCATATAGGTACTCTTAAGTCTTCCTCCTTCCATCTTCCTTTTATTTTATGTTTACTACTAATAGTAACTATCTTCACTTTCTTGGCCATTTACTTTTGAGTCATTACTTTGCATATGGATCAGAATTGATTAGGGTCTTTACCATGTCTCGCCCTTTAGTGTCATCCTAACTCTAATTGTGTTTGTTGTTTCTCATACTAGCTCTTTTCTTTTCTTTTTATTTGTGAAGAACTAGTTACAATGTAGGATGCAAACTTTTTAGTGTAATAGTACTCTTAAATTTCTCTCTTTGACATTAACATAGTATAACATCCATTAATAGATCTTTTATCCTTACTCTTTATTCCATAATGATATCATTGACATATATATTATTATATTATCAAGATTGACCTAGCTCTTTCCACATAAGTTGTTGTTCTTTTACTCTTCAAGTCTTTTCTTTTGAGATGATAAGCTTTCTTGATCAACTATCCTTCAACCTGAGTCATTAGAAACATCTTTTCATGGTAAGTTCTATTTCACCAACCTTTGAATATTTCTCATTTAAGGGTCTTTGGATGTGCATGGGCTACCATCCAAGCTACTGTTGCTATTGTCCAATTGGTGAACAATTCTACATTACAACTAATGTTGTTTTTTATAAGGAGATTTTTCTCAATCATGACATCCAATCCACCCCAACCTTGACTTTTAAGCCTCCCTTAATGTTGCATCTTCCTATCCCTACTTCATCTTAACCATTAAGCTTACATATAGCCTATACATTACTCTAATAGGAATCCTCTATATCATCAACCTTACCATTTCTACCTTAGACATTGCCCTAACCAACCCTAACTAGATGGCTACTCACCTCTAAAATGAAACCCTCATGCTATAGGACCTTTATCCATCATCATACCTATGTCTTGATTACAACCATTCACCTTGACATTAAGCCCATTTTTTTCACTGAGCCTATTTGCAATTCTCATTGGCACAAGGCCATGGCTATCAAGTATATCACTTATCAAGAATGGTATTTGTTCTTTGGCTTCTTTTTTACTGAGTGCTTGCCTTATTAGCTATAAACAAGTCTATAAAGTTAAACTTTGTACTTTTGGCTCTCTGGTGAGATATAAAGCCAAGCTTTTGCCAAAGGATTTGATTAGTAAGAAGGAATTAACTATAACAAGTCTTCAATCTCATCCTAAAGTTAGTCATTGTTTATGCAATTCTTGTTCTTACATGCTCCCATGGTTGGCCAATCCAAAACTTGGATGTCTGTAATGTCTTTCCCTATGGGTGCATTTATGAACAAGTCCTCATAGAGCAGCCTTAGGGTTTCATAGATTCTATTCAACCTAAACATGTTTGTTGACTCAACTATTCTTTCTCTGGTTTGAATTAATCTCTAGTCTCCGTTGGCTTCAATATTTCTATTACTAACACATCATTATTCATTTTTCACTCTACTAGATACAACATGATTCATTTAGTTTATGTGGACATCATTCTCCTAGGCTTTCTTGAGGCTCCATTCTCTAATTTTCTTACCACTTTAAAGTAATAATTTGCTACTAAGGATCTAGGCTTTTTTCATTACTTCTTTAGTATTAAGATCCAACCTACTCTTAATAGGCTTTTCCTCCACCAAGCAAAGTTTACAATCAAGAATTTCAATTATGCCAAAATAAAGGATGCCAAGGCTATATTTATCCTGCATACCACAAATGAGTCTCTGTCTTTTTTAAACAGGTGAACCTTTTGCAGATCCTTTATTTTATTGCAATGTTGTAGGAGTTTTTCAATACCTCACTCTTACTTAACCTAACACTACCTATGAAGTCAATATTGCCTACCAATTTCTCCATCACCCCACCATGGCCCATTGATAAGTCGTAAAGTGTATACTCCATTATTTAATAAATACTTCTTGCCTAGATCTATTCCTCACTTGATCTCCATCCATTATCCTCCATGTGTTTGCTAATGCTAAGGGGTATGTGATCATGATGACCATCATTCTATTTGTGGTTTTTGCATGTTTCTTGGTACAATTGTATCTCTTGTAGCTCCCACAAGTAATACACTTTGACACAATCCAACATAGGCTGAGTACAAGTGTTTGGTTCCATTAAACTCATGAGGATCGAGTGTCTTCTTCAAGATCTCCAAACATTCTCATCACTTCCTTATACTCTATGGTGTGATAACCTTTCAGCTATCTACATTATGGTATTTCATACTTGTACCAATCATGTAAAAATTGACTTTTACTTCATTAAATAACACCTTGCTTGTGGTTAATTACATTTTCATTTTATCTCTTTTGTGGACCAACTACCCAACATCTTTACCAAAGGTCTTACTTCTTCACAAACCAAGTGATCACCTAATTCTTCCTAAAATGAAGGCTTACCCTAGCCATTTCTCCCATTTCCTAGTTCTCTTGCTTTCTTTCTAATCTATCTTGAATTTTTTTAACTTAAGCTATAATCTTTAATGAATTAAATAAGTGTGGCCATTAATATTAAGTAGTTGATTTTGATAGATATCTTAGTTATAGCATGTTGTATGCAAAACAAAAACACAAAGTTTCCTTTTAGGTAAGGCTTAACCCATCTAATAGTTACCATGTTATGGTGGCTAGGCTTTGCGGGGTTTTTTAAACTTTATAGGTCCTAGAATGATGAATCCAATTAAATCTTGAAACAAGTCCTAGTTTTGGATCGCCTATGTCTAAACCTTACCTTGATAAACTGGTAACAAAATACTTTTTGATGATACATGCCCACAAAAAGCTCATATCACAATGTCTTAATGCTTTTTTCCTCATTCCTAGGTCTCAAAAGTTAATATAATGAAAAACAATTTAAAGGTTTCTCTTAATATAATTATGTTTCATTGTTTAAATCAAAAAGTGTGATAAATGCGGTACACAATGGCATCCCATCATCTAGTCATTTGCATCTTTGGATAGCCCTTTCATGAATTTAAAATTGCTCATTTAACATTAAAATATAGTATGGTTAGTTGGAAGACATAGGTACTCTAACCTTTTACATCATAAAAGACTATTAATGTGCTAAATAGCTTGACATTAATTTTCTTAGTAATAGCCTTTAAATTTCCAACGAGGACTCTATGTTGCACAAAGCCGAAGATTTTAGAATCCTTAAAGCTTTCTCAAATTGTTAAGATTATAGCTTCATGACCTGGAAGATCTATTAGTTACTATAGAGGGGATGCTTTTGAAGGAAAGTGCTCTTAGTAAGATTGGAGTGGCATGCTTTAATAATTATATGACTTTACATTAATCTCCACATGCTTTGATGGACAATATGAATACGAAGAAAGGATAATCTAGCCTCTAAAATTATGTTATCCACATTCATTTCCATTAATAAGGCAAGAGTTCATTTCCCTTAGTCTAGCCTCTTCTTGTAACAAATCGCCACTCTTCTCTCCCAGTGAGGCTTTTCTTTGACTTCTTAATGTTTTCTTATGTTTGTTTTGATGGAAAAGATTATGCTTTTGTTCTCATTAAATAATCTTTTATTTTTATCTTTGGCTTATTTCTTGATGCACCAAGTTTTCCACATAAAGCCTATAAAGTTGCCCTAACTTTTCCCTCTAGTTCCCACAAGGGCTTGATAAAATGAATCACGTCAATGGTGGAAGTGTTGGAGATACGTTAACATATTTGGGGATTATTCCCTTGATTGTTACGTTGATTCTTTCCTTATTATTCTATTTATTTAGGAAATTATTATTGTATATAGGAAGTTATTTCCTTTCTCTATTTGTATATTGTTTCCTTTATGGTTTGTTCCTTACACTATATAAGGACCCTCATATGTACAGTTTGAGACAAGAAAGTAATACAAGCATTCCCACAAATCTATGCCTTTCTTCCTCCTTTGTGACATGGTATCACGAGCCTAGTTTTTTTTTTTTTTTTTTTTTTCCTGACCTCAAGCTTCCGCCCTTTTTTTTTCTTCTCTCCTCCCCTCTGTGATCATGTCTTCTCCACTTGACCCCGATGCTCCCATCATCGAGAATGTCCCCCTTTCCTCCACCTCTCCTCCCTCTCCTAATCTCCCTGGCCCTGCCCCCTCTTATGGGTTCCCTGAGTCTTTACCCATCTCTGGACCCCCTCTCTCCTGGGCCCCCTACTCTCTCCCTGGCCAGCCCCGTCCTACCCTCTCCCAGGCCCTACCTCTCGGCCCAACTTCCTCTTCTTCGGGCCCCACTTTTTCTCCCCTCCCCGGCCCGTCAACCACCTCTGCCCCGACCCACCCACCCGTGGGCGGCTCACCCTCATCCGAATCTTCGGGTCTCCTTTCGGACCCTAAGCCGTACCCATATGCCGGATTCGGGTCCAATCCCTACCCGAATTCGCCCCCAATTTTTTTGCCCTATTCTGCTGCCGGCCGACCGGAACCCGGCGATCCTCTCTACACCGCCGCCTCCGACGGCCCCGAACTGCAGCTTATCGCCCAACCTCTCACCGGCACGGACACTTTTGCCGTGTGGTCCCGCGAGCTCCGCCGCGCCCTTGTCACCAAAGACAAGGACGGGTTCCTCGACGGCGCTATCCCGGCTCCCGCCACCGACCGCCTTGTGCGACAGTGGCGCAAATGTTCCCAATTGGTTTGCACCTGGATTGGGAACACTCTCACCCCGGAGGTCGCCGCCGCTCTTCCGCCCACCGATGACCCGAAAGTTCTCTGGGACGCCCTCCGCGAGCTCTACGGCCGCCCTGATCGCGTCCGCCTCTTCCAAATCGAGCAGAAACTCTCTGAATTGAAGCAGGGCAACCTTGCCATCGCCATCGTCTTCAACCGATTCATGGCTCTCTGCCATGACTATGACCAGACGGTCGAACCTCTCGACGGCCCCGACGCCACTCTCCGCCAATTTCACCGGTTGATGGAGGAGCGACGCCTCACTCGTTTTCTCCTGATCCTCAACGAGTCGTTCTCCTCCTTCCGCTCCCAAATCCTCACTATGGATCCGCCACCGTCTCTGCGCCGCCTTCTTTTCCTCGCCGTCCAAGAGGAGAACCACCGTCTCGCTTCCGCCGAGTATCTCCGTGTTGGAGATTCAGTTATTTTGGCCGCTCGAGCCACTGCTGCTCAAAAATCTCTCTCTGGTCACGGCAGCGGCGGCGGCGGCGTGCTTGGAGCAGGCGGTGGCGTCAGCTCTGTGGCGCATATGCGCTCTTTAGGGTTTTTTGAGGGCGACCCTTCAATCCCTCCTGGATCGGACGGCTCCCCTCATTACCCTAGATCCGACGGTCCCTCCTTCATCACGGGCGCGCCTCCATCTGACGGCCTCTATCCGATCTCGGCTTCGCAGATCAACGCCTCTCAACACAGCTTCAGTGCGCCTGTCCACAGGGGATCCGCCGGGCCGCGCAGCGTAAATGGATCGCGTTTTCGCCGACCCAATGGGCCCAATAACAGCCCCAATGGCCCAATTTCTTCACGGACTCGGCCCAACCACTTATTTTGTGACCACTGCAAGCGGACCAACCATACGAAGGCCACATGTTGGAAATTACATGGCAGACCGGGGGACTCTAACTCCAAAGAAAATAATAATATTTTAACTAATTTTGTTTCTTCTCAGGATAAGTCCAATTCACCTCTCAGTGAGGCCCAACTTCAATAGATCATGCAGGCCTTCCATCAAATGGGTCAACCTGACCAGATTGCCAGTTTTGGAGGTACTTCTTTTTGTTTTATGAGCTCCATCTTGCCCTCTGATTGGCTTATTGATTCAGGTGCCAGTGACCACATTATTTGCAACCAAATTTTTTTTTCTAAAATCCACACTACCCAATCTTCCATGTCTGTACGTCTCCCCACTGGAAACGTTACTTCCGTCACCAAAATTGGTGATGTCCAACTTAGCCCTAATTTTATTCTCAAAAATGTTCTTTATGTTCCAGAATTCCAATTTAATCTCATCTCTATTTCCAAAGCTTGTGAAAATAATCATTGTCGAGCCCTCTTGGACTCTAATTTCTGTTTCTTTCAGGCCCGTTCGACTGGCAAACTGATGGGCTTGGGTAACGCTCAACAAGGACTTTATTTTTGGATTTCTATTCCCGCAAATTTCAATTTAAATTCATGTTTTTCTCCCAATACGGGCTCCTTTTGTAATTCCCATTTTAGTAATAATATTTTACTTTCTCACCAACGTTTGGGTCATAGTGCCTCTTACCCCCATCCAAAATGTCCGATTTGTCCCTTGGCGAAACAACCTCGCCCTTCCTTCCCTACCAGCTCTTCTCGCGCTCCTTCCATTTTTTCCCTCCTCCACATTGACATTTGGGGGCCTTATCACACCCCCCATCGTGACGGGTCCCGCTTCTTCCTCACTCTTGTTGATGATTTTTCTCGTGGTACTTGGGTCTTCTTAATGCAATCCAAAACCCAAGTACTTTCTCATCTCACCCGCTTCTTTGCCCTTATTCACACTCAATTTCACACATCTGTTCAACGTGTTCGCACTGATAATGCCCGTGACTTCTTTAATCATAATTGCTCTTCCTTTTTTTCTACTCACGGCATCCTCCATGAGAGTTCTTGTCCCTACACTCCACAACAAAATGGGGTTGTAGAGCGCAAGCACCGCCATCTTCTCGAGGTTGCCAGAGCCCTAAAATTCCAAGCCTCCATTCCTGAATATTTTTGGGGCGATTGTGTGGTTACTGCCGCTTACCTGATCAATCGGATGCCTACTCGGGTCCTTCATGGGAAGACACCTTTTGAGCTCCTATTTGGCAAGCCACCGGATATTGGTCATCTCCGCGTTTTTGGTTGTTTGTGTTTTGCTACCACTGTGGGCCATCGTGACAAGCTCGCCCCTCGGGCCACCCGTTGCATCTTCATGGGTTATCCTTCCCTTCAAAAAGGCTACCATATTTATGACCCGGCTACAAGTACCTTTTTCATCAGTCGCGATGTTGTTTTCCATGAAGACGTATTTCCTTTTCAGGCTATGCCTTCATCGGAGGCTGATACTGTGCCCCCCTCGGGCTCTCGACCATTTCTCCCTGATGATTCGGATCCCTTACCACCACCTGTGGTCCTTATTGCACCCCCAGCTCCTCCGTCAGCTCCTCCATCAGTCTCAGTGGGCCCCACCCCAGTGCCTCCCTCTGCACCGCCTTCTCCGTTGCAGGCCTCCGTTGATGACTCATTGGCCATTGTCCCCTATGTCCCACCTCCTGCTGGGGTCTCGGCTCCTCCTCCTGCTACGGTCTCGGCTCCTCCTCGACGTTCTGGTCGCACTACTAGGCCCCCTACTTGGACCAAGGACTACATTTGTTCCAGCAGTGAACACATTGGGTCTCATTATCCCATCACGTCCTATGTCAGCTTTGCCCGTCTCTCTCCATATCATCTTTGCTGCATCAGTCGGATTTCTGCTGCCACCGAACCTTCTTGTTACCAGGAGGCCTCCACTGATCCCCGTTGGCAACAGGCCATGGAGGCTGAACTCCGTGCCCTTACAGATAATCACACTTGGGATGTTGTTCCCCGCCCTGCTCATCGCCGACCTATTGGTTGCAAGTGGGTCTACAAGATCAAGCATCGCGCCGATGGTTCCGTTGAGCGTTATAAGGCCCGTCTTGTAGCAAAAGGCTACACCCAGAAAGAAGGTTTTGACTATCAGGACACTTTTTCACCAGTCGCCAAGGCTGGCACTGTTCGTTCCTTCCTCGCCGTTGCCGCCTTCCGTGATTGGTCTCTACATCAGATGGATGTCAATAATGCCTTTCTACATGGTGATTTAGATGAAGAAATCTACATGGACCTTCCTCCGGGCCTTCGCAGACAGGGGGAGTCTCGGGTTTTTCGTCTCCGGAAGTCCCTCTATGGTCTCAAGCAAGCTTCTCGGCAATGGTATGCAAAATTCACATCAGCCCTTCTCTCAGCCCAGTTTCGCCAATCTCGTCACGACTATGCCCTTTTCACATGGCGCCAAGGTACTTCCTCTATCTACTTACTCATATATGTGGATGATATCTTGATTATGGGTAGCGATACTTCCGCAATTGCCCGTTTTAAGTCATACCTTCACTCTACATTCCACATCAAGGACTTAGGCCCCCCTAAGTACTACCTGGGTATCGAGATTGCTCGATCGGACAAGGGCATCTGTCTCAGTCAATGGAAATTTGTCTTGGAAATTATTGCTGAGGCTGGACTATCTGGTTGCAAGCCTGCTATCATTCCTTTTGAACAGAACTTGAGTCTCACTACGCCAGAATTCGATGTGGGAACGTCGTCCTCAGAAGAAGATCAACCACTCAAGGATCCTTCTAAGTATCAACGCTTAGTTGGAAAGTTTATCTACCTTACTATGACAAGACCAGATATCTGTTATGCTGTTCACATTCTTAGCCAATTTGTGCATGCCCCGAAACAGTCTCATATGAATGCAGCTTTAAAGGTTGTAAAATATCTGAAGGGATGCCCGGGTCTTGGCTTGCTCCTCTCTAGAGATTGCAACATGGAAATGAAGGGGTATTGCGACACTGATTATGCCACATGTCCTATGAGCCGACGATCGACAACTGGTTTTGCCATAAAACTCGGAAATTCTCTTTTGTCTTGGAAGACCAAGAAACAGTCAACTGTATCATTATCTTCTGCCGAATCCGAGTATCGTGCTATGACTAAAACCACTTGTGAAATAATTTGGTTGAGGGGCTTACTACGTGACCTTGGAGTATGGATACGGAGTCCTACCTTACTCTTCTGTGACAATGATGCGGCTTTAAAACTCGCGGCAAATCCAATTGTTCATGAAAGAACCAAGCACATTGAAGTGGATTGTCATTTTACGAGGGACAAAATTCAGGAAGGCATCATCAAGACACATGAGATTAACACTACGGAACAACCTGCAGACATCTTCACTAAAGCACTCTGTCATCGACAACACAAGTATCTATTGAACAAGCTTGGTGTGTTTGATGTTTACAAGCCACCCAAACCACCAGCTTGAGGGGGAGTGTTGGAGATACGTTAACATATTTGGGGATTATTCCCTTGATTGTTACGTTGATTCTTTCCTTATTATTCTATTTATTTAGGAAATTATTATTGTATATAGGAAGTTATTTCCTTTCTCTATTTGTATATTGTTTCCTTTATGGTTTGTTCCTTACACTATATAAGGACCCTCATATGTACAGTTTGAGACAAGAAAGTAATACAAGCATTCCCACAAATCTATGCCTTTCTTCCTCCTTTGTGACAGGAAGAATGAAAACGAAACCTTTCATTTGTTATTTAAAACCATTGCCATCATCTGATTTTTGTTAATATTTTCCCATAAACTTGAATCTAATGGATTTGCAATTAATCTGTTGGCATGACAAAGACACATTAGCATTTAATATAATCGGCCATATGGCATTGTCCAAATGCCTTCCTTATAGAGAGTTCTTCTGATAAAAAGTAAGGAAAAGAAAAAGTGGGCAATGATAACAAGGAATCTTTTAATAGGATATACCCTCGAAATCTCTACCTCTCTCCCTTTAAATATTCATATACATATCCATGACTTTTCATTAATGTATTCATGCCTTTGAGGTATCTACTACTATTGTTTAACTCTTACCTCTCACTTTCATTGATATTTAGTGATTTTTTATTATTATTTCAATTACGTACTCTTTCCTATCTCAAGCATTCTTTCTTCTCAAACATTGACTTGGATCCCTTAGCTCAATAAATCTTACCATTTTTGGCAACAATTTCATGCATTCAAATTGTTGCCATTGCCATTTGACAACCATGACCCTCCACCCTTATTCTCTTATGAATCTTGTAATAGAATATACCCTCAAAATTTCTACCTCTCTCTCCCTCTAAAGATTCATGTACATATCCATGGCTTTTCATTAATGTATTCATACCCTTAAGGTATCTACTACTATTGTTGACTTTTACCTCTCACTTTCATTGATGTTTAGTGATATTTTTTTATTATTTCAATTACGTACTCTCTCTTATCTCAAGCATTCTCTCTTCTTAAACATTTACTTGGATCCATTAGCTCAATAAATCTTATCATCTTCAGCATCAATTTCATGCATTCAAATTGTTGCCATTGCCATTCGACAACCACGACCCTCCACCCTTATTCTCTTCTGATGGTAATTACTTTGGACCATTTAATTACTGTAATTCTCTTTGATTTAAGAAGTTTTATACCTTTAATGTTGACAATCAATAACATTATTGGAATCATCATATTCATCAAATTTTCTAATAAATGTCACCTAATTTTCAGTTTTTAAGATCATAAAGTTGGAATAGGCATATAAAATAAAAACCAAAAGTTGTTTTCTTATTAGAAGTTCAACCGAGAGTGCTATTATTACTAAAAATACAAAACAACAAAACCTTAACATCACTTTACTATGACCTATTTGAGCATAACTAGCCAATAAAAAAAAAAAGGTACAACAGTAAGTCACATACTTCCCAAAAGTTTTATTAGACAACTTACATGCTAATGTCAAATCTTTAACACCTTTTGCATAAATAAAATTGTCAAGTGTCATATTAAATAGATTTCAGGAATATGAATAATCCATATGACATAACTAGACTTATTTTTTATCCCAACTTACCATATTATAATTGGTGTTAGGCCAATGATTATTATGACACAATGAATGGTAGTGATTTCTTTCACAATTAGAGCTAGATGGTGCGTATGTATGAATGATGTGCTTCTTTCCCTATCTGAACATTGACAAAAGATGCATAAGATGGATGAACTCTACATAGTCTATACAATTAATTCTAAGAAAAATTTATCACAATGAGCATTTGATGGATTATGGCCTGAGTTAACTCTTGAAGGCATGATTGTTTCTTATGTGGATTATTTTGTTCCTTGTTGTCCAAACCATCTCTTAAGATGTCTGAGCAAAGGATACAACAATAAGTATTTTGGATTATGATCTAAGCTAGCTATTGGGGTTTGTATCAATTTCATTACATGATTCTTTGTAGTACAAAAATGTTTTGTGAAGTGAATGTGAGATATCTAGTTAGCCCTTCAATGAACGTTCAAACTACACAAAGAAGTAGGGCAAAGTAGTAGGGTTGAATTGTTCAATAGATTCCTTTCCATACCCGTGATGCTTCTTAAAGTCCCATTGGAAAATTTTTATGATGAAAATAAAAGGATTTCTTAGCAGAAACTTTTGGAGAGAAAAACTAAAAGATTAAAAATAGGCTAAGGAGTTAAAAACATGAACACTATTATTAATCTATTTTTTCCTTCTTGCTTGAACTATACAAATGATGTACTATTTATTGACAAAGTACATATAAAATTTTAAATTTAAAGGAACAAATTCAGCTTTTAGAATGCATGAATGGATGGTTTCCGTGTGCTTTATTTTTAAAACAACCTAATCATTCAATTTTTGCAAATCTAGTAGTTGCTATGCATTATGATTAAGAAATATATCAATTGTTAAATTCACTAGATTGTTGGCTCCTTTGCATTACCCTACTAGGATGGGTAACTCTAAAATCTATTATGCCTTGACCATGGGTTTAACCTATTAGAAATTTACGGCACAATTCCTCAACAAAGGATCAAAGCACACGTACGCACATATGTTAATACATGAGATCTTAAAGAAGCTTGGACAAACAATGTCCTACTCTCCCATCTCTCTAATAATATTCAACTATTGCAATTATAGTCTTTTGAAAAAGAAAAACTGAGAAAATTCTCACAATCTTAGCTTTGTAATAATCTTCAAATAATCTAACATATGGTTATTAGTATTACTATTTCGGTTCTCCTATATCTCCCTATGGACTACATAAAGTCCCTTTTATAAGTATTCTAACTCTTATAAATTTGTTCTTTAACCAATGTGGGACAAGTAATTCTTCTCTTCTAATCCCTATAGGATATCTTTGAGACTTCAAGTCACATATAATACATCCTTGTTCAATCATTAACCATTCAGTGATATTGTTGTAGCTTCAAAACAATTGATTAGAGATCTTTAGCCATTTTTGTAACACTTGTTTTTGTTGAAGGTTTTTATTATGTAACCAACCTATAGATTTTCCATTTCTAGTTAAGGCATTCTCATTAATGTTTGTAATTATCCACCACTAAGGGATGCGATAAAGACAAAGGTAATTTTGGATAAATAAGATAAGAAAGATAGTGACATGATTTATTTGAGTTTTGACGATTCAATTCTTGTGAATTAAAGCTACTAGAATTTCTAGGTCTTGGATTGGACTTCTAAAGTTCCATGGACTTTATTACTTAACAAAATGGAAGATGCATCTTACGAGGTTAGTTTCTCATGAAGGCAATGAAAGCAAGTCACAAAAGGTGCCGTAAAAAAGGTATTAGTGGATTCTATGTCAAGATTCATCTTAGTTGTGAGATCATGTGATATAGCAAAAATTGGTTGTAAGGTATTGCACCACTACTTGATGTGTTACCATGTAATTGAATTGAATTGGGTTTTGTTATGCATTTATTTGAGACAGTGGTTGGCAATGGTTCATTTGAAGGGAATGAGGAGTAAGAGGATGTTTGCAATAGAAGAAGTCGAGTGTTTGATAGATTTGCCATATTAAGGGATGAGTGATGTTTAGTTTTGTGACAAAGATAAGAGTTTTAGGTGAGATGGCAAGATAGCACAATCTGGATCTAATCCTCAAAAAACGTGCGTTTGATACCAATTCTTTATCAATGGTAACCTTATCACAACAAGATAGCATGCAAGGGTTTTGCTTAGGTTAAAAATTGAATGAACTTGATTTATTACCTTTGTAGATTTTGCCAAGTTGTAGTCTCAAGGAAGCTATTTTTAAACAACATTTTAAAAGGCAAAATACCTCGTTGAGTTTTCCAAAAATTAAAGGTTTTGCTCTTAGTATGTTAGTAACATCTAAAGTTTTGTTGTAGATCCAATTAGGTATTGTTCAATCTTTAACTACCAATTCTATACAAGATGGATTTTATAAGGAAATACTACATTGGAATTTTGGTTTGTCCACTATTAAGAAAAGTTGACTTGCTTGAAAATGAGGTACAATTCTAATTCCCTAACCATGTAATTGTTGTCATTAAACTTAATGCCTATGGAAGGGATATAACATAAAGCCAAGCGTTGGTAAGAACAAGTGGAGGTATTTGAAGATGTAGAGATCATAGGATTATAGAATTGTGATAATGATTTAAAATGGGTTAAGGCATGAAGAATATGAATACTCTTATTGATCTATTTAGTTACTCCACATTTTTATCTATGTCATCATCTAGCCATTAGATCTTACGAAACATCTCAGCCATTTGAATTGCTAGATTGAAAGCTCCCTTTATAATAGATGATTTTTAACAAGAAAGGATGATTGCTTGATTGGAAACAAAAATCTATGGCTTTTTAAAAAGGGACGTGTTAATGCACATGAAGTCATCAAGTAGTGCCATGTTAATAGCATGATTGTTTCCTAATTTTTTTTTTTTAATGTAAGTCAATTGTAATTAAGTTATGATTTCTATTCTAATTAGGCTAGATTTATATTCTAGTTAAGTTAGGATTTTGATTGAATTATATATATGCCAATCAAATTTAACTTTTTAATTACAAGAAATTCATCAATAAAGCATATAATTACAAAGTTAAACTTGATTGTAATTTAACTTTCTATTCTAAGGAGAAAGGTTATGTTTTGCAATTCCTTCTCTTTTACTTCTAGCACTATCCCCACTATCCTATCTCCAACCACCATCAAGGGTTTCAACTGCACCAACTTTGTCATCTAGAAAACCATGCCTCATTCCATTCCTCGTTTCCTTCTAAGATCAAATCAACAAAACTCCAACCATGCCAATGGCTCCTCTTCTCCTAACCTAGCTCGCATTGCTAGCTTCTTTATAACTAGGTGACATTTGGATGGCTCTTGGTGAATTCCACAAATAGTATTGCTACCTAGCTAACTAATATTGATTTATAGCTACCATTTGGAAACATCTATCAGTTTCCTATACAGCTTAATCCAACACTTACATAGCCTCCTTGCATATGTGTCTTCAAGCTCTTCATAAAGGAAATCATCCAGTCACTAACTATATTCATGAAGCCAAGTCAATCACTAACTAGCTTTTGTCAATTGGTAAGGTAATCTTAGAGAATGAATACTATAGTCATCTCTTTTAAGGCCTTGGTGACGGCTTTAATAAATTAAGCACGACAATTTCTATTCAATCTCTAGTGGTACCACAGAGCCATAAGGCTTTTCACCACTTCCTACTTGCTTATAAGGAATACACATCTTTATAACCCCATAACTACTTTAGCAACCTTCGTAGCCTACCTGGGCATATTTGTTATACTTAATTGCCCATCCACTTTAGCCTCAACCTCAACTTGTTGCCAATTAACCTTAACCTTACACATAGTTAAGTAAGAACCTCTTAGTTAACCTTCCCCTAATGTATTACCCAGATACACCAAAAGCCCCCAGTGCACCCCCCTCTACACACACACACACACAAAACCCAACACATTTCCTTAGCTTGTTATCCTCAAACCCACTCCACCTATCAACCAATATACTTAACCCAACCCATACTCCTCTCAGACTCATTATTCCACCCTTCCCCTTCTTGTAGCCCATTATGCTCCACCACCAATTTTTTATCTTCCTTGGATGTAGCCTTTTGGCATCTAGACTTAGGGATTACCCACCATGTCACGGCCCTCTAGCAACTTTATCTAGTAACACTTTATATGTGGGACCTTAACAACTAATGTGAGAGTTTATTTTTTATTAGTAGTCCCTTTAACTACTTAGAATCTTTTGTGTGTGTTTAAATTTACTACTAATAACAACTATGTCTTTCTATTTTTGATTACTTGCTTTTGGATCATTTCCTTATACATAAACCAAACTTTGCTTTGTGGCTAACTTGATCAGGGTTTCTACTATGTCTTGCCATAAGCATCACCCTAGCTTCTATTGCATTTGTTACCTCTCATACTAATTCCTTTCTCCTTTCACACAAAATCCTAAACCCTAACCTTAAATTGTTTTTAGGCATTTCACTTTGAAATAAGAAATTGTATTGATAATGATACTAGTTATTAAAAATCCATTGTTCGATGCACTCATTCATCTTTTCAAGCTAACAAACATATTTTTTTCTAATTCTTCTCTCCCCTTATGCATTACATGTGATCTTAATAAGAATTATTATCATCCCCAGCCCTTTTACTCAATCTAGGGCTTCTACACCTTTCCAACATGTTCAGTTTAATGTATAAGGACATTTCCTTATCATTTTGTTTAATGACAATAAATATTATGTGCATTTTCTTGATGATTTTTTCTACTTTTCTTGACTACACACTTTTTCACCCTACTAGTTCCCTAACATTTTTATTCAATTTCATAAGTTTGTGGTGAACTAATTATAGTGCATAATCCAATCCATTTAATGCAACAGTGCCCATGAGTTTCTTTCGTCACCACTTCGAGCTCATGTAATGCAACTGACATTCACTAGTGGATCTCTTGTCCTCACTCTTTATTCTAGAATGACATCACTAAGCACAAGCATCACTATATTGTTGAGACATTTGTATTCCTTTACACTTCTATGAAACCATATTGAAGAGCATATGGCTTGACCCTTCTCACATAGACCATTGTTTTTTCACACTTTTAGGACTTTGCTTTTAAGACAACAATATTCCTACCAAATGGCCTTCCAACTTAATCATTGGCCAAATTTTCCATGGAAAGTTTTGTTCCACTGCCCTCTAAATGTTTCTCACTTACATGTATTTGCTTGAAAAGTGGTTCCTTATCTTAAGACACATGCTACTCATAAGTTGGTCTTGCATTTCCAAGTGAGCATATTCATGGACTAACCTCAGGGCTTCTAAGATTACTAGTGTTATTTTCTAGTGAGCCATTGATTATTCATTGTAACAGATGTCATCTTTCATGAGGAGATCTTTTCTTATCATGTTAGCTAACCCACACCATTCTCAACTCTAAAGTCTCCATTAGCCTTATTTTTCATTGTCCTTACTCCAACTTCCTACCCTTCTTTAGTAAGCATGATCACTACCTTTACATCTCCTTGACAAAAATCCTTGCCCACCTTGGCCTCCCTCCTCTAACTTAGTTACAAACATGTCTAACCCTACCCGCATGGTCACTCATTTCTAGGATGAATCCCTTACCTAGTGCACCCTCATCCATTAACACACCTATGCTTTGACTACGACTACTCACCCATACACTAAGCCTTCATGTTTCATTTAGGCTATTTAAGGCTCCTATTGGCAGATATCATTCTTACATGCTCCCTTCTCTCGTCCTTTCACCACTTTGTAGCAAGAATTCACTATTATAGATTTAAGTCATATTCATTACTTTCTTAATATCAAGGTTCAACCCATCCTATTCTCCTTCACCAAACTAAGTTTATGCTTAAGATTCTAGATGGTGCCAAGATGAGGGATGTCAAGGCTATTTTGACACTATGCACAACATATAAGCCTTTATCTATTTGGACAAGTGAACCCTTCTTAGATCCTTTACCATATTGTAGTATTGTGGGAGCCCTTTAGTACCTCACTTTCACTAGGCCCACCATAGTCTATGCTATCAACACTACCTTTTAGATTCTTCACAACCTTACCGTAATCCACTAGCAAGCCATAAAGTGTATTCTTTTCTATTTGGCAAATACTCTTTGCCTAGGTCACTTACTCACTTGGAGTCCATCCATTACCCTCCTTACCTTTTCAAATGTTGGTTAAGCAAGTGATTGTAATGATGGTTGTTCTATTGGTTGCCTTTGTATGTTCCTTGGCTACAACATCATTTCTTGGAATTTCTACAACCAGTGCACAATGGCATGTTCAAGCATAAAGGCCGACTACAAGTGTTTAGCAGATACCACAACCAAATTTATATGGATTGAGTACTTTCTTTGAGGTCTTCAAGCTCTTCTGCCACATCCTATTACTCTTTGGTGTAATAATCTCTTAACCCTCTATCTTATAGCAAATTTGGTATTTCATGCATACACCAAAGATGAAATTTATTTTCACTTCATTCTAGAGTGTCTAGCTCATGATCAGCTACATCACTAATTTATCTCTTTCATCAATTAGCTAGTAGACATTTTCATTAAAGATCTCTCGTCTACTTAGTTTTGACTCTCTCATTCCACACATATGGTTCATGTTGTCCCTTTAGCTTGCAAGGGAATGTTAGCACACATGAAGTCTTTGGTCAATGCTTTGTCAATAGTAGGATATGTTTCCTAATTTGTTCTTTTTTTTTTCTATGTAAATTAATCATAATTAGGTTACAATTCTGATTAAGTTAGGATTTGAATTGAATTATATATATGTCAATCGAATTTAACTTTATAATTACGAAAATTTTGTCAATGGAGCAAACTTTTCTATGTTGCCGTGTTTTGGTACTCATATCTCGTGTCTAACCGAATGATAATGATTGTGCAAGCGAAAGGACATCACAAGCGGTGATTGGGGGAAGGATATAATAGAAAAGTAAACTTAGGTGGACAAACCCGGGGGCGGCGCGGAGGTGGGGTGGCTGTTAAAAACTTACGTCATAGGCTGTAAAGTCCGTCAGCTTAGCTGTGATGGGTCCTTGAAAACGTAGCCTGTCGGAAGAAAGGGCCTGAATAAAGCAGAAAATTTTGGCGACATGAGATAGTATTTACGTAATAGAATGACAATTGACAGCCTGAGCAGCGTTTTTCATGCTTTTTAGTATTAGTTGTCCTTGTCAGATTTAATGAAAGTCAACTAAGTCAAGTTCACCATATCATTCAATATAGACAGGCTCTACGTCCATCTATCTCTCTCAATGTAATGCTTTTATTTATAATCTTTACGTGATTGAATAATAATAGTAATTGATTGTTAGGTTGCTCGGAGTCAACTTAACCATATCGTTCACGCCTAGATTGAGCCTTCAACTTGGACAAGATCCACTCCTCTCTCTCTCTCTCTCTCTCTCTGTGTGATCCGAGTTGTGTTTCCACGCTTTTCATTGTTAGTTTTCATGAGAGCTGATGAGAGTACCTCTGAACCAAACTAAACCATTTCGTTAATACTTGGATTTGCAAGAAAGTGACCATCATGAAGTTTAAGAAGGGGAGGTAATCCTCTACCTTATCCACTGTTTTCTTTTCCTATCCATTTGTGTTTTCGCTCTCTTTGTGATTTGCTTATTGGGATTTTACATTCAAAGGATTTACAACGATGAAGAACAAAATCTGCAACGTTCGTCGGAAAAAAAAGACAGGCGCAGACGCTTAGAAAAGCCTTTTCCGGGATGCGAAGTTTCAGCGGCTCTATTTAAACCACATGGCGGTGGTGTTGGCGATGGGAAACAAATTACTACTACAGCTTCCCCCTTTATGAAGTTTACGGTCTTCCCGGAGAATCCCAGGTTTTGGTACAAAGGAATTCTAGATCCTGGAAGGGATATTTTCCTGCAGTGGAACAGGGTTTTTCTGTTCTTTTGCTGGGTAGCGCTCTTTACTGATCCATTTCTTTTCTTCCTACCGGAGCTGCGGGACAATAATAATTCCTTGTGTCTGAAAACTGATTTCCATTTGGAAATAGTAATTACGTGTTTCCGGACTGCTGCGGACATGTTTTATGTGTTGAATATAGTCGTAAAGTTCCATACTGCTTATGTTTTGCCAAGTTCAAGAGCTTTCGGGAGAGGTGAGCTTGTCATGGATCGAAAGATGATTGCAAGAAGGTATTTACGATCAGAATTCTTCATAGATCTCATGGCCGCATTGCCCCTTCCTCAGGTACTGCCAGTTAGTTTGAATTTGATTCATGTGCAACTAGTTCAAAGAATGGAAGGAGAAACAGATCTTCGATCTATCTATTTCTTTGGTTTAGAATTTGATTACTGAGCTACGATATTTGTCGAACCAAGTTACCTCAGCTGTCTACCAATAGAGGTCCAGACTTTCTCCATTTCGATAAATTATCGGGTTGAAGTAGCTATTTAAAATTCTTTGTCCAACATTTACCCGTTTTAGAATTAAAGAAGCGGAGAGGGGTGCTGATGATTTTATTAACTGCTCAAGGTTTGGCATGGAGTCTTAGTTTTAGATGCGCTGTGAAAATG